>HG991993.1:17500000-18750000 GCA_905220435.1 Amphipyra tragopoginis
GATTCGCGGTTTCCACTCATGAACACATCTAACCGAGCGGTTATCGTTTCTATGGTTAATATATAATAATATATGTTTATTCATCAAAAATTACAGATAGTTATAGCAATAATCAGTGGGTTGTATATGATTGATCCATTGCCTCTTCAGCTCCTGATTCAAGACGTTCCGATAGGTCAGTTGTCGAACGATTCGCTTTGCTATCTCGTTTCTCACGTTACGAGAAACGACAAAACGAGATGACAAAAAACAGATTCTAAATAACAAAAAACCGAATCGGTCGTCAAGTGTTTATCAAAAAGGTTCTGAATCGGGAGGCTGCTTGCTTATCCTGTGCTGTGGGCTATGTCGACTACGACTATGCCATAAAAAGTAGTGCTTTAGGGCGCGTTCAGGTGACACGCGCCCGCTAAGCGCACGCCACGCACGTCAGCACCCGCGTCTAACTCGCATTTGTTATAATTTGAGTCTTATGACACATCAATAGATCTCAAATTGCATTTGGCATCCTAGCCGGGAGGGTGGAGGCGGCGTGGGTGCTGCGCGATAGCTATTCGGGCGCTGAGCGTGCGCGTGTACGTTACATTGATAAAATATGTACGTTAAGACAAGGGACTAACTATTAAATTCCAAAGTTTCTGAGGAGGGAGCGAATCATAAGCGACACAACAGCGCTTTCGCGCCGAAAAAAATCGCGCATGTGTGAACGCAGCCTTATGGTATATTAGCTGTTCTTCGCGGTTTCAGTCGCATCCAAGGGAAACCCGGATAAATAAGTATCTTATGTGTTAATGCAGGACATGATCTGTGTGCTAAATTTCATCTCAATTCATTCAGCAGTTTATACATGATTGAGTTAAAAACATCCAGCCAACTTCACAAACTTTCACAATTATAATATTATCAGTAGGATAGTAGGTTTTAATGTAATTACAAACCTCCTTTTTCCCACTTAGGTTCTCGTTCAATATGCGTGTACTGTAGTATCCTCTCGACGCTAGTCATCTGTGAGATCACCTCAGCTGTTTGCCTTACTCCAAACTGCAGCATCCCGGTCAAGATTAGTGTCTGAGATATCGCCAGGCCAACGTTCCCAGAGAATATCGTTTCTGTTCACAATGAATTACGTTGTTAGGATAGAACTACGTTATTTCCGCCGTACAATCGGTACAATTAGTGTCGTTTTGCTTTTGTGTGGTATATTGTAGAACATGGTGGTTGAGTAATGTTTGTAATAATAGAATATGGCATCATGTTTTACAGATAATTGAGTGAGTTGCATTATGCATAAATTTACAGGTACTCGTATTTCATTTCTATATTAAAATTAATTATAGGGTCTTAAATATTTTTTTGCAATTCGACTCAGTTCTTTAAGAGTAATCTTCTTAAAAGTAAAATAAATCACTACAGTCATTACAGAGGTTATTTAGAACAAATTACCATTGGCATTTTGAACCTTGGCCAAGCAACCAACAATGATGATACCTCTTATGAATGTTTATGGTTTGTACTTTCCTATGTCATCAAAGTTAAAATTACAAGGAACATGTATTGTATAGGTAATATCGTCACATTCATGGCAAACTTACGAATCCTTATGATGAGAGAGTTAAGTACTAGTGTGCGTTTATTTCTGATCCTTGTAAAATATTGAACTTGATTTTATCTTAAAAGGTAACATTTCAAAACCAAATGTACCACAATACCGATGTCCCAATTACATTTCTTTTTAAATTAGAATAATTGCTTCAAACTCTCCCCTGTAAAATGCATCTTTTGCAGATTCGTAACTTTGCCGTGGATGTTACGATATATGCTTTTGGTACTAACTTTTAATTTCTGTTGCCAACAGACATAGATATGTAAAATAAATCGGAACTTACTGCTGTCAATGACGAGGAAGGCGACGATGACGATGGTGAGATATATGACGCAAATAAAGTCCAACCAGAAGCCGAGCGTCACACCGCTCGCGAGGTAGCTGCTCCACGTCGACGTGTGAATGTCCTGGGCAAGACAAAGTATAAGTCACAAAAATTCCTCATTTTTAAAAAAAAAACGTTGCCCCCCATTAAGATTTCTCTTGTATCGTCGGTGCGTTTACAGACACAAATCTCACATACACAAACGCCCAGACCCGAAACAACCATCTGTAGGCCGTACAAATTTTTGTTCCGTGTGGGAATCGAACCCACGACCCGTAGCGCAGAAGTCAATCGCTTCGCCACTGCACCAAACGTGTCGTCAAAATAATCATTATCATCAATGGCTTTTTTGCCTTGTAAAACATCTGTTAAGGTGAGTGATGATGATGACGGGAGTCGTCTACCAATGCAGCAGTACCTATAATCACAAGTATATGCATTATTGTGCATCTGGTTACAATGTAAGCTAACTTGCACAAGTTTACTTGGGAAAAGTAAGTGATTATATTGATTTCAAGATTCATTGGTATGTGTGGGCTTTTGTATAGAAAGGTACAAAGAATGTTGTGAAACGCAGGAGGATTGTTGCAGCACAACCATGGACAGATGATATTATAATAAAACTAGTTATTGGAAAGTAATATTTAAGTACCTGGAATCTATCAAATTCTTGAATTAGTCTTTGTTCCGCTCCAGCCGACCGGATTGTGCTTATGCCGTTAAGAGTAGCTGACATGTGAGAGAACACCGGACTCCGAGCTGAAAGGAATTCGTTTAATTAAATTTCTTAATATTTTTATTTGGTAATTGAGTGCGTAGGTTATTTTTGAACCGGGCATTCCAGTTCATGTAGCGTGATAATGTAATATGAATAATTTTTATCAAAGTCATGAACGTAGAAGATTTATTTGCATTTAACATCAACGTGTGTAAGAATTGGACCTAAATTCGGAGCAAATAAACTACCGTTGATTGATTTTCTGATATTCGTTTTTTTTTTGATTCTAGGCCTGCGTTTGACCCTCATCTCGCCTGATGTTAAGCGATGATGCGGTCTACGATGGAGCACGCTTGCCCAGAAGAAACCGATTCACTCGTGACTTGAACACACCCAAATTGTAGCTGTCGGGGAACACCCACTCGGGCAGCGCATTCGACTGTTTGGCGGTTTTCACAATGAAATTTATATTTGTTATTCTCTAATACTTACTCGTCCCTTCGAGCCGTTTAATACCCTGGGCTGACTTGAGGTATATTTGTAGGATCGTGTAGAACAACAGCAGGATGATTGTGGTAGGCAGCAGGGTCCAGATAAGGGCGGCCGCGTTTAGAGCCAGAATGCTGAACATCACCAGGTAGATCTGGATGCATTCCAGAAGAAAACGAGGTAACAGCTCGTCTAAAGCACCGACGTCTTTGGAGAATCTGTTTAGTATACGGCCTGTGAACAAAAGTGAATTACTTTATAATACTTACTGCAAATGATTTGCGATTATTATCAATGTGATTTCTTAAATTAATGGAATGTGTTAGATTGGCTCTACACAAAATATTACGAAAACACAGTCTTCCAAAGAATATACAATAAAATGGTTTTTTGACAAGACTCGAACTTTTCAAGTTATTAGGTAAACCATTAGTTAAATTACGGAATATGTCTGTACTTACCGGAGGAGTTAGTGTCGAAGAACCTCATGACGCCTCTGAGCATAGAATGGAACATGTCATTGTGAAGGTTGCGGGAGGCCGTCATGCACACCTTGAAGAACATAAAGGCGCGCGCCGTGATGAAGAAGATGCAGCAAACGATTAACGCGGAGTACACGTAGAGGTACTGAGACGTGTCCAGAGGACCTATGAACGCGTGGATGTCCAAGTCTGCAAGGAAGATGGAATAAGTTCAGAATATTTTTTGCACTTAATAAGCCTATCGAAGCCAAATTCTTCACAGTTGCGCTACAAGTTAAGGTTTTCCGCTTATACCGGTGTCCCAAAACATGACCATGGTCATGGGGGTAAAATACTTTAAATACCTTATAAAAGTATATCTTTCTTTAAAAAATAAAATGAAGTCTCTTTAAGTAAAATTTGCTATTTTTAATATTTAAAGTCGGTACTTTTTCTCCATGACCACGTGTTCTGGGATGCCCAGTATAGTATAAGAAACAAGAATGTAAAATGCTGACACTTGGCTCCAATAGGAAAAATTGTAAATAAAAATAAAAATAATAAATTGTAGTGTCAATAAAATTTTAAAATATAGGTATGTCATACAGCGCAGCAGGTAAATTACAAATTGATCTTAATCTTAAGAAATAAAGAATTATAGGTATGGTAAAAAAATATTATCAATTATAACATAATTGTTTGCAATTTATACAGGTATTTATTTGCATATGTGTATGTTTATTGTATTATAAGCATTTTATGTAAGTTTATTGTATTTTATGCATTTTATGTAAGTTTATTGTATATTTTCATTCTTTTTTTTATGTGAATCTTTGTGTCTGTATATTTATCTATTTCTTTTGTTTTTACACACTATTGTCCACATTTCTTGTTCTAAATTCTCCTGTCATAGATCTGCTGGAAGAGATTTCTTTTAGAAATAAGCAGTGCCTTTGTACGCTATGGTCCTCATTAATTATTTTCTATTAAGTGTTGTGTGGACATAAATTATTAAATAAATGTAATGTAATAGAATTAAGAAACTAATCAAGTCTGGGTAGGGCCTCAGTAGGAAGTGTATAGTATAGAGAACAGTTTCGCTTGAGCAGTTGAGAAAAATCTAACTAAAAATAACGCAAATGGCGAGTTATTGTACCTGGCTGCTGGTTGATTCCAGAGAAGTAGCTGGCGAAGTTAAAGGTTCCATTGTCTAGCGGTGGCGACCGATCTACGTGGTAGTCTTTAGTAGTCCTGTTGTTAGCCGCCTCCTTTAGTGTAGTGACTTCATTTGTCCTGTGAAAGAGTTAAATTCTAACGCTGTTCCGTTTCAGTTTACATCAATTCCGCTTTTTTTGTGATGATTTCTATATTGTATGCAAAGAGTCATTTCTTATACGAATAGAAGTCCAACGGTACGGCCTTGGATTGGATTCCTGAATAAATTTTGCTGAGTAATCATCGGAGTGTTAATCCCTTAGAGCATATGCACACCACGTCTTTATAACGCGCCGGCGACGCGCGTTTCTGTCATACTTCATTCTTTAAAAACGTCATTGTGATTTTTTATGTAAGTATGGAGTTAACAAGACGTGGTATGCATAGGCCCTTAGTCACTTCTTCAGCTCTAACATCACTTTGTTATCTGGATTTGTAGGTTCGGTCAAGTAGTAAGGTGGTTCATCAACTAGCTCACCAAACGTAATCACCACAGACATCGCTACCAATTATACTAGCAATCGATAGCCATAATCTCAACAGTATTTCAGTAGTTAATTCGCAACTTAATAAAAGCAGTATAATTTGACTTACCAGAAAGTGACCCAGTAGTCGCAGAGTGTGGCTGACAGCTGCCCCACCACGAGCAGCACGATCATGAACACAAGCGGCGGCGTGCGGCCCCCGGCCCTCAGGTACGCGCCGTACACGCGCCAGCCCATCGAGCCCGACTCGCGCTCCTCCTCCTCCATCTCCTGCGCCACCTCGCAGCCGCCCGTCGACTCACACAGCGACGGACGACGGGTCGTTGATAACTGGACAATGCAAAATAGTCTTGATGATAGAATTAAAGTTACAAGACCGGTTATAAGAATGCAATATTCCAGAAGTCATACCATGACAGTATTAAAGGTGAACGACTATTAAACCAAATTGAACGGTAATGCTTGTTCATGGTACGAAAAGTCTATACAAAAAAAAGGGTGAACGGATTTCGTAAACTTCAACGTAGAAGGCCTGCTCTAACGATGTCATAGTACAAAAAAGCAGGGCAGTACAATTTCCAGGCAACTTCTGTTCTGCTTTAAGAGGTCATAGTAAGCCCCCAGTTAAGGATAGAGGTTCTTGTTTAATTTATTAACAGAATTAAAGAAAACTGTTGCGTTTGGAAATTCTACTGAAAAATAATTAATTATTAAAATAAATTATTTGGAATTACAATCTATTTTTGAGTAGCTGAAAAGTATCCACAATAGTACTTAGCATTTACATTTAAAAAAACTAAACTACTTAGTTAACGAGTAATACTCGAGCAACTTATGACATGTAGTTGACTCCGGAAAATGTTTGTAGAAACTATATAGGTACAAAATTACTGAAATCAACTGCAATAGTAACTTTGTATTCTATAGTGTATATTTATCTTTTAACTGGATTTGTTTATCATAATATGATATATATATTATATATCATTACGGTTAACTAAACAATCTTATAGCCGTATTGATTACGGAACCCTACAATGGGCGTGGTCCGACAGGCACTTGGCCGGTGGTTATACACACAAGTTGATAAAAACACATTATTATTAAAATATGCAATGTTGACACAAGTGACGTCATAGCTGTATACTCGCCTCGACAAAAAAATTGCGCAGAGGCTGAACTTTTGCGCAGAGGCTCGACAATTTCTCAGCCAAAAAAAAGACAATAAAATGGAACGCCAATGTTTTTAATATTTTACTTATATTAAAAAAAAAAAATATTAGTTACAAAAATCATTGGTCCGACTCATTGTGTTTAAATAAACTCAATATGGTTCCAGGAATATATAAAATCAAACGAAAGCAATAAACCAAGAGGAACAAGTAGTTACAAGAATTTACACCGCATAAGACATCATTCCTACCATTTCTGAGGTTCTATCAATAAATTTAAATTCAATTAAGCTTTTTCTTTAAGTTACATAGCTAAACTGAAACTTAGGCAACAAGATTTAAGGTTTAATTTTAAGTATTTTTCTTTTAAACGCGATAAGGGGTGAGATACTAGTTCAGGATTCCATGTTTTGATTTGAAGTGAAAAAATCTTATCACGTACGATTAAGATCGCGGCGCGTACTGTATGGGATTGGCGAATGCGTAATAAGATTGGGGATATCTGCTACGAGTACTCACTTTCTAACACATAATAATATCAAAGAAACAAGATGTGATGACAATAAGGTGTTTCAATTTCTGATGCATTTAATCTTTTTTTTGCAGTAATGTAGCTCGTTTTTAGGTTTCCGTAGCCAAATAGGAAAAACAGAACCCTTATAAATTCGTCATGTCCCTCCGTCCGTATGTAACTTAGAGACTATTGGGACTACATGGTTGAAAGGCAGGTAGGTGTTTTCTGTAAATCGCTCTACAGGAGAGTAGTGATATTACGAAAAAAAAAATTGGGGAGGCATGCAGCAGAGGGATGAGAAAAAAATCGCGCACATCGTCGTGTATGGCTCTATCGTGTATCATGCAGGGTGTTCTTCTATCGTGAATAATTTCGGTGAATTGTTAGGTTCCTCACAAAAGATAAATATAATCTTTGCTACTTAGTACATACTACGGAACCCTACACTGTGCGTGTTCCGACATGCACTAGGCTGATTTTTATTCATTGCACGTGTCTCCATGCAAGCGGAATTACCAAATACTTTAATATTATTGCTTAAAACTTATTTGTAAGTGTGAAAATGGAATTAATAGTAAACAACCTTCTAACCTACCTTCCTAATCATTGGCTTCCCTCACTCAGGAACCAGGACAACGTATTTGTCATAACATGTTACTTGTATCTATATAGTTATTACTTTATCAACATAATTAGTTTTTACTTACTCTAGCAGATGTTTGTCTGGACATCGGTGGTGGTTTCTCTGCATCTTTCCTGTCATCGTTTTCATCGTGACTGGACGACAACAACTTCGCGAAGTCTTTGCCCGTAGTCACCAATTCATCGTATGTTCCTTTGGCGTCCACAGATCCCTAATAAAGCGTAGAGTGAATTACTATGACGATATAGGTTTAGAGTAGATTGATAAATCGATTATATTTAATGAAAGCGACCAATGGAGTCTATTATGTCTAGCTAGTAATTCTTGAGCACTGGAATTCCAATCACACATCCTAACGCGTCATGTTTGAATCATTCGACGTAGTCGTTTGTGCATTGTAATCACAATGGTATTCAAGGACCTAAATGAAAATGCCAAACGATGAATCTTGTTTTGGTATTGTTTCTCTAAATGTAATTATAATCGGATAGAATAGAACAGAATATACTAAATTGTACACCAAAATTGTAACACAGCTCTTATAGAATATCATATATTGAAGGGTACAATGGCGGTCTTATCGCTGATAGCGATATCTACCAGACAACCTTTGGATGAACAGGAAGACAGTGAGTAAGATAGAGGGGTAGTCCGTGGTGTACTGCTGCAAAATACATACTACACACAATACATAGATATAATGTATTTCTTGTAAATGTATTATCAAAAAAATAATATATCACACACAGAAAGGATATTGAGAACGAGAAATGACGCTTGGAAATCCTCAGGGAACGCTAAATTGTCTTGAGATCCACGAAAAAATTGGTAGAATGCTCCTACTGCTTTTCACAAAGTAGGAACAAATAGTGTGGTATTCAGTAGCATCAGACCTAGCCGAATAGTTGCAATGTTGTGTAAGCTTTTTACAAGTTACATTTTTCACGATGATGTAATCAACGGCCTTGAAGTAGTTGCAGCTGGTGCGTGACAAGTATTTGTGTGGTGTGTCACAGGGATCCATTTTCGGTCCCACACAATTCGAAACAAAGTTGAAGGCAAAGTCAAGGTTTCCAATTCTTTCACAGTTCTCTTCACACAAGCGCGTTTTGTCCGAAGAAGAAGACAATAAAACAGGTTCACTTTGTGATCTTTCTTAACAAAAATGAGAATGAAAACGTATGGAGGCCAGTGACTTCAGAAACCAACGGTACGTAGTGTAAATAACATTGTTCATGACGGGGATGTAATCATTGGCCTTGAGCTAGTGTGTGATGAGCACAAGAGAAGTATACCACAGGGACTCATATTAGGACCCACAATCACAAGAAAGCGGAAATAAAAAGCAAGACAAGTTCTCTCCGAGATCTCTTGAAAATTTCTCCATAGCAAACTGTAAACGACAAGTATGTAGTCTGTTGTGGTCAATGACTTCAGATATAAACAATAGTTATGCTGTTTATGATGTCAATGTAGTTCGTGACCTTGAGTTAGTGCAGGTGGTGCGTGACAAGCGTTCAGGGATTCATTTTAGTACCCAAAATAAATTTAGTCAAAGAAACGAGGAGGGAAACAAAATTAACTTCTTCTTTTATTTTCTCCCAAGGAAAACGGAAATTACGCAAGAAGTTACTTTGCTCTCTTCCCAGCTTATGTAGTCCATTGTTATAAATAGTTTTTCCCCAAAGACTGAGGTTTAGCCCGTCATAACAATGCTGGGCAGTGGGTCAGGGTAGAATGCTGTAGAATCAAACAGTAATTATGATAGTTACGTTATTCATGATGACGATGTAATCGGCGGCCTTGAGGTAGTGCAGTTGATGAGTGACAAGTACGCGCGTGGTGTGCCGCAGGTAACCGCTGATGCACTCGTCGAACAGCTGACGTCCCACGTGTGCATCTACTGCTGATAGCGGGTCGTCCAACAGATATATTTCTGCCTGTTAACAAAATTGATAGTTTATACACAACTCCGAAAATACCCTTAAATGGAATCGTCTCCTTGCATAAGGCTATAAAGGTGTGATTTACAATGGGATATCATTAAGGTTTTCTCCTCAGAAAGGAATCTCCTTCTACTTATCTCGTGTCAGCACGAGCACACGAGAATAGCACATGCCGTGGTGAAAAAATTAGCCAGTCAGCAAGGATGGTAGCGGGGCTGACTGCTCAGGGCGCGCCGGACGTACTTAAGTATCGTCACTCGTGAAGGCTCTTTTTATGCAGAAAATAGTTATTGCACTATCTATGTATGCATTTGTACGATGAAAAAGTTGTTGTATCCTTGAACCGATGAATTGAATACAACAACTTTTTTAATAGTCTGTCCTCCGGTTTCTGAATTGAGAATTCTAGGATAAGCAGTGCTTAGTAACATTTGAGTACGGAGTTGTAAAAAAAAGACGGATTTTAAAGCATTTTTTTGACAACTCCGTACTCATACTACTTAAGTATTGCTTATCCCGAATTCTCAATTCAGAAACCAGAGGTGTGTGTGGTTTCACAAAATTAAAACTAAAACTATGATGATCTTTATTGCATTTATGCACTTTGTCTGATATCCAGGGACCACCTTTGAACGAAAATGCTCATCTACTTAAACGACGTCATAGAACCAATTAGCAGTGCAGTTCATTAGCAGGGCTTATACTAACTGGTGATAAAAGTTCATGGTAAGCCCCGACGGTTAATTTTCAAGGAAGAGCACAGTTTTATTGGGGTATTACCTCCATGTCGCCAGCGCAATGTGCAATGTGCGCTAGGATTATTTCAGGGTGTAAAATCTTAGGATTATCCCAGACTTCCCAGATTCTCCCAGGTTGACGAGATGAAACTCTTAAATAATGGTAAATAAATCATTAAATGGACCTTTCCTTGAAAAATAGTGTGAATACAATGTATCAACATTGAGCATTGGATACTTCATACCTAATTTCTTTATTGCATTTATTTCTTTCGGAATTATTCGAAATTATCTGACTGATAATTTTCCTTGCTGGCTTAGTGCAAGCAATTTGGTTCATAAAAAGTGAGCTAAGTATGATGTACCTGTCTGTAAACAGCTCTGGCAAGGTTGATGCGGGCTCTCTGACCGCCCGACAAGGAGGCTCCTCGTTCACCGACGAGCGTCTGGTCGCCGTGAGGAAACTGTTGAAAGTCTTTCTGAAGAGCACAAACCCGCACCACCTGGAAGAATAAAAAAAAAAAAAACCTGTAAGACAGATGCAAATCACTTATTTCAATTACACCAGTCACAGGTGCTTTTGTACGTCAAGAATTGCATCGACCCATTTAGTTTCCTATGGAGAAGAACGGGCAAGAAACTCGATGATTTTTATAAATATTTTTGGATTATTTGGGCGCCATTTTGTACTTTCTTAAATACGTATAACATAACATAACATAAACTCACGCCTGTATTCCCCGAAGGGTTGGCAGAGGTGTATAGTACATCCACATTTCGCCGTTATGTTTACGTCCCTGTAATAGGGGGCGAGCCTATTGCCATTGACCGGGCACAAATCCAGACTCCGGGCTGCTACTGAGAAATTCCACACGGAAAAACCCAGTGACACTTTGCCCGACCTGGGGATCGAACCCAGGACCTCACGCTCAGCGCTTTGCGCACGCTTGCGATCAATGGACCAACGAGGCAGGCTTAAATACGTAATAGAGAGTATTATACCATTTTTAGTTGGTTTGTATTTATTGAGGCATCTATTGAAGTTAATTCGACCTTTTCCAATTAAATAGTTCTATACTTACTTCTTTATACTTTTTGGAGTTGTACGGCAGTCCAAACAATATGTTTTGTCTCACTGTAGCAACGAATAGCCAAGGCTCCTGACATGCGTAGGATAGAGGGCCAGACAGGTAGATCCGGCCATTGGTTGATCGTAGCTCATTTAGGAGTAATTGAAGAACTGAACTCTACAAAAACAAAGGATAACTCTTAGAATTTATGCAGTAAATATGTACTTGAAACTTGATAATTAACTTTAATTGTACTAAGAGGTGTTAATGGAAAACTGAATACTACTTTGTCCCATTTGTCATACAATCATTCATTTTTTGGTAGGTGCTAAAAATATTCGTGTAGATACTCGTCAATATCGGTTATTCGGTTTGTTTAAGTTGGTGACATATCGTTTCGATATATTTGGTAGTGCTGATCTAACGTCTTCTATGAATTTACGTCCATTTAGTAGTTTTTATGTTAGTACCTATTTGTGAAGTGCGGAAATAAGTTACGTATGTTTACCATTACGTAAATTTACATACAAGCCTCAATTGGTTGGTGGCTTACGATATCACTTACTTTACCGCTGTGAGGAAACTTTTGAAGAGTTTACATATAGCTATAATACTTAGATCATATTCGAACGGACTTCTAAAATTTTACTGGACGTAGTTACACGAAAAGGATCCAATCCACATAAAGTCACTTTAGAGATATTGACGTTTAAAGTTTGGAAGATGCACTTAACTCATTTTTGACTATGTTGTGGATTGGATCCTTTTCATGTAACTACGTCCAATTAAGCTTGTAAAAAGGATATGTGATATTTCTCAAGGTTTTGTAACCATACGTTATCAATGTAAAACAAAGTATTCATTGTACATGAACAATCAACAAACCTTTCCAGATCCAACAGAGCCGATGATGGCACATAGTTTTCCCTTAGGCACAGTAAGGTTCAACTGGTTCAACGTGATTGGTCCGTCGTCAGTCCAGCTGGCGCTCACGTTTTGGATCAGGATTCCCACATCTGGATTCACTGGCATTGGGCAGAGAGTCGAACTCATCAGGCCTTTTTCGTTGCACTCAAATCCTAAAAAATGGACCAGAAAAAGATACAATTATATTCTGAAAAAAATGGGAATTTTTAGATTTGTGGGTCAACATTTAAACAGTCTTAATTTGTTGCATTGTTAACCCTTTATAGGGCAGATTTTACATAACGGCACATAGGTATGAAACAACAATTACTTGGCGTCACTGACGATCATGTTGGCTAAATTCATGTTGGTGGTCGCATTTATGCGCTGTACCCGTTTAATGTCGATGCGTTTTTAGCATTAGGATGATTGTTCTTACAATAGTTTCGATAAACTCGACATTAAAGTCAGACTAGTGGAATGGTTACAAGCGCTGTACAAATTTCGTTTCTGCCCTATAAAGGATTAAAGTACCTACATTAATTAAATAATAATGTATAGGTATGTATGCACAAAGGTTTTAAGTATGTGTGCGGAACGGAACTACACGTGTATGCAAATTTTTCATTTCAGACTGACTAACAGCTTTAAATTCACTGGTTGGTAAGTTAATAGCCGATTCCTATGATTTACCGAGCATTATTCGTTAAAATTAACCGGTTGCGTACCGCCCGTCGTCCGAGGACGACACTTAATTGTCTTATTTATTGTGTCTATAATTACGGTGATTGAGAGTTTAAGACTCTTGTATCTTTTACCAATATTTAAGCAAAGACCTTACGTTTTACATAGCTATCACAGGTAAAATTAGCTTACGTTACGAGTCTTTATGCCAGTTTGGCAATGAAAAATGCTACCATTGGTGAGTAAACCGATTCCATTTTGGCCATAGGAATCGGGCATAGAAGCTTTTAATTCACTGGTTGGTAAGTTAAATGACACGCTTGTAAAAAAAACTAGAGATGGGCCGAACATGGATTTCACCGAATACGAACATTCGGCCGAATATTCGGTAAAACTTTTACCGAACCGAATATTCGGCCGAATATTCGGCATAATTGATTCCCTAAAGTAAACGATACAAGTCTGAATGCGTTTACGAAAAGCGCGCGGATGGGCGTTTTAAGAAAATTTACCTTCATGTAACTTAAATAAAAAGTTAATAAAAATAAATAAATTCTTAAGGTTATGTTCCTGTATTATTATATTCGATTTGATCTCTTATAAAGATCTCATATTTGTCTTAGTATGTTACTAATATTTATAATAGAGAAACTCTGTTTGTGTAGGAGTAATTGATTGATCTCTCAAATAAATACCTATAAAAATGCAATTAATTCTTTCTCTTAAAAAAAACTATATTGGTTTAATACTTTTAATGTTTAAACTTTATAAGACAATAACTGCCACAATTTTTGCCACTTTAAGTAGAAACTAGAAATATGATTACCATATCTGCTGAAATGTTGTAATTTAATCATGCAATTCTTTCTTACATTATAGACCTGATTAAAATAATATATATTATTTTATTATAAAGAGTTCACTGTAGCTAAATCCCAAAATAGCTACATACTTATATTTGGTATTTAATAACCATCTTTTTATCTGCTGTTATTCAAACTCAAACTCAAAACTCATTTATTCAAAATAGACTAGAATTACTTAGTTCTTTTTGAACGTCATTTTTTACAATATTATAGACATCCCACAAAAAGCCCTCCCTTCACCGCTTCCTAGCGTTTTTGCTGTGAAGAAGAAACGGCGCAACAAACTCCCCAGCAACACAGATATGTCTGTCAAGTGAATAAATTAATTGACTCTATACAACGAAAATCATCATTTACAATAATAAAATTATGCAATTACAGGTAAAATAAAATTAAAAATAAAGTAAGTATATAAATCAATTCTGTATGAATTGGGTTAAATCATAATCGTATCTAACTAATATAGATTCATACATAAACCTACATCTAAAAACTATTGGTTACCAGGGAAGCCACATGTGCAGAAAAGAACTAGCGCCACACGTCCCTATCGTCAACATAGTCGTTTATCTTATAGTATGCCTTTTTAATGAGAACTGATTTAACGTGAGATTTAAATTTGCCATCAGTGAGATCCGTAATTGATTTGGGAAGCTTGTTATAAAATCGAACACAGTTTCCTAGGAATGACTTATTCGCTTTGGATAATCTAAATTTAGGGACTACTAATTTATGTTTGTTCCTAGTATTTATATTATGAACGTCGTTTTTTACACTATACATTGGCAGATTTTTACATTCAAACATAATGTTTTCAAAAATGTAAAGGGAAGGCATCGTCAGAATATTAATCTCTTTAAAGAAATCTCTAAGGGACTCCCGAGGACCCATATTATAGACCGCGCGGACTGCCCTCTTCTGTAATATAAATATCGAGTCGCGATCGGCCGCTGCCCCCCACAGCAGGATACCGTAAGACATAATGCTGTGGAAGTACGCAAAATAAACAAGTCGGGCAGTAGGTATGTCAGTTAGCTGTCTAATTCTTCTGACTGCAAAAGCAGCAGAACTTAAACTACTAGAAAGGGCAATTATATGAGCTTCCCACTGTAATTTGGAATCTATTGTTATGCCTAGAAATACGGTTTGATCTACTATATCCAGTTTACTGCCGTCAAGCGTTATGTTTACTCCTACATGGGGAACGTTTGGCAATGAGAATTTCAGACATTTCGTTTTAGTCGCATTTAATAAAAGATTATTTGCAGCAAACCATTTCGATAGAGCGGATAAACTACTATTTACATTTAAAAGATCTATGTCTTTCCTATTGATTTTAAAAATAACGGAAGTGTCGTCCGCGAACAAAATTATGTCAGATAGTGCCGACATCATGTAAGGAAGATCATTAATATAAGCAAGGAATAGAAAGGGGCCCAGAATCGAGCCCTGTGGCACGCCCATTTTTACTAGAGACCCTGAAGATGTTATGCCAGATATGCCTACTTTTTGTTGTCTTTTGGAAAGATAGGATAACACCAGTTCCAGAGGACGTCCACGAATCCCGTAGTGACTTAACTTACAAATGAGCGTTTTATGATCCACGCAATCAAAAGCCTTGGAAAGATCACAGAAGATGCCAACAGCATCCTGCGACCCTTCCCAAGCCTCCAAGATATGAGTGACTAATTTCGCACCGGCATCTGTCGTCGATCTACCTTTCGTGAAGCTAAACTGTCGATCGTGTAAAATCCTATTTTTATTAAAATGAGATAACATCCGTTCAAGCATAATTTTTTCAAAAATCTTACTTAATGATGGAAGCACTAAAACAGGTCTATAATTAGAGGGATTATGCTTGCAGCCTGATTTATTGGAAATAAAACTATAGTGCCGACAAAAACATGTAAATTACTCACCTCATAAACATAACCCATTTAACACTCAACTCATACTCAATCATACATGGCTCAACAAAGTAAAAATACTTTGAGTACCATTTTGCCGAACGTTCGGTGATTTTGCCGAATATTCGGCCGAATACGAATATTCGGTAAACCTGCCGAATATGCCGAATAACGAATATAAAACGAATATTCGGCCCATCCCTAAAAAAAACCGGCCAAGTGCGAGTCGGACTCGCGCACGAAGGGTTCCGTACCATTATCTATAAAAACGGCAAAAAAATCACGTTTGTTGTATGGGAATACAACAATATTTAATATTTATTTTATTCTGTTTTTTAGTATTTGTTGTTATACAACAGAAATACATCATCTGTGAAAATTTCAACTGTCTAGGTATGTGTCACGGTTCATGAGATACAGCCTGGTGACAGACGGACGGACGATTATCTATAAAAACGGCAAAAAAATCACGTTTGTTGTATGGGAGCCCCTTCAATATTTATTTTATTCTGTTTTTTAGTATTTGTTGTTATATCGGCAACAGAAATGGGTTCCCTACGTGACATCGAAACTCAATACATCGAATGTCGCAACATCGAAAACGGTACATCGAAGGGTCATATAATCGATGGTACGCTAAATCGAATGTCGTGAAATCGAATGGTTACAGTATCGAATGGTCACATAATCGATGGTACGCTACATCGAATGTCGTGAAATCGAATTTTTACAGTATCGAATGGTTACAACATGGACTGGTTGCAAAATCGATGGGTTATTGCATCTTAAGATTGTTGTATCCATTAGTTACTGCACCGAATAAAAATAAATTAAACACACAAGAAAACAATATTAATAAAAAAAAACATAAATGCATAACCATATAGATAAACATAAATGCGATTCGCTGTGATGAGAAATCGATACTGTAACCATTCGATTTAACGACATTCGATGTAGCGTACCATCGATATCGTAAACTTTCGATGTCGAGACTTTCGATGTGGCGTACCATCGATGTAGAGTACCATCGATTATATGACCCTTCGATGTACCGTTTTCGATGTTGCGACATTCGATGTATTGAGTTTCGATGTCACGTAGGGAACCCCGGACGGACAGCGGAGTCTTAGTGGTTAATAGGGTCCCGTTTTACCCTTTGGGTACGAAATCCTAATTAGTAAATTATTTGAATTATTTCTTTATGATGCTACGTAGAACTGTCAATGATGGCCAACTAACTGTTTTTCATAAAAACATCGAAAGAACATTGTTGCAAAATCAATTTAAATGTGCCTCATTGCACAACTAGACTACAAAGCATTACACACACACTTTACAAGTACCTACATTAGATACGAGTCTCACCGACTGATTCAATCGGTTAACCCCTTCAATACGGCAAAGGCCGGTCGTCGTGTTTTGTTGATAAACACAAGCGGCACAAAGTCATGATCAGCGTAAAATTTTAACTTGCGAATATTTTATCAACATTAGATTTCCCATAAACGTCCTTTCCCGGTAAAAATTTTCCAAGAAAAAAATTATGTTACAGATGTAATTAAATTGTATGTAGGTAACTGGTTGGTTTTTTAAGGTTCCGTACCCAAAGGGAAAAACGGGACCCTATTACTAAGACTCCACTGTCCGTCTGTCACCAGGCTGTATCTCATGAACCGTGATAGTTAGACAGTTGAAATTTTCACAGATGATGTATTTCTGTTGCTGCTATAACAACAAATACTAAAAAACAGAATAAAATAAATATTTAAGGGGACTCCCATACAACAAACGTAATTTTTTTGCCGTTTTTATAGATTACGGTATTTTTGTATTTTATAGATTACAGTATTTTATAGTACGGAACCCTTTCGTGCACGAGTCCGACTCGCACTTGGCCGGTTTTTTAACTGAAAATATCTTAACTGTTTCACCAAGTGCCGCTAAGTGGTCAAGTCAAAACACTATAAACACATCGACAAAATTCGTAATGGTATTTAATTCTAAAGCGTAGTTTTTTTATAAGGTTAATAACCCTTTAACTTATTTAATGAATACGGACTAAAACAACACAATCGACAATAATAGCACAACGGTTAAGCTGTCCCACTGCCAATCGAAATGTCACGACTTTGAACGCCATCCGCGTTGTGCCGTTGTGCGAAAAAGGATATAAAAAAATACTTTGTTATGCAAAACATCACCAAATAACTGTGCTTGATATGTCGATGATAAAAGTACATTCATTCATAGATTGCTATCTAAAGGGGTAAACAGAGGTGTTTTTCTAAGTCTTAAACCCACGTTTCGCTTCTGGTATTAAGTCCTATGTGGTGGCAAGCCTTTTGTTATTTTCCGGGCACCATTATGGTACCAGGTTCGTTGCCTCATACGCTTGCCTGGCGACGGAGGGGAAATCCATTCTTAATGCGTCTTAATGCGCGATATTAAAAGTAATAAATATAAATGTTGCAATAATTTATAAATAACCTACGTGTTGTGAGTAACTATTAGTTAATATCTATAACTCGCAATACATTGCTCATTTCCTAGAAGAATCACGACATACATGAATTTACATGATCTAAAATGTGTTATTATTGTTAGAATAACGCTTCTTTTAGGTGTGCAATTTAGATTGCTGCGCATGAGTCCAAAGTAAATAATAACAAAACTAATTATTATATTTTAGAGCAGCCACGGTCGTAAACCCTTTTCTCGAAGTAATTCTAGGTACTTTTAAGTCTATATCTTTGTAACAGATGAGAAAGCCTGAAAACTATGTTACAGAGATAAGTTAATGTGTTAAACTAATTGCCTAATTACAAGTTTCTAACTAAAAAAGCTTACAAAATATCTGCCATCAAAGTTTCGTTATTTCGTCACACACTCACTAATTCACCGATCATCAAAATTCTAAAGTACTTCTAGAAGGCATACAAACCTTATATTTGGCATACAGTCAGTGTTTATGAAGGAAAGAATAAAAAATTTAAAGTTTTTGAAATATTTTCTCGTTTACATAATTATTATCCAATCACTTATTATCCTTATGATTATTATGTAGAGGACATTGTAATCTTGACACTATGTTTCACTCGCAATCGACAAATTTTTCAGAATTAATGTATGTCGATAATGTTTCTGTTTCAATTATTTTTATTAAAACGCATCTAGATGGCGTTAGTCTAAAAATAGAAGTCTCTTTGGTTTTGTTACACGGCAAAGGAGAAAGATGGAGAGTGGGCTTTACGGAAATCGGCAGGCATTCTGCAAGAAATGGAACCGCCTACGAAATTAAATGAGATCCCATCAAAAACATTCATGTGGAATAAGCCAAGTCTCGCGACTGTTTTACTGTGAAAAGTTCTGAGACTTCTGAGATCTAATGTAGAGTCTGGCATTTACAAAGATATTTTTCATGAGGTGAGGATATAATGGACTATTTGTTACAGATTCAAATAAAATAAATTAGATCCATCACCCAATCATCATTAGAGATTAAAAGTCGGTTTATAGCGATAATAATCTTTTTTTAATCATTCGCAAAAATATAATACTGTAACAAAAAAAAAAAAGAATAATAAAGGTATGAAGAGTAAGATGAAGCTACAGATCTGTTGGTAAAGATAATCAGATTATATCGAGATAAATAAAGTTAGATTAATCAGCTGTCACTTGCTAATGTCAGTGGCCCCCGCCTTTTTTCCCACCAGTTATGACAGCTAATGGTGCCGCTTCTCTTGTTCACCAATTAAATTAAAATTAGAGAATTGCTATCTTTTACTAACAGATAGCGCGAGAAAAGGACGGTGATAGACAACAACTAAGTTAGAGATGTCAAATTAGTTTACGCCTTGAACTTCACTATGTTTTTAGTCGACACGTTTTAAATGTCGTCTAAAGTATGGAACTTTTAGTTCAACTTTGACAGCTCTTATTTACGCATGTCTCTTTCTTATTTTATTAGAGTGAAAAAGATGGCAATAGCCTAAATTAAGTTTAGTTTGTCCCTAACAGAATCGGCACCAATGTCATGTGCTCGGTAGCTTAATTTTTGGCTTTGCCTATTGCCTGATTGACTGAAATGTTAGTGTCTTTGGCACCAACATTTTCTCCATAAGTTACAAATACGTGCTTTTCTTTACTCCATCGTCAACTTACCAGGATTGTATATGCCCTCCTCCTCGATTTTCTTGAAAGTGTTAGGACGTAGGTCAACTTCGCTCAAATTCTTCATTTTCTTTTGATTTTCCACACTTTGTACTAATTTTGCAATGTCTACATCGGGAACACTGCGAAGGTCCTCTCGTTCATCTGTTTACCATACATAATACGTATTGTCGTTAACTGATTACGTACATAGTCTTATTATTCTGCACATCAATATAAATCGCTTATATTGACAATTGTTATAGCATGTTTCATTTGTGTTTATGAAAAGCGAAGTGAAAAAAACCTGTTAGTGTGGATCAATAGCATTTGTTTTTTTTTCTATTGAAATAATATTTCTTTTCAATAGATTATAAAAGGTAATACAATATTTTTTAAATACATAGAGAAATCGGATACACACATTGTCATCAGCATCTTCAAAAAACAAACAGCTGTACACACACCAACTATACTCAGCTAAGTCACAGTAGACATATAAGCTAAAACATTACCTCAACTTACTTGCCTGAACTGACACACTCACACAGACACGCCCTGTATACTGAGTACTCTTTGTATGGGACTGTATTCCGATAATACCTTAAAAGTCTTGTTGCAGTTCGTGTGAGTGTGTCAATTCGGACGATTGCAGGTAGTTGAAGTACTGCTTTAGCTTATATACAAGGTGTAACATAAATAACGCACAACCTCTTAAGGGGTGATCCCTTAAATGAAATCGCGAACAAAAATTCAGCTGTTCCTTGTTTGGTCCAATAGTCAAAGTTGTTCATAATGATGAGTACAGTGACCCTTAAAGAGGTTGTGCGTTATTTATGTTACACCTTGTATATGTATATACTGTGGCTAAGTGCTAGGAGTTACTGTAATCGTACACGACACACAAGATTCACATATTATTATATAAAACTCGCAACAATCATAAAACACACTACAATCATCAAACACACCAGCCCCCCGATGCAGAACCCTTTCGATAAGCAGTTGTCGATCGATTCGGTTTGTTATCTCGTTCCGTCTACGATTCCCGTAACGAGAGAAAAAGAGATAGCTTACCGAATCGTTCGACAACTGACTAATCGAAGTGTTCTGAATATGGGGGCAGACACATTCAACACAACTCATACACACACAACATTAACCTGTTGTGTGTTTAGTGATGGTGTATGAGTTTTGGTGGATGTTTATACACTCAACAAAAAAGGGGCCGAGAAGAAGAAGAGTAGCGACTCTCACACAGCATACTACAGATACAAACTATACAGGGTTAATTGAAAAACACCAACAACCTCTTAAGGGGTCATTGTACTCATCATTATGAACAACTTTTACTATGGGACCAAATCTGAAATCGCGAAAAAAAAACAGCTGCATCTTGAGCTTTGATCAGGGGCCCAATTCTCCTAAAATAAATCTTGAAAAATCACAACCGAACCAAGGCCGAACCGTTAATTCAGACAGTTCTCAATTTCAAAAGCTGTCTTATTGTTTGACACAAAAAACAAAATCAATCATTTTGAAAGTTTTCGAAAACAAAAACTGACTGACGGTTGTCGTTCGATTGCGTTTGGCAACAATTTATTTTAGGAGAATTAGGCCCCAGCTGTGTTTATGTTTTAGGTCATATTTGGGGTATCGGGTTAGATGGTTCATTTTCTTAATTCATAACCAAAGAAGGAAAAATATTTTTTGAAAAAACTAAAATAAAATTCATTTCGGATGGAAATAAAAATTATCGAATTTTGAAATTTTAACACTTGCTTTAAATCAGTCACCAGTGATACTTTAAGTAGCTCGTGGATTAGTACCTCCTTTTCGACTAAACGTGTATAAGTAAATACTTTTTAATGCAAACATAAATTATAAAAACAGAAAGAACCCTTCCCATTTTAGTCCACACTTGATTGTTAGTTTATAGGTACAAGAAGCGAGAAAACATGACATCACAGGATGTGTGTTAACACAATAAACGTCGGTTAATCAAATATTCTTTAGAGCAGTAATGACGCATCAAGTGCATCGTTTAACATATATGTACACTCAAAACTATTCTTGTTAATCTCGTACCCAAAAGTAAAATTGCCTCAATACGGCGAAGAGAAGTATAGGACTCCATGGTCATTGAAAGGCTGTTCGGCAATTTGACAGCTAGTGTCAACTGAAGGATGTTGAACATTTGTGCCAACGGGAACGCCTGTGGAAATCATTGATTTTAATGTATGTACCTACTCTTTTTATTCATTATAAATTAGTTATTTAATTATATTAGTGGTATGTATCATTTCTACTACCACCATTAGAATATTTTCTTTTAAGTACCTCAAAGATTATATGAAACTAGTACTTGTGACCAAAGGAAACATCACGAAATGTCATGTCCTTAAACGGTTAACGTTCTATGAAAAGTAGTTTGATGTTTTGATTAAATAATGTAGCCGATCTCGGCAGTAGTATGAAATAGGTGAACAGAGTTTTAATTTTTAATGTTAGATTAATTTATTAGGTAGTGTTATTTACAGTGTCGAGTCTCGGTCATAATTTGGACTCGTAGAAGACAGAAGGAGATAGTAAAGTGCAATATGGCATGCACTTAGTGCGAGGGAGAGCCCTGGCGGTCTCACGTACCGAACAACATGAATGCCTCTAGACGTTGCACTGATATCAGCGCTTCTGCCAAAAATGACACGGCATTTGACATAATTATCGATAGGGTTCCTTGGAGGGTGTTGAAGAATTGCGCCAATGGGAATACCTGCAAATAACACACGTAAACTGCACTGATTCACAAAATATATTGACATTAGCATTGATATTACAAGGGGTTCTGGGAGATTTGACTTTCGTTCAATACATGTTTTGGATAGGATTTCCAAGTTCCGAAACGAATCAATTGACAAAATAATATACCGCCTTTTTTAATAAAAACAAAGGCGATATGTACGTCTTATTCGTATCCCAACATTTCGAATACAATAGTATTCGTCGGACCATGAATACTACAAAATCGGTAAATGAAATAAACACGATTATCAATTCGCGTAAAGAGTTGTTACACTTCAAAGGATTACGTGAACATCAAAAACTGTAATTGTTATGTTCAATCAATGGACATAGGCCTCTCCCAAGTTGCCACTACACCTGGTGGAATTGTTTGAAAAAGTTATAGTGAATACTTACAATGTCTGCAGTTACTTGAAAGCCAAACAGTGAGTAGGAGAGTAGAGTGATGTACAGGGTAAGTCTCTCCGTGAACACCATAAAGCTGAGGTATACTCCTCGAAGGTAAGACGCTGACGTGATACAGTTGATCTCGTTCTTGCGAGCCAGAGCTACCACCTGCTCAAATGGCTTCTCCCATGCGTACATTTTTATCACCTAAAATTATTAATCTTAATAACTAAAAAACATATGAATGGTATTTCTTGCTTGAATGGAGACTGTCGGCAAAAAACTTGTATACGGTATAAAGTATTCTACCTTTTTAAAAGGTACTGTATAGATACTTATTAACGAACTTAAAGTCTTATAATTATAATGCAACAAACATATGCATAAACACATAATAATATTGCGGTTTCGTGGTAACCGTACATAAGATTTGGCGAATGACTAAACGAGACTAAACAATAACTAAAGACAGTTGTAAAAAATGAAGGGCGTCACTTAATAACAAATAATAACGCGGGTTTTCCTTATGTTTTTATCTTGTTGCGTTCGAACGGAATCGAAAGCTCGACACATCTAGGTTATATGAGGGTCAAACTTGTTAATTTTTAAAAGATATTATTGTTAGTGCTTTGCTGGTCCGGATTTCAGATTCGGAGAATCATTCTGATGAACGAGGATGTTTGTTGTTGTTATTAGTTCTCAGCCATAAATTATCAGTATGTCACCATACTGATATGCTAACTGCTAGGTTTTACTCATACAAGGCATTAACTAATGAATTGTAGCAGATCCTAAATTTAAAGCTATTTTAGCACAGGGTGATCAAAGTTGGCCACCAAGACCACAAGCATCTTTTAATTATTTGTTTTATAAACTAGGCACGGGTCATAGTTGTGGGCGCCAGCTCGGAGGATGGTCATGTCCCTTGGATCCGCCACTGGTAGTGAATGATTTTCGGAAGAAGACACCAGAATTACAATGTTCAATGTCGCGCAAATCAGTCAAAGGGACCATAATTATCATCAGTGTTTACGTGGACGACACTCAGAAAAATGCCATGCCGTGCCGTGATGTCAAATGCACGTTAATAAATATTTTCAACAACAATGTATCGGTATTATTGTTGGTAATGATAATGACCTGGTTCAATTTTAATATGTAATTAGAACATTAGAAAATCTAGATCAACATACCTGCATGCCACTAATAATTTCGTCCATAATTCGCACGCGTTCGTCAGTTTTGCACGCGGTCCTCATGCGTAACCTTGCAGCCAATTTACTCATGTAAGCTGCAAGAATAATAAGCAGGTTTTATATTTTTATTACCTTTTTTAAAAGATGCATTGCACACCTAAAACACGTTTCGATCGGGCGACATGAATTTATGGGCCATAGCCTTTTTAATTGTAATTATATAACAAGAAACATTTCTTGGAAACCATATCTTATTTATTATTTTTTCTTGTGTTGTTGTTATCTCTTTATAATTTGTTTTCTTTTATGTTGATGGTTTTTTTTTCTATCTTACGTGGAATGCCTGTTTTCTTGAAAACGGTTTTCGAATTTATCCTAGGGTACCTATTCAATATTTGGTTACCTACCCAAATTGTTATTATCGTAGTGCTTTATCTAACTTACATTCTATCAATTGATAGAGAACTATCGCCATAGGTTGTTTCGCTACTCATTCGTTTTTTCCTTTGTTGTATTCTCAGTCCTAAATGAACAATTGCTTCAACATCCTGACAAAACAATAACATCAAAAACATACATACACTGAACCGGTATGGTCTGCAACACAATGCCAATGACACCGACGATTGCAGCATATCCGATCTTTAAGTATATGAGGTAGCAGACAACGATGACTTGGAGGGGAAGTAACCAGATGAAGTGCGTGTAGATGAAAGCGTAGTCGAAACGGTTCACGTCGTTTGACAAGAGATTAACGACTTGTCCTGCTGTCGTCTGCGCCAGCGCACCGGAACTCATGCGCATTACCTGATTAAGAAGAAAAGGATTGTTTGTTTTAAAGTTGAGTTAGCTGGCATCGATTTATTGGTATCTCAGACTCATGACATCCATAATTAACCACGTGTATATATTTTGTTAATTAATAAAAAACATAGCAACGACGATTGCTCAAAAGGTTGATAATGAAATAGTACTCATTCATTTATAACGGTCTTTTTCAACCCTGTTTTTTTAAATAAACCTGTAATAATGTTATTCTTTAACATTTACGCACTTTAAAAAGAACCTGACAAAATCTTATTTACATAAAACAATACTGGTTTACGTTATTGTAATTAAAACATTTTAAAGCCTAGTTCTTTATGAATAAAAGATTTTTATTCAAATATCTATCCGTCTAAGATCGATTCACGTACAACTCTCACCGGTCAGATGCATTCATATTCAAATCGTCACCTAAATGTTCTATTGTTAATATATACTTTCATAGTTTTACGCAGAAAAGTTTGTGAAATCTTGTCCCATCCCGTCCTACTATTATCAACCTTAGAAGAAAGATAAATAATGATTGGTACAAGGTAAGATAACTTTCTATCAAAATCCTATAACATTTTCATTGCTCTTGCTTATAGAAAATGTAAGTGCATAATTATACAGACTTTATCTTTTTTTTAAAGTATAAATTTCAAATGACGTCTTCCGCTCCGGGCGGAGCATGCTAATAAAAGCAGCGGACATGCCTAATATTCTAATTTCTACGTTTATAAATATTATTATTTACGAATATCGTGTATTAAACAGGGTGTAAACGAATTAGTGTAATTCCTTAAAACTACATGATCTGGTGTAGATTAACCGCCACGGGATTTCGCTAGATTAAAACTAAAAATTCTGTTTTTTCTTGCGGTAATGGTAAGCGATCGTATCTAAACATAATAAGGACTTGAAAAAAAATATGTTGTTGAACATTTTGATACCACGCATAAATGAATGAAAGACACAGCTGGCGGGCACGACTAGCGTGATATTGCTCTTTGCGTTAACTCGGGGTTCAGAAATATATATAAATACCTAAATATAAAATGACTCAGAAATAGAAAACAAAGTTATTTTTTATTGGTTTTCCAATAAGCCCATTTACAGCGGTTACGCACTGCATCCGATCCGAATCCGTGAAAATACGTTCCGAAGTAGCCATAGAACTATTTGTATGGTAGTTTACGCACTACGTCCGGCATCCGTCATCCGATTTCTATCCGTCATCCGTGAGTTTCTAATTCGGAAGAACAATTGACGGACCGAAGTAGCCGTAGTACTGTTTGTATGAACGCTTTCGCATTACCTCGGATTCAAATCAGACGCCAAACGGATATGCCAAAGATGGCCCCTGAATTGTTTAAATTTGAAACAGAGATCGGAATAGTGCGCAAGCAACATCCGAATTCGGTCCGAGATTTTTACTCTAGATCGGTATTTTCACGGATTCGGATCAGATGCAGTGCGTAAAGCAATATCCGAATTCGGTCCGAGTTTTTTATATCCGTATTTTCACGGATTCGGATCGGATTCAGTGCGTAATCGCTCTTAGGGTTAATCTGTGTCACTAGTAGATCACGCGTTAGGAAGGAGTTACACGAATTCATTTACACCCTAGATAAATGGGTGGATAAGTGTTAAAATCTTCTTCTATTCTGTCGTCTTCACTACTGAAGGTCGTTCCCTTCCTGAAATGTTTTCGTGACGTCCGCCACCAGTTCCTTCCATTTCGTTCGGTCTTCGGATTTGCTCAGAGCGGTAGTCACTGGGAGGCATGTGAGCATCTTGACCTGGTCTGACCACCTGGTAGGTGACCGGGCTCGAGGTCGTTTACCTTCGACCTTGCCCACAACAATACCTTTCCAGATTGTTGTTATTATTGTTAAAGTCTTACCTTTCTATAAATAAGTGAGCAGGCGGCAATGCGGACTTTCATGCCGAATTGCTGAGTTGAGTAGGTGCCGTGGTGGTTGAGGAAGGCGATGCAGAGTGACATCATGATGACGGCGGTCGCACAGTACACTGCTTGTTCGTAGGACATGGTCGAGCCGGGTTCCCAATACGTGAGCATCATACTCAGCGCTACTGGTTGGAAAGGTCTGGTAAAAAACTGTCTTGGTTAGAAGTAGAACACATACATTACGACAAGTGTGCACTTATGTTAGTTTTTAAATATAGTCACCGTTATTTAAACTGTGATCTTAGAATATAGATCCTTCAGTTTAGACTTCTTTGGAATTTGAAGTGAGACCGTGTCGGAAGATTACGGAACGGATATTTGTTAGAATGAAAGTAGTTACAAAAACGTAAAACATAACATCACGACTGTATTCCCCGAAGGGTTGGGCAGAAATGTGTTGTATACCCACATTTCGCCGTTATGTTTAAGTCCCATTTAAAAGGGGGGCGAGCCTATTGCCACCAACCGGGCACAAATCCAGACTCCGGGCTGCTACTGAGAAATTCCACACGGCAAAACTCAATAACACTTTGCTCAACCTTAGGATCGAACTCAGTAGGTACCTGAAGATCAGCAGTCGCGCTTGCAACCACTAGATCAATGAGACAGACTTAAATAGTTAATAGGTCTCATTAAAATTTGATGTTAAAGATTTTCCGTGGCAGGTCAGGAATTTTCCAGGTGCAACCCATGTCACAGGATGATAATAAGTACCACCAAATGATTAGTAATTGGCATAATGTGAGATTCGCGTGACTACTCTCAATGGTCAACAAAATTACTCACTTGAGTATGAGTGCCTGTATGAGGAACATAATGCCGGAAGGCGCGTAACTCATCCAGAAAGCCTTGGTCATTGCACGAAGTAACGATGGTTTACGGCCCTGCTTGCTCGCTAGTGCAATTTCTTCCAGCCATTTTCTGTAACAAAGTGTATCATTAGTAATTAGCACAGCAACTAGTCTATAATATACTGTTGTTAATTTTAAAAATGCTTTCATTCGCCGTCCTAAGTTTCCTATAATGTTCATCACTTTGGTTGTAACATCAGTGAACGTGGAATCATTGCCTACATTATTGATTCGATATCTTGACCTTATACTGACAGACACTATCGTGCTTAATATGCTACTTGGTACACCGGTTTCTATATCATCATTTTTTACTTTTAAATGGAAGATCACATCATCACACATCTTACAAGATACCTATATTTTGGAGTCCTAACGCATTGCTGTTTCCTACTTTATATGAATACAAAATTGAGTTTTATTGGCATTAGCATAGTCATTTATACGAGTAAAGTCATAGGTTTTTATTTCTATATTATTTTTGATATTTGTACGTATACAAATCTCGCATTGATATTGGAATCTGCTTTTGATTTTAATGTGCTGTTAGGCTTAGTTTTCCCGCTATAACGTAGGTAGGTAGGTATACGATAGTTAGCAAAATTTACCAAACGTGGGTAATAAGTGCTATTAAGTATGTGTCATTTTAAACTATGCAATCTAGACCTGGCTAGATGACGATAGCCGGCGTGAGTAGTGCTACACGCGGTGGGCCTCGTCGACAAGCGCTATATGGAATACCTACGCGCTAAGAATCGCGTGATTCGTGATCGTGACACTGTTTATAAAATACGCCAACTCGTTGATCGTGAGAGTTTATCTCTCTCGTATTATTGTTGTATGAACATGTATGAGTAGAATACGTTATGTACGAAAAAAAAAACTAATTAATGTAGCTCGGTTTTATCAAAGATAGATCGCGTAGATCTACAAGGTGTAACATAAATAACGCACAACCTCTTAAGAGGTCACTGTACTCATAATTATGAACAACTTTTACTATGGGACCAAAGCAGAAATCGCGAAAAAAAAACAGCTGTTCCCTACATTTATGTTCGCATAACTCGTCAAAATGTAGGGAACAGCTGTTTTTTAACACTAGATTCAGTTCGTAGTTTCGCGAAATTATTAGATATAAGTATTCAGTCAGATCGCGTAATGAATAGGTATACATCGTATTCCGAATTCTGCGGAACTCCGCGTGTTCACGAAAATACGGATTACGTGATCGACATACCTATAACATACGCAATATAATCCTTAATCTTGTTTGCAATAAAGGATACGATTCACGTAAATTTTACAAAATATTTTACTTACTTACCGCTTTCATAATATTAATCATATTTTTTTTGTAAAATTGGTACCTACATAAAAGTTGCCACATAATTATGATAACTAAACACATGGAAGTAGCCACTTCTCCAAGTTTTGTTTCTCGTCTGACTTTTGTTTTATTTAGTAGGTAAATTCATATTTTTTTACAAAAAAAAGAAACTGTAAAAAGCAGTTTTCTTAAAATATCAAACAAGATAATAAAGTCTAACGAGTAGAATTCTCTTTAATTTGGCGGCAATTTTTTTTCCTTTACTTTCAATTAAGTAGTACTTTTTCTTTTTAAATGGCAAAGGTGAACAAATGATGTTTTTGTCTTTGATTAAAATTAAAGGTTTTTATTATGAACTAAAGAATCACATTTCTGCGAACGAGACGATTTCGCTAGAATTTAGATAACAAGAATATAAGTTCATGAATTAAAAAAAATACAGGGTTTATGTCATAATAATATTATGATGGATATGAGTGATGTTTTCTTTCTTGTCTTCTTTTCTAGTGTCAGGATGAGCTACACGAGAATGGCTCATGCCCGTGGTAAAAAGATTACCCAGTCAGCACGGTTGGTAGCGAGGCTGACTGCCCAGGATGTGCTGGACGTACTTAAGTATACAGTAGTAACAGTACACTCGCAAGAGTTGTATTGTAAGTCATATAATTTTCTCAGCGTTATAATTTCGTATAAGTATTTATTTTAGCTCTGAAGATATAAATCGTAAACAAGTCAGTAAGATAAATAGATAGGCAGGTCTTTATAATTGGCATGAAGGTTTCCAAGTAACTTTTTGTTTAGGTGAATATTTGGTCAGATATGAGCTTCAAAAACGTTAACAATGCGTCTAACTTTCCAAAAGTGTCATCAAAAAATCTGAAAAAATTAACCTTGTAGCCTAATGAACACTTTCAACTAAAACTACATATTTTGAACAAGATACGTTTATAAGTTTTGAAAGATAATAAATAGCTAATTCTCAGTTGAATGCTATTTTGAGTTCATTGACCGCAAAACTTTGCGTTCCACAAAATGACTGTGAAAAATTATAAAATATATTCCTTCTATGCTACACTGTGCGTTGTCCGACACGCACTTGGCCGATTTTCACATGTGGGTATGTGTTTTTGGTGGGATAACAATATTTTCCGAAAAATACAAACAACGAACAATTTAGTAAAATATTGATTTTTATGATTAATAACTTTAAGGTATAATCTCATTATAATGAGCTAAATTCCGATTCGCGAAAAAAAAACAGAAATAGTTGGTTATTCACCAAGGGGATAAAGCAGTGTCTTACGTCACGGCCGCCATGTTGAATCCTAAGCCTAACGAAGGATTTTAGGGCTAACTCCCGAGCGTAGCGAGAGAGTCTAGAGTTAAGACTAGAATCCTGAGCGCAGCGTGGGATTCAAGCTCACCCAGGACAAAGACACCTTTATCTCCGAGGAGAATACTCTACTTTTCACACCTTCTGCGAGACAATGAAAAGCAATAATAGTATTAGAATAAAAATATTCTATTAAAGTTATAATTACAGTACTAGACCGATAGAACATTTAAAAAAAAAAATGTTAAAGATACATAATATTTGATATATTAGGCTAGTTGTGGAAAGACAGTTATGTTTTTATTCAGTACATTTCTTGAAGTTGAGGTGAATTTGCAGTAGGTATTCGTGCCGTTTTTTCTTGTTTGTGTTCTACTCGTGATGGCCAGTTTGATTTTTCTTTTAGGTTTCTATGGTTTATATGTTTTCGAATTTTTAGTTTTTTAGGGTTATAATGAAATTCAGTACAATATTATTGCGTGGTTAGACCCTAGGGCTATATGATATATAATTGAAAATTGTTGATCAGGTGGTGTGAATAATAGTTTTTAGTTTTAGTTTTCATCAAATTATACAGTAACATGTTTTATACTTTAACCTGTAATTGACATTACAGTATACTGTAGAAAAGCCAACATTACAATAAATCTACTGCAATTACAGTGAATCTGGTAGCATTATTAAACAGGTAACTTGAATGGTGCAGTAAAAGGTATCATAGTAATAAAAGTGACGGCTATTATGACAATCTCACTCTTCACCTTGACCGAGGTCATTTTTTTGAATATATGTATTGTATAAATAAATGAATATAAATAAGAATAACCACGTGCAAAAAACACAGGACTGAATAAAATATTCAAATTGATCATAAAATTAATTTCTACGGATTTATGTATTTAAATGATAGTGTAAGGCACTTGTCCCACCGCGAACGATGAGCGAGCAGCGAGTAGAGCTAGAAGCTAGAAACGAGTTGGCGAGCAGCGAGAAGCGAGTGTGTAGTTCCAATAGTTTTGTCGCTGGCCTCTAAGCGAGTGTGCGAGTGCGACGGGCGATTACTCGCACCACTCGCAAATGACCGCTGGTTGGTCGCTCGGCGTGAGTTCTGACCGCCAAGCGAGCATCGCTGAGCAAGTATCGCTGAGCGAGTATTATCTTTGATAGCTCTTGTCGCTCAGCGGCAAACTAGTGGAGCGAGTCCTCGCCGGCAGTGTGAATTAACTATTAATATATGCAACTCTTTTGTTTACACGGAATGTATATATATCTACGAGTATTGTACGTTTATTGAGCGAGAAAATAGCCGATAGTTAGTCGCTTCCTCGCCGGGGCGGTGGGACAACTGCCTAAATTGTGATTGTGATTCATTATGAGATTAACACTATGATATAAATAAATTATGATGCATATTTATGTAGTAAAAAAATGTTTCTTGGACTTTGGCCTGAAACGTCCTTATTCTTAAAATATGTATTAAGTAATATCTTATTTCTGAAAATGGGGAAACTCCACATTGTCATGACAAAAAAAAAACCATTCCAAATCACGACTAAGTGCAACGACTTGAATATTTTGGCACTAAGCTGTTAATAAATGGTTTGTGTTTATTGTATTTGAAAAGACTCGGGTTTTATTTTTAGTACACAATAATTATACCCTAAACGACAAAGATAGCAAAAAAGAAAAGTCGTTTGTTGATGACGTCTCATTTGAAGCATTAGGTGTGATATCTTTCATCATACAAACACATAATTTGAATTACATGAGTGTGCGTTCCATCCACGAAGACGTGCCCCACTCCTTTTTGTCAGGACACCGCGTGGTGCGTATGCACTCATCTCTTGTGTTCAGCTGTTCCCTACATTTTGACGAGCTAAGCGAACATAAATGTAGGGAACAGCTGTTTTTTTTTTCGCGATTGCAGATTTGGTCCCATAGTAAAAGTTGTTCATAATGATGAGTACAGTGACCTTAAGAGGTTGCCGGTGTTTTTCAATCAATCCTGTATTAGTGTGCATATCTAACTATTGTGTGACGATAGAACTAACACAATAGCAATTTATAATGCACACTTTTGCACTGTAGCGATTAGACGAAGAGAGGGGCGCGTCTTCGTGGATGGAGCTATCTGTACGTAAGTAGCTACATTACATAGACAGCGTTATTATCAGTCTTAGGACCCGGTGGGATGCCTAATGACGAGCCACATTTAAACTGCACAGGCACGTGTCCCGTGCCATCATGCATTCAGCCTTCAGGATAAACAACGAGAGTATGACGTAGCTATAGTGACAAAGTTTAAAATGCCAGATGCTCACCAGCTGCCCGGCTGACATAAGCCGCCATACCAGTGTAGATTACACAATAATTTATTACGTATTTCCTAGAACAACATTTTGAATTAATAATATTCTATTGCTCTTTTTCTCTCTAAACATTATTTGCTTAAAAATATCTCTTAGTATCAAATAATATTGTTATTAGTAATTTTAGACCGACATTTCAGGCATCCCTTAGTTGACGTTAGTTAAACGGTAGGTACTTAAATACTTATTGCCCTCGTGGGTGTCAGGTATAGCTAAGTAAATAGGGCGGAAGAGCGGCTTGCGTTTTGGAAATTAAATTAATATACTGAATATGTTAAACATAATAATATCAACATTAGATTTCATTATAATAAACCATACCTGACGTCACGCCTGTTTTCTCAAAAACATAGGCAGATGCGTAGATGGTGGTTTTTTTTTGTGGTGTACCTACTTTTATACCAGGTAACAGGGGCAAGGGAAAAATATTATAAAGGAGAAGCTGATAATGATACGGAGGCGGAGGACCGAGGGCGATGATAGATTGCAGCCACGGGTGTTATCGCTGGCGAGTAACACTGGGCAATGTAGACAAAGGAAGGTAGTCGTTGATATGGATCAACGCACCCGATGTTATAAAGGCGGCGGTCATTCGGCGAAGCGGGGCATTCTGTGTTGATCAGCTGAAGAAGTTTGACCTTTTATATCTGACTAACTTGTCCTTATTTTCTACTCTTGTATAATTGTGGAAATTATTATATTGTTATCTAGTTTATGTTACTAATACTAACCCAAGTACTCACAGTGGTGGAGAGTCTATGTTGGTTTTATTTACTGCATTTACCTTGCTCGCAATCCTGACATACCAATATTAGCTTTAACTGTAATGATAGAATCACTCCTACACGATTATAATGTTGTTGTGTCTTTTACATGGGTATAAGAATATCGGTATTCTCTTTCAGAAACTTACATTAATAAATACGTCACAGTTTGTGTTACCATTAATTATTATCTTCAACAATTTTATAGGTTATGCCTAATTTAAAACATTATGCGTTCATTTTTTATCCTCTGATTTTAATAGGCCATGATACTGGATAACTTTCTTATATTTTTCCCCACAAAAATAGTTTGAGAATCGCGTCGGAGCCTATGATTTGCCTATGACGTAGATGGCGTATTAGCTTAATGTTACGTCATGAGCTGTAACCGGAAGAAGCTACCTTGTATTCTTATACCATGATTGCAAGTATTTTAGTGATCACTAACACTGACCTGGAGCCCAATTCTACTAACAGAAACTTTTATCAATTGCAACTTAATTCAGACAGTTTTCGTTTACTAAACCTATCAAATTGTTTGACTACAAAAACAAAACCAAACATTTTGATAGTTTTCGTAAACGAAACCTGTCTGAATTAACCGGTACCTATCGTCCCGCGCGACGATCCGGATCGTCAGTGCCATTGTTTATCTATTGTGTCTATAATTACAGTACAACACAGGTTAACGATTCAGTCACAACTGATACAAGTTTCTGTTAGTAGAATTGGCCCCTTGTCACTATGAAAAAGGTTTATTCATAACGATAAAACTATTTTAAAACATACTATAATTTACGTAAACCAACGACTATAGTAATTACTTTGGTGGAAAAGTCGAGGGAAGCTATTTCGTATTAAGGTATCCAAAGTACTGTCCTAAAGATAAAAATAACCTTTAAATGATATGCAAATAAAGTACAAGGCAAGTGAAAGCACATCCGATGTTCTTGAATAAAAACGATATCTAACCGGTACCTTCATGGGCTTGCGCACACTCCCATGTCGCTCGTTGACATACTAACGCGATCTGCGTCATAATGTGGTACTGCCAGCCACCACTTATGAATTAGTAAACAAGACAATGATGAATGTAGTGCACCACATGAAAATTGATAGAAATTAAAACAGTTGCTCAAAACTATGTTTTATAAGTTAGTACCTGATTACATTTTGGGAAATAATTGTAGTCTTCTTGAGGCGGTGAACTTGAAAGACTTCTCAGAAATCATGTTAGATAAAACCAATTGAATGGGTAATTAACAATTTAAGTTGTTTTTACTACCAGTTATAATAGTTTCGTAAGTATAGTGTCAAAAATGCTGGTTTTACCATTTAATTTTGAAACCCGAATTCATTGGTTGTTTTTGTTAGAATTTAAATGCACCATTAATCAATTCTGCGTATCTAAAGACGTTAACTTGCCTTTAACCGGTTTTTCCGAAAATCGTAGGTGTTAATCGTGGAGGTAACACTCTCTTCGTTTGGTATGAGTGATATCTCCGTGGCATTCCTATGTGATAACTATGTTTAACAGTTGCATGGGATCACCTGTTCCGGTAATATTTGACTAAAAAACTCAGCGTTACGAGCTTGTTAAAACAACATTCTGCCCTTTTGTATATTATCATGCAACGATGTATGTGAAAGTGAGTAAAATTGATACAGGATGGACGCGATATGGACATAATATTGTAATGGTATACAATACATGTAATAACAATGGATGAATTGAATAAGCGCTATCAAAGGGTGTCGGCATTGAGATGTAAGTAGGTAGACTGTGATGGAAGAAACTCGATGGATTATTCACCTACGGGCAGTTAATTTACTTACGAAAATGGAATAAGATTATTAGACTAGCTGTGTCCTCGCGGCTCCACCCGCGTGTGTTTTTCTCCATATAAATACTCCCCCCTAATTTAGAAAAATCCTTTGACTCTTAAATTCTCGTTTTATTATTTACTTTAGTAGTTGCCAAGTTTACAGTTAACGAGCCGTGCAATAATATTCTGGACATACAAACGTAAATAGCCTGTTCTACCCCCATTCTTAAGGGGTAGTTTTGGAAAATCTGTAAATAAATATTTCATATTTATGCCAAGTTTCATGATTTATCATTATGTCACACCCCTTTTCAACAAATTAGATGTTGACATTCAAAAAATTCGTTTCTTGTGTGGGTTTTTGCTATAAAATAGGTACAACTAAGTCTCTAAACTATCTTTTGCGGTTTCGGCTGTACTGAGCGAATTTTATTTACATTACGACATGTTCTTTATTTACATACCTACATCTATAATATAAAAATGAATCCCTATTTTCCTTGGTCACGGCATCACGCGTGAGCGGCTGGACCGATTTCGCAATTTTTTTTTTTATGTTCCTTATTATCAGGAGAAGGTTCTTATGAAAGATTTTTTTTTCACATCTTTTCCCCTCACTAAGATTTATTTTGTATCGTGGGTGCGTCTACAGACACAAATCTCACATACACAAACGCCCAGACCCGAAACAACCATCAGTAGGCCGTACAAATTTTTGTTCCGTGTGGGAATCGAACCCACGAGCCACGACCACGTGGGCCACGACCCGTAGCGCAGAAGCCAATCGCTTAGCCACTGCACCAAACGTGTCGTCACATATTTAAAAAAAAAACGAAATCATCTCAGTATGTCTATATTCTTCATTTGTTTACCGCATGCATGAAAATGGTTTTAACTTTTTGTTACTATTTTGATTTTGTTTCTGGAGTTAGGTAGTAGGTAAGTAGTAGGTAGGTAGTAAGTAGGAAAAAGTGCATTGCAACACATCAGGGGTTCAGCTAGTCTGTCAATAAACTTAGCAACATTTGCTATTTTTCATTATTTTGGTAACAAACCATCATGATCTCTCCTTTGTATTGAACTGCATAAAATAGAGAGATCAAAGTGTATCACAGGACCTACTCAACCAATCGACATAAAAGGTACCTTCGTTTTTAAATTAGGCTATTAGTTATACAACAGTGAAAGTTTCGTTGGAATCCGTCGAGCCGTTCTGGCGTGATGTGGTAACAAACAAACAAACAAACAGACAGAAAGGCAGACAGACATTAATTCTAAAAATGTTACATTCGAGTTTTATCGTTTATTTTTAGTACACTAGCCGGTTTTTGTGAAAAATTCTCAACAGTTTTACTATACTAGAGATTTTAAGTTTCCAATGCATGGTACGAAAGCATGGTATATGGTACGAGTGTGTAAGTACATCAAGGAATTCTGCAATTTTATTTTTAAAACTTTATTTTCTTCAACCAATTCATTTCAGAGTGCTAAATGCACAGTAGAAAATAATGCTGGTAAATAATTGCATTCTTAATTCGTACCTACCAATATTTAATTTTTAGATATTTATCTGAGTAAAGTAAATATTTATATTTTTCTTATATAATTATGCCTTCTATACATAGATTATAAGCGTTAGCCTACGCCTATTTAGATTATGACACTATATACCGTCTTGTTAATTAACGTATTAGGACATATCATATAGGTACACCTCTGTGTTTACCAATTTGTTAATACATTTCATAATCCATACGTTTGTCGATAGCGTGTTGCCGGCTTCGTGGACCGCCGTCCTATGGTGAAGGTACTGAAGTAACAATATCTAATTAAGGGTATAGTATTGATTGTTAGAATGTAAAAACGTCGAGGAAAGAATTCTTAGCTATTAAATTATCTTTTTAGATTCTATAAGTAACTTTATTTGGATAGCTGGTACTTTAGTGGACAGCGGACACGGTTTCTTAGAAGAATAAACTAAACGGAAAACCTTTTGCGAAGGACTGGCTAAGGCGTAAAGTGGCTGAAATTCTAATGATGATCCACCAGACATCAGCTAACACAGCATGTCCACAGCTGCCCCGCGAGTACGGATCTTTTATCGAGTCGATTCGAGAAATTTATCTAGGTACTCTAAACGTCAAATTTGACATAACTTATAGTTAAAACGACAACAGTTGTCGTTTTATCTATATCTTATGTCAAATTTGACGTTTAGAATAGTTACATTTCTCGAATCGACTCCATAAAAAGATCCGTACTCGCACCGCTGGACAGAAACTTAACTCAAGCATGCAGGCGGTACTTATAACATGATACACATAATAACTTCAATTATGGAAATCATATTAATAGGTACTTACATAAATGAATAAGGAAATAAGGACAACGGAAAAAATAAACATATTATAGTTAAATATTAACGATGGATTCGCGAAGTATCTAGATTTAATGATTTAGAATTTAAGATAATTTACTTATATTTAGTTATGTGTTTTATTTATAGTTTTATTGGGATATTATTAATTTTGAATAGTTTATGCACATGACTCGTTTTCATACGTTTTTTGTCACATGATCGGCACAGTCCGTACGTCGTCCGAACGAACTTAGAGGGTCGCCGCCGACGCTTCGCCTTGTCCTTATTTCGGATCATCACCTAAGCATCAACATCGCGTCGTTTTACACAATCTGTCTAATAATTGATTGTAATATTATTACAAGATGCCGCGACTCTTGACTCCTTTACGTGACCGACAACTTTTTGGTATAACGACGTTTGACCTTATTTAATAGAAATCTTCATATAGTGTTAGCCTTTAATCTTTATCTGCAACCAGATTGGGATAGCAAAAAAGTATGTTGTTTTATTGGAATTAATTGTTATTGATAAATAAAGGACAAGAAAAACATACAAAAGATATTTAAATTAACATACACTCCTCTGAGCACAAAGAGTATAAAACCACTACGTTATTATAACCCCTTAATAATAAACGCTAAATAAAGTTATATATATACAAGCTTATACTCCGTTTTTTTATTTAGGGGGATAATATTAGATATTGGCCCACGTACAATGGTCCACTTAAAGGACTAAGTGCGGAAACCACATCTCCTAACATAGAATATTATGTATCTATACTTTTAACCTTTTATTGTAATGTCAGATCTATGATGAACTTAAAAAAGGTTGCCAAAGGAACCTTGGCCAGGAAGGAGGCTTGTTTGTGAACTGAATCTGAGTTTGATCAGAGTAGCAATTTTGGTGAGATCTGAAGCCAATTTTCCCAAGTAAAGCTAGATAACTGCCAAACTATGTGATGGAAAAATTCTAACAAGTGCTGCGTACTTTGACTGGAAAAATCTTATTAAGAAGAAATAGAATATAAACCTAGCTCATGTTAAATATTTAGCGATCTAGGCTCAGTATTTATATTACAAGTATAAAATACCTATCAATAATGCAGCCGAGAGCAAGAGACTGGTGGGAGCAACTTAGGAATTACAGTTTGTTCGGACGAGCGGAACTGAAATAAATATCCATTTTATGGTCAAGATCCCTACATCGACAGAGAGAAGAGCTGATAATCTTGAAACGGCAAAACCGAACATCTCAAAAAAAAACAGCTTTCAAATAATAAAATCCGCATTGCAATCGGTTTATCCGTTTGGGAGCTACGATGTCACAGGACACATGCACAAACAGACGGACAAAAGCTTCAAACTTTTATCAGTCCGCTTTTTGCGTCGGCGAATTAAAAAAAAGATCGCAAGTTTGGTTCTGAATGACCTTAACATCGAAACTCGAACTCGCTTTTTGATGACCTTTTCATTCAGAATACCTTATACCTATCTCTGTCAATAATAAAACCTGTTTTTGGTTATGTTAGGTGATGGTGGTGACGGCGGTTATCTACAAGGTGTAACATAAATAACGCACAACCTCTTAAGAGGTCACTGTACTCATCATTATGAACAACTTTTACTATGGGACCAAACCAGAAATCGCGAAAAAAAAAATCTGCTGTTCCCTACATTTATGTTCGCATAACTCGACAAAATGTAGGAAACAGTTGATATTTTTTTTTTGCGATTTCTTATTTGGTCCCATAGTAAAAGTTGTTCATAATGATGAATACAGTGACCTCTTATGAGGTTGTGCGTTATTTATGTTACACCTTGTATAAGGTGAAACGAATTCGTGTAATTCCTTAAAACCACATGATTATTACTGGTATAGATTAACCACGCATGGGATTTAGCTTGATTTAAAAATAAAACGTTTTTTTCTTGACGTAGTTGTAGTTGTATTTAAACCACCTAAGTAATAAGGTCTCAATAAAAAAGAAGCAAAAAAAAAATTACATAAAGAATATTTTTTCTCACAGATTTCGATGCCACGCATATATGAATGAAAGCGCGGCAACACAGCTGGCGGGCTACGACTAGCGCGATATCGCTCGGTGCAGTTAGCTTACTCGGGGCGCTAAAATGACTTAGAAACAGAAAACCAGGTTTTTGGAACGAACATTTTTTTTGCTGATTCTTTAAGAAACCTGTTCTTGGTCAATCTTATGTCACTAGTAGATCACTTGGTTTGAAGGAATTACACGAATTCGTTTACACCCTGCATGCTGCCTAGACTGGCCATGCGACAAAACTATACGCAGATGTATTATTATTACCTATCAAACGAGATATCTTAGGAATTTGAGATTAAATATATCGAAGAGTTTCAAGATCATAAATTGATACCTAATCGTTTTATATTACCTCATCGTCTACAAAAGCTTTAATTTCTACGTATTTTTTGTTTTAAAACTAAAAGCGATTAAATGAATGGTTTTCGTTTATAGTGAACTGACTAGATGAACTTTATTTAATATTATTAGTAGAAAAAACTTACAATCCAATGGCCGTTTGTCTCATCTTGATTTATCTGTGTATTACAGGGTTGAATCTCTTATTAAAAAGGTGTAAACATTACAGTATGTACTTGTTCTGCCTGAAGGCTATGACCCGACAAGTCAGGTGACCGACGATACCGGTATATAGGTACTATCGTGCGTGCGGTCTCATCACTTGATATACAATTATACTACGCATGTATATTTAATAGACCTAATTAAATAAGGAAGCATAGAGGAAGTGAGTTGCTATACTTAAGGAGTTTACCTTAAAAATGTAATATTATACTATTTTTATTTTATTTGGTCTTTATCAGTTATGGTAATACATTTTTCGTTGCTAAAAAGAAAGAGTGTAAAAGAAACTGAAAAGCAATACTTATGTTATTATACTTTCAGTGTCAGTTTTTGGTTTTTGTAAACGATTACTGATGACTTATAGCTTAGTAAGGTACCTAGTTTAAATAAACAATACCGGTGTCCTTGCCTCACTTTAAACATGCAGCGAATACTTTTATAAAATCGTTTATTGTATCCATAACATTGTAACACAACATTACGAAGTAATAATGTACAATTATCGATCCTTTTGTAATTACTTTCATTGTCTTATACGTGTAAACTATACCTAACATAGAATCTAACAGAAATATTAAATATTGAACACGAGCACTGATGTAAAATCGGAAAACACTTTTAGCCCAATATAAAGTGCCTAAAATGTTGCTTTTCATTAACTAAAGTTTATGAAATCATTATTTCAATTAGGTGTTCTCACAAAGGTACATTATCATAAATGGTAAAACATAATATTATAATACAATTTAAAACATAGACCTATTACAGTAATATTACTATGTTTTTCTTTTGTTTGTTTTTTGTTGATTCGTGGAATACAAGAATTTTAAAATATGTCAGGATTAAGATCATTTTGTATCGTATATTCGTATAACTAACTGCATTCGTACGAGTAGGCGAATGCCACGACCTTGGTTCGTTTATTCTTAATAACATAAAAATATGACAGGTATATTTTCCTGATTCCTTTGATAATTACAAAATAACAGTTGCATTAACCTATAATGATACGGGACTAGATTGTTGTATGTTTTATGCGGCTTTATGATATACTAGCTTTTGCTCGCGGCTTCGCTCGCGTTAATTTAAGGATCCCTAATTTTTTGATCCCAAAATATAGCCTATAGCACTCAAGGATAACGTAGCTTCCTATTGGTGAAAGAATTTTTGAAATCGGATGAGTAGTTTCGGAGATTACCCCCTACATACAAACAAACAAACAAACAAACAAACAAATTCTACCTCTTTATAATATTAGTATAGATAAGTGGAGAATTCTTCATAATTATTATTTATGGAAAATTTAAGGACTTAATAAAGGTTGGGAACTATACGATGGAACAGTACCGAGTTATCAAAATTGAGAGCAAATTCTAAAAAAAAAAACATTTAACTTCTGATAGGTTTCTTCGTAATACCAAAGGGGCACAATAATCAATTATGACGATGTGTCTTTACTAGCCGTGGTAACATGAATATTACATTTTAATTATTAACGTAACACACTGGAATAATGCCTATAGAAATGCTCGTAACAAAGTTGCAGGTGAAAATGATAATACCTAGAATGTGTCAATTGTAAATAATAGTAAATAGTTGCACATAATATATGCAAACCGAACTCAGTCTTTTAAGGCGAAGTTTTTAACGCAAAACAATAAAACTTAACGGGTTAAGATGTTAATTGTTTTCTAAACTATCGACCAATTTGAAATGCTTTTAGTGGTAAAGTTATTAGTGTACATTTAATAAATATTTAGGTACTATATTATCGATTAGTTTCGTTAGTAAACACAAAGATAACATACCTACGAGTATCCATTCTAACACATATAATCAAAATTTTACGTAATTAGCTAGCTCATTGCACGAAAATACTTATCATAATGGCAATGTCCCACTTTCAGCATGATTTTCTTTTACAAGATTAAATAATTATCTATTACATCTAGGAGTCATTGACTAGCGTGCAGCAACTGTGTACACAGAGAATAATTACTTGATGATCAACAGTGTGACAAAGGAAGCCGGCCGAGCAATTCACACCAACCTTGTACCTATTGAAGCTCCACTAAAGACAAGTGTACATGCAGGTGGCATAGAATTGTGTTTTATGATAGATAAATAAATAATAATAAGCTACAGTAATAGTTGTTGTTCGTATATGAATGTTGCGACATCAGAATCTTCCAACGACGAACTTTTCACTGACCAAGACGACGAGCCGTTCTGTCGGTGAACAGAGCAACGATTGTCAGAGATTGATTCAAGAATCAAAATAATGTTACTATGCAGCAGATATGTTAGCTTATTCTTTGTGCGTAACATTTTCAGATAAATTGTTTGTTTTCATGTTTTTCCTACGAACATCACTGTATTGATCATCTACTAGATTTCCATTGCTAAATAGTGCTGATATAGGCCATACAACAGAACGCTGCAATGTAATCTGTATCTGAAATCTCTAATAATGATTTATCTTCGTTTTCCATACCAAACCTTTCAAATAATTAAAATCAATCCCCGAAGGTTATTATAATGGATGCAGATATGTGCCACGTTATGCGAGCTTGGTTGCACCTCGCGGAGGCCACGCATCGATCAATACAACTTTATGCAAGCTCACGCCCGAACCTGGGAGAGATTTGATGTTAAGAAAAGATTGTCATCAACTTATAAATAACTTCCAAACGTTGCTTTTAAATTTTTCTCCTCATTATTTTCTGCTTAAAAGTTTCTTTCTTTCGTAATTATAATGTCATGCAGGTGCACTGCAAACTCGTTGCTAACCGCGTATAACCGTCTATGTGCCATCAAGTGCGCATAATACAACCGTCTTTGCGCCATGAAGTGTTTTAGTTGCATCATGTCATTTATTTGGACCCGCAATAATATTTTCAATAATACCTAGTCATTAAGGAGGGTAAATAATGCATACGACAGGTGTTAAATACAATGCAAATCATTAGCGAATATGTATTATGTGTGGTGTAGTAGATAGAGTATATAGAACTGAGCATGAATCATAAAGGCAAAGGTATCGTGTACATGACACATGGACCGGTGGCGATTGTTGACGGTAGTTGATTGACCATGTGGAGGTCTCGTGAACCAACCAGTTTTATTCATCGAATTAATTTAAATTATATTACGTAAATATAGCGATGCGAGATATATTAATGTAGAAGAATTAAATGACCAAAACATTCGAAGAAACGTTGCGAAGAAAAGATGGTAGTAAAATATTCATGAACAGTCAAACCAGTATTTTTTTAATAAAATTGCACAAAGAACTTTAAGCGTGCCTATAATATCAGATGATTCGATTGCCCTTGGTGAAACAAATGGACAATACGCTCGAATTAATATTGAAAATTCGGAATGCGGACGCAACGACTCTCAAAATGGATTTAATAGAAAAATTGGATTTACGATTGATCTTTATTGTTACGTAAAATGGTGAGTAAGCTTTAAACTGCGATAAGTGACACGCCATGTACACAATGTAATTGTGTGAGTAAATGCGTTAACAAGTCTTACGTCGCCTTGATTAGTACTTCCCATTCGCAGAGATTCTAGGCCTTTGTGTGATGCATGGCACACCTCCCGCGCTGCCACCGCCGCGCCGGCGCATCACGCATGCCGCTGGCGACCGCCGGCTCGGCTCACATAACGGCAACGTGTACCATTCTCAATCCAACATTAAGCAAATATACATTAAAGTACAACACCGGTTACACGTGAACACTGAGTCTTACGAGCGACCATCGATTTAACATTAAATGGACCATCGATTTAATCCATACAATCGTTAGTTTAATCAATGCCTTCTTTTAATAATTTACATAAATAGTGACGTTACTGACTATTGATTAGTTGGTAACTAAACAATATCCCTTCATCAATGATCTATTCAGTGGTCTTAGAGTTCGTGTAGATGTCAATTATCTCGGTATGATTATTAGTTAGCATAACAGAGATACAGAATAAAATTCTTATAATATCTATTTCTTTGAATGCGCTTTGACGCAAACTACCAATAATTGTATGGTAGGTGAATTTAATTATGATAGCGGTTTAGCTTGTAGGGGGTGTGTAACATAACTTTAACAAGAATAACCACTTTAAAGCTCGAACTAACTTAATAGCATATTAGTATTACGTAAAAGGATCCCTGTAACGAAAAAATGTTTGTGACATCCCCGAATATTTTGGAAAGACCTACTTATTTAACGATATGAGGAGGTGAATAGAAAAAAATCTTCGTTTTTATATGTAGGTGACTTAACAAATTCTAAAAAACCCTAAATGTTTTCATTGCATAACTTTGTGGTCGTTACAAATAAAGAATCGCCATGCCAAATTGTAGCTTTATATTATACCACTTATAGTCTTCGAAACAAAATGACTGTGACATAAAGATGGACATGGCGAAACTATTAGCGCACAGATAGAGAATAATGTTCTTTTTTTAAAATATTTCACATACATATTTATTTAGACACAAACCTTAACAATGTATAAATAAGATTGGTTTTCCTTAGGTTATTTAGCTGTCCGCCACCATCATGAGTAGACCCGAGATGCTTGACAACAGAAATAAGCGGTCAAATATATCCCTCCACGGTTAAAAAGATCCTGAAAAGGTTAAAAAGGTCCTAAGTGCACTTAATCGTCTGCTTATATGACTTACTACCTACAAATTCTGCAAATGTGGCCTTTATTTTTGAAAACTTAAGCTACGTACCTATAAAAAAAATATGAAGCGTGAAAAAGAATCAATGCGTCCTCGTGGCAAGTGGGCAAAAGAACAAAGAAGTCTTCAAGTGCTCTCACGTAGAAGCCTTCGCAAGATGTTTATGAGATGTAGCGTGCGTGAGCTTTTGAGTTCTTGGTCTTGATGATAAAAGGGACTAAAAAGTACATCTGCTGTAGTTGTTTGTGTCAGTTCAATCTTTGGATGATAGTTTCGTTCAGTGACTGAAAGCGGTTACGGTTAGAGATTAAGATACCTCAAAAATATATCGGTATCGGTTTAAAATAAAGGTTGGACTATACCGTTATTTAACCTTTATACGATTTCAGTACTGAAAAACGTGCGAGACGGGGCTGCGCGGGTGCGCGGAGTCGATGCGGGGGGAAGGGTCGACGAAGACGTTAGAACTTGTGTATTTTGCTTCTACCGAAATATACCGGTATGCTCAGAACATATCCATCCTAAAAAATCCGCTACTGAAAAAAAACAGTAAGTATCGAAATATTTCGGTAACCCTTATGTAACGGTATGACGTCATACTGAAATTTAAAGGTACCTTAATTTTTGCGTAATTCAGTCCCTGGTTTATTTTAATGCTCTCTTTTGATGCGTTTACCTACTGACTAATATTTGCGGTGTACTTTTCAAGAAAGACAAGGATTTTAATTTCTTCTTTTATCGTTTCAAGGGCACTTTAAACACAACGGCTTATAATTTGAATATCTCGTTTTTCTTCTATAAAAATAAATTGTAATATAAGCATTTGGATCTGCATTCCAGAAATTCTATTCTAAAAACGTTAATGATTTAATATTTATTTATTCGTATTGATAAAATATTTGGCAACTTTCATCATGAAAATTGAATTAAACGTTTGTATAATAATATGAGTCACTGCAGACAATCGGATATAGGAAATCGTAGATACGTAACTATAACTTACGTATTATTATTATGTATAGTTAAGTCGGACGTCTTGCCAGCTATTTAAAGAAACTTAATTATTAGAAATATGTCCGGCACCAAATAGATAATTAAGTTTTTTTTGTGCATAGTAGGTAATTTTGTACTACGAAACTTTACTTAAAAACCAGAAAATAAAATGAAATTATCATTTTCTGATTTTCTCAAACGGGAAAATGTTTTGTTTTCATATAAATTGTCGGTTTAAGACTTTAACTCTAGTCCGCAGACGTAAATTGCTGAAGTTGTTTTAGAGTTAAGGCAACTTTATCAGTTCAACATAATTTTATATAAAAAACTAGTTTATTCATTCATCCATTGAAAGTCGATACAGCAATGTGTCGTCAGCATGAGCAAATTTAGGCACACCCATGGACCCGCCCATGCACATTGACCAATTCAAGGCAATGGTAAGCATTGCTTATCATCATTTTACAAGACTACTTGTTTTTCCTTCAAAGAATTGAAGATAAACTAATCAACCACTTGAGAGTTGTTTTCCGTTTGTTTAAAGCTGTCATTAGTATCATTTCGTAATTAACTGCATAATCAGCTGGTTGTAGAAAGGTGTTATGAAGGAGAACAGGTTTGTTAATATTCGGGGATGAGTTAAGTGAAACGGGTCCAAAGTCTCATGTTAAATTGGTTAATGACGGTCCATTCCTGTCGTCCGGGACAGTTATCGATGTGCCGCCGTCATCGTCCACATTACCCAATGAGAAGGTCGGTACATAATCACAATTACCCGGAACGTTGGCTGAATTAAACAGGAAACCAACTTGTAACAGCTACTTCGTAATGCCTAGTTTGTGTGACAATTAGAATAACGAATGTAGAACAATTGGTGTTTAAGAATATTATGGTGCTTAGAATAGTTTCGTTTTCGTTTAGATGGGTAAGAGTCCAACATAGGACAGTTCTGGAGAATTATATTTGAACATTACTTATTTGTATCCTTTGATATTTAAAAATTGTCATCCTTTGTACCTATCGTGGACCTATCGGATAAGATTGGGATTCGACATACAAAAACAACATAGAAAAATGATTTTAACAATTCCTATAAATTGAAAATTAAATTTTGTTCTAGATTTGTTATAATGAATGTATGATAAACAGAAATATGCCAAATGAGTAGAATTTAGTTATGCCTATCGTGGTTATGCGTCATGGTTATTATCGAGGGGTCGCTTGTACCGCGCGAATCATACGATTTGCAAGGTTAAGCTGCGCTTAGGGCACGCCGCGACAGCCGCGGTAAGACCCGTTATGGAGGAGTAGCTGGAGAGGCGGCATGGCGCCCTCAGCTTCCGGCTGACGCAGGTGCTCTCGGGACATGGATGTTTCGGGAAGTACCTGTGTCGCATAGGCCGTGAGCAGACGCTCGGATGTCACCACTGCGTCGACTGCCCTGAGGACACGGCGCTGCACACGCTGCAGGCGTGCCCTGCGTGGGCGACGCAGCGCCGTGAACTGGTCGCGGCAGTCAGTGGTGACCTCTCGCTTCCGGCCGTGGTTCTGTCCATGGTCGGGAGCGAGAGTGCGTGGGAAGCCGTCGCCTCCTTTTGCGAGGTGGTGATGGCGATCAAGGAGGGAGCGGAGAGGGAGAGAGAGGCGGCAGCAACTCCCCCTTCCCGCGCCAGACGCACCGGGTGCCGCCGGAGGGCGCGCGACGATCTCCGGCCACCCTATTGTGTGGCCTGCGGGCGACGGGTTGGCGGGTTGGGGGACCCGTCGCCTGACTAGTAACAGGCCCGAGAAGGCGGCGCGCATGGAACGCCATGCGCGCCTCTCAGGAGGACGTGGGGCGGGGCCCCACAGAGGGAGAGGTCCGCCAGGGGCTGGCGGACCGAGGCCTGCCGGGGTTGCGGTGCATGCAGCTGCGAATCCCGCGACCCCGGCCAAGGGTCAGGAGAAGGAACACCGTGGGTTTTTGGCCGGTAAGAGTCCGGCATAACCCTTCGCCTTCCCCAGGCGAAGGGTATCCATGAGGATTTTCCCACGAAAAAAAAAAGGTTAATCTGCGTTTGCCAAGGTTGGTCTGTGGAAGGGTGATCGTTTGACACACGTTAAACCGTCGGTCACGGTATGATAGTTCATACGGATAGTCAGAAACCCGAAAGTCTGACAACCGGTCTAACCTTAGGATATCGTCATTGTCCAGATAATGGGTTGCGGAGGTCTGATGACCGTCACTCCGTGTAAAATACTGGTATTTAGCCGCATCTGGGGGTCTACTCCCTAAGCACGAAGTCCGTGGTTTCGACCTTAGTTACGAGCGTTTCCTACTCCCTATCACCTACGGACATACGATTATTTTGGGGCCCGAACTAAGAATGAACGACAACACGATTTGACAGTTGTCCCTACTACCGATGTGTTTTTGCCCGTCCGAAAAGTTGAACTTGACACTTGTTTTGTTCACTCCTCCGTTTCGGGATACTTTTGGACGGGCGACTAACTTCATTGACGGACTTAGGACACCCAGTAAGGCCCTCTGGTCAGACTGGAAGCTGACCCCAACATAGTTGGGAAAAGGCTACGCAGAACGAACGTGGTTAGGCAATAGAAAAAGTATAAGTAATTTTTTTAGTTATAGAGTATAAGTTAAGTTATTAAGTATAAGTTTCCGTGGCCCATCTGGAAATCACTGAATCGCCTCCGATCTCAAGTGGGAAGATGTAACTCCAACCTCTTCAAATGGGGCTACCTGAACCAAACAACAGCGGGGTGTGGATGTGGAGCTGCGCTGCAAAGTACGCCTCATCTCCTATCCTGCCCTCTGAGCCCAACAACCTGCAGCCACTGATCTCTGCGCAGCCACCGATGGCGCCGTGGAAGTGACGAAGTTCTGGGCTAACAAAATATAATAATTGTCGTGCCAACGACACGAAGAAGAATAGAAAAATATGTCAAAAAATGCGTTAATAGGGTGAACCAATGACCTTGACAAAACTTTACTCTGGGATTTACACTGTTCCTTGTTTCTAAGAATATGGCTTTTAGACCTAGTTGAAGGATAAACAGTGGTATCATGTATTTTGTTATATAATTAACATTAATTTGTTAAAGTGTTGTGTGTACACAATATTTGTGACATATAAGGCAGTATTAACACTTCCACAATTTTATCATGAGATTCATAAATATATCGCTACATCCTGAAAAATCTGTATTCAGTGCATTAAAAATTTAACAAGGAAATTGCCTAGCCATGTTGGTTAATGTATTGTTTATCTTGAGCAGGAAGAAGAATTTCTAATTGTGAAAATGGAGAGGGAACTTCCTTTTTTTCAATAATTAAGGCTGGCCAGACTGCTTCATAATAAAAATGTTCATCTTTGTACATTTCAACATTGCAATTAGTACTTAAACCTTGAATAATAATATTATAATTGCACGATTGATTTCTTGTTAGGAAAAAATGCGCCAAGGTGACTTATGGAATAACGTAAACCATTCAATGTTATTTTGATTAGATATAATTAACATAATTGTATTGTCCTTTTTCAGTATGTTCCGATTTAGAGCCTATGCACAACACTTCTTTTTAACGCGCTGTCGACGCGCGTTTCCGTCAAACTCAATATATAAAAAATCACAATGACGATTTTTAAGTTTGAAGTATGACAGAAACGCGCGTCGACGGCGCCTTAAAAAGACGTGGTGTGCATAGGCCCTTAAACGCTACAAACACCGGTCAATAGATTTTGTTCATTGTAATAGATAACGTACTTATTAGTGTCTTTTTCAACCTTGAGGCTGGCAGAATCATCGAATAATGATGGAGCCATAAAAATAAATTGGCACACCGGGAACGTGTAGCCTCCACCATACAGTATGTATTTCAATGGTGGAAATTGTCAGTACTTAATGATGGTCAGTCAGACTTGTCGACAGCTTACACAGCAGCGCCACGCGCACTCCGCGCGGCTTACTCAAAGCAAATTATATCGGTACCCGGTACCGAAATGAAATATGTGTTAAATAACGGTATTGTGGAGAAACCAGGTGTGGTGTTCCTCCAACCAAAGGGAGGATCCTCCAACCAGGCGGAGTCTTGTGCCTGGCGGGCTACTGCCCAACGGTTGATGTTGGGAGGTTGTATATATACTATCTGCGTGTTCAATCTTGATTGCGCGATGTAGGATAGTTCGCATGTGGCGCGATAGATGCCGCCACAGTATACTTATACGAAAAGTATTGAGAAAATGTTATCGTTAATTTGAGCTGGCTAAATACAGAAAAATAACCGTTTGCAGTTCCTGATTATATTGAGTACCGATCTACACCAGAGTCATGATGTTAAAATGGAAGATCTATGAATGTTTCTTTTTGGGTTTCATACACGAAAGAATTCTATATAAGGACACGCTTGTTAGTACGTATGATTAAATTTTTATTGGCAACTAAAACATGAACGTACATATTTATAGTGTAAATATCGTATATTTGTCATCATTGTGACCATTGAGCCATTAAACCCAACATCACTGCGTCGTTGTTATTTACCCAAGTTCGTGTTAATCAATGTCATCTACTCGTATTTAGAATTCCATAGGCGTTCTGACCCTCCAGGAAATTAAATATTTATTTATGCAATTATAAATGACATGGTTTATTATTACTTTTGTTCGATTGTGAATCATTAACTTCATTAGTTCTGGAGCTAACAATTGTAGTTATGTTCCTTGTGGCCTACGGAGAACTTTGACCAAGATTATCCGTAGCTCCGTAGATAACTTAACAAATCATTATCCTCGCTACGACGCTATCAATGCAATGGTCAAAGTACTGATAGGCTTGTCAAGTGTCGAATCAAGAAGTGGATAATATTCATACGGCCGACGTATCTTGGCGAGTCTGAAGTTAGTTGTTTGGCTGCGCAATGAATCTTTTAGAAACGAAATTGTCTACTGCGCAGCTAATCAGCTAACTTCAGACTCGCCAAGTTACGTCGACCGTATTGTATGTATTCGTAGATGCAAGTCGCTTCATAATAACTTATTTTTTAAAGTCATTATTTGTATATGTTACGGCTAATAGCCGAAGTGCGGCTACACCTAGCTTTAGCCGGGGGCTAGAGTGAGCGAGCGAAGCGAGCGAACGAAGCCCCCGTCATCCCCTTCGTGTTAGGTTACTTTAAACCCTGCAGACAGAAATAGGAGCCCCGCGTAGCGGGGCTCCGTCGACTTAAGCTCCACCTAGTTCTAACCAACTGCTACTGGTTGCACCTAGTTGTAGCCGGCTAAAACTAGGTGTAGCCGCACTTCGGCTATTAGCCGTAACATATACATAATATAGAAACAAGAGCTATCAGCTGGTGCTAAATAAAAATCTTTTGAATACAGTTCATCTAGTTTTGGTTGGCCAAAGGAGACTCACTCTATTTGTCTAAATATTATTAACCGATTCTTATCTGGCCGACAATCTTTCGCCACATTTAATTTTGCCGAATAATTAAAACACCGAATGATTAAAGTCCCTAATTATCTTTTGTAATTTTTTGTTACGCCGCCGAGTAATCTGCTGGCCGCTGCGCTGTTTCATTAGTCAACTGTATTATTGGCAACTTTACACTTGTTAGATGGATAATTTTCCATCATGCAAGCAAGCATGCAAGTGTTTCTGGGTTTGCACCGCCAGAAGACAGCTTCTGGCTCCACGCTTTTAAATAACACTCTAGGGGTAGGACAGAGTCTGACCACGTGTAAGTCGGGGTGCGCTGAGTCGGATTAACATAACATTCCGTTGTGTAAAAATAATGTTGTGCAAATGCTTATTTGGAAAATTAAACAATAGCCAAATAAGTATTCGACTAAAACAAAATTTCTGAATGATTTTTTGGCCAAACAATTATGGTGGCTAATAATAATCATTCGGCGAAATCAAATTAGGGAAAACATTGCTTTGACAAACATTACGTCAGCGAATCGTTGTCGGCGTAATGGAATTCGATATAAAATACTTTGGCAAAAACACGGACACCCGTTTAATTCACTTAGCAAAAACTATTTAATAGTTGGTTAAAAAAAAAAAAAACTAGGACAACCAGTCCTTGCTAAGGAATTATGAAACTTGTGGAGTGTTTCAAGATTGCAGCATATTTCTTTGGAGAGCATCGCCATTGTCAGTGACGCGGATGAGAACATTTACAACAGCAATTTTCGTTTCAAATGCAGATGGTATGTAGATAAACTCCTTTAATTCTTCCTCCAATAAAAACGAGAGGCGCTTTTTTTGAGGCCAAAACAATTGCTTCCTACAATCTATTGCAACAATCGAATATAATCATATAAGATGCAAGTATTTTCCCAAGAACGTCGGAGTTACGTGTGATTGAACTTCAGTAGGTATTTATTATCGTTCGACCTCTGTAACCTTGTGAGGTAACTTTTTCTCAAAAGCAGTAAGAAAATAATTTAGATGAGAAAATGTTGACAATCATCATCGTAAATTATAAATATGAATAAACTCTAAATTGTGATTAGTATTTATTTAAACAATTATTCTAGCAGGAAGAATGGATATTTTTTGTGTTGTATGTGCGTCAGTATTAAAATTTTTGGATGCGATTTTACTGAATCGTTCTAAGCAACAAGTACCCACCTATCATAAGTTTCGTGAGATACGTTCATATTTATGATTAGTTGCGGTTTACTCACGTGCATTTTTCGGCATTGCCCGACTGATTTCGGACCCAAACGCACGCGACGAGGTCGCGAGTCGAACTAGCGCTAGCTAGGGCGTTAATTCGACTCCCAAAATCAATCGATGCACTTATCAAATAACACTTAACAAAACTACAATACAGCCGACGTATCTTAGCGAGTCTGAAGTGGCTGCGCAATGAATCTTTTAGAAACGAAATTGTCTACTGCGCAGCTCTAATCAGCTAACTTCAGACTCGCCAAGATACGTCAGCCGTTTTATAGCTGAATCCTGCGGCTTCGCCTGCGTGATATGTCGATAGAGAGGTATTAAGTAGTATATGTCCTTCTCTGGGTTCCAGCTTACCTCTGCGTTAAGTTTCATCAAAATTGATTCAGTAGTTGTATCGTGAAGGAGTTACAAACAGACAGACAGTCAAACTCACTACTACCCGTAATGACTGTCATAGATCCCGGTCTGACAACCGGGACCGATGGTTTAACGTGCTGACCATCACCACCCACCCACGAACTGACCGCGGCATGCGCACAATCGCGCGGTTATTATTTTTGCCAGGAACCTTCGCATTTATAATATTAGCGTGTGGGTAAATTAATTTCTCACGCTGTATCCAGTTAAATATTTTTCATCGTCGCCGATGAAAACTTCTATGCTAGTAGAACTGCAGTGCTTATTGCTCGTTTAATTTCTTAAGAAAACTAAAATACATTAATGGTTTTAGAAGTCATTGATATTCAATCAAATCGTCACACTCCCCGCTAACTGTCGTAACTAGCAATTGATAATTTTTCAGTAGTTGCGTTAGCTGTGGCTTTATTTCAATGAATTGATAACTTTTTTATATTGCTCTTGGCTTCCTCTTTTAAGTTAGTAGTTGCCCTAAAGCCCTAAGGTATCTGTTTATTTATTTCTATACATTTGAAACACATACGTCACTCGGTGAGAATTTCTCTGAAAAATTATCAATTGCTAGTTACGACAGTTAGCGGGGAAGGTGACGAAATATGGAGAATCATTCTTCACATGACTTTTTGATGAAGGACTGTATAGAGCCATACAATTACTGGTTTCATTGAGCATTGCCTAACAACATCTATAAATGTAAGCGGAAAAAGTAGAACAGATTGTACCAATTAATTTGCATAATTAGTTATTAATAGCTGTCCTATCAGTCATGTTGCAAATGCGGGTGCAAGACTTTATGACTATTCATTTATTCTTGTTTAAAAAAAAATATAGGAAGTTATGTTTAGGTACTGTTTGTAAATGAACTTTTTACTGTAACCAGTGTCTCGTGATTTGTTTGTCGAGAACTGCTGTTCACAGCAATAAGTTCGAGTTAGCAAGGACTTTATGGTAATTAACTATTTATGTTGCGTCAGTTCCTGTAATGACCTCAATTATAATAGTAATTGATAATGTTATTACTTGTTAGGACAATTGTACAAAAAATAACGTTTAAAAACCCGATTTCAAGAAAAAAAATGAAAAGTAATAAAATGGACATTTTCTGAAGTCTTGTACACACTAACGAAGAATTGAAACGTAAACGAAACTGAAGGCTTCGACTTCAGAAAATGTTAAATTTCATTATGTGTGTGATCATTATTTGATGCTTTTCAGTTTGTTTTGTTATTAGTCCTTTTTTTAAAAAAGTAAAAAATTTGTGTTCACAGCTACTAAATTGATTCGATTGTGATATTCGATTCACGATGCGTGCGTGCTGTTCGTCGTTGAGGAGTTCCATTCTCAATCTCCAAAATGCTTCATCAGATCATGATAAAGTTTATATGGAACGATCTCGGGAGTACACTTTTTCAAACGAAAGAATCAATTCAATCGGCCTAGATCTTGGAGAAATTCATGCAAAGACATTTAAAAAAACGAGCTTCATAACGAGACTCCTCCTTTTTTGAAATCTGTTAACAGGCATGGTTTATTGAATAATAACTAGGCATGGTTTATTGAATATAGATACAATTATTGACAATATTTGTGATAATACTAAATTATTATGTGCCCAACAAAATATTGTTCTGTACATTATTGTGTTTTAATATCTACTGCCCACTAATGCTAATTAAAATTATATTTACACAAATAGCCGACATTTTAATTCCCGTAACCTTTCAGATGTTGGAAAAACAATGAAAAAAAAAAAAAAAAAAAAAAAAAAAAAAAAAAAAAAAAATGTTTATTTCAATTACAAAAAACACAACTTTAAGATTTGGAGAACACCTTTTAAGCAAGAATTGCTTGTGTTAGGAGACTCCGCTCTTCCACTTAGCATAATCTAAATAATTGTAATTGAGTGTAAACAATGTAAAAATACAAACAAATTAACTCAATGGTAACAAGTTGGTTAATTATAATGGCAAAATAAATCAACGAAAGAGTCTTACACAGAACTAGTAGACAAAAAATGCGCGTATTTGTGTGATGTGTGCGAGTGTGTGTTAGTGTGAGAGTGTGGAGTGTGTATGAGTAAAAATAGCTTAATACTTTACTATTATAGGGTATGAGTTTAACTGTAAGTTAAAGAGTAATTTTAGAGTTAAAAGTTAAAAGTTAAAAGAAAAATGCTCCTATATCTCTGTGGAATGCGTTTGTATTATCTGTACTCAATAAGCTTAGTACCTACATTCGGATGTACACATAATATAAGCAAATAGTCTGCAAATATGATCGGTCTCACTCAAAAACTAGTTATCTCTCACATATTGCGTTGGCGCATAGTATTGGGAAGTATTGTCAGAGCATTTACACTTAATCGTGCTAGTGTAGTAGTGAACGGATCAAATACTCGGTGGAGCCTCAAGTGGGGTAAGGTGAAGAGTAACGCTTAGATTATGCTCCTTGTAAATACGTCATAATCATAGAGGACAATAAGAAGCGACGGCGACGGTGATTGTTGATGCAGAGTAAAGTATGCATTTATAAGAAACGATCGACGCACAACGATTGATATAATACAACGTAAATGTCGATTGTTAGTATCGATCGATAAGTAAATGATGACGTCAAAGGCTATAGGCGTGTCCCCAAATTTAAAAACACCGCGTGAAACCTGATTAAATGTGTATAAGGTTAAGGTTTCACGCGGTGTTTTTATGAGTAACCGTAACGTGCGCATGATTAACTGGTTTGTTAATAACCGAATGGCTTACAAAGAATTCAACATACATATGAACATATATATAGGTACATCGTTTGATACTGGTTTGCATATTCGGTGCTGATATCTCAGTGTGAGAGGGCTAACACTCTTGTGCATGGAAAAAAACGAACAATATTTAAATGTTGCTAAAGCCGTTCGTGTTTAAATTGACACTCGCTCGAGGCAATATTACTATTTAGTCAATAACTTCGACTATTTCACAATATACCACTACCACGGGGAAGATGTTTACCCAGTGGATGAATATTAACAGATTATTACATCCTTATCCACTTTACCAGATAGCGACCGAGCGGTATAACGGGCTGGTGGAAAGTTAGCACGTCTCACGGGATACAATAGTCGACTTTAGCTTCTCGTAGCTTAGCTTTTATGATAGTTTCTGAGAGTTAATTAACTATATTGTTTGGATGTCTACATTACAAATGTTACCAAGTAATGCAATCATTAATAAAGCACGAGAGTGATTTATATTCAACGTGTTTAGGTACAAACATAAATTGATTCTTCGAAGCATGGGTTGCGTCGTACGCACACGAGCGCTTTAGTTTTATGCATTAATATAAAACATAAAAAATCGAAAATTCTTCCACTATTTGCACTTAGGTCACCTTTGATTTCTAAGAACCAAGAATACTGAGAAAAGCTTGTAAATAAAGGCAGGTAAAGAATGATATAATATTTTTCAAGAATGATGCGAGCAAATTGTTGTGGATTCAATGAGAACTGGTATCCGTCATGTAAGTGCGACCTTAATGCCTTAACGAGCGTTGTTAAAATACCTTTGACTTAATGTAATTAAAGTAACCCATGATAGATTAGATGTCTGAGTAATAGATATTGACATACAAACTGGTAAACGTTCATCGTTAAAATATAATTTGTGTATGACTGTTTGTTTTAACGAGTAAAATGGCTGCAATTTGAAAAGTACGTTAATTGGCATCATTTGCACCTTCTAAAAATACTAACGTTAAAGTAACTATTTATTGTAAGTGAAAAACTTGTACACCTTTTAAAATTCTATGGGATAGGGACCTGGTGATCTGTAATACAGGGGCTTATCCTACTTCAGACACCAGCTCACAAAATAATACTGGACGGGACAAAGTTTTATAGTGACAATATTGTCATCATGTTTAATTTTAAGGAAATTAATGCCTAAGTGAATTTTGTGAGGAGAAATAAACGATAGGATTTACTATTATATTATTATTATTAAACAGTGATCATCTGTACACATACAGTACTGGTACATTGTAAAGAAAACATTGTCCAATAAACATATCACTAATATCGTACTACTACTAGTAACTATCATACTACAACAACTTTAAGACGCATTTGTAGAAGCTTGGAGAAAAATTCCCTAGAAATGTATGAAACATTGATAGAATCAATTGCACGTCATTGTAGAGCTGTAATCGACAGCAGAGGCTTCCCAACCAAACATTAATTGTATATTATAAAACGTTTGTACCATTTAACTTCATTATTTATTGTTACGTTACCTTTGTTCTTATTTGTGCTAATGTTTTTTTTCTGTTTCTAATTAGTTGTCCACCTTAGTACATGGTGCTGCTTCATTTTATTTTATAAAGTATACCAGTTTTTACATAAAAGATTGTATGATATTTCCAAAACTGACATAGTAATACTTCATGATGTGGATACATTATAGATAAATAGGTATAAGCCCTCTATGGTACGTAAAACATTAATTATCAAGTTAAATTTTACTAAAAATAAAAGTCACACTTGGTGTTTCTAATTATATGTCCACCACTGTATGTCTAAATCTTTTTGAAATTCCTACTTGAACCCTGGTTGCACTTAAACAAAACAATACTGTTTCACATTGTTTCGATGAAAAGATTAAAGGAGTTGATCGAGAAAATAGGGCAGTTTGGGATTAAAAAAAATGTCACGGGTCTGGAGTGAAATATATTTGCTTTGAAAGATGGTGTAAGTAAAAGCATTATTTTAGTACTACAAGATCGCTGTATTTGGGAACAAGTACCTACGATGCATTAAATAGACTGTAAAAAACTGGGAAAATTCTATACTTAATCCGAATAAATGGGCGCCTCAATTCTGCTGATGATGATTCTTACACGGACACTCCGTCTGTGTAAGAAGCCTGTGACGCAGCTTGATGTACCTACCTACTTAAATATGTTGGCGATAATACGTGTATCGTTAAAAACAATGAAACATAACTTGTAATCTCAAAATATATACAGGTTTTAGGTCGTTTCTTTCATAAACCCCAATTGATAACGGCTTTAATGTTGTAATAAGAAATAATATATTTTGTAGTCTTATTAATAACTAGCGGCCCGCCCCGGCTTTGCGCGTGTAGTACGTTTTATAGCTTAAAGGATTTGTCACACTGGATGCGTTCTGTGTCCTACGGTCCGGTCAAATCGAACGCAGCCCGCATCCTATGTGAACATCATTTGCGTTTTATATATATTTTATGTAATTACGATCTGACTATGCGGGCACAAGCAAAGAACGTAGGGAACGCACCGGTCAGGCGGTCGGGGTGGGAAGGTAGCGGACGGACTGCCCGGTTGCGGGCAGGCGGGCCGGGCAATTCATAGGGGTGATCGATGTTGCAAAAACATCAATGATGACATCGATAATGACATCAATAGCTGAACATCGATACTTGATGTTTACCGAACACGAAACATCGATACAAACACAGCTACACGCAATCAAATATAAAATGGCCGCTGTTTGCCCTGCCTGTCAGATCGCTGACCGTGCCCGGATCGCTGACCAGATGCCCTGACCGGATGCCGTGCCCGGATCGCTGACCGGTTGCCCGGACCATGATGTTCACATAGGATGCGGGCTGCGTTCGATTTGACCGGACCGGAGGACACAGAACGCATCCAGTGTGACAAGTCCTTTAAAAACTTCCTCTTGAATTACACTATCTATTAAAAAAAAACCGCATAAAAATCCGTTCATCATCATCATCATATCAGCCTATTGCTGTCCACTGCTGAACGTAGGCCTACCCCAAAGATCGCCAACCATCCCGGTCTTGGGCAGCCCGCATCCATCCGCTGCCAGCCACCTTTCTCAAATCGTCGGTCCATCGTGCCGCAGGGCGTCCCACACTACGTTTGCCCAAACGCGGTCTCCACTCTAACACAAAATCCGTTGCGTAGTTTTAAAGATCTAAGCATACATAGGGACAGACAGACAGCGGGAAGCGACTTTGTTTTATACTATGTAGTGATAAATACTAATGGCCGCCGAAATTATCATTTTTATCCCAGAATGCGTGAACTCCTTTGGTTAGTCAAAAGTGGCTGATTACAATAGAATACTCTTTTTCACATAGTCGTCATCGAAAAAGAAGCAATAAAAAAAAAAATAGAATATCTACCTACCCCCTATCGGGGTCACTAACCCGTGACTTTAATTAGGAAGTTTACGGACGCAGCTACAAGCCCTTTAACTCTGTATAAAGGGTTTACTACATTATTTGATTTTGAAGGTCCCGAACTCTTATTCAGTGTAGTATAATAAACAGTTATGGCGCCCGGTCTCTTCGGATTTAGGGCGGGACTTTTTGAATCGGGCCCTTAAAACCGGGTAGTGTAATAAACGCTTTATTAAATTCCAATGAATTGGTAATTATTTTATTGTTTCATTTGGTAAAGTTTAAAGTTCAATAATGGAGTTATGTATTATTATAAGTATAAAAGAAAGCATTTTTAAATTATGTTTACCTTCGTCTGTGTACACACGGCTACACATCAAGCTATACATATACATATTACACTGACCTCTCACTGTAAGGAAATCCTATACAATGCGAGATCAGCTAATACTGGAAATGTATAGCTTGATCTGTAGCCGTGCGTACAACTTTTTTGAGTAAAGAAAAAATCGTATTATATCTGTTCCAAGGGAAAATAATCCATGCAATGTTGAATAAAATCACATTACTGTGTGTAATGTGAATTCTGAGAAACAAATTGTACATGATATTAACGTAACTTGAACTTTGAATGCATTAATTTTTTAAATAATGACTGGTTACAAGGTGAATTTGTTCGTGAAGAGCTAAGAAACAAGTACGAAAACGCGGAAATGTTTCTGACGTAGTTCTCATGAAAGACCGGTTCATAAATACATGGAACAACTTAAATTTAACCGTACTGACTATATTTAGCATTGCTTTTTTAACCGACGTTGAAGACGGGACGGTGATATCTATAAGACGCGACTAGCGTACGAATATGCGGATTAAAGAATGGCACTTTAAAGATTTAAATCAAACCAGCATAATGCTAACAATATACAGTTTTAATTGAGAATTAGCACTTAAAATAATTAAATATAAAAATCATAAGAAAACGAAGGTTCAGCAAAAAAGTTTTACTTCTGAATAACTTCAATTTAGGAACTTTAATGTTCTTGCGTTTTAAGAACATGAATGAAACAGTTAAAACAATAAAATAAATAGATTTAAAATAGAATTAAAAAACTTTTTCAGTCCCAGGTAATGATGAATGGTAGGTACCTAGCTATTACTTATTGAATTACGTAATACGCCGAATGATGTACTTTTTTTTACGACATAATTTTTGTATGATAAAATATTTGCATTTGATCATTCAAAAATTTGGAATAATAGTCTTTGGATGCGACTGGCACATGACTCAGGGTACGGCAAAAGGAAAAGAGTAGGCCTATGCCCAGCAGTGGGATAGTGGGGGCTGAACATGATGATGATATTTATGTTAATAAGTATTTAAATTATATCTGGTTAAATATGTAAAATATATGTATTTTGTAGTAATTTACATTGGTCATTCATAGTTGAAGTTTAATTTAATCAGGTGAAATTCGGCCAAAGATCCTAAAATAGTTAGGGATAATCAGTTTGAACTAAATCTTGAGCAGATTCCTACAGTAAAATTAATTATAAATAATTACTACCTGCTCGTAATTAAGTTTACAAATACTTACAAGTAATTGTTACATAAATTATCCGTCCCAACTAAAAAAAAACAATTAAGGTCATTAGTATGTGTTTATGTTTACAGTATCACATGCTCAATGATTACCGGTAATTAATTGCCGTCTACTACCAGCGACACCCATATTCGGCAACACACGACTAATGGGCGGTTCCAATGCATACAGCGTTGTTAGTTAAAATTAAGACTCTTGTATATTTACCAATAATGAAGCAAGGTTCCTAAAGCTTCGCATAGTAGAGCCTCCCATACGTTAGTAGCTATCACAGGTCAAATTTCTTTTAAAGTCTATTTATATGCCCAGTTTGGGAAAGAAAAACGATTAGTTTTTGGCCATAGAAACGGCTTATAGCGGCAATTTTGAGACTATTGCCGGGCAACTTATCAATGTTGCCCTAATATTGACAAGTAAAACGACCATATTTATTCATTATTAATGCCGTAACATTGCCGGCCGTACTTGCCGGCCACACATATTATTATCAGGCTGCCGTAAAATGTTGATAGTTTGCTGGTCCCTTTAGGAATAATATGAGCAACGCAAGTCATGTACTTCATATACCTACCTAGGTACTTACTATACCTACGCTCTTATTTCCAAGTTCTTTATAAAGTCATTAATTGAATGAATACCAAATTCGACGAGGACGACGACGTAGCGACGTACTTTTAAATTAACAAGTTTCCTGTTGTACGAGTACTGGGTTTAGTCATCAAATTTAGTACAGTATGTTTTCAACTTACTAACTGAAAAATATTAATTTCTCCAGAATAATTGAATGTGGTACCTACTACCTACTGCAACTGACATAAAATAATATAGTAAATGACAAACTGACAAAAAGTTCCGCCATTATAAATGCCAATTGTTTATTTCTTATTCATTGCGCCACAACGGTTAAAGGAACGATTTTATATTGTAATATATTTTTCCATTATAATTTTTTAAGTGATAATACGTTAGTCTAACAATCACAATATCAATATTCACCACTAATAAAATATTACCAGCACTAAATCGACTGTTAAAGGAGTCAACGGCTTGCTACATCAATAAAATATATCAACAGGGCTATGATTTAAATTGTTAGCTAAATATTGAGGTTTTTGTCAAAGAAAAAGTATAATTGATCAGCCTGATCAGTGCAGAAAATTTAGTAAGATTTTATGCAATGTTAAATATGAATAACCGACCAACCTGCATTGATCGGTTTTTCTTGCTTTGGTCAGGAGTATTATATTTATATCGCGAATCATTATATTTCTCCTCTTTTTAGGGTTCCGTACCCAAAGGGTAAAACGGGACCCTATTACTAAGACTCCGCTGTCCGTCCATCCGTCTGTCACCAGGCTATATCTTATGAACCGTGATAGTTACAGTTGAAATTTTAACAGATGATGTATTTCTGTTGCCGCTATAACAGCAAATACTAAAAAACAGAATAAAATAAATATTTAAGGGGGCTCCCATACAACAGACATGATTTTTTTTGCCGTTTTTATAGATAATGGTCCGGAACCCTTCGTGCGCGAGCCCAACTCGCACTTGGCCGGTTTTTTTTACTAACTACAAATATAATAATCAATATGTGATTAGGATTCATTGAGACTTGGGATGCATGACGAGAATCTCGTGAAAGCCGAAAAGGATAAAAAAAACAAAATATCTTGATTTTGCATACGAGGTAGGTAGTCGTCGACATGTGGGACAGTGACTTAGCAGTCATTCTGCCTATATTCGTTACAGCCAGTGGTTTAATAGTCAAGAGCCTCAACCAACATTTGAAAAGGCTCTCGTTAGGCAGGTGGGTCAAGGGCTTGATTCAGAAGGTGGTACTTCTGGACACTGCGCTTATTGTTAGGAGGATCCTCTCTCTGGATCCTTGACCTCCGACAGCTTGGACCCTGTTGCTGATGCCGGTGGGCTACATTTTTTTTAAAAATTTATTTCATGTAGAATTATTTAAAAATGTAATTAGTATGTAAGAGAATGAATAAACGAAATAATATTGTTATCACTTTTTTTGTATTATAATTTTCGTGAGACACATTCATATTTATGATTATTTACGGTTTATGTTCATTGTTATCACTATCCAGTAAGCTATCCAGTATCAGTTTTTTTCTCAATCAAATGGATTTAATTACTGAAATAAATACTATTTGGAATTAATTATTGTTTTATCCTACTTGATACTAAAATAATAATTTTGTGAGCAATAAATCTGTGGAACCTATTATACGGGATTTTAGGAATCACTGATTTCAGTTTGTGTTGTTACTATTGGTATTTTTTTTTTTTGTTGATTATAAATAGGTAATTATTTTTGTAGTGTTCCAATCATCTAATCATTGTCCATTTTTTTACCATTCAACCAGACAGTTAATAATCAACATACTTTTATGTGGAAGTTTTAAAGCATGGGTGGCCAACCTTTTCAGCAGCCGAGCCAAATTTTGAAAATAAGATTTTACTTCGTGCCGTCACCATACCAATTTAAGAATACAATATTGTAGAATCAAATACTTTTAATAAGATATTATAAAAACAATGTTAATGGGGCGTCTGACTTTCTTTGGCAGAACTAAGTGTATCAATGTCGCTTTTGTCTGACGTTGGAGCGTGGCATCCCCAGTTTCTACTAAGTATCGTATTCGTGTGCTAAATAAGTTTGTTGGTTGGGTGGGTTTATATTCGAAAGACCATAATTAAAATTAAGAACATCATCACCCAAAAGTTAAGGATGCAAACGTATAAAACTCAAATTATGATAATGAAAACTGACATCAAGCAATGAGACAAGAATAAAAACAATCTGAAACTTACTGTTAACGACATAGAATAATAACTGTTTCTTAAAAAAAATTAAGTTAATTCGTTTTATTTACCATCGTCTAAGAGACGGTGCGCGCGATTGAGTTAATGTACTGAGATATTCCCATAGTCACTGCATCGTATAAAACAAAGTCGCTTCCCACTGTCTATCCCTATGTATGCTTAGATCTTTCAAACTACGCAACGGATTTTGATGCGGTTTTTTTTAATAGATAGAATGATTCACGAGGAAGGTTTATATGTATAATACATTGCACCCGTGCGAAGCCGGACCGGGTCGCTAGTTATGGAATATGATAAAAAAGACACATGATGTAATGTTATTAGTGGCATAAGTATATCTAAGTAATTTTTTTGTTCATAAGACCTAGCTTCGCCGGCTACAAGTTAACGCCCGGCGGGCCGCGGGTTGGCCACCCATGTTTTAAAGCATGCAAATGTGATAATACCTACTGTGCATGTTGTTTATGGTCACGATGAAGCGGCTGAACATTTGTTTGATCACTACGACTCCAAGACAATACGATAAGAGAAAAACTTTGTAGAACTAATTATAATGGCTCATAATGTGATTGAATGCTGTGCTTAGGCGCATACAGAAACCACATGATCTACTACTGGTGTAGATTGGCCACGCACGGGATTTAGCTTGATTAAAAATGAAAATCTTTTTTTTTTCATGTGATAGCGGTAATTGATCATATCTAACTAAACCACCAAAGAAGAAATAAGTAAAAAAAAAAAAAAAAAATACAAAAAGTTTTTTAAATTTGAGTGAACATTTCGATGCCACGCATAAATTAATGAAAGCATAGCGACAAAGCTGGCGGATACGACTAACGCGATATCACTCTTTGCAGTCAGATAACTCGAGGCTCTAAAATGACTCAGAAATAGAAAACCAAGTTTTTTTTTTCAGTTGGTTTTCAGAAATACCCATTTAAGGTTAATCTATGTCACCAGTAGATCACGCGGTTTGAAGGAATTACACGAATTGCTTTACACCCGGTATACAGCTTTTTTTATGCTGTTCTCGGACCGTTTTTTCTGGGATTTGGATCAACGGCAGCAGTGCACTGGAAGATCCGTAAGTTGGTGATCCCTACCTAATCTCCTACTTTACTTCTTAACCAGTTTGATAATCTTGTGATGCGAGACGTTCTGGTGACATTCTATGTACATTCTACACAGTGTGAATTTAAGATGTCATTGTGAAAGTAGGTATGTTTTGATGCCCTGCGTACACACATTACAACGTCATTTTATTGGCATAACTACCTACTTCGCGTTTCTTCGCTTAAGTTTTCAATAGCAAACAAAATGCTTAAGGTCTTTAAAACAATAATTCATAAAAATTCCGAAAGCTAAAAACTGCGTCTCAATTTCAAATACTTTTGTTTCTTGTTCATTTCAAAAAATTCAAGACGGATAATATTATTATTATTCAAAAACTTTAACTATTTTTGATAAATAGTCCGAAGGTTTAGAATTCAAATAAAAAAATGCACATAATACAGAGTGGAAACAACAGGCGATTATTTCGTAAATTATAGAGATATTTTAAAACTGATTACTGATATCAAAACTAGTATGTAGCTTTATGAACAAAATTATACTAATATCTTTTTTTAAATTAAAAAGTTGCATGGGCAAAATTTGGTTATTTTTGCAATGAGTCCGTCATTAAAAGATATTAAAAAAAACCAATACGTATGTGTTTACTGCATAAACTGGCATCAACATTTTTCGAAACATAATAATTCGCCAAATTAAAAAAAAAAGTAGTCCCATATTTTTAGTATGATATTTTTTATCCTGCATTCTTTCTTGTTTTAAAAAAAACTATAAGTGACATTTTATAAAATAGGTAGCTAAGTTTCAATAAACGATTAAAGTTTTATTATATGCTGTATAATGACCGAATAATCGTCAAAACAGGTTGACTTTCATACTTAATGTATAGGTGCAGTATAAGTCTTTCGAACATTATGATGACTTAATTTCGTAATGATATTTATGCCATTTCATTCCATACTAGAGATCGGGATAAAAGTAGCCTATGTTCTTCTCCAGGTTCCAGACTATCTCTGTATCAAGTTTCATCAAAATCGGTTCAGCGGTTTAGGCGTGAAAGCGTAACAGACAGACAGAGTTACTTTCGCATTAAAATATTAGTAGGGATTTTTGATACCAGTTAACAGTTTTTCAATATCTGTTAAAATAACAAACTAATTGCCTATTGATACTTAACGTTTTCATTCTGTATATCTTCCAAATCCGTTCGGAAATGCTGGAAATATGAGGTGACATACACAATGAATTATTAATTAACAATCCACATTTTCGGAATGTGCTGTTCGACTCGCGACCTCGCCGCGTGATCAGCTCATGATTAAGGGCTCCGTTTGGGTCCGAAACTAGTCGGGCAATGCCGAAAAATTAACGTGAGTAAACCGTAATTAATTATAAATATTTTTGAAATATTTTGTATCTAAGAACCTTCCTTGGGAATGGCGTATTTGATTTGTAAAAACTGCATTGAAATATGACCCACGGTTTTCAAGATAATTGCAAACATACATACATACAGGTCAAACGGAGAACCTCATTTTTTTTAAGTCGGTTTAAATAATTGGTGCAGCTCAGGTATAGTACTCGTAAAATGCATTCTATCCATGTTAGAATAACTTCAGTATAAACCAAGTTGGAAAATATTGATGATTCCATTATTGTGTATGAGTGCCGCAGGTGTTAATTTGCACCTACCGCGTACGCGTACGCGCATGCACGGCCCTCCGTTCATTTGTGTAAACTTTGTGCTGTTTAGAATTATACAACTATTAAAGGGTAATAAGTACTTTGTCTTGGACGCTTTAATAATGTATAATGATTGAAAATAACTACATAGGCACAAATTGTCAGATCCAGGAATCCATGAATTACGCAAATAATATAAGTATATTTACTTGTTCTGCTGTTGTGTATGCGGCCCTGGCTGGTCGAACGGATTTTATTAACATGTCGTGCTTGTTAAAAGCCGGAGGAGGAGTATGTGCACACAAGTAATTTCGTGGTTTTCTTTTTTATTTACGCATCACCTTGTGGAGCTAAAGGTCAACATTCAAAGCGATTTTTGTAATACATTTGTATGTACAAAGAGTTCTCATATTCCTTTACACAAGATTTTTTTGAACGCGGTTAATTATTATAATTTAATAGGTACTCACTTTTCAAGACGGTCGCCAAGCTTGTCGGAGAGGTGGCTGTCTTTAGGTTTGGTGAGGTCCGAGTCGTATAGGTCCCGTTTGTAGCCCCTCCAGAAAGTAGGCATCATCCAGACGAACCATGTTTTTGAAAACCAATTTGCTCTTCTATAGTTATTCGTCTTCTTCTCACGGTTCTTTGGTGGCACTTTTTTTAGATCACTCGGATCTTTATTGCCACTAACCATTTTGATTTTAGAGTAAAAATATTATTAATTATTAAAACAAAAGTTTATGAGCACGCGTGTTTAAATCTAGTCACGCAAAGTTAGTTTAGTGTGAATATCGACATGTTTGTCGGTGCAGTGACAGTCGCGGTCGTAGCACTACAGCCGGCAACTAGGCGAAACGCCTGATTAGCAACGACACGAAGCAAGCGCAAGCTGCCTCCTACTGAGTTGCGCGCGCGCAGTCTGTGCGTATTAATACCTACTTAAAAGCGCTACGAATTCACGGCGCCAATGAGTTCGTCCCCGTCACGTTAAGCTTTATAATACGAGCCTGATACGTAAACGTAGTTCCGGAAAATGATTTTCATACCACATAATTTACACTACATGCAGAAGGCAACAGGTATGCTCAGTTCCACTGAAGCTGTATCAAATATTCATGTCTTAGCTATAAACCTATTTATTGATACCAATAATTTTATAGATTTATGATTCATTTTGCAAATGCGAGTGAATATTTTTTATTTATAAAGCAGCACTTATCACGATGTCGGTTTTCCATTTTCAAATAATGGTGGGTTTTTGAATCCATTTAGCGTGTGTAGTTTGTCTTATTAATTACTTCCAGTTGCAGTGAGATAGAAATAAATGTTCAATGACGTCACACTTTTTAGGTGATAGAATATTTGGGTTTTTATTCTAAACAGTAGGTATATTTATTATTATCATCTATTTCTCATATCGTGCAAGTTGTTAGCATCTGTGGGAAACAGGTTTATTGTCTTCGTAGGTGTGAGGCTCCTATCCCGTCACTGCTTAAGCACGTGACAATCCTAGTGGCGCTGGTTTGGGCTGGATAGTCCTCCACAGCCTCAAAAATAAAGGGTATGTATATAGAAACTTTCTAAAAATAATAAATCTTATCCAACCAAGCTTCAAAGGTTCACAGTAATTAAGAAAGCTGTTCACTTAATTGATTAAAAGTTAAAATATACTTGGGAGCAAAGAAGTCGAGCCACACCTTTTTTACGTGTCCTGGTTATTTAGTTTTTGTTTCATGAATTGTATAATTCAAAATACAAAAAACTACGCTCATTGTAAAGGTTACCAAATAATCTTTTAGGTGATATATGTTTAGAATTGATCTGTTCCATAACACCAAAAATTATAACAATTATACCTACGTGAAAAATAGAAGTGGCTCGATTTATTTGCTCCCAAGTATAGTTTAGTGATTTTACTTTTTAGGTTACCGGCAAAAATTTTGTCAATAAAGGTTTTTTTTCACGTTCACATGAACCCAGGGGGCCAGCGAAGCTCTCGACAGTGAACTTATAGTGTTCTAGTTATTCCGGTTTTATAGCTATCGCCTTCGTTGTTTCATTTCACGACTCGATGATAAAGTCCTACAAAACTTGACAAACCTGTGTCTGCACTTGCCCTACCGGTTGAAAGTTCACTGTTTCTTATTTCTCAGACAAGACGCTAGAAAAAATCCCATCAGCAGTACGGCATTTCACCATCAAGCAGGATTGTAAAAATAGAAATTTTGTGTTTACAATAGTTGAACTTGTTATTCAATTTTCCTGTATCCAATTATTGGAAATTTGTTTTTGTTGTATGTAAAATTAGATATGACATTAAATTCATAGTCATTTTAGCATATAATAATCAATAATTTTGGACATAGGTTTCTACTAAAATCCGTGGTAGAATTAGCAGTATTACGAAAATGGAATTCTCTAAAAGTTCTAGAGGTAAGGTGATGATGATGTCCGTAGTCGACAACACCGGGAGCCCAGAGAAAGTAGAAAAAGAAAATCTTCTCCAACTATAACCCTTTGAGAATATTAGAACAACACATTTGGCTGTTTGATTTAAATATGTCACGTGCGAATGTGATTCTTGTTCTGAGAGCTCTTTACATTTTATGAATCTATCTATGTAAATAAAAACGAAATGCTGGACCGGTTTGGCAACTTTTTTTATGTTCCTTTTATTACAAATTAGGTTATTATGGAGCGAAAAATTGGAAAAGTTGCCCGCAAAATTGGAAAATCCAGGAAAACTGAAAGTTCTTTTTTAAATGGGATTTTTGTGTGACAGTACAACGTCTGTTGGGTCAGCTAGTTATGTTATATAATTTTTATTAGTATGGGACGCCACTCTGTCCTCCTGATAGGCTGACGACCTGAAGAAGACAGCTCAAAAATGCAATGTACACCACACTGGATTCTAAAGTCCATCCGAGTGCTGTCATGCAACTTGGGTGTGTAGATCGTCTGTGGCTTATAGCAAAAAATGATTTCAAATCATCAACGCGAGTAGCAAACTAGATTCGATTCAATTGATCAATATGGAAAAAAAAATACATCGTGCCAATTGTTATGCGCCAAAGGGTTTTTCACGTGTGAAAATAAAGAAACAAAGAAGATTTTCAAACCTTAAACCTCATTTATTCAAAATAGACTAGAATTGAACGCCAATGTTACAAAAGACAGCCCTCAAAAACACCCACACTTCACCGCTTCCTAGTGTCTATGCAGTGAATTAGAAACAGCGTAATTAACTTCCCAGCAATACCTAAAGCTCTGTCTGTGAAGCGAATAAATTAATTGAGTCTGTACAAAAAAAAAACATTCTATTAATTACAATAATACAATAGAATACAAAAAACTCATCAAAATTCTCCAAAAAAGTTCTCTAAACCTCCTCCTAGGTTCTCCAATTTTCAATGAAACTTTTTCATTCTACATAGATGAAAATTTTTAAAATTAATTTATACATTCGGCATTCACCTTGATCTGAACAGATAGATACTATTGTTTCGGTCCCAATTTTTCATAATGTCCTCCGTTCTTCCCACTTATGGTAGCAGTTGCAACTTTTCGAAAGAATAGACCAAATTATACGAAACAACTTAAGGTACACACGGCTACACATCAAGCTATACAAAACCAGTTTATCTTGGCGTTGCTTTGTATAATCTTTTCGCACAAGTAACGGTCAGCTTATACTGGTTTTGCATAGCTTGAAGTGTAGCCGTGTGTACGAGTTCGTAGCCGACTGCAGACAGCAGCAGCAGACGACTTGTCGCTCCGACACTACAGGTTTCTATGTATTTCTATGAAATACCTTCCGCAGCTAGTGACATGTCGCCCGACTACACGTCGCACGACTGCAGACGACGTGTCGTCCGACCGCAGATCAGTAGTGCCACCCACACTGGAGCCACAACACGATCAATCTTTCTCAAAAAATGAGTTTTTCCAATTCCGAGGAAGAAAAACTGCTAAACCAGGTGGCCCAATATTCTGCACTGTTCGATGCATTTAATAAAAACAAAAGATACGAAAGTAAATCGCGATCGCTAATCCATGTCCATCAATGACCCAAACAGGTCAGATATCTTGTCTCACGGAACATTCAGAACTAACTGGTACACGACGTGTCGTCTGCTGTAGTCATCTGCAGTTGGGTTCGGAATCATGATTGCAGCGATATGACGCTGCGACGTGTCGCAACGACACGGCGTCTGCTGCTGCTGCATGCAGTCGGCTAGGAACTCGTACCTTAATGGTCTATTTTACATGTGGCCCTGAACGACTGATCTTGGATTCAAGCCACATTACCTATTCGATTTAGTGGGCTTGGCGTTCGCAAAATTTCCAGTGTAAGTTTACTGTCCTCGGTCCACAGTACATACAGAAAAGTTACCCAGGAAAATGTTAGCTTCCTCACCGGTTGACTTTGAAGGGCCGAGCTTGACCGATGCTGTAGACGCCTGGCAAATGGCTTGCGCTAATACAGTTTTGCTTGTCAACCCAATTTTCCAGAGACTGTGGGATGGGCCGCTCTGCAGGTTGGTACGGAACATTTAAATTAATACGTCCACCAATACTGCTGAGCGCGATCGTCTGTCGGCTGTGGGTGAATGGGAGTCGGGACTTTGGCTTCAGGCCCTTCCCTCGCTCGACATAGGTACTATGCTTATATGAAACCTGTTTTCGGCACTTCTTGTGTTGTTCCGCATCGGCTCCACTGCGGCGAGGCTGTCGACGGTCACGGGTACTATCTTGCTGCAGAAGTGCATGTCGCATAGCACGGCACGCCATCTTAAATGACATAATGCGTCTGCGATCCGACGGCGTGACGTTTTTGCCTCTGGTGTGGGGCACGACTTGTGTCGAAACCTTTGCTCCATCCTATCTTCCTAGCTCGGCGGGTAGTGCGGGGACGAGTTACACCCTCAAACGGCGCAAGTATAGTAATATCATAGGAAACCATGACTTTAAGCTGTTTGGAGTGGAAACGCTCGGATTATCGGGTTCAAGTACACGTGTCCTTTTTAAGGAAATAGGAAGAAGACTGATCGACACTTCACGTGATATGAGGGCTGGGCCCTGTTTAATAAAGCTGACAATTCGACATATATGTCAAAAAATTACAAAATTGTAGAATTTTCGCACTTAGGCTGTTTAATAAAAGTGACAAATATGTCAAAAATTGACAGGTGAAATCTTGACATATTTGTCATTTAAAAATATGTTTAATAAAACTCGACATAAGTCAAAAACCACGGTCAAATTATTTCTGACAATTGTCGGATTGTCGTGACAATTATGTCGACTTTTGACGTATTTGCAAATAATTTGGTTTTATGAAGCTAAATGAGGGTAAAATAGAAAAAAAATATTAACAAAGAAAAAGAATGAATCAATCACTAGTGCAACTTCGATTGTTTGTTTTGATCGCGTGTAAAATGGAAATGCACAAAAAACTTACCGTTTTGGGCCTTATTTATGAAAATAGAAATATACTCTTTGAGAAGTTTAGTGACCAGTTTACTCAGGATCAGGATATAAAAAAAATGGAAGGAAATAGCCGAACAATTAACAGCATTAGGTATTTTCAATGAAGACTGGAAATACCTTCGTGACACTCACTACATGGCCAATTTTTCGCAAAAGAACCATGGTAAGGTTTAGTTTATTTTAAAGCCGCAGAAAAAAATCTTTAAAGCAGAAATCAGCAATTGTGAAGGAGAAATTGATTCCGCTTTTAAATGATCGTGGTTGCCTCCTCGTTTGTATTTCCAAGTATTCACCAGCACTACTATCACTGCTCGATGTAAGTAACATTTTTTGTAATAAACATTTTATAGACACTTTCTTACACCTTCAAAATACAAAATATGATTTCGCGACAGAGGGTAACTCTCCTGTCAGAATTGTCGGACAATTCTACAAATATGTCAATATATCATGACAATTTTCTGTATAATAAAGCAGATTTGACAAGTTTTTCACGACAAATTGTCACCTGTCACCTGTCGCTCAAAAAGTTTTATTAAACAGAAATATGTCGGATTGTCGCGACAATCCGACATATTTGTGAATTTTCCACCTTGACAATTTTGTCGCCTGTAAGTTTTATTAAACAGAAAAATTGTCGAATTGTCACCTTTTGACATATGTCGGACTTGTCGAATTGTCAGCTTTATTAAACAGGGCCCTGGTTTGTTTTCCGTCCAAAGAATTGGCGGTGCCATACAAAGTTGCAACGCTGCCAGCCTTCTGGGCAAAGTTCCAGTCGATAGCGTTGCGCAGGAATATTTTGATGCACTCTTTTAGTTTTTAGGTATAGTTAGTTTTAGTTTAGGATATAATTTTTGTCAGTTTGCATTTTTTTTAAACTACTTACACTTTGTAAGTAGTTTAAAAAATGCATATTGAAGATGAAAAAAAAGTACCTATACAAGGTTAGTCGGAAAGGGGGTACTAATCTGCGGGCCACTTAAAGTATCACTGATAACTGTTTTAACGCAAAGGTTAAAATTTCACAATTCGATTATTTTTATTTCCATACAAAAAGATTTTTATTTTACTTTTTTCAAAAAATCCTCATCTCTTCTTTAGATATGAATTCAGAAAATAGAAGTTATAATCCGTGACCCCAAATATGACATAGGTGTCTAAACACATTATGCCGAAGATGCGCGACCGAAGTTCGGCGTCTATGTTTTTTATATAGGTAAAACGCGACGTAATTTCAGCCTGGTGTGTCGCGGGTAATTTAAAAAGCATTGCAGGCGTAATCATGCCGAACTTCGGTCGCGTAACTTCGGCATAGTGTGTTTAGACACTATAATGTAAACAGAGCTGATCATAGCTGAGGACAGATAGATTTTAATTTTATTTTTTGAGACCTTGAACAGATATTTCTCTTAACCTATTGATTTTGGGGAAAGTTGTAGAACAGAAGTTATTCGTTATTATGGGTATACTTATACTTTAACACCTTTTCGGATTAGTACCCCCTTTCCGTCTAACCTTGTATAAAATAATTCTGGATGATATGGAAACATAATTAAAATTATCTAAATAATACAGATAATTCAACGTAATATGCACTTAAGTATTTTTTGTTTCAGGGAAGCCACATGTGCAGAAAAGAACTGGCGCCACACCTCCCAATTTTCAATTGTTTTATTTACTTATACTCCGCAGACAAATAGAGGGCATCGTGAAGATTAAGTGGAAGCATCGGAGTATATCTGATCTATTTTTAGTAAAAAACACGTTAGACGCAAAAGAGACTGGTTATAATACTCGATTCTGGTTGACCACAAAATACCAAACATTCTCCTCCTCCCAGGTTAGCTAATAGCCATCGCACCAGTTTTTGGGATTGCACAAGTTTTGTTGCGATCCAATACATGTTATTTTTTAATCAAGGTGTAATTTGATAGTCACAAGTGGCGGTTAGATACATCATCATCAATAAAAAGTTTTTCTGTCTTACCACAAAATTGCGTTTAACAGTTAAAGACTAAACAGGGATTAAAATCCTTTTTATGCATAAAATGACGTTCATCAAAATCAGTTTTAAATACGGTTCTAAGTATGGTTTAAATAAGTGTAATTTTTATTGTAACTCTTTTTGTGTCAGGTACTTTTCTTTTTCTTTGGCACGGAACTCTACAAACAGAAAAAATAATATACGATTTAATAAAATAAATATTTTAGTCATGTTTTACTAGTTTTAGTGATCGGCATGGACAAACCAGTTATTGTTATTTTATTGGCCTGTTTCTAATGTGATGATATGTTTATAATGGGATAACCAACACAGGTTTATAGAATATAACCGACCAAGACCACGCACAGTGTAGGGTTCCGTAGTCAGCACAGCTATTACATGTTTTAAGTCAAGTGTAATGTATCGAAACAATTAAGTTTAAAAGATAAATAAATGTACATTTTAAAATACAAAGTTAAAGAACAATGGTCACTTTGGACTAGGAAAAAACATAAATTGTTACCGAGATGAAACTGTCACCAATATATTAGTGCTTGTTAGTGTATTTATTGGATATCTTCGTTTATTTTTAAAAGCTGGGGAAATATAGATAATCTTATTTTAAAAACACTATTTTATTTATCAGAACGCTGTATAAAATATCTAACTTCGAACGCATCCGTAATTACTTACGTTACTAGAGAAGTCCATACTTTTTCTAGTCTAGTATGATTTTATTTCATAAATCGAAATAAAATCCCAGGCAATGTCAACCGTATAAACTCACATTAATATTATACTAAGCTTAGCCACTAATAGAATTTGATGTTACTTCGTGGTAAATTGTTTTAATAAAGCCATGAATTAGATAAAAAACTAATGATTTTACATCTAAAAATCGACACTGTCATAAATCGATCGATTACCTCCCTCCCTATTCTTGACAAGCATTGCTGACAGACTCCGATTGATCTTCTACTCTTGTTGACTTGGCATTCGTTTAATGGACTTGGAATCGCATCACGTTTTGAATCTGATATTGGAAGTGGCAAAATATTTTGTCTCTCCGACCTTTTAAAAATATGTTGAAGGCTGTACTTAGTTATATTTATGTAGGCGAATGAAACGACATATGTTTCATCAAGTTAAGTGTTGTTAGATTTTACTAGTACAAGCATGTTAGCCGAGTGACCATTGTTCTTTGCAGCTTATTTAAGTAATTTTGCGTGGAGTTTCTATGAACTTTTTACAGATCCAACTATATGGTATAAGTTGGCCAACCATTGCTCGTAAACTAGTAGAGCCTATTTAGCTATGAAAGTTTTCTTTTTAAATTAGTAACGTACAGGGAGGAAATTTGAGATGGGGCAGTAGGGGCAGCTACCTTATTCGTTGTAGCTACAGAAAAACGTTCTTTAGAGACTGATTATGTTTTTTTTTAATTTTTACTTGATATTGCCCCAAAAATGAAATCGCGAAAAAATAAATCAGCTGTTCCCCACATTTTGACGAGTTATGCGAACATAAATGTTGGGAACAGCTGTTTTTTCTTTTTGCGTTTTCGGGTTTGGTCCCATAGTAAAAGTTGTTCATAATGATGAGTACAGTGACCCCTTAAGAGGTTGTGCGTTATTTAAGTTACACCTTGTATATATAAAAGGAGAAGCTGACTGAATGACTGATCTATCAACACACAGCCTAAACCGCTGGGGTTAGAAACTTGAAATTTTGACAGTAGGTTCCTTTTATAACTTAGGCATCCACTAAAAAGGGATTTTTCGAAATTCAACCCCTAAGGGGGTGAAATAGGGTATTTTTAGTTTGTATGCAAGTTCGTCATTTTTGAAAAGTAAACGAGTTTGAGTGTTTTTAGGGTTCCGTACCCAAAGGGTAAAACGGGACCCTATTACTAAGACTCCGCTGTCCGTCTGTCACCAGGCTGTATGTTTGTCTCATGAACCGTGAGTTAGACAATTCAAATTTTCACAGATGATGTATTGCCGCTATAACAACAAATACTAAAAAATCAGAATAAAATAAATATTGCTCCTATCCCATACAACAAACGTCATTTTTTTGCCGTTTTTATAGGCAATGGTACGGAACCCTACTTGCTCGAGTCCGACTTGCACTTGGCGGTTTTTTTTTGGAAATTCAATCTCTAAAGGGGTGAAATAAGTGTTGGAAGTTTGTATGAGAAATCTGTTATTTTTGAAGTAAGAAGCACGGAATTAAATATTTTGGTCTTTTGGTGAGAAATAAACTTACACGTGTTTGAGCGTTTTTGGAAATTCTACCCCTAGGGAGGTGAAATAAGTGTTGAAAGTGTGTATGAGAAATCTGGGGGGATATCATGATCTCTTAGAGCAGGAATGTTTTAATATTATTACGAGAGTGGGTAAGAGATGGCGCTAGAGAGCTGTCTAGCGCAGTCACTTTCCGTTTCTCGGCATAATATTAAAACATTCCTGCTCTAACAGATCCTGGTAACCCCCTGGTACTTTTGAAATAAGAAGCACGGAATTAAATATTTACGCTTCTGGTTAGAAATAAACATACACATGTTTGAGCGTTTTTGGAAATTCTATCCAAGGGGTGAAATAGGGGATGATAGTTTTTGGATTGTGTGTGTGTTCCAGTGAAGACTTTGGACATAACAACGTCACACCTGTGTTCCCCGAAGGATTGAACAGAGGTGTATAATGCACCCTCATTTCGCCGTTATGTTTAAGTCCCATGTCATGGGGGCGAGCTTATTTCCATAAACCGGGTACAAATCTAGACTCCGACCAGTCGCGATTATGATCACTAGATCATCGAGGTAGTCCTTTGGACATCTCAGAACAAATTGGTCATCGTTTGCTATAGCCAGAAGCATGCGCAGGTATTTGTAATACACGTCTCCTTGCGATACTTTGACAACGTGAAGTACCCATACACACTTTGGAACAAAATTGATTGCATTTTATTTGATCCATAGAAAATGAGTCTAGAAAACCTTGAATGGTCGATTGCAAAACTTACCACTACCTACCATCAGTGGTACCGACACACCGACATCAACAGAGGGCATTAATCAAGGTCCATTTGTTGATCATGTTGCGTTATAACAGTTGGTAATTGATTTCTATAAACACGCTTACCATAGTAAATTGTAGAGAGAGATAATATTTATGTCTGTAAAGGGTGTAAATAAATTCGTGTAATTCCTTAAAATCACATGATCTACTACTGGTGTAGACCAAGTACGGGATTAAGCTTTATTAAAAATAAAAAATAAACTTTATTTCTTGCGGTTTAAGTATCTAAGGAACCAATAAATTAAATAGGCAAAAAAAAAATTGTTTATTTTTTACATTTCGTTTCCACGCGTACATGAATGAAAGCACGCCGACACAGATGGCGGGCACGACTAGCGCGATATCGCTCTTTGCAGTCAGTTAACTCGGGGTTCTAAAATTACTTAGAAATAGAAAACCAATTTTTTTTTTCGTTTTTTATTAGATTATAAAAAAAAACATTTATGTTTAATCTGTGTCACCAGTAGATCACGCGGTTTGAAGGAATTACACAAATTCGTTTACACCTGTATAGAATTCAACACTGGACGCCAAACAGGATATTTTTAATGTTAATTAACTTTTGATATCCTCTGAAGAATTCTTCAGAGAGCTATACAAGAATAGCTCATGCCGTGGTGAAAAGATTAGCCACTCAGCAAGGATGGTAGCGAGGCTGACTGCCCAGGGTGCGCCGGACGTACTCAAGTATCGTCACTCGTGGAGACTCTTTTCATGCATCCCCAAGAACTAAAATTAACATTGATTTTACTTTTAATAAGTGGACACCCATTCAACGTTACGAAAGGGGACAGTACAGGCGTTCAGGCGTGTATGTTCTATCGTTCTATCTATATCACGCGGCCAGCGATGAGTCGGAGCGTCGTCGACTGCATTTATTATTCTATCCAACTAATTTTCACTGTCACTTGTTTGTCTTATGGCCATTTTCAATAGCTTATCGGTGGTTTGCCCCACTAGAGATAGTAATTGGACACATTGGGCATTAATTCTATGAAGCTTATGTAAAATTTCTACCTCTAGTAGGGCAAAATGTCGATAGATAGGTTATTGAAAATGGCCGTTAATCTCTAACGCCGTTATTAATAAACATGGCAGAACTTTACACCGGGTTTTAACTCTGAAGTATGATTAACCCTGGGATTAACCTTAGAGTAAATTTACGCTGTGTTTATTAATAACGGCGTATGAGCCTATATTGACGGCTCGATAGCTTTCGATAGCTGATTACCAATACACTTAATGTTAAAATGAAGAAAACTGGTAAGGTCACACGAAACTTAACAACACTACGATGACAGATTCTGTAATAATTAAGATCATTAAATCTGTCTCGTGGGAAACAATTATAAATCGATTATTTACTAATAATGGAACCAATATAAAATTAACTGCAATACCTTAACAGGAAACTCAACGAGGACTTTGATTACTCAAGTCCTACTGAGGGGTACAGTAGGTACATTAATACGAAAAACTAAATTCCGACATTCTTAATCCCGATTTTTATAATACCGATTTTCATAATTCCGAATGGTTTAAAATTCCTATTATGACAATTCCAATTAATCATAAAGTTTTATAAATCCTAAATTACAAAACGCCTAACGTTTAGAATTATGAATATCAAAATGCCGCGTTCCAATACACCTACAATAAAAATTCTGATTCAATAATAATCCGAAACATCAAAAATACGAATTCCAATTCTTAAAATATCGATTAATTAAACGTCCGAAATACTACAAACTAGAAATAATCAATTCTCTAGGTAATGTTTTACTTTGCAAATGTGCTGAATGGTAAAGTATAATTTTTTTTTTTTTATTTCACCAAATAATTCGATTGACATAATCAACATTTGTAAAATAAAATTACAAGTGCACAGGCAAGCAAGTAAGCATGTATCATGCAAGCAAGCACGTATCATGCAAGCAAGCATGTATCATGCAAGCAAGCATGTATCATGCAAGCAAGCTAGCATGTCAGTTTTTCTGAACATGCTCCGCCAGAAGACTCGCTTTGTAGCCCCTTCGCTTCGCTCGCACCCGGCACCCGACCCGCATCGCCTCGTCGCTCGGCGTCCACTCGTTGTCAGCAGGTGGTTCACAGGTGGACGCCGCGTTATCACCAGTAAACGTCGCGTGGTCAACCAGTGGACCTATCAACGTGTGGAAATCGTGGGGTTCACGAATTTCCGAGTAGTCTGTCAGCAATTGGCACCAGTACCCCAAGTGTGAGTTTTTTTCGTTAACTACTGTAGTTGCGTCACGACAAAAATGTATGAAAATTTAGGCTGCGTCTCTAGGCGCACCGTTCACTAACTACTCGACCGGCGCTACGCTCGGGAGGTCGCCGACTCGCTTCGTTCGCTTCGTTTCGGCCTCGTGCACTCGTTCCACTCAGGACCTCCTACGCGAGCTTCTGGCTCCACGCTTTCAAATAACACTCTATGGGTAGGACACAGTCTGACCATGTGGAGTCGGAGTGTGCTGAGTCGGATTAACATTAAATTCGTCCTATTTTAATTAATGCTGTGTTAAAAGAATGGTTTGGTAGCTCAATCATTTACATATTTGCTAAAAAAAGTACAATCAATGCATTTGTTTATACAACAACAACCCTCATTACGCGCTTCTTTTATTTTATGGAACTATCGTAGTTCTAACCTAACCTCACCAACTGCATTTTCTGTATTATGTTAAATACTCTATTGCTTGTCATAATGTTCATTGTTTTCGGAAAATTGAGAATCGGAATGCTGTTTTTCGGGCCAACAACACATCGGGTGTTTAATTTTGCGTACTTATGAAAGTCGGAAAACAATTAAATCGTATTATGATACTCGGTAAAATAACTTTCGTGTTTTTTAATAATCGATATTTTATTTTTAAGGAATTATCAAATTCGGATTTTTCAACATCGGTTATCCAAATTCGGGATGAAATATTTCGGAATATTTGGATGTTCCCCCTACTGAGTTAGCCCAGTGACGATCCTCAAGTATCTGGGTCCGGCGCACCCTGGGCACTTAGCCTCGCTACCAACCTTGCTGACTGGTTAAAATTTTCACCACGGTATAATCTATTCTCTAGCTCATGCCGAGAAAAGAAGAATTGATTTAGAAATGTTGTGTAACATATACAGCGTATCCCAAAAAGTAGTGTCAAGCGAAAGTCCAGAGGTAGAGCACCCTTAGAGGTACCCAAATCACCCCCATCCCATGTATGTTCCACCATTTATTGTAGTTTTCGAGTTATGAATTTTTCCATGTTTTTTAATCAAACTCTGACTAAGGCTAAGTTCATATGACCGCGCGGTACAAGATCAAACTAAATAGAGTTTATTGTCTACATTAACGCGCGGCACAGCGCGGCGCGCTCTGTCCCGTTCGCAAGATCTTGCACTGCGCGGTTAGTAGTTCCGCGCGGTACCACGCGGTCATATGAACTTAGCCTATAATGACATTTTTGATCATAGTGACGTAAATAGTTGAGATACATGAGTTTTTTTTTTCTAAATTATCTGATTAGTGACCATATCGGATGCATAAACGTTTGTAACCATAGATATAAAAATTGCATATTTTTTTAATTGAATATTTGTAAAGTAAAAATTTGGCATGTTTCCTAAACCTTCTGCATCAAGCCCTTGATCCACCTGCCTAACGAGAGCCTCAACAGATGTTGGTTGGACTTGTGGCTATTAGATGATTAGCCGTAAATATTATCTGCACAATGGCTGCTGAGTCAAGATTCCACATGTCGACAACCACGTGTGCCAAATCGAGATATTTGTACATATGTATGTTACTGTGAATGTCCGATATTGGTGAATGTTAATATACATTGGATTATGTTGACAACCACCAATTTCGATGGTGTGAGTCCGAAATTGTTTTTTTTTTTTTTGAATCGGAATTACCACCGTAAATGTTAACATACACCAAGACGATTCCTTGAATCTTAGAGAATCCGAGCACGCTTCGCTCGCTCTTGCACCTTAGTCGGGTCTGAATTTTAATCATAATAAATCTCAAAATAAAGATAATGAAGATTAACCATGTCGTCATGCTGTATGATAACATTCACTGGACCGAAATCGTCATGAAGGATAAATAATAACGCACATTCAATAGCTAGTTTGCCGCTTACTAACATAAACCAGTGTATTATAAAGGTGGATCCGCCGCGAACGGCGCACAATGCATGCGTATCCCTACCGACACACGCTGGCTCTCCTCGCACAAGCTCAGCCTGTGCGCAGCATGTGCCTCGCCACAAACATGAAGACAGACAAACGAAGCATTTGCTTCGCACGCGATGGCTCGACCAGAGCATACGTTGGTATATTTTTTCGACACGCACGCCTCATCCGAGGCATTCGTTGTGCGCCGTTCGTGGCGCATGCCTCGCAAAGTCTGGATCCACCTTAAGATGCACTGCGCTTCGGACATTCACAGTAACCAAATTATACATTATAGTTTTGCATAAAATGTTATTAGTTTTAGGACTATGAAAAAGCTGAATAATGTCCAATGTCCAGTATAAGAAAATGCGCGTTAAAAGTATTTAAATCCACCTGAAATTATAGTTGAGACGACAATATAATATGATAAATACTTCTTGGATTTTTTATTGTGCAATGGAGGAAGTGATTATTTAATTGAAAAGTTTTAAATGTAGGTGAACATAATGCCTTTATAATATAACTTAACACAAATGATTATGGAGTGATAAATTTAAAATAAAACTTAAAAGTAAATTTTTCTTGTGCTTCGATTGTGTGACATTGAAGTCATCAGAGATGTGCAAAATAGTATATTAAAAGTCACGGACAAGAAAGTATTTAAATTCAAAATGCAAATGCTTGGTTATATTTTTATTTCAAATAAAAATACAAAATGGTTTTCAATGAAAGTATTTAAATACAAAATGCAAAATACGTATTTTCAAAATAGGTTTTTCAAATAAAATACCTTTTTTCACTGATTTTAACACTAGTATTTGATCAAAGAGTTCCTCTTTCATGTTGAATCTGCGAATCATCATTCATGAGATATAGCGATTTAAAGATTGGAAAAATCATCTAGGTATATGTATCATACATACATGCATACAAAGAACAAGTCCTAATGGAAGATTCTCGCACAGCCTAAACCGCTAAAGGTAGAAATTTGGAGAGTAGTTGTTTTTTATAGCGAAAGCGCACTCTAAGGGAGTGAAAAGGGGTGATAAAGTTCATTTGAAAAATCTTATTTCCAGTATTTACAAACTATAGTAAATAACAAGAATTTGAGAATGAAAAATATATGAAACATGAATTAAAAAAATTAACAAAACCATTTTGCATTTTCCAAATATTAAATATTTTTAAAAAGTATTTCAAATAAAATAGAAAATACATTTTGAAAAAAAGTATTTCAAATGCAAAATAAAAATAGGTATTTTGCATTTTGTATTTGTATTTTAAATACATGTATTTCAAATAATTCACATCTCTGGAAGTCATATAAGTATTTTTCCAGTTTGTTACTGCGAGCTAGCGTCAGTGGAAGGCGTGGTGCTTACGTCATTGGCCTTAAAGCTTCTCACGTTGGTCATCAAAGTCTACGCTATGCATCGTCATTCAGAATGTTGTGAGACGGTTTAACAACACAGTAGATCAGTGTTCCGGTGGCATGTGATCAGCGTATTGAAGTGTTATTGTAGTGTGCACTGGGGTCATCTGACCGCTCGGTAACAATGCGTCGGACACAATACATGGTTCTATTGACACGCCCGCCGCATGACGGCCAATGGTGCGGCGTTTGGCGCTCTACCGCGCCACCGCGCCGGAGGACTCACGCACAAACGGGTTACGTATTCAAACGCTTGCGTTTTTGCTCATCGTTGTCAGTTTACTTTTCTGAGGGCTTATAGGATATATTCTTTTAATAGTTTACATCTTAGTTATAATCATCATTTACATCAGCAATTTCACTATATTATGTGATATTTATTTGATTATACCTACCTCACTTAGCGCGTGCGCATAACCGTTTGTAAACGGCATAATAAGTTTAATCATTATGATTGATGTTTGCATTTCTTTCGTCGTTTTGTCTTTTATTTTATTTTAAGATGTGTTATGCCAGACAAGGGCACACTAGGTGTAATGGACTGTCTTTCTTAGCGTAATGTGTTATTATTTAAAATTGTTATGCTCCTGAGTCGTAGTAGGTTAACTCAAATCTAATATTTATTATAATGAGAACTCCGTCAAAAAATCCGTTTATTTGATTCTGTTTATGTTTTTTATGCAAATCTGATCAGTGACATGAATATTGTAAAGGTAAACAAGTTGGAATTACATCGAGGCCTTCATAATTTGTTTTGTCTGAACAAGTGTCCACTTTTCTGTTCGCGGTTGCGCCGTCACCCGCGCGCCGGCTGAGTTGCACGGCCGTCTGTTGATATGATACATACAATCGAACTGGAAAAAACCGAGACCCAGTATTGGTACTCGTCCATTCTCAAATAACGGATCTTCACGTTGATTCATTTTTGCCCTCGATTGTTAAGTTAATTCAATTGGTAATTCGGTGCTCGACGCTGACGGCTGTGACACGTTGGTTACGACATACTCCACATACCATAACCAAAATAATTAATACGCAGTAAGGTAGACGAGTACCATCGTAAATTTGACTATTTGTATCAAGTTAATTATCAATATTCTGTAAATAACTATGAAGCCTTGAGTCAATTTCAATGTCAAAAAAAAACTTTTTCATTCCACGTTTTATTTAACATACAATTAAGCGAAGAAATAATCTTGAAACGTATTAATTGTTGTGGTTTGTTTTCTCATAAATAGTATCAATATCTACGATTTACGTAATCTGTATCAAAGTGACTCGTGCTGGTCATTTTGAAGCAGATTTAAGATATTATCAGTGTCATTAAATTTATTAATTCCTCTATTTAATCGATCTTCGGCTTCATTAACTAATTGATGACAATGAAACTAATGACTTCTTTGATTTAGGTTGGCGATCGATCTCAAGCCGCACGCGTGGGTGGTAGAAAACCACAAACAACGAAGTAATTACGTTTCTAGTTATCAAAACTATTTTTAGAAAATACGATATAATTTAAAATACGTATTTATAAGTCATATGAAAGTGTATGAATATACATAAATTATGTTTAATAATAGTAGTTTAGTTGCGCATACAAAAAACATGCTAGACATTGTTCCATAATTAAAATATTACGTCATGATAATGTTTAACCAAGTCCCTATTTAGCATACCTATTTTTTATATCTATTTGTTTTTTAGACTCCTAAAGAGGAAGTCAAGTTCAATTTAATTTGCTTTTTATGTACCTAACTACATTTTTAAGTTAATTATTTTTTGAATTGGGTACCAGCACGAGACTTAACGGAAACTTAAAACTGAGTATTTGTCCATAAGTCTAATCGATTAAACTTAGGCTTATACCAATAGGCAGCTCTCATTTGAGAGATCTTACAAGAGGGATCTCTCAAATGAGAGCTGTTTTTTAATACGGGCCTTAGACAAGTTAAGGTGGACACAAGATAGGGATATTCTATTTAATCCTACAAACGATATACACAAAACTTAATAAAGATATAGCCGTTTTTTGTTTTGTTTCAATAGTGTCAATTTTGTTTTGGGTTGTCATTGTATTTTCTTTAGAGTAAACGTAATCGTAAATACATAGATAAAATTTTGAAACAATCAATCGTATTTATGCACAGAAATGAATCTTCTTCTGCAGTCACATATAGCAACAATAGCACGGGTATAATCTACATATTTATATTTAAAACCGGAACCATGTCTCCGCGTGTTTTCCTCGCATTTTGTCTATCTGTTTCATTGAAATAACTGATATCAACGACTTGATAGGTACTTACAGCACATGACTAAAAATGCATCACAAAGTCGTATGACTAGACTACAGTCTAGTTTTTCTATTTTAAACGCAACTAGTACTGGATACAAGTAAATGCTGTAGATGGCATGGTGACTGCGCTAAATATAGCATCAATGTAGTTAATGCTTCTGTACTTGGAAGGCAAGGACCGTTAGCGACGGGAGCCGGGCGGCGGCGCCGGCGCCGGCGACGGGGTGCAATCACTCTTTCTCGTTTTATCTTCAGGCCACAGTGCATTGTGCTCGAATGCACGTAATGGTGAATCACCTGTACGATATTTTATAACGATGAGAATATATTGAGATAATCATTGCATGTGACAATTTGTTTTGGTCTCTTGAGGGATTTTTTTTCAGTGTCTTTGATTAATGCGGATTATGATGATTTGTTCAGAAACTACTTTGATGCATTAGATACCTATTCGTAGCATCGTGTACCTTTTAACATTACTCCTTACTTGCAATAATAATGTATGATCGTCGTTATTAATTTAAGTTCGTAGTACCTTAGTAATTTAGCTGGCTTAGCGACTCAAAGAGGATCTTGACCTGCGTTATATCAGAAGTCGCGAGTCGTGTCTATGTTGGCTCTGCTCTCAGGAGTGCGCGCAAGTCGTTCTGGCTCGTTTAAGTGGTATCTAATTACCTACCTAAGACGTCCGATGGAACAATTTTAGGTCCTACGATCGGCTTTTTAGGGCACATCCCATTCCCTCCACAATTCTGACAACTATTGGTTGTCCTCTCCCATAAACAGAAGAAAGCATAAACGAGTAATATAATAAATAGGCAACAATATTTTTGTCACCAACTAAGTATACATAGTTATTTGTAATCAAATCGTATCCTCTAATAAATCGATTCATCTCTACGAAATGTTTTTATTATCAGATTAATTAAAAGTATCTCCAGGTACAAATGTTCAAATTAATGGCAATTCGTATACAAAATAAAAACATGATCGCCATAATTTATACCTAGAGTAAAAGCTTCATTCTCGAAATAATAGATCAGGTTCCTCAATAATAACTTCGTTCTCAAAAGAATTACCGAAATATAATGCAATTTCTCTTTTTTCTTCATTTGTTACCATATTGTGAAATTCGGTAAACTTTTTACGGGTATCAAATAATATTACACAGGGTTGCGGGAGCGGAGACCTTGTGAGGGGGTAATGGGGGGCGAAGCTCCCCGCAATAAGAAATAAAATTACAAAAATACAGGTAAAAGATTGGTTACTTTATTGTAGAACTGTGACCACACAGCGAACGAGCCGAGGTCCGAGTCCCACTAGGGGTCGCCCTTAGTGCTGTTGTTGCAGGTAGTCATGATGTTAGTGCAGTATAAGTAGTTAGCTTAGGTTAAGTATTTTACTGCCCCACCATTGGCTGGAGACCCTTTAGGTCTCGCCAATAACTGCCCGGTTACGTAGAAGAGGTCCCAAAAGATGATACAAAGAAGTCCAAAAATAAATAAATTAGAACTACTTCTAATTTTTATGTGTAAGTATTATGTATATGTATTGTGTGTAGTTTATAGTATATATTTTCCAGCAGTACACCACGGACTATCCCCCCTATCTTATTCATTGTTTTCCTGTTCATTTAAAGGTTGTCTGGTAGATATCGCTATCAGCGATAAGACCGCCATTGTACCCTTCACTAAATGATATTGTATAAGAGCTATGTTACAATTTTGGTGTATTTTAAAGTATATTCTATTCTAATTAAATGCGCATGTTTTTTCTACCATCATATTACTTTTATATCTGTGACGAGGTGACGAGTGGCGTTGTTATGGCATCTGCCATCCTCCTTTCCACCTATGTTTATTATCGACCAGAGAGGAGGAGGATAAAAAAACTTTTTCTATAATCTTTAAGACACCCTACCAAAGAGCATAATACAAGATTAACCTATACAACTCTTTAAGCTTTAAACGCTTTAAACAATGTGTTAATTGGCTGGAATGCTTTGTGTTATGAGGAGAAAAAGATGGAACGGCAATTAAATCAAATATGTCACTGTCAAGAGAGTATTGAAATAAAATATTCTTAAAATTTAAAATGTTATTTTCCGTACCGCACGATTTTTATAAAAAATAAATGCAACCTAATTTGGATAAAATAATTCAGTAATTCAAATATAATCACATATCAATTTAATATTCAACGGTACCAAAGCAGGAAGATAAATACAGTGAGGGTTTCAATATCAATAAGAGAAAAACAGAGTCGGTATGTTATTACAGAAAAATTACTTATTGGTGTGTCATTTTGGAAATTTATGTTAAAAGGGTCTTTGTGATAAGACTATAATAATATAAAATTGTACCTATACACCTATAGTAACTACAGATTAGATACTAGGTTTGATTTCGGGAACCTCTTGCCTTTTTCTTGATCCCTGCTGAAGGGAAAAAGAGAGGGAGGCCTTTGCCCCGCAGTATATCAACATAGACGCACAATAATCAAAACACATCACACCGATAATTCAGCCCTCATCAAGCTGTCTCCCCCCCTAAGTCCACGCCAGCAACGCCCTAGTCAGTCCTAGTCCCACTAGGGGTCGCCCTTAGTGCTCTTGTTGCAGGTAGTCATGATGTTAGTGTAGTACAAGTAGATAGCTTAGGTTAAGTATTTTACTTTCCCCCTATTGGCCGAAGACCCTTCAGGTCTCGCCAATAACTGCCCGGTTACGTAGAAACGGTCCCCTACGACCATCTACAACAGACCAATAGAAAAAAAAAACATAATTTATACTATTGATCACGTAGCGCAGGGTTTGGTCGCAAATAATGTTACGTCTATACACTATCGTCTATATCATATCAGGGTGTACCAAGTCAACGCAATCCGTAAGATAAAATAATATGTTTGGAATTACATATTTGTATGGTAAATAGCTGTGGAGCACCAGAGATTATGCCAAGACATATGACGACAACAAAAAGAAAAAGAGAGAACTTATAATAACATAGGTTAGTTCTAGAAAATTATGTACTTAGATATCATAACAACCTCTATCAGAATGGCAAGTTCCCTTTTGACCAGTTATTCTAACAGCCGTTGAACGTTTACGAGTTTATAATTAGGTATGTATGATGATCAGAGATCGGAATAGCTAGAGTATATTTACCTAAAGTTCGAGGAAGGAAGTAACATAGAGTCCTAAAGAATCCTAAAAAATGTTATATGATTTTTCAAATCAATAATTTGTAACTATAAATTAAGTCCAACAAATAATTCGTGATTTTTAAATCCCGGGATCAAAACGTCATTTAATTATTCCGGGATTTTAGAGGAGGTATTATCCACTCATATGTTACTTCCTTCATCGAAGTTAAGGTAAATATACTCTACCTATTCCGATCTCTGATGATGATTGTTGCCTAATTTAGAATACCTAAAAAACATATTCCGGTAACATTATAATTTAAACTATTTCGTGTCCCACTAACAGTAAATTATAATTCTTTTAGAAACGTTGTGAAGCCCTTGAGTGTCAAAGAGCATTTTAATCAGAATTGAAATGCATAAGGCAAATGAAACGCCGTCCGCACATTGCGGATTAATCAGAGTACCAAAGGTGAGACTAGATTGAAGTTGACGTGGATCTATTGGTGTTGTAGGTAGTTTTGGCTAATCGATGGATACCGGTCGATAAAAAAATCGAACAACCATCGATCGTCAAATGATCGGTCAGGAGAGCTGTAAGTATATAATTTTAATAAAACTAGAAAAAAATAATTTACTTTGCATCCAAATAAAAAACCTTAATGTTGTAACAGCTTTCTACACAAGATACCATAACTTTGCGCGTTCGTATTTCCAAAGATAGACAAGGATTGCCGAGGTGCATAACCTATTAATGTCGTAGTACAGAGTCCCTAGCAAGAGTTATTCGTATGACAACTGAGACCGACAGCTTAGCGCTCTCACACACGAGCGGCATGTTCCCAACGGCAGAGGTAACTGCAGCCGTCGACGCGCGTCGGCGGCAACCGTCGACGCGTCGACGGCAGCAGTCGACCTATAGCGACACTTGCAGTTGTTGCCGCTGCCGCTGATCTTCGAAGTTGAAATGTCGACGGCTGCCGTCGACGCGTCGTCGGTTGCCGCCGACGCGCGTCGACGGCTGCAGTTACCTCTGCCGTTGGGAACATGCCGCTCGTGTGTAAGCGCTCTTAACGTGCTCTCAGAGGCACGGAGGGGTCGCGATGTGTAACGAATGGTTACCCATCCCCGGATTGACCGTGACAATCGCAGCTTAACCTTGCAAATGATTTGATCCGCGCGGTTGGTTATTAGCCACGAGCCCCTCCCCCCTATACAAGGTGTAACATAAATGACGCACAACCTCTTAAGGGGTCACTGTACTCATCATTATGAACAACTTTTACTATGGGACCAAATCTGAAATCGCGAAAAAAATATCAGCTGTTCCCTACATTTATGTTCGCATAAAGGTACAAGTCCGAGACGGGCTGCAAACTGCAGACTGCAAACGTAGACCTCAAGTCGCCATCGGAATAGCGCCTTTAAGGTGTGCACTTTAAAGGTGCTATTCCGACAGCGACTGCAAAACTGCAACCGCAGACCGCAGCCGCAGATCGCACCGCAAGCGATACTACTTTTACAGTTTGCGGTCTGCAGCCCGTCTCGGACTTGTATCTTTACTCGTCAAAATGTGGGGAACAGCAAAATTTTTTTTCGCGATTTCTGGTTTGGTCCCATAGTAAAAGTTGTTCATAATGATGAGTACAGTGACCCCTTATTAAGAGGTTGTGCGTTATATAATGTTACACCTTGTATATTGTATCTTATAAAAATATATTATAATATAAAATATATTATTATGAGTTATTTATAGCGTAAAAAGAGATGACAAAAGAAATCTTACAGGAGGAGGCCCACAGCTGTAGAAGAAAGAAAGAGGTGCCGCCGCATAAGGATACAATTCCTGTTAATAAACCGACGTCCATGAGCCGTCTAATAATATGGAACGTTACAAAAGCCGTAGAAATGAATCCAAATATAGATTTAAAGGTAACTTACTACGAGAGACTTGTTTTAACAAACCTGAATAATCGATAAAAAATAATGACCCGTCTCTATCACTTTTCAATTGTTTTGCCATAAGATTTCGCTCTCTGATAATAACTGAGAGTATGTTCAATCAAACATATTTATTGTGAATCAAATAAATATTATCATTAACAATAAAAATAAAACACAACTTTTGTTGATTGAGCAAACAAAAGCATAAAATCTTGAGAGTCTGAGACTGAAAAAAACATCGTAGAGCTACATAAAATTTAGAACAATCATCATTAGTTCATTAATTTAATCAGTCGTAAACCTAAACCATTTTGAGAAACAATTGCAGGTAAAATTTACCACAATCAACTCAAAAATACTGTTCTTCGTCTCTCGTATCAGCACGAGCTATACGAAAATAGCTCATGCTGTGGTGAAAAGATTAGCCAGTCAGCTAGGTTGGTAGCGGGGCTGACTGCCCAGGATGCGCCAGACGTACTTACGTATCGTCACACGTGGAAGCTCCGGACAGGCACACCAGCGACCTGTCACGTAGTGATGATTTTATTGAAGTACATTTATTATTACTTCGGCTACAGAAAATGCTCGTCCAGAAACTACTGAAGTCGGAACAATAGCAGATATTTGTATACTTTGATAAATATTTGCCCTTGACGCCTCCATTATCAAAGAGAGCCATTTCTATGTTTTATTAGTGTTTTCAGATCTTCATATTCTAAGAATGATTTAGTACTAGATTTGCAACTGTCATCATAATTATCGTCAGTCGCTACAGTCGTTGTGTGAAAAATTACTTAACATTTGATTTAACTCAGCCTGCTCTAAATTTGAACCAGCCCCAGGCACAGGGTCCATTCTTTGCAATATTACCACCAGCCAAAAATGGCGGTTAACTGGTAAAAAACAAAACCGGTAAACCAGTATCACATGCCCTAATAGTGATAGGTATACTGTATGCGCATGTGCCGTAAGCACAAACCTAACACCTGTGTTAGCCCTCATTTACACAGGGTAAGTAACTGACTCCAAATTTGAGACAAGTCAGTGCTGACCCGATACTTAACCTAGTTCTTCTCTCGTGTCAGCACGAGCTATATGAAAATAGCTCATGCTGTGGTGATAAGAGTCAGCAAGGTTGGTAGCGGGGCTGACTGCCCAGGGTGCGCTGGACGTAAGTAAGGCGTCATCTCCACGAGCGAGTGAATCGCGGCGATATTCTCGCCGTGCCAACAAATTCAATACCAACTATCGCCGCGATAACATCGCCGTGTGTAGACACGTTCTAAGAGAGTGTATAGAAATACGTGGCACGACGATAATATCGCCGCGATTCTCTCGCTCGTGGAGACGGCCCCTAAGTATCATTACTCGTGGAGGCCCTTTTCATGCACCCCAACTTACCTAGTGTAAATTGATGTGTAAATTGATTTGAAGTCAGTACAGCGCTGTCGCGATCAATTTACTTACACTAGGTAAGTATCGGGTCAGCACTAACTTGTCTCGAGTTAGGAGTCAGTTACTTACCCTGTGTAAATGAGGTCTAACACTATACCTGTAGGCTAATTCACTTAACAAAAAAGTACACTTGCAGTGTAGTTGCTGTTATGTTTGGATAGTAGAAGCTCTTAACTGCAGCGTCACTGCAACTTGATCAGCGCGTCATGAAATAATGTGAATTAGCCTACTGATATAGTGTACCTACCGTATTATTAAAATTAAAATGCAAAGTTATGTTTTCCTGAAAGTAGGTCCGAAAGAATCTGGATTTGCTTTTGAGATTCCCGGTTGCGAAATCGCCTAAAATCCCGGGATTTCCCGGTTCGTACCCTAAGAGTTTGAGTCGGGTCAGGAGTTTAATATTTTCATAATTTATACAAACTATGATTTTTTTGTTTCTAGTGGCAGTTTAATGCGTGCATTTTATATTGTTTTCTGTTATGTGTGCATAGTCGTCAATACGAGCGGCGCAGCTGCGTCTCGACAGTGATTCGCGTGACCTGAACACCGTGATTGGGCAGAACCCGGAAGAGCAGCACCTAGTATGCGCGCTGCTCGCTTGGCAACAGCTTGGACACCATAGCGCAGACAGCCTCTACAGGTCCGTCATGTTTCTATTTAAAACAGTCACTTTTTTGCTGCAATGCGGTAATTGCTATGATAATGCACAACGAAATTGATGCGGGCACAGGGTTCTGACGTTCTTGGTAATTTATAGTGCATAAGGGATTTTAATTATCTCTCAGATTACCCACTATACTTATAATTATACACCACTTAGCTTATTGTTACTTACAGGTTTATCGAATCTAACAGGAAAAAAGAAGTTTCCATTAAGCGTTCTGCTTGTTGTGTTGCTAAAACTAATGATATTGATAAACCACATAAATCTGTACATGAATCGTTCAAAGGGAAAAATATTCATAGTTGTTGTGATCCCAAATCGAAAGTCGCCGTCGCAGCCAATGGAAGTTTTGGATCGCACTCAAGCGGGCCAGTCGTCAAATTGCCGGTAGAAACGAAAATTGTTATGCGAGTAGACAATCCAGCAGGGCGTCAAATCAAAGTGCCAAAGAAAAAACTATGCGGACAATGCGCACAAGAAAAGGACACGATGAGTAAAATCGATGCAGTTAGTATTAATATACAATGAATAAGTGTAGATACCAATGTCAATGAATTAAATAAAAAACAGAAGATTAATCAAATAAAAGACTCGCTCACGAAGGATTCCGTACCATTATCTACAAAAACGGCAAAAAAAAAACACGTTGGTTGTATGGGAGCCCCCTTAAATATTTATTTTATTCTGTTTTTTAGTATTTGTTGTTATATCGGCAACAGAAATACATCATCTGTTAAAATTTCAACTGTAACTATCACGGTTCATGAGATGTAGCCTGGTGACAGACGGACGGACGGACAGCGGAGCCTTAGGAATAGGGTCCCGTTTTACTCTTTGTGTACGGAACCCTAAAAACCAAAGGACGATGACTGAAATTGTATGAGACCTGTCCCCCTCTTCCAACAGATTTTATTTATGTATCAGTCAAATACTTAAATACTTTATCATAAACTTACATAATAATAATTTGGTACTAGCTTCCACACTAGGATTTCCCTGTGTCGTGGAAGCTAGCCGAAACTAATAGATACACATATTGCAGGCTACAAAGGGCCATAGATAAATACCAACATACATATCAAAATAAATTCATGCATATTAAATATAACTTAATAACGCACTAATGTACACGTATTGTCATTTCATAAAGATCTATAAAAAGACTAGCAACCAGTTTTAACTTCAAAAGCGACGGGGGATTATACAGGGTGGTATTTTGAAATTGCCCTTACTGCCCAGTAAGGGCAGCTACCTTAACCGTTGTAGCTACAGGAAAACGCTCTTAGGAGACAATCCATATTTATTGAAAATATTTTGTTATGCATTAACAGATTTAAAAAAGTACAGTCATTGACAAAAAGGGCAGTTTTTACAAAACCTTTTTATAATGCCAATCGATCCTATTCCCTATAAGGATCAAAAGAGTCTAGCGGACCAACTGAGTTTGGAGTACTAGAAACGTCAGAAATCGCTAAAACTTATTTGAGACGGTGTGGTGATAAGGGCAAGTACCTTAATCTTTGTGGCTACAGAAAAATGTACTTAAGAAACTGTCCATAATTTTTGAAAATATTTCAAACTGCTTTTGCAATTACTATCTCATCTCAAATAAGTTTTTTGCGATTTCTGACGTTTCTAGTCTTCTAACCTAAGTTGGTCCGCAAGGCTCTTGATCCTGACATCATAAAAATATTTTGTGAGAACTGCCCATTTTCTTGCTGATACCAATTCTTTTTTAAATATCTGTGAATGCAGTTGGAAATATTTTCAAAAATTACGAACAGTTTCTTAAGAAAATTTTCCTGTAGCCACAACGATTATAGTAGCTGGGGCTCATTACTACACGATCTTTTTCTTGCGATTTCTTACTTCTGTAATCCATCAACCTCAGTTGGTCCGCAAGACTCTTTTGATCCATGTGGGAAATAGGATCGATTGACATCATACATTTTTTTCGTGAGAACTGCCCATTTTCTTGCTATCCATTACAATTATTTTTCCAATATCTCTAAATGCAAATGGAAATATTTTCAAAAATTATGGACTGTCTCGTAAGAACATTTTTCATTCCCCAATACGATACGTGCGCCACCTGTTGTACGTTGATGGTACTATGTCAGAAACTTTGGCGCATGTGCCAACAACAACTGTACAAAGTTTCAACTCAATCGGATGAACGATGCGAATTTTTATTTATATTAAATCATAATAATTTAAATACGTTTTTCCTGGAATATCCCACCATGTGGAGTGGAAAAACTTTAGCGCCCAGTACCTACTGTAGGCATCAGTCATCCCCATTCTGTGTAAACATGAAAGAAAACAATAATAATGAATGTTTCAATATGTATTTTATTTACAATTGATTATCAAAATCAATTACAATAAAATAATTCATTATTACATGAACTTTGTGCTAGCATTAACTATTATTTTTGAGTATTTGATTGGGTTTTATTGGTTCTCCTAGTTTGTAGAGAAAGTGTTCATCTTATTTATTGTATCAGAAGTAAAAATATGTATTTTTAATTTTAAGCACCTTTTGCACGAATTGTTCATTAGTAATAATTATATTAATTTTAATGGGGTTATTTAATAGGCATGTTGCTTGGATTCTGGGTGCGTAGAATGGCTGGCTGCATTAGATGCGACCACGAAGGAGCTGCGCTCTCGCGCTTGTAAGCTGGCACGACGCGAAGCCGAGAGGGTCGAGCTTTTGGAACGCGCCGAGGCTGCGTGGAAGGACCTGGAGATCGGCTACCAAAGGCGGTTGAAACACGCTGTTGAAAAAGAGGAGGATATCAACAAACAAGTCAAGTTTGGATATATTGCTATTCAGAAAATAAGGTATTACATCTATTTCACAAACAGATATTATATCTTTCCTGTTACGATTTTCCAGATCCAAAAGTTAATAATGGAACGAAATGATTTTAAGAGTACTTGCGCCACTTTGGCTGTGCAACTTAAAGACAGGGGAGATGCGGCAGAGAAGGAGCGAATAAAACTGACTGAGGTGGAGAAGCAGGTGTGTGACCTAGCTTGCGCCAAGCTGCGTCTGAGTGAGGAGGCGGCGAAGTGCGAGGCAACCCTTGCCGAGCAACAGTGCCTGGCGGCACAGTACGAACGAGACCTTCAGGTGATACTCAACATTAAAATGTATAGTTGACAGACGTATTTAGTGACCCGATGAGGTAATCATTGATGTTCAATGTTTTTATAAATACGCGTTATTTCGTAGACTTTGAATTTTAAACGTCTTATTATTTTATTGTGTCGCGTTGTATTATGTTACATGAATGCGGTATTGAGTTATTTAAGATTTAGTATGGGAGGCACATGTCCGTCTACATCGTGTAAAATATTCCAAATAATGATAAAAATATGTTGGAACTATAATAAAAAAAACCTACCAAAAGTAGATAGGTAAATACCACATGATGTGTTAATATTTTTTTGTATTCGGCTTAGTTTAAGGAGGAACAAGTACGCCGCAAGTTGGTATCATTAGAAAGCGAAGCAGATTCGGCGCGTGCGCTGACGCATGAAGCGGAGCGAGCGCTGCGCGCGGAGCTGAGCGGATTGCGCGAGCAGATAGGACAGATCTCTAATGAGCTGCTCGACGAAGACGAGGCGAATATACGAATTAAAGAAGAGGTACCAGTAATTTTTAACGACAGCAATTTCACGTATTTCGGATATTAAATTAAAAGTATTTATTTGCAGAAAATGTTACTGTTGCTAACAAAACTGTTAGGCCACGCCTCTATTCGGTTAGCAAACAATGTTATCCTGTTTGCAAACACGAAAACACGGCGCTGCGGACCCGACTTTAACCTCAAGTGCTAATTATAAAGAATACATGAACCATTACTGTCTTCCCCTCAATACAGGGTGTAAACGAATTCCTGTAATTCCTTAAAACCACATGATCTACTACTGGCGTAGATTGGCCCCGCACGGGAATTAGATTGACTAAAAATAAAAAATAAAAATTCTTCTTTTTTCAAGGGGTAAGTGATCGTGTCTAAACCGCCTTAAGGATTTAGCAAATAAAATAAGAAAAATAATAATTGCAAAAAAAAATGTGTCTGAACATTTTCGATGCCACGCATAAATGAATGAAAGTACGGCGACGCGGCTGGCGGGCACGACTAACGCGATATCGCTCTTTGCAGTCAGTTAACTCGGGGCTCTAAAATAACTCAGGAATAGAAAACCACGATTTAATTTTGAATTAATTTTTTTACTTGATTTTCAAAAATACGCGTTTAGGGTTAATTTATGTCACCAGTAAATCACGCGGTTTGAAGGTATTACTCGAATTCGTTTACACCTTAGACCAAGAAATACGTTATTGGATGCATTCTTAGATTATCTAGGAGTTTAAGTTTAATTTGAATTAATTACTAGTCTTTGATCAAACGTTAGTTTTTTTATCTAAATGAGAAGTGAAAACGTAAAAGATAATACAGATATGACTCATTATTTATTTATTCTGGGAGAGGTTTACGGACTTGCAAAGAATTACAAAGTTGCAATAACTATACAGAATACTTAATACATAAATATTTGCTAATAACAAGCCTTCATATATTTTTAGTCTGATGTGTACACGGTATAATAAATAAGGTATTGTTTCTAAAGAAAACATAACCATGATTAATGTTAAAATTATTAAAATAAGTACATGTTTACACTATGTTCATATGTTTATTTTAAACTAGCTGTTCCCGGCATGCGTTGCAATGCCCTTTTTCCTACTTATTACCTACCTACTACCTACCTACTACCTACCTACTACCTACCTACTACCTACCTACTACCTACCTACTACCTACCTACTACCTACCTACTACCTACCTACTACCTACCTACTACCTACCTACTACCTACCTACTACCTACCTACTACCTACCTACTACCTACCTACTACCTACCTACTACCTACCTACTACCTACCTACTACCTACCTACTACCTACCTACTACCTACCTACTACCTACCTACTACCTACCTACTACCTACCTACTACCTACCTACTACCTACCTACTACCTACCTACTACCTACCTACTACCTACCTACTACCTACCTACTACCTACCTACTACCTACCTACTACCTACCTACTACCTAAACAGATTAAGAATATGGATATACTGATATAATTTTTTTTTTTTTAAATATCAAAATGTCGAACGGGATAAAAAGTATCCTATGTCCTTCTCCTGGCTCTAAACTACCTCCCTGCCAATTTTCAGCTAAATCGGTTCAGCCGTTCTTGAGTTATAAGTGAAGTAACTAACACGACTTTCTTTTATATATATAGATAATAAAATTATTAGCTTGCTAATCTGACAATAAAATCGTGACGAAGAAGGCTAGAATAATTTAATTCTTTTGTTTAACTAAATAACTTCTTAGGTGTCTTAATTTATATTTTGTCTTATAATCATCTTAAACCACATATGAATTATATTGTTAAATACAACATATCTTATAAAAAACACAATATACATTCTCTCTCTCTTATATCAGCACGAGCTATAAGTACGTACGAATAGCTCTTGCTGTGGCGAACAGATTAGCCAGTCAGCATGGTTCCTAGCGGGGCTGACGATCCAGGGTGCGCCGGGTATCGTCACTCGCTAAAATTACTCAGATACAGCATACCATGGTTCATTTTTTGAAAACTTTTTTTTTGTAGATTCTGAAAAAACCTATGCAGGGTCAATCAGTGTCACCTGTAGTAGATCACGCGGTTTGAAGGAATTACACGAATTCGTTTACATCCTGTATGTCAAATACAAAACATTATGAAAATATAAATGCAATTAAGACGAAAACTAAATGCTGTATGCTTCACGCTACGCACTAAGGCACTAAGCTGCGCGTCTCCACAAACGGGGCCTCAGAGATTTCATCAGCGCCTACTAGCTCGCTAACAACATCATAGTGCGGTCTAAAATCCGATTGCCAAGCGTTGTGATTATGGCATATTTTGCAGCATCTCATAGCAACTTATTGAAGAGACTCGTCTAAATATGTCTAAATATGAAACATTGCATCTGTAATAACAGCTGCAATGTTTCATATTTATATAGCTTGCTCGAACACATGACAAAACCTTTTCTTTGAAATTGTAGCTCTTTCTCAGTCTATTTATTAAAACGCAACTCTGAATAATAGCAGAGTGGTGAATGTGGTGATATTACGTTGTGTAACATCCGTTTTACTTTCGAGAATTTAAGGGAAACAGGAGTTGTCTATGCAATACTTTCTATGGTGGTATGGTACTAGGCAGATGACGCTAACCTTAAGATTGATTTTCGCCGCCCCATGTAGTGTCAGCGAGATTATAATTATTACAATTATTCCTAAGTAAATACCACTCTGCATTAATGTTATCAATTATAGTTATCAAATGAAGCATATCGGTAAAATATTGAATGAATCTACTAAAATTAAACAAAAAAGTAAGTTTTACGATTACTATTAGAGATTTCCAGTTGCCTGATAAATATTGAATAGCAGTAAAAAACATGTCGTCGTTTATGTATGATTCATTAAGGATTCACTTATTACGCATAAATATTACAATATATATTGTAATATTTATGCGTGTAAGTGTGGATACAGGTGTGTTATGGTTGAGTTATATTTTTTTTGATCGGGTCATTATAACCATGCTGTTGTAATACCTAATAAATACGTTGTTGTTGTTATTGTATACGTAATTTAACCCATTCGTTGCGGTGCACGCACATCGGCGTAATTTTAATTGTCATTCATAGGCGGATGACGCCGATTGGCGTAAATTATATTTTGACCATAACTTGGCCAACTCTATTTTATAGGGATATACTTTTTATCTGTGCATGTTTTACATACATACAACAGCATTGTAGTCACCGTTTCAGTAAATGATGATTTTAGAAAAATAACAAAACACTACTCAGACGCGAAAAACGCCGAACGGCGCGGCGTCTTCCAGAGGTTATCAACATTGAAAACATTTTACTGAAATATTTTTTATTTAAATATTTTTATGGAATTAAAAAAGAGTTATAGGTACGGTTGTCGGCCAAATAAGTGGTCTACCAGTTTTGACGACAGTTTCAATCAAATAAAAATATCGCTATTGGATTAGAAAGAGAAGCACAATTATGACTTTTGGTGACGTCTATATGATGAAGTAACTGTCTTAGATCTTAGAAGAAATCGAAAATCTAACACCGTCTCTCAATAAACTCGGTGATGATGGTTGAGCCTCACCTTCAAGAGAAAATCATTATTAAGTAAAATAAATTACTATGCACTAGAAATAGTATGTAACTGAAAACCTTTCTTGATGTTCTCTCTTCCCTTCAACCACTAATTCAAAACACTACTTATTATAATTAGTACATTTAAAGTAGTAGGTCAAACTCTATTAAGTACTAAAAGTATTTTTAACTTAAAAAATATAGAAAAAAAGTTTGCAATTCCTGGTCCCTGGAAAATTCTGTCACAATAAGCTAGAAATCATTTTCCGCCGATCGGCGTTAAAGTGTTTCAATATGAGATGCGTCCGACGCCTATCGGCGTTAGTCCTTTAAACAGCCCGCCTCTACGTAAAAAGAGCGATTTTTTGAGCCGCTTTGAATGGGTTAAAAGTTTATGAAACCGTGTCTTACCTATGATTCGTTTGTTATCTGAATGCGTTACTATTAATACCTATACACAGTTCACGGCTGTTTCCCGCTGGGGTAGACAGAGACAATTGAATGGCACCTGCTACGATCCTGACATACTTAGATTCGCTTCTACATCTATTTTTTTTATACACTAGCCTATTTTTTGTACTGGGAACGGATTTTTTAAAGATCGCGTTGTGCATATACTACGGCGACGTTTTTTCCGACTTTGCCATTAAAAGATTCTCTGTACACAGTTTTCGTTATCCTATTTTCATTCATCTGCTCTAAATGACCGAACCATTTCTTTCTCTATTTTAATCACTACTTCCGCTTTCAAGCCACATCTCTCCCTGGCTGTATGTAGTAGTATTTCTTACTCTGTGACATAATTTTACTCCACAATTACTCCGCAAAGACCGCGTTTCTACTTCGTTTATTCTGCTTTCATGCTTCTTCTGCCCTACCCAGCCTTCACCTCTATACATCAAAGTGGGTAACTAGTACACCATCATGGACAGCCATACGTGCCTCTTTTGATACCAGGCTTCTATTTATAAACTTTTATATGGCGCTATTCACTTAATTACCCTTTTCCACCCGACTTTCAATATCTTCATAACATTTGCCATCTCTCGTTAAAATATCCAAATTCTTTACTTGCTTTATTTATCTTTCCATCAATACATTACAGTCGATTATTCATTCTTCACATTCAATTAAATACCATTACTTTCCTCTTGCTTGCATTTACTTTCATTCCCTTTTTCTTTAAAGACTCATTAGAAACAGTTACCATACCCTGCAATTCTTCTGGTGATGACGCTAAAATCACTTGGTCATCAGCGTATAGTTGGCATTTCACAGATTAACTCAGCCATTGTTAAACCACAATCATTATCTTTCAATTCATATAAACAGCTTTTCGTGAATAAATTGAAAAGTTGAGAAGCGATTCACACACATCCCTGACTCCCTGAGTAACAACTCTGGAAATGTCAAACCAATCAGTTCGTTTCACTAATTCTGACGCACCCCCTTAAATTCTCATACCTATGGAGATTTTAGTACATGAACTATGTGACTGACCTTGCAATCCATACATGTTCAGAACAGTCCAGAAGTCCTTCTTTCTCACTTTGTCTTAAGCTTTCTCGAAATCTATTAAGGCTCAAATTACTTTTTGTTGTTTCGCTAGGTATTGTCGCAATATGCAGCGTAAGGGGAAAACTTGTCGTGTGTCTCATTCCCTTCCGAAATCCTGCTTCAGATCTCATGTCAAATGATGAGATTGGTTGTTAATATTTTGGTCGACCGATCACATTAGTTGACATTGAATTTATCATAACATAACATCATGCCTGTATTCCCCGAAGGGTTGGGAAGAGATGTATAGTACACCCGTAGTATGCCATCAACCGGGCACAAACCTAGACTCAGGGCTGCTACTGAGAAATTCCACACGGAAAAACCCAATAACACTTTGCCCGACCTGGGGATCGAACCCAAGACTTCATGCTAAGCAGTCGCGCTTGCGACCACTAGACCAATGAGGTAGTCTTTCAAGTGCTTTCGAGTGAATTGATCAGTCTTTTAGAAACCGAAAATTAGTCAGGCAACCGACAACTGTAAACAATTACCCATATACAAATTGTTATAGGTACGTACGTAGATAAGGCACTCACCTATCAATATTGAACTAGTTGCTATGTGATAAGTTATACTTAGGGCACGCCGCAATAGCGGCGGTAAGACCCGTTATGGAGGAGTGACTGGAGAGTCGGTATGGCTTACTCAGCTTCCGGCTGACGCAGGTGCTCTCGGGACATGGAAGTTTCGGGAAGTACCTGTGTCGCATAGGCCGGAAGCCGACGCCCGGATGTCACCACTGCGTCGACTGCCCTGAGGACACGGCGCTGCACACGCTGCTGGCATGTCCTGCGTGGGTGACGCAGCGCCACACGTGGTTCTGTCCATGGTCGGCAGCGAGAGTGTGTGCGTCGCCTCCTTTTGCGAGGAGGTGATGGCGACTAAGGAGGGAGCGGTGAGGGAGAGAGAGGCGGCTACCACTCTCTCTTCCCGCGCCAGACGCACCGGGCACCGGAGGGCGCGCGACGATCTCCGGCCATCCTAGTGTGTGGCCTGCGGGCGGCGGGTTAGGGGCCCCGTCGCCCGACCAGTAACCAGCCCGAGAAGGTGGCGCGCAGTGTACCGCGCGCGCCTCTCAGGGGGATGTAGGGCAGGGCCCCACCGAAGAAGAGGTCCGCCAGGGGTTTGCGGACCGAGGCCTGCCGGGGTTGCGGTGCACGCAGCTGCTAATTCACCCGGGCCAAATATTAGGAGAAGGAGCACCGTGGGTTTTTAGGCGGTAAGAATCCGGCCCTTCACCTGCCCCGGGCGGAGCTTAGGGAATCCATGAGGATTTTCCCACGATAAAAAAAAAAAACTTAAAACTAGTTAAACCTTGTAAATCGATTATGGGATAACTGCACCGGTTCACTGACTGCGAGGTTGAATAAGGAAAGCTAATGTTGCTGTCAGTCCGGAATTATTTCGTAGGAATTGAATTCTTACATTCAATACTGGCTTAAGTAAATTACTTGTGCGAGTCTGACTTTAAAATGTTTTCAGAAGTAAGTTATAACAATATTCTTGGGAATGAATATCGCTCAGAATATTGCTACTATGTACTGTTGACCTTGTTATAATATGATTAATTGTAACTACATAGATTAGATTAAAAAAATGACATTACAGCATGATTTTACACTTTTGATCAATGACAATCGATATTGATATATATCATAATTATTATACTCAGGTGTCAATTATTTTTTGGTATTTCCTTAAATATTGAATGATTTATGCTTATTGTGAACTTGTTTTACAAAAACGTTGAATAGCAGCCGAGAGAATTCAATATTTTCATATAAAAAGCTATAAGGGATCCCCGCAGGAAAGTCATTTTAGAATTATTTGTATGAAATTCTATGCAACGGCGCACACTTTATCCGCACCGCGCCGCTCACCTATCTGCACCGCACGCGCTGCATTGCAGTAAAATGCTGTATGTACGAACTCCAACGACGCGCGCAGATAACGTCACCGAATTCGGCGCGATTTTAGAAACGTCACCCGTAACTAACAACTGACAACAGCGCATTCTGACAAATTAATCGTTCGTCGGTATGGGTGCGCGACGCTTTCAGCAAATTCCATAGATTATACAGAGAAAACTAGGCAAATTCGTTTACTGCGGCGCGAGTGACGCGTACGTTGCTGACAAGGGTTAGATCACCTTAAAAGACCAAGATAAAATCTGTGTTGCGAAAATGTCCTAACAAAATATATCTCAGATACGATTTATATGCCTAAAAAAGCGAGTAAAATGTTCACTATTAAACAAAGGCGTCTTTCAACCGCTAAAACGAAGTGATTTTGATAGGATTATAATAAGTATACAGGGTGGCCAAAAAGTCGTGGATCAAACGCAACTAGGGGTTAGATGGGGTCATCAGCTGCAAAAAGTTGTTCTACGGGAGGTCCTTAAGCTCAACCCCTGCACAGTTATAATTTATTTTGTGTTTGTATGAGAAAATTGACTTTTTTTAACTAATTGTTATTCAAATTCTAAAAAATCTACAACCCGTATCTTTTTTTATAATTTTCACTAGATTTGTACTGATGAGCCCTTGTTATGTTATGAAGGGAAGTTATGATTTGAGAAAAAAAATCGTAAAACTTAATATTATCTTCAAAACACCCAATAAACAACCATAAATAGCATGTCTAACTCAAGGACTCATCAGTACCTACCAATCTAGTGAAAATTATAAAAAAGATACAGCATGTAGATTTTTTCGAATTTTAATAAGAATGAGTTAAAAAAAGATAATTTTCTCATTCAAACACAAAATAAATTATAACTCTGCAGGGGTTGACCTTAAGGACCTCCCGTAGAACAACTTTTTGCAGCTGATGACCCCATCTAACCCCTAGTTGCGTTTGATCCACGACTTTTTGGCCATCCTGTATACGTATATTGACTAATTCATATCAGCTCTACACTTTTCCAGCTAAACATGCGTTCAATAGAGATTGCTTTGAAGAGCGATCGGGAGGGTAAATTCCCATAATCGGTTCGCTGGGCAGATTGACAAAGAATTAGCGATCGAGCTTAGTATTTCGTTATAATAGTACCGCTCAGAAGGACGCTGCTGCCAATACTCATTTAGACACCTTGTTCAGTCAGAATGAAATATATCGGGACGAATAGACCGTTCAAAATGATCAGAACAACTAAGAAAATTGAACTGTCTCGAAATGAACATAAAGTACACGACAACAGCTGTCATTCTGAAAAGAATTGTAGATATCCTATGAAATAGAAGTTTTAATTTCTTTAGTTGTCTAAAGTCCCCGTCACGAGAAGCTATAAATTTTGTAAATAAAGAACTTCTACAAAGTTACGTAGCGACAACTCAATCAACAACAAATAATCCCAAATTCAATCAACTCAAAGTTACATACGTGTAATACGAAACTAACGAGCAATTTCACTTAGTCGGGTTATATTTTAGCGATATAAAGCGCTATCGTCTAATGTTTTGTGGTACCGGAACGTGTCTGACTCATGGAACGTCAACATTTGGCCCGCCATTTTGAAGTAAGTTCACACTGACGCTGTCAATGCTGTCATCTCAGAATACAGAAAGTACAGAAGCCGGGATCGCGCCTAATACTGAAGCATCAAAAACTACTCTTAAACAGAGTAGTTTGACGCGCAGACGATCAGTTACTATGGGGACGTCATAACGACTACATGTATTTACCGGTGTCAAATTAAATTAAATTATGCAGTTTTGTGTTGTTCGAACCTATAAAAATGCAGCGGGGCTAAAAACAAAACAGGATGGGATCACATTTCACGTTTAAGTAGCACATTCAGATATCGTCTTATTTAATTAATCAATAAATTGTTCAGTTTGTAATTGTCATAGGGAATGATGCGTCCATATTGTTAGTGTTGTCAGTATAAGAGTTTTGATTTTCCCTTCTTTTTATTACCTACTGAGGGCTTAAATTAAACGTTTTTTATCTAAAACGTGTTTTATTCCTATTAGACCTTCTCTATTTCTTGAGATTATCAGGTACAGTCAGCGTCAAATAGGTATATCGCGACGAACAGACTGTTCATCATTACCTAAACAGCTAAAGAAATTAAACTTTATCTAAATGGGATTCTTGTCAGAATGCCAGTTGACCTGTCCTACGTTCATTCTGAAACGGCCCTTGTTTCATTGACATAATTATACAGGATGTAAACGAATTCGCGTAATTCCTTCAAACCACATAATCTATTAATGGTATAGATTAACCCCGCACGGGATTTAAGATTACAGCTCATTAGAACCACGCGGCACCCGACCCGCACCGCCTCATCGCTCGGCGTCCACTCGTTGTCAGCAGGTGGTCCACGGGTGGACGCCGCGTTATCACTAGTAAACGTCGCGTGGTCAACCAGAGGACCTCGCGTGGTCATCGAGTGGACATCGCGTGGTCAACCAGTGGACCTCACGTAGTCAACGAGTGGAAATCGCGGGGTCCACGAATTTCCGAGTAGTCTACCAGGGATCTGGTACATTTACGCGAAAGACACTTGCGCGATTCCATTTGCGCGACTACACATTATGTGCGAATAGACTGTTACGCAAACCCAGTTGCGCGACCGATACTTGCGCGACTGAATTTGCCGCGAAAGACATTGCGCGTATACACTTCCGCAAAAGGACATTTGCGCGATATTTATTTCGCAAAGGACATTGGGCAAAATCCGAGAAACGAGATTCCATACCATCACGCCTGTATTCTTCGAAGGGTAGGACAGAGGTGTATACTAAGTATGTATATTATAAACTCATTAATCACTACGTTCATAAAGGCTAGTTTAAGTTGGTTAAAGTTATATTATCTCACACGTTTCCCCTCCAGAGGGTGGGGGAGGTCAAAATCAAAATCCAAGATGGCGACTGTGAAATGTTACAAAATATGCGTTATGGGTGTCGTTTCCGCGGTTTTCGGGAGCGCTGAAGATGAAAATCAAGTCAAAGTAGAAATCCAAGATGGCGGTTGTGTAATTTTACAAAATATGCGCCATGTATGTCGTGTCCGTGGTTTTCGGGGGCGCTGATGACGAAAATGAGGTCGAAGTAAAAATCCAAGATGGTGGTTGCGAAATTTTACAAAATATGCGTCATGGGTTTCGAGTCCGTGGTTTTCGGGGGCGCTGATGACGAAAATGAGGTCGAAGTCAAAATCCAAGATGGCTGTTGCGAAATTTTACAAAATATGCGTCATGGGTTTCGAGTCCGTAGTTTTCGGGGGCGCTGATGACGAAAATGAGGTCGAAGTCAAAATCCAAGATGGCGGCTGTGAAATTTTACAAAATAAGCGTCATGGGTGTCGGTTCCATAGTTTCCGGGGGTGCTGATGACGAAAATGAGCTCAAAATCAAAATCCGAGATGGCGGCTGCGAAATTTTACAAAATAAGTATGCGTCATGGGCAAAATCTTACAGCCGTCATCTTGGATATTGACTTCGACCTTATTTTCGTCACCAGCGCCCCTGAAAACCACGGAAACGACACCCATGACGCATATTTTGTAGGATTTCACAGCCGCCACGTTACGGAGTTGATGTAGTGAGCGCACATCCATACAAATTCATATAAAGAATACGAACCGCACGAGGCGAGGCAGTGCGGGTCGGGTGCCGGGTGGTTTTAATGAGCTTTAACCTTTAGATTGAATAAAAATTTAAAAAAAAAACCCTTTTTTTATTTCATCGAAAATTTCGATGCCATGCATAAATTACTGAAGGAACGGCAACACAGCTGACGGGCACGACTAGCCTGATATCGCTCCACGCAGTCAGTTAACTTGGAACGCTAAAATTACTCACATACAGAATATCATGGTTCATTTTTTGAAAACTTATTTTTTTATTCTGAAAAAATCCCATGCAGGGTCAATCAGTGTCAGATCACGCGGTTTGAAGGAATTACATGAATTCGTTAACACCCTGTAGTTTTGTTCGGATCATTTTGAACAGTCTGTTCGTCCCTATATATTTGACGCTGACTGTACCTACTCAGATATAAAATATTGCCTATATAGAAAAGCACAATTTTGATTTTATTATTATCTTACCTCCAATACTCAACGTTTTCCCCAAAAACGGGTAAACAATGTCTGAGCTAGCAACATTACGCGGGTGGGAAGTGAGACGGGCGCGGGACGCATGCTTTGATTTTGGACACAGCGTACGGCTTGCAATTACTGTTCAACGCGGATTCTAGTTCTTTCTGTATTCTAAGGCTGTCATTTGAGTTTTGAATGCGTTTCAGTTTGTTTGTGTTGTTTTCGTAGATTATTATTTATTATTATATAAATAAAATAAAAACCATTATATAAAAATAAAAATCATTACAAAACAGTTTTTTTTTATTTGTTCCAAAGGTTGCGAACCCCTAAATGTGTGTTTACAAAATTTATAGCTTCTCGCGACGGGGACTTTAGGCAATTATGAACAGTCTGTTCCGTTAGGTATATTTGATGCTGACTGTATACCGCAGCTACGGGGAAAAAAGGGAATAATTTTCTACTACTTTTTTTGCAGCTCAACCAACTACGTCAAGAGAAAAATGAAATATTAGAAGACTTAGAAGGTTGCAAGGCAATGTGCGACCTCAGGATGCAGGCGCGGGTAGATGCGCTGGCGAAGAAGAAGGAAATGTTGACCAAGCTGAAAGAGAAGGTGATGGAGTGTCGGTGCAAGATGCCCGTCGATGAGATCGTGGAAGTCAGGCGCACGCCTTCCCTGGCAGCCATGTGTACGTGCGCGCCCGAAGACAAATTTCTGGTAAACATACGAATAAGTAATATGGTTTACGTACGAAAAAAATAGTAGTAATGCAAAATAGTTTTGTGGTGGTCCAGTTGGTATAAAACAGCTTTTTAAGCACAAGGTTGCAGTTTAACAACTGAGCATGTACAAATGTAACTTTTTTAATGTCATATGAGTGGGAGCACCGCAAGGAAAATGTCCTAGAGAAAATAATATAATGGACGAAGTATAGTTGTTGGTAGCTCGTACGTAAAATTGTAAATCTTGTTAATTCAATACAATTAGCCAATATATATCTTTATATATATCTGATAGCGTTTCTTCTAGTTCTTTCTTATCTTCCGGCGCAAATACATCGTTGTCACCATGATGTGTGCAATCATTTTGATATAAATGATTCATTTTTAAGGATCCGTACTCAAAGGTCAAAACGGAACCTTATGGTGAGACTACAGTGTCCATCTGTCCAGCTATCTGTATGTCACGGCTATTTTTTTCGGCACCTTCTATTCCTATCAAATTGAATAGTTGTTGCATAGTTGCTGACAGAAGATCCCTGCCCGTACCTGTTAATACTGCAATAATTACAGATATTACATATCAAGCATTTTAGAAACTCGAAAATATCTTTCATTTTGTTGTGTGGGGTATGATTTGAAAGGGCTTGCTTTAAAGATTAATAATTTTTTGAAATTTTTAATCGTATTAATTTTTGACTTTACCGGAAAATGTGCAAAAAATACCACCACAACCCTTTCGCCGAAGTTTGTAAGCCAAATGATCTGAAATAATTCGTGATCATAATGTCTGATATTTACGGGGAGAGTTTTTGAGATGGGACTGGAGACTAAAGGCTGATTTACACGGGGAGAGTTTCTCGAAGCGAGTTTCATGTTATCTCTGCTTTCACCGCTGAGAAAGACAAAGTAAGAACGAGTCTCGCTTCGAGAAAATATCCTCGTGTAAATGAGCCTTAAATCTGAAAGGCAGTCAAGGGCGACTGTTTTTTTTAAGTATTATACAGAACAGGTGCGCGGTTCTGACTCGGACTTGATCGGTTATTTTATTCATGAAATTTACGTATCTATGGCTGGTATTCCACTTATCAAATATATGTACATTTTACAGCAACAACGATATTTGACCAAAGATTAATGACATTTAAATCAAAATGGCTGCAACTAAGATTTCGTGGACAAATACTTTCATAACAATGTATTCAATTGCATGTGTGTGCATTACATGTTGAGTCATTTATACGTAAAAAACGCCCATATAATGTTTGTCCTCGACTTGTAATTCTTTAAGTGAATTATCTTTAATGCGTTTTTCTCTTCGCTTTTCGATCCATGGCGTCACCCAAACCTTTTTTTTTTGTTTTGTGTTTTCTTTTTTAATAATCATCTAATGATAGTAGCAGCACATTATAGTCGCTCCACGTTCCTCCATTTTCTCAAACTACGCAAAATCTTGAACAAAGTTATTGGACAAGTGGAATGGGCATTCCTCAAAGAAAGGTCATTGGGCATTTTCGACCCGGTTCCTCAAAAGTACGCGCCCATTAATGAAATTAATGAAATGTGGTTTGTTTTGAAGGTTAACATTTCATGGAATGTATTTATTTTGATCCAAATGTATGGGGGAAAAAAGTTACGTGGCTCAAAAAACTGCGAGGAACAAGATAAAAAAGCTCCTAAACATTCTTGTACCTTTTGAGGAAGATCTTTGTGCATTTTTGTAAGCATTTTATATATTTAGAAGGATATGGATATACGAAAATCCTTTATTTTATATCAATTCTTATTTTGCTAAAAAAAACTTTCCCATACTTTTGAGGAATGCGACTCATCTCATTGGGTAGTATTCATGGTCTTTAACATACTCCGACTAGTTTCGTTAGTGGTCGCTGGTGGGTCACAGGTCCGAACAAAATGCCCATTTACCTTTGATCAAATGTTGGACAAAGATATTTGATAAGTGGAACACCACCCTAACATCGTCACGTAAACCAATAGATACAATCCATATAGACAAAGTTCTCGAGCGACGATATATTAGGTTCCGAATTTGCCCCACACTAGGATTTCTCGTGTATCGTGGGTGCGTCTGTAAAGACACAAATTTTCACACACGCACAAACGCGCAGACACGGAATAACTATCTGTAGGCCATACACATATTTGTTCCGTGCGGGAATTGAACCCACGACCTGTAGTGCAGAAGCCAATCGCTCGGCCACTGCACCAAACATGTCGTCTAAATATCATGTTATTCACTTTTAAAACCATTTTTCTTTAATAGGGGTCGTGTTCGTGCACTTCGCTTCGGGGCAGGCTACTTTCCACCTTGTTGGCAGACTTGTTTGGAGGCCTGCAGACTGAGCTGGGCGGGTCGGGCGTACAAATGCCATGTCAACTGTTGAAGTGCCTCGAAGACAAACATAGCTGGGATCGCCCCAGTATTGTCAAGACCAATTTAAGAACATTCTTCTCTAAATTATTGATAGGGGAACTTGATATCGCTATCGCTACGAGCATAGAAAACTACCACGCTAAGGTAATGATGTTCGAAAATACTAAAAAACATAACATAACATCACGCCTTATTCCTAGAAGGGTTGCCAGAGGTGTTAAATACACCCTCATGTTGTCGTTATGTTTAAGACCCATGTAATAGGGGGCGATTGCCATCAACTGGGCACAAATCCAGACTCTGGGCTGCTACTGAGAAATTCCACTCTGAAAAACCCAATAACACTTTGCCCGACCTGAGGATCGAAACTCGAACCTCACGATCAGCAGTCGCACTTGCGACCGCTAGACCAACGAGGCAATCATATAAGTCAATAATAAATAAATCACGTTAACTACCTGTAAGCAGAGAGTACATACTTATATTACTATTTACCTGCATTTGTTTTCCTGTATTTAAGTGTAGCGTATATTTACATTAGTGGGTTGGAGCTTCATGTGCTGACGTGGCGAAGATGATACCAGAGCCAGGAGACGACCTGAAAGAAGGATGGCAGCAAAGAGCACTGGAGAGACGAGCCCAGATAATGGCGTCAGAGCTCGCCGAGCAGTTGTTCCAAGAGCGGGCCAAGGAGGCCGGCGCGTCAGGTCCACCGCCTTGTGAATGTAAACGATCAAAGCCAGAAGGTGAAGATATGGGTTTCTTTCTTTCTACCGTTTTCTTATCCAAGCATCAGTGACTACTTTCCAAAAAATCCCAAAATTACTTGCAGTAGGCGAGGTAGCTAAATGTTCATAAATTAACATGTCGGATGTGACTTGAAGCAGTAATAGTCGAGCGGTTGAACGCTTACCTTCCATGGTATAAGATCAACCTCCCCCCCCCCCCCCCTTGACTTTCCGAATTCATGCGCGGATCAGAATTTGATTATCACTGGCGTTAAAGATGAAAGAAAACTTCTTAAGGAAACCTGCACATCTTAACTTTTCAATGTTGTGTGTAGTCCGCCTACCTGCACCAGGCCAGCGTGGTGGACTAAGGCCTTATCTCATTCTGAGAAGAGATCCATGCCCAGCAGTGGGACAGTAATGGGCTGATTGTTATAAGTGACTTGTGACAATTTTACATAATGAGTAAGCAAGAGTGTAGTTAGGGTAGGAGTGCAGTTTTTTTGTGAAAATACACCGTCAAGAAACAAGAACCTCGTCGAGAGTTCACTTTTAGCGGAAACGTAATGTCGAGGACCCTCCTGGAAGGTCCACTTGCAATATATATGGCGGCATGGCGCCAGAGCCAGAGCTCATAAGCTCTATGAAAAGTGTGGTGGACTCGAATGTGTTATGCGCGAAATCCACTAGTAACAAGTTTTACTGCGCAAGTTGACTTGTGCAAGTTTTACGATCTAAGCGACCAATGGAGTGCAATAACTTTGGCGCTTAAGATATTTTAAAAAAGTATATTTTTTTTAAATTTGACTTCAGCTGCATTATATCCGTGTCTGATGCCAACAACAACGCCGTTTACTGCCGGGACGAAGGTCGTCAATCGGCAGTCGAGTGAGAACACGGCGCGATACTGGAAGCGCACTATTCAGGACGTCACACAGCTAAGACTTCAAATTGAAACCCTTAAGAAGGTAATACGAATTGTATTGATAATATAACGAACTTGGCTTGACACACTGCAGTGTCTACATTATTGGGTTTCGACTTAAGGAGCTATTCCTCATTGATGCATGGCCATTGCGTTTTTGGTAGCTAGTAGCACTGGGTAATGTTGATAATGGAAGGTAGTCGTCCATATGGATCAACGCGCCCGACGTTATAAAGCCGGTTGTTATTTGACGAGGTGGGCTTTCTGTGTCGATCAGCCGAAGAAGTCTGTCTGACCTTCAATATCTGACTAGCTTGTTCTTATTTTCTGACCTAGTTCATGTAACAAACAACTAACTCAAATGTAAGTACTCTCATTGGTGAAGAGTCTATGTTGGTTTTATTTACTATATTTACCATGCTCGCAATCCTGACAGACCGATTTTAGCTGTGTAATGTAACTGTAATGACAGATTCACTCGTAAACAATTCTGTTGCCTGTCTTTTACAATTATTGTAGTCGGAATGGCATTTGGTGTGGACAAAAATGCACTCATGCATGAAATAAGAGGGGATTATGGAATCTAAAGGAATTCTTGGATTCGATTCACCTTAGTGTTTAACTAATAGTTGGATATGTCGGGGCGTTGGTCATCAATAGATGGTAGATGTAAGGCAATTGCAGTAGAGTAGCGTTTCTGTGACTGCAAGAAAAACTTCTAGAAAGCCTTTTATCAGACAGTGCGAGCGGATGCGGTTTATAAACCTGGTCAAGTTCAATGCAGCTAAAACCCAAGCATGTCTGTTCTCGCGTTCGCTTGCGGGGAGGGAAAGTGACGCATTTTGTTCGCGCTCACTAGAGGAAGACGCCATCATTGTTGCCAGGTCTCCCGATTTTAGGAAATATCTCCAGATGTCCCGGATTCCCACACAAAACTCCCGATTTTTTAAGAACACCACGGCTTATACTTTTGTTTTGCTAACTTTTTTTGATAAAGGCGCAGCGGACTGGCTGTTTTGCTAACATGTTTTGTTAACTTGTTATGATAACATGTTTTGTTAGAAAATTGGCGCTGCGGATCCGGCTTTAGGCTGAAGCCAAACGAGCATAATTTACGCCGCGCAAAATCAGTCGGCGTTATTTGTTGGAAGGATTTAACGGTCTCATTTTACTTCGTCGTGTGGCAATAACAGCGTTATTGTATGAAATCGAACGTAACCGAAATTCCGCGACTCATAAATTACGCTCGTCTGGCCTCAGCCTTATTTATAGTCCTAACAGTTTATACAAAGTTGTAGATTAATGCGATTCTCTACAAAAAAGTCTATATTTTTTTTTTTATTATAAAAAACATTTATGCAGTCTGTTTGATGTTGCACTACCGAAAATTTAACGACATGTTAAACACTTAATTTTATCGAAAAATATTCCCCCTTTTGTAATACTAGCTTCCCTCTCTGAATGGCAAATATTTACATTTTTTACCAGCCCAGTAAGGTGTTCATTAAAAATGGGTTAATAATTAAAAATCTTTGGGACTACGAACACTAAAGACAATCAATCATTTGGGAAGGCATGAAGTCTATTTATAAGGAAATAAATGAAAAGCAAAGGTTTTTTATTTTCCTGTTTTTATGAACACTTACTTAACTGCGTAGGTCAAAAATTATTACAAAAGGGAGTATTTTTAACCGACTTCAAAAAGGAGGAGGTTCTCAATTCGGCTGTATTTTTTTTTTTTTTTTTTTTTATGTGTGTTACCTCATATCTCCGTCATTTATGAACCGATTTGAAAAATTTTTTTTTTGTTCGAAAGGGTATACTTCCCGATTGGTCCCATTTAAATTTTGTTATGATTAGACCATGAACTTCAGAGATATGGAACGGAACTCCTCATCGGATCAAAGCAAAATTCTCAAATTACTAATGTTGCTTTGTTTATATTTGCTGTTGGGAACTGACTACTTGAAAAGAGGAGGGGGTGCGTGTCCCCCCTCCCCCCCTTTGGAATGTTTTCATTATATCGTGTAAGGTATCATTTGAAAGGACTTTTTATGCCCGACTATGTCACAGCCAAAAAGAAGGGTTATGAAGGAGGGGGTTAAAATTATGACACTAAAACGGATTTAATAAAAAATAAACTTTAAAAAAAAAGTAAAAACCGACTTCAAAGACTAAAAGGAGTAAAATAATTACCATAATATAAAATTAACAGTTTCAGAAGTCGGTGCAACTCCACACTGAAGCAAATAGAAGCCACCGACTTCTGAAACTGTTAATTTTATATTATGGTAATTATTTTACTCCTTTTAGTCTTTGAAGTCGGTTTTTACTTTTTTTTTAAAGTTTATTTTTACGTATTGAACAACCCCACAATCCTCACCAACATATAGCTACAACTTCGGAATCATAATGCGACTACTTTTTTAACCATGGTGACTATTTATGACTATTTCTTGACTATTTTGTGGCGTACGCAAAATTGATTTTCATGAAGTCTTCAAAGGTGAGGATTGTGTGGTGAAGGACATCAAATTTAACTAAAATGCAATGTTCCTTAATAAAATAATACTTTAAAATTATAAAACAAACTTACTGAAAATGTGATACATCATCAACTTTATTCACTTTATTTGTGTAGTTTTTACACGATCTCCCTACACAGAATGGCATTGTTGACATGATATTAGATGTGTAGTTGCTCGTTGGCCCAAAAGTGACGCGCGCAATTTGTCTGCTTTTTAAATTTCTCCTGTTTTAGTCTTCATTCGGTTTGGACATTTTTGAGCGATGACGGAAGGTCCATACATACGTATTCTACGTTCATGATTTATGTGGATAGAATCAAGTGTTTAACATGTTAAATTTGCAGTAGTGCAACACCCAACACACTGTATAAATAAATTAGAATACATATCGGTATAAGAATGGGAATAGACGAATAGCAACAGAAGTCGATACTGATCGCTTTTTTTATTGAGTTAATATGTTTTATTTGTTTATTGTAGGAATCTATAAAAAAAGAAGATTTGAAATTAATGGAAGAAAAAATTGCTAAAATAGTCAAACAAGCTTCGGTAAGTGGGGGACCTCCTCAATAACAAAAATATTGTTCAACCGACTAACTGAACGTAAAAATATTCAAACATTGTTATGTATATTTAAGGTCATAGAAAATGAAGATCCTCCATCTGTGACGAAAGATACTTCAAATTCCCATGGAGAAAATTCCAGAAGGGAAACTAAAACTTCGAGAAATGCTTATATAGATGAATTATCCAGGTCACCGAATCAAAACAAAGCAGGAGTTACTAGAAAAAAGGTTTCAGATAATAATAGTTTTTCAAAAAAGTGTCCCATTAACGAAAAACCAACTAAACAAAAGAAAAAACAAGTTCATGGTCAATCGTATGCAGTTAATCTGTGTTTGTGTGGAATTCAAAAAAACAGTAAAAATTTTCAGAATGGCCAATTAAATCACGAGGGTAAATCGTCATGGAAGCAAAAGCCATTAAAAGATATTATAACTCAGCATTCAGTTGTGAAACAAACAAAACCAATAAATGTAAATCATCCTTTCTTCCTTCCATCACCTGAAATCGATGAAAACGATAGCAAAACATCTGAACCTTGTAGTAGCAAATGCAAATGTTTTCATAAAGTGCCATCCAATACATCAATAGATAAACTTTTGGTGACATTAGCTAAATGGAAGTGTGACTTGGCAGATCATGAAGAAAAAAATATAAATGTTATTAAAAGCAGTCTCAGTAAATATTCTAAAACTGCAATTAAAGAGTCAATGCGTGTTAGGAACCAAAATGATTCAAAAATAAATCTGTCGATCTCCACATCAAGTATTAAAGAAAAAGTTAATAAAAGGGGTATTTGTAATAATACGCCTAAAGAGATTGATAATAATACTCGATGTGCCCAGCTTAGACCGCCTGTTATCACTAACTCAGTATATATGGGTGCCATTAATTTAGATAAAAGTAATGAAAATATTTGTAAATGTATACCTAATATCGAATCTGGGAAGGAAAATAACCAAGAAAAAAAGGACGATAGTAATAATAACAATAAAACTCCATTTAAATTTGTAAATTCAAATGCTTGTGAATGTAAAATTTATCAAGAAATGCAAAAAGATGCTAAAAGGACTCAGACTGAAAAAGAAAATAAAGAAGAAATTGTAAACCAGCTTCAAGTCCTGCAAATGAAGACAGATTTAAATAAAAAAAATACTTCTTTAAATAGTGGCAGTCATCTCGATACCAAAAAAGAAATAAAACTTAGATCTGACATCAATAATGTCGATCAGAAAACAGAATTATTTCCCAGTAATTGTGATTATTACATAAAATTTTTGGGTGTCACTTTAGATGATTTAGGTTCTCAAAAAAAACCAAAAACAACAGTAAAGGACGTTGATCATGATGACGAGGACTTGTTAATTTCTAAAGACAAATATGTAGAACGTCGAAGGAAACTTCAAGGAAAGTTATCTAACTTAGAACCATCTAATTCATTTACGAAACGAAATGGTATAACTATTCATGGGAATGACCAAAGTGCATTTCAAAAAGCTTCAAAATGTGATTGTAATCAGAAATTTGAAGAATTTAAAGTGTTTGTGAACAACTTTCTAACTAATCAGTTACAAGACAATACTATTACACGCATAGATGAAGGCCTGGATTCACAAAGTTTTAAACATACTGCCAATACTATAGAATCTTGTGTTTGTTGTAACAGCTGCACTATGGATAGTTCTAAGGATTTAGAAGTAAATGCTTTTCATTTATTAGAGGATCATCTTAGACAAAAGTTAGAAGAATTTAAATCTTTATCATGCAAAGCTTCATGTATACCACCAGAAGATGAAGAAAAGTTATTTTCTGCTATTTTGCAAAGAGTGAAACAAGTTATTTCAGATTATGCTAATGAAATGAAATGTACTTGTCCAAGAAGTTTACCCAAAGATGGGAGTTGGAACAGAGCTTACGGGCTTTTACAAGAATATTTAAAAATAAAAATAAAACGTGTTCAATGTTTATGTGTTTTAAAGGATAATAAAGATGGTTTATTGCCAGATATTTTAGAAAAAGTATGTAATTTAATTGAAAATGATTTCCAACGTTTGAAAGATATATGTAAGTGCAAAAATAGTAAAGAGACGCGTAAAAAAATTGTGCGCATTGAAGATCTTGTATTGCCTGCAAAAGAATTACCAGAAAAAGACACGACAAATATTTCAGCAACAAAATACGACATTGTTGAACTTGAAAACTTGCTTGCTTATAAGGCGTTATCAAAACAAAACTCAAACAAGTCTATGATTCTTACAGAAAACATATCATCTCAAGTACCCCCTAATTTGGGAATGGAAGCCAAAGCGTGTGACGTCATGGAACTAGGAAATAAAAACGCACAAACAACCGAAACGGACATTATTATTACAGAAAACAAAACTAATGGAGTCATGAATAGTAAGTGTGACTGTTGTTATAATACAGAAAAGGAAACTAAAGAGGTTTTAGTTAATGTTTGTGCAGATGACTTTAAACACACCAATTATGTTTGTGATTTGCACAAGAAAGATATAGAACAAGGAGAGTCAAGATGTCTTTCAGCAGATAGATTAGACAGTATCAAACCACTACCAAACATTGAAATTAGTGAGAATTATAAAACTGAACTAGATGTACACAAACAGGTGGTTAATGAACAGTCTCTTCGTGTCCCTTATATTGGTTATACTGTTGATTGTACTTGCGACGGCACCCTTGGTTCCTGCGTTTGCATGAAATCTGTAGTTAAGGCTAAAAATGATAAAATTGATAATCTTTGGAAAGAATTTCTAGCGAACTATAGCAATTGTCATCAAGATTTTTCTTACATTATGCACGGCACCCGAAAGAAAGATAGTCAAGTTGCTATAAATAATCATACAATTCCTGGCGATGTACTTGTAGATGATACAGCAAATGCACCTGTACAAAATGATGATAAACATGTGTGTGAAACCGAAGTTAGTGTTCATGACGAAGATGAACTAATGTTAAAATATTCTCACGAAAATGTCCATACCATCCATCACACTACAAACACATTCGCTGAAAATCTTAGTTTGGCTACCACTTGTACTAATAGTGATAGTCCAGCGGATGGGTATGAATACCCCATAACAGTTAACTCTCAAGAAAGAGAAAATGCGATTAAGCTTACGAATTCTATATATTTCCCTGCGCCCATAGAAGATTACAAGAAATCTTTTTACAAGAAATATTTTACTAGTGAAACATTCACAGATACTGATACTCCAAAATCCTGTGATTGTGATAGGGTCCCTATTTGTCACGTCAAAATGTTGGTACAAAATATAGAAAAAAATCTATTGGAATCTAAGTGCACATGTGATTCTATATCTAAAGTTTGTCCGATACATTCCAAAAGAGTTCGCTAAACTTTTGTTATGTCTGTCTGTGAGATGGGTGTAATTATAATTTACGAGACGCAGTTTTTCAGCTGCATTTAAATTTTATAAATGGATAGCAATTTATACAATAAATCTAACAATAGTAACAATAGCTTCATTGTTTAATTAATGTTCAATTAACTTATTTTCCGACTCTTACAACACCGAGGCGCACTATGTATTATTCTTTTTAACCGTTTTCAAAAAAGGAGGAGATTCTCTATTCGGTGTGTACAGTACCCAGTAGTAAATATTACACATCCAGCTATAGAAAGAGATGCTCGGGTAGCTTCGGTTTTATAGAGCGTCAAGTATGTCGCACGAATGCTTTTTTAAATTCAAAAAAATTTTCATCCCATATTTTCCCCTTCGGAGTAGAATTTCCGAAACACGTGAATGTTTATTTCTCACCAGAAGACTAAATATTTAATTTCATGTTTCTTACTTCAAAAATACCAGATTTTTCAAACAATGTTTCAACCTGGTTGTAGGCCCCCCGATAAGCATACAACGATAACATTTTGTTCCGATTCATCTGTTTTTCTCACTTTTCAAAGCAAAATCTTTAAGTGTTTGTATGAATTTTACGGAAATTACTCGTACAAATTAGAGTTTTTTTGCAAACTAATATTTTTTCAAGTCTGTACTTCATAGGTGCGATTCGGACCAACGTGTAAAAGAGAGCGCTATACAGTTCATATACCTACCGTTGTTTCTTTTCTATTAAAGCAATGTTGTTACAAATACATAGTTCGTTCTTTCCCAGCACTAAGCAGGAATAAAACAATATTGAACGGTGGAGGTCATGGTACGAATATGAATAATGTTATTATAATGTTTTATAATAACATTATTATTATTATTATTTCTATACACTTTATATATCTCGGGACCCTGAGATCCCGGGCCTTTGTAAGGCGTACGAGGGGCCGAAGCCAACTCGCAGAGGCCCCTTTGGTAGCTTTAGATGAGATGAGACACCAACGTGCGATTATCGATGTATGCACTATACAAGTACACCCAAGGACAACCCCCGGTTGATGCAGGACTATTATAGGGTATGGAAACAAAATATGGGACTATGGGTTTGGGTGGCTAAAGTGGACTGGTTACCTAAGACTATTGAAGAACTATGGCCCCTGCCTGATCAATGTTTGTTTTACATGGATTAAATGGCAGGGGGTGACTTGCACACTCAATTAATGGGCCCCCGAAAACGGTCGGTAGCACATAGTGGCATAGCGACAAGGGGGCAACATATTTTGAGGTGCTTGAGGAGTGGAGAGGTATTTCACGGCTATCAGGACAATCCCGGAAGTACGGTCAAGATCCCTACCAGCATCTTACTGAAATACTTCCTTCCCCCGAGCACGTTTGCTCTTGTGAATCTCTCCTCAAACCGGCCAATGAAGGCAAGAGAGAGGTGGGAGCTCTGTTCCTCGTCAGTGTTCACTCCGGCCGGCCAATACAGGTAAGCTAGAGATGAGGAACAAGACTTCTCCCGGGAGATCAGGTCCGTGGGATTGCTACTGCCCAACAGCTCGCCACAAGCTGCTCTGCGGGCTTATTATTATTACAAAACGCTCTTGAAATAACCTTGTTTCGTAAAAGATAGTGATAGGCCCCCAGGTGCAGTTGAGTGGCAACATAATTACATGGCACAACATTAAGTTACCTTAGTTGTTATTCTATTGAGTTAAATATTTCAAAAATTACTTCGCGTCTTCCCTACGATTCTCGTAACGAGATCAAACGTAATAACAAATCGAATCGTTCGACAACTGACTTATCCTAAGGTTCTGAATCGGGAGGCAGACCCGAGTCAGTATTTTAATTTATAATGTGAACGAATCGCGAAGGTTATATTCATTGATAACATGTTTAGTTGCGGTGGCGCGCTCGAAATATTGATTCGTAATAAAACTTTTAGTAGTCTGCACGAGTGCACTTTAGAAATTTATGGACGGTTTTGCACTATCCCCTCCTTGCTTGTATTATTAACCTACGCGTCTGAATTGGATATATTAGTGCCAGCGCCTTCGCGGCTCGCATTGATTTTCTAGTAGGTACAATAAAAGAAAATGATTCACCTTATTTCATTTGTCACCCAGTTTATCAATTCGTAAAGTCGACAGCGGAAAGGCTCACTCTTAAATTGTACTAGTAGCAAGGCGACATCGACAGTCTGATAATGCATCACAGTACTGTCGGAAACCCAATTTTATCTATTCTTACTTCGACACTTTTTCCGGAACGTGAGCCACAAATAATGTTTGAGCACTAATTTGGTCCTCTATACCACTTTAGGAATCACCAGCGTCACTTATGCTTTTGTTCTCTTGTCATTCTTGCTAAATCAACTCAGCCTGTCGCAGTCCGCTGCTGGACATAGGTCTATCCCAAGTTGCGCCACAGCACTTTGTCTTCAGACTTCTGCACCCAGCTCACCCCAGCTAGTTTCTTCAGGTGGTCGATTCATCTGACTGGGGCAGAACTACGCTTTGTTCGATTCGGTGAAGAACTTTGTCTTCAGACTTTGGGGTAGGTATAGGCGACTGACTTATTCGACGCCGTAGATCCTTTTCGACTTGAAGCAACTCAATGCACTATTCAAGCCAGCTATATCTTTGTAACAGATGAGAGCGAAAGCCTAAAAATATGTTACAGAAAGTTTAAACGTATATTTTAATAAATTGCCAAATTACAAGTTTCTAACTAAAACAGCTTACAAAATATCTGCCATCAAAGTTTCGTTATTTCGTCACACACTCACTCAATCACTGACTGATATTGACCCATCAATCATCAAAATTCTATGGTACTTCTAGCAGACCTATAACTTAACTTTTTGGCATAAAACTAGTGTTTAGAAAGGAATGTTTTTTTTTTATAAAGTCTTGAAATATTTTCTCGGTTGTATAATTATTAGACAATCACTTATTTATGTTTATGTAGTATAATAAAATAATTAACTGTAATTATCGCCATCTATTCATAAACTGATTTGCGCAGTAATGTCGTTGAAATATTTTAATCCGATGACCTACAATCGTTATCGACCAGGCCATTATTTTCTTATTACTATTCCACTTTCTTATAGATAATTTTAGTTTTAGTAAAACGATTTGTTTTCGTAGGTTGCGACACCATTTCTTTTTCTTTCATTTTCTTTGTAGCGGGTGCAGTTTCAAGAATTTTATCTAAATTAACTTTTAATTATGCAGAATGCATAAGAAAACATTATTTTTACATCTAGGTACAGATTCGAAACAAAAGACCAGACAAGTAAGACAAGTATAGTTTTATCCAGAGAAAATAATTGTTACAGAATAGACTCGTTTCCAGATAGCTAAGACCAACGAATCGGCTGTGCCTATCGCAGTCAACTGCTAGACACCTGGTCCTTCGCCTTGCAACCACCCTACTGTACGCAAGTCGCAAGTGCAGACGGGATCGAAGAACCAGCAGCAGTACAGACAAGCCCAGTAAAAACCGACAAACGCAACATAAAACCACGCTAGGCACGTTGTGCCTGGCTTAATAATAACAATGCGATAACAAAGGTTATCGTTGCAGGGGGTCTACTCCCTAAGCACGAAGTCCGTGGTTTCGGCCCTAGTTACGAGCGTTTCCTACTCCCTATCACCTACGGACATACCATTATTTCGGGGCCCGAACTAAGAATGAATGACAACACGATTTGACAGTTGTCCCTGCTACCGATGTGTTTGTGCCCCAGTCCGAAAAGTTGAGCTTGACACTTGTTTTGTTCACTCCTACTTTTCGGGCTACTTTCGGACGGGCGACTAACTTCGTTGACGGACTTAGGGAGTAGGCCCCCCAGGTTCTATCGGCTAACTTAGGTGTACAACGGGCACAGTTGCTTCGGTGAATACCTGAATAGGATGGAAGTGAAGCCACGGCTATTGTGATCAGGACTCTGAGCAGCGGATCCTGGTTTGCCGAATCAGGCAAGATCATTCTGCCAGCAGAAGTGTCGGCTAAACATAACAAAATATAAATAAATTACGCAAAATGTGTACATCGCCAGCTTGCGCAGTTTAAATAAGCATATTTAGGGTAATCACTATGATTATAATCGATAATAAAGGTACAATCATTCATTTTTAGGTATTAACGAGTGATAACTGCTGGCATGCACTGTATGTATCTTTATGATTGTTATCATTTATATAGCTCACGATTACACACCTAGTCGCGAGACACGTATATTTAATATTTAGCTTTCTATAATTGCTGACACTGAGTTAGCGTCATGTTAAGAACATCATAAAGAAAATTATACAAATGAATATAGATAGGAAAAAGTGTGAGTGACGTAATATTTAAAAGAAATTCAAAAATGGAAAACGAAAATAAAAATAATATACAAAATGGAACTAAGATCGACGAAAAAGTTAGAAAGAGAAGTAAACCGAACATTTTATCGCGTATTTTTATTTGGTGGATGTGTCCTGTGCTCATTAATGGAAACAGAAGAGATGTAGAGGAAGAAGATTTAATAGTTCCCAGTCAAATATATGACTCTGAAAGACAAGGTGAATATTTCGAAAGGTAAGAATTTTAGTATTAAATATAGTTGTGTACATAAGTTATAATAGACCAGGTACTTAACTAATTAATCAAATAAAAATATAGACCTAATGGTAAAAAGTTTCGCGAAATAAAAAAAAAACGTTAAACTACTCATTTTACGCGTCTGAAATATTTGCAGTTTATTTGAAGACTGGGACAGTCCAATAACTTCGAAAATAATAGAGAACCTTCCAGAACAGATCGATACGTTCTGTGCTCATATCATGTTTGTCTGGTTTTCAATTGATACGTTTCTTCATCGGCACAAATATTTGTATGGAGTGGTGTGTACCACGTAACGTGTTTGTGCTTACTATGCCTGCTTTCAATCTCTATGCACTCTTGGAGCCAGTAAATCTCCAACATTAGGCAAACTAAACACAATCTATAAAATTCCTATTTCCTTCGTGTCAATTTACCGAAGCGTTTCAAATTCGTGTACATAGGCCACTTTCCACATACTTCTATTGATATAAGATTTTTACTGTGGCCATTACTTGTATAATTCAATCCTTCTCATTATTAAGAATATCGCTAACTACCTAGGACAAAATCCACTAGCATCTTACCAGACGTTCTAACGTAAGTGTTTCGTAACTATACTGAACTTCATTGACTTGTACTATTGGACGCGACGTGCATAGACTCAATTATTAAGTCTATACGGTCTGCGCGGACTTACGATCAAAGTGCGGCTAGTGGTCTTTTCACTACTGTTTTTTGTAAATGAAGTATTGCAATGTCTTGATATAAAATGCAGTTTCCACCTTACCACAACGATTTATGTCTGAAATTCCACTGGGGCTGGGTTTTGTAATAATATGCAAATAAAATTTAATGTTTTTATTTTGTTGTAACTGAATAAAAATTTGGATGTATTTTTTGTTGTCAGCTTGTATGGGCTGTAAGTATTGTCCAATATACTGCAGCAAAATATAATTTAGCCTTTAGATAGGTACTATACAAAGCCTGCATAAACATTGACCCTGTTGTATTTATCAATAGGTGTAAATAACGCTGTTGAGCCTCTGCAGGGTTGTTTTTAAATGATAAGGCATTTTTATGATGACTAAGTATTATATCGCTAGGTTCACTTCTTTGTATTGTCTTTTTTTAACATAAAGTAATGAATTTGATAAATAAAAAGTAGATAAGTAATTAGAGTTAATGTAGAACTAATCGCCTATCTAGATTTTGTTTTTTTAAAGTGCGTAATTTAAAAGTACATCGCTGGCTAACTGTTACAGAAGAAGTAATTTTTTATAAAAACTAAAACGGAACAAATTGCGAATTATGCATATTTCGATACAACAAACATAGATCTAATTATTTAATGTATTCGTTAAAACGCAGGGCATGGTCAATCGCTAGGTACAGAGACACAAACAGAGGTCATGATGGATTATTGACTATTATTGGTCGAAGATTATTTGCTAAATAAAATAATGAAAATAACGGTTGCTAAGCAACGGAGTTTAAACAGCTGTTGCTAAGCAACGGGAGTTTATTAATCAGAACGGTTATTTTACTTTATATTGCATTGTAATTGGTTTTGTAACTGGTTTGGTCTGAAATGTTCCTTGTGGACAATTTCTAAGTAACCAGGCATTGGCGAGACCTGAAAGGTCTCCAGCCAAAGTGGTCTGAAGGGTAGACTGCCAATCATTTATATTGAGATCAAATTTGTTTCTGGAGTTATCGTTAGAACACAATAATTGTAGCGTTACGAGGCTATACATTCAACGTTCAAATAATTAAAAAAGATTTTAAGGATTTTTCGAAACTGATTCATAAGTAAACAGTACCTAATAAAGTTTATAAGGATAAATCTCTTTAAGCGGGCGGAGCCGCGAGGGCACGGCTTTATTAGTCATAAACAACGAACAATTTAATAATTATCATCAATTACGTCGATAATTCATAAAAAAAGTAATAGTATTTTATTTTAAGATAATTCACATTATCCATATAGATATTTTAATCCCATTGTTTTTTAACGATAATAATCTAGTAAACCATATTTGGTAATGATATAATTTAATATTGTTTTATGTACTTGTAATTTAATAGTGTTTGTGAGAGTAAAAGGGCGAAAAGAAAGAAAATCATTTCATGTATCTGTTTTTACCTTTGACTGACTTCGTAAATTGGTTAAAAATTTCAGTATCTTAACCGTATTTATGAGAAATAACTTCTTCAGTACTTCATAAGTAGTTGTAGCACGTCCTTTAAATTAAATCGTTTTGTGTTTATTTTAGTAAGCCAACACATTTTTAATTATAGTTTATTAAGTTTTAACAAAAATATTTAGTATTTTTAAAACTGCTGTAATAATGAGCGTGAAGATTTTTTAATTAGTGAAATACATTTGTACATAAACAAAAATATTTTTCATACGATTTTTGTTTATCTTACCAAATTATCGATGCCTTACAAAAGATTTGATGTATTAATTATGTTATACCTTTTAGATACTGGTTTGAGGAGTTAGAATATGCAACGAGGGAGAACCGGGAGCCATCTTTATGGAAGGCGCTACGGAGGGCCTACTGGCTGTCCTATATGCCGGGGGCACTATATACTCTGCTCATAGCCGCAGTGAGGTATACACCTATCCTTATTTATTCACGAGTTGTAGATTGAAGGTCAGCATAACACCTCAAGATAGTCTTAAGTAGAGTGTTTATTTACTGAAATAACGTTTTTTAAAGCGTGTGAACAACCATGTGAATAATCCCCTTTTTCCCGGAAACAATCATACGTATTGTTTCCGGGACAGTATTGTTATATTATTATGTTGTTCCCACTGAGGGAGAATCTTTCCTCAATCGACGTTGTTCTTTAATCATCATTTTAAGTAAAAACGTTTGGTATGCATTTTGTCATCTTGTCGGCATTTTGTTGTTACTTAAACAGAAGTACGTTTTATAGTAGGTATTCATATTCATTCATAACATAACAAGGCACTTTTCATTCAATTAGAAATGTGAAGTGTGTGAAATAATTGAATAGTAGCACTTGTTACGTTAATGATTAAGTACTTTTGTTAAGGATTCAATTAGTTACCATGCATTTATTTAATAAAGGTACTTTTATCTTTGTGAAAAATTTACATTAGTGCGTTATTATGGTTTTGTGGTCGAGGACAACATTTATTAGAACCTCGGTAAAAATTCATTATCTATTTGATAAGACATTTTAATGCTTGACTAATCTATAGTCTAGCCATTTTAATTTAGAATTAACATGCTTTGGGAATAGAAGCCTTAACATCACAGTCACGGTCACAGTTTTAATTTCTATTGCAACTAAAATAGTTTTATGACCTTTTCAATCGTTTTAGTCATCCTAAAACCAAATTAATTTACTTAAACTTAAAGTTGATATTCAAGCAAGTTGCGATATTATGTCATTTATTTTTAGCCGACTTCAAAAAGGAGGTGGTTCTCAATTCGGTTGTTTTTTTTTTGTTGTTTGTTGCCTCAGTTCTCCCTTATTAACGAACCGATTTGAAAAAATATTTTTTTGCTTGAGAGGGTATACTTCCCGTTTGATCCTATATAAATTTTATCGAAACTAATTCAGCGCTTTTTGAAAAAATCAACAAAAACAAAATACACCGATCTTTATAGACGACGTTATAGTTATATTAGTGGTCCGAGAATTTGTACACTGTTGTAATAGTAATTTGTGGCACTAAAAAGTATTCAATAAAAAAACTTAAAAAAAGTAAAACCGACTACAAAAATAAACTAAACGGTGTAAAATAATTATCATATAATAAAATTATCAGTTTCAGAAGTCGGTGTAATTCTACGCTGAAACAAATTTGAATGCACCGACTTCTGAAACTGATAATTTGGAATCTTCACGTACATAACTATGCTAGTGATCGCAAACTTTTTTTGATGTGTGTATACAAAAAATCCTTTCGTTTTTCAAAGTACCTATTAAGCATCTTACGAATCTAATCTGAAACGTTACACAGGACAGGCCAGCCTCTCCTATTTTCACAACTACTGTCGTACTGGTCAGTAGTTAGTGACATGAGCCGTCAGGAAGCCGGGTTCTACGCGCTGGCCATGCTGGGACTCAACTTCGTCGGCATGATGTGCCAGCATCACAACTCATTGTTCGTGATGCGGTTCAGTATGAAAGTCAAAGTCGCTTGCTCCTCGCTTTTGTACAGAAAGGTAAGAATGAGAGAAGATAATGTTTACTGTTTTATTGTTTGATTGAAATGAGCACTTATAACAGCAAAACAATTGCTTAGTGACCCATAATCTTAGTGTGGGGCTTAATCAAAACGAATGTATACTTCCTACACTTCTTCTATCGTGTCGACACGAGTATACAAGAATAGCTCATGCCGTGGTGAAAATATTAGCCAGTCAGCAAGGATGGTAGCGAGGCTGACTGCCCAGGGTGCGCCGGACATACTGAATTATTGTCACTCGTGGAGGCTCTTTTCATGCACCCCACTTCCTACACTAAGATCATATTAGAGTTGGTTCTGCAGATGTTTATCGATAAACAAATAAAAACAAAACTAAAAATCGAAAGAAACTATTCATTATAATATTCGAACTGAACATGTCACACTTGCATAAATGGACTCTAGAGGATCCCTTAAACAAGGTTATTCAGAAAGGGGGTACTAATCCGAAAGGGTGTTAAAAACCCTAATAATGAGTAACTTTTGTTCTAAACTTCCCCACAAGTCAATAGTTTGAGAGATATAGCTGTTCAAAAATTACATACAAATATGCTAAAATCTATCCTCAGCTATGATCAGCTGTGTTTACATTTTAGGTCATATTTGGGGTCACGAATTAGAAGCTCCATTTTCTGATTCGTAACTAAAATAGGGACGAAAAACTAAAATAAAAATCATTTTACATGGAAATAAAAATTACCGAATTTTGAAATTTAACATTTGCTTTAAAATTGGTGATACTTTAAGTGGCCTACGGATTAGTACCCCCTTTCCGACTAATCTTGTATATAAGGTGTAACATAAATAAGTGTAACAACCTCTTAAGGGGTCTCTGTAGTCATCATTATGAACAACTTTTACTATGGCACCAAACCTGAAATCGCGAAAAAAAACAGCTGTTCCCTACTTTAATGTTCGCATAACTCGTCAAAATGTAGGGGACAGCTGATTTTTTTCTCGCGATTTCAGATTTGTTCCCATAGTAAAAGTTGTTCATAATGATGAGTACAGTGACCCATTAAGAGGTTGTACACTTATTTATGTTACACCTTGTACATGTAAAAGTTTGATTTGATGCATTTCTAATGATCTTTGTTCACTTGAGTGAACATGCCTCATGACGTAACAGGACTTTCTTGTGGTGCTTCATTATAGTTACAAATAATAACAAATAAATCAGTTTTCGTACTTATTCTTTCTATAGTTGCTCCGCATGAGTCAAGTTGCCGTGGGTGAGGTAGCAGGTGGCAAGTTGGTGAACTTGCTGTCAAACGACGTCGGGAGATTCGACTACTCGTTCATGTTCCTGCACTACTTGTGGATAGTGCCGCTTCAAGCCGCCGTCGTACTTTACTTCTTGTGGCAAGCTGCTGGATACGCGCCCTTCGTCGGCCTTTTTGGGGTTGTCATATTAATCCTACCTCTCCAAGGTAAGTCATTTCGCTACCGTTCATACTTATCCACTGAAATTTGAACAAATAATTCACCAATTCTCTTTGTTTTACTTCCAGCTGCCTTGACTAAGCTCACAGCTGTTATAAGACGCTCAACAGCTAAGAGGACAGATAAACGAATTAAGTTAATGAGTGAAATTATTAACGGTATACAGGTACTTAAATAATTATATTTGTTTTTTATATCGTGACTCTAGTTCTAGATAAAAAATATTTGTACATTCCTTTTCGAATGATAAGATTGGACTTACACGGAAGTATCTAACACTGAAACAGTGCCGAGTACAAAACTGAATTATACATTTTTCAGGTCATCAAAATGTACGCTTGGGAGAAACCCTTCCAACTGGTCGTGAAGGCGGCGCGCGCGTACGAAATGAGTGCCCTCAGGAAATCCATCTTCATCCGGAGTATGTTCCTTGGGTTTATGTTGTTCACTGAACGAAGTATTTTATTTTTCACAGTATTGACCCTCGCACTTACAGGCACCATGATTACTGCCACTACCGTAAGAATAAATCTATTATGTTGAACTTTTTAATAGCCTATTTATATACCTATCTTTTTTTTACATGAAGTTTTTGTTCTCAGATTTATCCTATTCAACAATACTTCAGTATTATTCAAATGAACGTAACATTGATTTTGCCACTTGCAATAGCCAGTTTGTCAGAGATGTTCGTATCCTTGGAACGTATACAGAGCTTCCTTACTATGGGTAAATAATGTGTTAAACTAGCTGCACCATAAGGTCGTTGCCATTCGCGATGCGTCGTGTAGTATGAAAGATAATAACCACCTTTGTATCAATGTGCGACTCAGACTGCCATCGACCTTATTGCTTCATTGTATCCACATCGTTGTGTGACTGTATTTTGTTAATTTCAACTTTCTTTTTTAAACAGATGAACGATCTGACCTGCAAGTTACGCCAAGATTAAATGGCGCTAATAATAATTTGTTTGACTCTAAGAAAGGAGGTCTCGAATCAGGCATCGTGCAACCTACGAAATACATACAAAGCGACATTTCGATTCCAAAAGAAACGAAGGAGGAACCAAATCTAACTGACTATCCTGTACAATTGAATAAAGTGAGCGCATCTTGGACTGGTAATGAGAATCCTTCAGAAATGACACTGAAAAATATATCGTTGCGCGTACGCAAGGGCAAATTGTGCGCAGTCATTGGCCCTGTGGGTTCTGGAAAAGTAAGAGTTCACGTCTTATTAACTAAATATTTTTTTCCTCATTTTCCATTCTCTTTATTTCATGTGTCTATTATGCTTCCAGTCGTCCCTTCTTCAACTGTTGTTAAGAGAGTTACCGGTAACTGGAGGTAACCTAAACGTAAAGGGAAAGCTCTCTTATGCTTGTCAAGAGTCTTGGCTGTTTCCGGGGACCGTTCGAGAGAACATTTTATTTGGACTGCACTATGACGTTACGAAATACAAAGAGGTACTTGATCACACGTTTGTCGACACGTTTAGTGCAGTGGCTGGGAGATTGGCTTCTACGCGAAATCGAAAATCGAATCAAAGACCCGTAGTTGATTCGATTCCCGCACGGAAAAATATTTGAATGGCCTACAGATAGTTGTTCTGGGTCTGGGTAATTTTGTGTGTGTGTGAAGTTTGTGCCTGTAAACGCACCCACCATACAGGAGTATTTATAAAAACAAAAAAATCATAGTTTTGACCGAAAATAACCACTGATATTGGTGACAAAATGATATCTAAGAATTCTTTTGTTTACTACTCTAATTTTCAATGTATAACTACATAATATAACGGATAATTGTTTGTTTGACGTAGTGGATTTCCTGCAATGACTATCAGCTTCACCGAAAATTACATGAATAAAAAAAACAATGTATAACCAGAAAAAGAGCGGTACAAGCGTCGTTAATTTTTTATGACAGGAGTCAATTTTCCCGCTGATATATAATTCACAGCAATCCAAGCTGGCATGCTTATATTTTTCAATTGTTTGTTTTTTTGTAGGTTTGCAAAGTGTGTTCTCTACTGCCAGATTTCAAACAGTTCCCGTATGGTGACTTGTCTTTGGTTGGAGAACGAGGAGTCTCATTGTCAGGTGGCCAAAGAGCCAGGATAAACTTAGCGAGAGCAATATATCGTGAGGTAAGCAACATGTGTCAAGTGCTAATTATCACAAGTAAACATACAGAAATGTTTACACGTTTGTTGATTAATCTGTGCCAGATCTAAGTGTGCGTTCAGATACAGATATTATATACAAATATAATGAATATACAATGTGTGTTGATGTCTGATATGTCTTGTTAAATTTGTTTTTGCAAGAACTGTTGTATAGATATCTATAAGATCAAAGTACAATGTATTTTAGCTGATAAGTGAAAAGTAAATCATAGCTGGACTTTGCACCCAATTTTATGTCCTAAACAACAAGACAGTAATGCAATGAGTTGTAACCTTGTAACGTATTTCATACTGTTTCACCTCCTTCATACCAATGTGTTTCGAGATGGTCAAAAGGATGGTTAGAGGTAAGCTCTATAGGTAACGATTGTGAGTGAGACAGAACCGTTGATCAATCGCAACCGAACCATTCGTTCAGACAGTTTTCGTTTACAAAAATTGACAAATATTTGACAACGAAAACAAAACCAAACATTTTGATAGTTTTCGTAACAGAAAACTGACTGATGGTTTTGGTCTGCAGTGGTTTGCAGTGTGGCAACAATTTTGTTAGTAGAATTGGCCCCTGTTTCGCAACAATTATGGATTTTTAGGGTTCCGAACCCAAAGAGTAAAACTAGACCCTATTACTAAGACTCTGCTGTCCGTCCGTCCGTCTGTCACCAGGCTGTATCTCATGAGCCGTGATAGTTAGACAATTGAAATTTTCACAGATGATGTATTTCTGTTGCCGCTACAACAAAAAATACTAAAAAACAGAACAAAATAAGTATTTAAGGGGGCTTCTATACAACAAACGTGATTTTTTTGCCATTTTTATAGATAACTAGCGACCCGCCCCGGCTTCGCTTGTGTACGTTTTGTAGCTTAAAACCTTTCTCTTGAATCATTCTATCAATTAAAAAAACCACATCAATATCCATTGCGTAGTTTTAAAGATCTAAGCATACATAGGGACAGATAGCGCGAAGCGACTTTGTTTTATACTATGTAGTGATGGTACGGAACCCGTCGTGCGCGAGTCTGACTCGCACTTGGCCGGTTTTTATGGATTATCACGATGACATGTAAACAATAGCGTGTAATACATAATGATTCACGTTTTCACACTGATATGATGTTAAATACCTGCAATTTAAATTATCTTTTCTTTCTTTAGGCTGACATCTACTTGCTGGATGATCCCCTGTCAGCAGTGGATGCGAATGTTGGCAGACAACTATTTGATGGATGCATCAAAGGGTACCTGAGCGGCAGCACCTGTGTTTTGGTCACTCATCAGATCCATTACCTGAAAGCTGCTGATTTTATTGTTGTTCTGAATGAGGTTAGTGTTTTAGTTTCACGTATCATGAACTAACCTAGGGAAACAATATTAGGAAAGATAAAGAGAATAATAAGGCAAGCTACATTAATAAAATAATAATTTTACTTATCTTTTCATATCCAGTTTATCGATGGACACTATGACTATGCAATGACTTAGCAGGTTATCAGCACTGAAGTTGATTTGTGGGATTAAAGGACCGGATCTAATAACTTATACTTTTGCTAGCGACATTTTTAAGACCTACAATTTTTTTTGCTTTATTTCTCCCAATTATTGTACATTGATTGTATTTCATTTTTAATATAAGTAATACGTTTATTTACGAAAATAATAATCATTCATCATATCAATAAATTTAATACTTTTTTTAATAGGGCTCTGTCGAGATTTTCGAGCAAGTGTTTTGTTTTATTTAGCACACTAAAAGTATTTATACACATACTACGAGTAATAGAGATATTTTCAAAGAATGAGTTACATAGCAATTACACAAATTATAGGTATTCAATACATTGATTTCAAATTCAATATTGAAGACCACAACTACAGGTTGTAAACGAAATTGTGTAATTCCTTAAAACCACATGATGTACTTGTAGATTGAACACGTATGGGATTTAGTTGGAATTTTTTTTTGTTCCTGCTGTTAGTTTATTTAATCTTATCTAAACCACCTTATAAAAATTCAATTTTTTTTATATGAGTGATCCTTTCTTTGCCACGCATATAATAATATGAATGAAAGCACGCCGACACAGCTGGCGGGCACGACTAGCGCGATATCGCTCTTTGTACTCAGTTAACTCGGGGCTCTAAAATTACTCAGAAATAGTTTATAAATAGTAAAGTTTTTTTGTTTGTTTTTCAAAAACACCATTTAAGGTTAATCTGTTTCACTAGTAGATCACGCGGTTTGAAGGAATTATACGAATGTGATTACACAAATGTATACAGACATTTCCAAATCAACCAAAGAGCTAACAACATCACACAGCGCGAAACATACCACGTCCCACACCCGCAACCACAACCACTATGATGGTTTTCTTAGAGAAATCTTTGAGACCTACTTCAAGTTTTGCCTTATTCCACCTAATTATTCGTTAATGTAGTTGATTTAATCACTTCGTAACAGGGCTCTATCGAGAATATGGGCACTTATGATGAACTGGTGAAGTCTGGAACCGAGTTCTCCCTTCTACTGTCTGATCAAGCAAGTGACGGGGAAACTGATAGCGACATGAAAAACGTAAGTACACACTCAATACCTTGTATTTTTCGTTCCTACTGGCGATGGCGACTTGAACGTTTGCCAGAGAAAAGCTTTCAACATTATCTTGTCTACATTGTTGAACATACTTCTAAATTACAAACAAAAGGAAATACTGTTTTTTAAATTCTATTTATTGTGTTTCTAACCAGGAAAGACCACCAATTCTTCGTGGCCTATCGAAAATATCAATTAAGAGCGACGATAATGATGAAAACGAGCGGACTCAAGTGTTGGAGGCAGAAGAGAGAGCCTCGGGCAGCTTGAAGTGGGAAGTGGTGTGGAAATACCTGACGTCGGTCAATTCGTGGTGCATTGTGATGCTTGCCTTCCTGGCGCTGCTCATCACACAGGGTGCTGCCACCACTGCCGATTATTGGTTAAGTTTCTGGTAAGATATGTTATTTTTAGTTAGTTCACTCGAATTCCATAGCAGCCTTCATTCAGCATGTTAAATAATATTAAAATGAGAGGTCTCTTTAAATTAAGTAGCTAGTTCAGTTGCCGATTTTGTAAACTTAATTGAGCAAGTACTGAACTTAACTCGGCAATATACGTCCAAATGAAGTTTTCTACATAACTCGCTTAATCGACCGGCTTTTTAATTTAATAATTAAAATTTAAATAATTATTCTGCTAGCTCTAAGCACAGCCTGTTTTTTTATCAGCCAGGAGTAATTTTTGAATCTTATAAACACAAACTACGATTACAGGACAAATCAAGTGAACACGTATGAACAATCATTGGCTGAAGGAGAAGATCCAGGTACGATAATGAAATAATACTGCTACTTTAGTCTTTTTCGTATACGTTACGGCTGAAAGCCGAATTGCTGTTACACCTATGTTTAGCCGGCTAGGACTAGGTGCACCTGGTTGCAGGTGGTTAGGGAGAAGCCACACGGTGCGGTGCGGTGCGGTGCTCCGCCGCACGGCGACAATTTTGCCGCATCAGCGTGCACACGTAGTACGCGGCGTCGCAAGAGCCGCGCGACACCGCACCGCACCGTGTGGAACGGCTCTCCGTCAACACATCTGCGGTCTGCGACGCCGGAGCGGTGCCGCAACGTTGTTATGTCGCAGCGGCGCCGTAGCAAAAAAATCGTAGAGAAAAAAAATCGATCCTTGTGACGCATAAACAACTGAGCGGTGCCGCTCCGACGTCGCAACGCATTCACCCCTCCCCGCCTCGTCTCGGTGGTTGCAAGTCCGGTGCGGCGCCGGAGCGCATCGTGTGACATGCCACAGATATTTCTATGTAAGACGACGCAGCGACACCGCTCCGGCGCCGCACCGCCGCCGCAACGCATCGTGTGCTCCCGCTCTTAGTCCGGCGAGCGTGCAGCGCGGCGCCGCACCGCACCGTGTGGTAAGCGTGGAAATTTGTATGTATTACACTGCAGCGGCACCGCTCAAGCGCCGCGCCGGAGCCGCACCGCATCGTGAGGCTTCTTCCTTATACAGGTGTAACCTATTTATTGGAAGAGGTTTTAAAGAGGGTTAAGTATTAAAAGCTTTTCTGCGTCGTATGTTACATTTTTGTATTAAAACTTTCGTGAGACTCACTCGACGTGACTCACGACCTCGCCGCGTGATCTGAGAAACTAGCCGGGCAATACCGAAAAATGCACGTGAGTAAACCGTAAGTAATCATAAGGATGTTACGTTGGTAATGTAACACACGGCCCTAGGATCTCCTGAGAGCACGTCTGCTACACCAGTTGTGAAGAATGGTGTAGAACATTCATTACCTAGTAGTATCATAACAATATTAAAATGCTTATAGAATAACAGGCAGGTCAGCTTTACGTCCCTTGGGTGGTCAGCGAATTCCTTCTTGTAGTCACGGCGTTCGTCGTTGGCCCACACAGCCATTTGATAGAAACCGGCGGCAGCAAACAGACCGGCTGTAGCATTTAGTCATGCCGGTAGATGACAGCCAGTCCGATCGCCGATCTCGTAAGTGTAGTTAGGGCAGGAGACGAAGTGAAAAGAAGGGAGAAGGGGTTACCATCGGGGCGCAGCTTCTTTAATAGAATGTGGAGGCTCAGGTTGTTCAGCTCACATAAGATAAACCCTCGGAGCCTCACGCAAATAACGGGTGTTGCATATGTGGCATTCCACAAAATTAAACAGTTACTCGTAGATTAATTATTATATTTAGATTAGATAGATTATTTACGAATAAAGCACAAACAGAAAACAATTATATCAAAAAAATCGCCATGGCGTAAAATCAATCTCCAAAAGCCAAGTCCCAGTTCAAAATTCCTATCTGTCATCATCAAAAAAGTATAAAATATAAAAATGGCCAGTCGGTGAAGATGACGATGAAATATGAAAAAGGCGATACTACACGTTGTAAAAAAATAACTACGAAATGGACGAACTTCTACTTCTAATCTAACTTAGTCGGACTTTGGTTTATCTTATGAGGTTAGACCTAGTTTTAGCCAAAAACATCCGGCTACACATAGTATTAGTCGTTATTAAATAGGCGACATCGAATTCTAACCAACTGCCGCATTACGTTGTAGCCGGCTAAACCTGAACGAAACCGCATTTCAGCTTTCAGCCGTAGCGGGAAAACAGTTTGAGTAAGAAATTTATAGGAGCTCCTTACTCAAACTTTCTTCAACTAATATTTAACAACCTCGACGCGATGGCACGACTTCAGCCATCGGTCTCATTTATATGAAAAAGGGAGAATATGAATTAAAAAAAATTGCTCTCATCATTGTGGTGAATGTAGGTACGCAAAAATAGTACTCTACACTCATACAGATACTATAATTATAATTGTATTCTTCTTAATGTTACAGATACTGATTTGAACGCACAGATTGGTTTGCTGACAACAGCCGAATACCTCTATGTCTACGGCGGCGTGATATTAGGAATAATTATCATTTCACATGTTCGAATTTTTGCCTTCGTAGTAATGACTATGCGAGCTTCGGAAAATCTGCATAATACCATTTATGAGAAATTGATTATAGCTGTAATGAGATTTTTCGATACCAATCCTTCGGGTAAGTAAAAGTCAATTAGAGTAATACATGTATCTAGGTTAAAACAGGCCACCTCGTTTTCTAATAGGTTAAGTACCTTTACGAAGCGAGTAGCGGGTGTCATTAGAGGGTGGTAAGTAGCATCCACCAAAGTCCCAATACATACTATTTACATACGGAGAAAATCTAATTCCCCTGAATGTTATGAAAGTCATTAAACATTCGGTAGTCAGAATCGTACTTACTTTTTATTTATACAAGGTGTAACATAAATAACACACAACCTCCTAAGGGGTCACTGTACTCATCATTATGAACAACTTTTACTATGGGACCAAATATGAAATCGCGAAAAAAAATCAGCTGTTCCCTACATTTTGACGAGTTATGCGAACATAAATGTAGGGAACAGCAGATTTTTTTTTTCGCGATTTCACATTTGGTTCCACAGTAAAAGTTGTTCATAATGATGAGTACAGTGACCCCTTACGTCGTTGTGCGTTATTTATGTTACACCTTGCATACGCGAATCGTTTAATCATAAGGGCTCTTACACACCACGTTTTTTTCAGGCGCTGTCGACGCGCGTCGCACGCAACTATAACGCGCTGCAAACGCGATGTTATCGCAACCAATTTACCTATTCACACGTTCATAAAATTGTAATATGCAGACGACGACTTTTTCGCGAGCTGTCGAGGCGCTCGTAGTACGGAGTTCCATCGATACAGGCGCGCTGGCACAGCGCGTCTCTTTAGCTGCAAACACATACGTACAGCGCGTTTTAATCCAAGGAGAGTTGCTCACGCGCGTTTGTAGCGCGATACACGCTCCTTCGCGCGCGTGCTACACACGTTTTACTTTGCAAGGAGAGTTGCTCACGCGCGTCTCTGGCGCGTTTTAGCAGCGCCGACAACGCGCAATATCGAAACGCGCGTCGACGACGCCTGAAAAAAACGTGGTGTGTTTGAGCTCTAAGGGCTCTTACACACCACGTTTTTTTCAGGCGCTGTCGATGCGCGTCGCACGCAACTATAACGCGCTGCGAACGCGATGCTATCGCAACCAATTTACCTATTCACACGTTCATAAAATTATAGTATGCAGACAACGACTTTTTCGCGAGCTGTTGATGCGCTCGTAGCGCGGAGTTACATCGATACAGCTATAGATACTCTTTAGCTGCAATCACATACGTACAGCGCATTTTAATCGGTTACTTGCCGACACGCGCGTCTGTAGCGCGATACACGCTCCTTCGCGCGCGTGCTACACGCGTTTTACTTTGCAAGGAGAGTTGCTCACGCGTGTCTGTAGCGCGTTTCTCGTGAGTTTACAGCAATGCAATCGCAAGTAATCTACCTATTTTGAGTTTAGCAGCGCCGACAACGCGCGATTGCGAAACGCGCGTCGACGGCGCCTGAAAAAAACGTGATGTGTAAGAGCTCTAACACTGCACATTGCACGTGTGAATACTGCACGTGGAAATAAAAAACTATTTACTTTACATCTTAAGACTCTGCTCATCATTCTGTATAACTTTCACTAAGGGAAAAAATCTGAAATCCAGAAAAAAAAACAGCCATTTTGTTCAACAATATTTTCATGGAACAGCAGTTTTTTTTTCAGATATTTTGTCACTAACCAGTCATGCTGTATAACACAAAGTGGTTTCAATGATCGATGTAGAAGTAAGAAAACTGTACTATGTTCACAGGTCGTGTCCTAAACCGATTCTCAAAGGACATGGGTGCAATGGATGAGCTCTTACCGCGAAGCACCCTAGAAACAGTTCAAATGTATCTGTCTCTAACCAGTGTGCTGGTGTTGAACGCCATAGCTTTGCCGTGGACGTTGATACCAACGGCCGTGTTGATGGTAGTCTTCGTCTTCCTTCTGAGATGGTACCTGAACGCTGCTCAGGCTGTGAAACGACTGGAAGGCACCAGTGAGTATTGATTTCACAAACTTGAGATGAACTGTGTATAAAGGTCACAGCTCATTAGAGCCACCCGGAATCCGACTCGCATCGCCTCGCCTTGTGCGGTTAGTATTCTTTTTATGAACTTGTATGAATATGCGCTCACTACGTCAACTCTGTAGCGTCACCGGATCGCCTCGGGCAAATGCCGTCCACGCGCGGACGACGAGTTGACCACTCGGTGTCAACTCGCTGCTCGCATGCTTGCCTTGCGTTACTACGCATTGCCAACGCACAAGTCCCGGGTGAACCGCGCGCTGTCATCGAGTGGACCGCGCGCATCGGTCCTCTGGTTGACCACGCGACGTTTACTGCTGATAACGCGGCATCCACCTGTGAACCACCTGCTGACAACGAGTGGACGCCGAGTGACGAGGCGATGCGGATGGGGTGTCAGTTGGCTCTAATTAGCTGTGACTTTTATATTTAAAGGTCGTTTAAAAAATGTCATCATTCTGTTTTTTATTTTATTGTTTATTGCGTGATACAATTGTTCTTCTTGTTGTTCATTTTCACCTGCCATTCCATTATACGGGAATAATAATGTCATGCCTAGTATTGAGAGAAGACCATGAGTATTTTGTATCAGTGGCAAAGAAAAGTATGCTTCTTTTTTTTTGTAATTTAGTACTTCTTTTTGTTAACTTATTAATGTCTGTTTTCTCCACAACAGCTAAAAGTCCAGTATTTGGTATGATCAATTCCACTATTGCTGGACTTTCGACCATAAGAAGTTCGGACTCCCAAAATAGACTTCTCAAGAGCTTTGATGAAGCACAGGTAAGGATTATTTTAAGTTCTGGTTTCGACTTCTTCGATGATCATTGAGAAAATAACAACTGAAAGATTTTAAACTATAATTCTGCTATTTTTATTATAGAATCTCCACACCAGTGCTTTCTACACGTTCATGGGAGGATCTACGGCGTTTGGATTGTATTTAGACAGTCTTTGTTTAGCATATCTAGGAGTTGTCATGGGAATCTTCCTTTTGGGCGATTTTGGTAGGTATTTCGTTATTTTTGAATGTTCGTTTCAGCTTTATATTTTGGCCAATAATAATATAAACCTGTCAGAGTCACCCCTAGTATGTGAAAAAAATTAAAAAATAGAGCCTAAGTGCTCATTCACACGAAGACGATTAGTTTTCTTTTGACGTATCGTCTTTTTTCACGATTGTTTTTTTTTTGACGGCGGCTATTCTTTTTAAATGCCCGTATTCACACGCATCACATCACAAATCGTGAAAAATGTCGGACACGTCTTAAATCACGTATCGTCTTTTAAAAAACACGTTCGTCAAAAAACACGAATCGTGTTTTTTTTGTGACGGATCCATCGTGTTCGATAGTTCATCCAAGACTAAGAATCACGAAACGAATGTGAACACCAATTCGGATATTTTGCCGAATCGTGATAAAACACGATTCCTTAAGCAATGTGAACGTCCATCCGTCATGACGTATCGTGTTTTCTGACGAATCGTCAAAGATGGAACTCGTGTGAATGAGCCCTTATCAGTATGTTAACGCAATCTTCTTTAAGGTATAAAAGAAATAAGAAAATGACATCGCATGAATAATAATTCTGTTATTTACTTTTTTTAACAGGTACTTTGATTCCGGTTGGCAGCGTGGGACTAGCCGTGAGTCAGTCCATGATCCTGACGATGATGCTGCAGATGGCGGCGCGGTTCACAGCAGACTTCTTGGGACAAATGACGGCGGTGGAGAGGGTGCTGGAGTACACCAAGCTACCTACTGAGGAATACATGGACTATGGATGTAATGAACACACTACATTAATATTTTTTTTAGATATTGTTTTGCGAAATGCCTCTTACTGTTAACTCTAACTCTTGTTAACTCCTCCTGTGCTTGACCTATGAGAAACGAGTCGACCTAAAGAAAGAAAAAATATTTATTTAAGACACAGGCAGTTACAGAAATGTCCAAAAAAACTCCTATTTTAGCATAAAACGAGACATTTAAAAAAAAAAACAAAATGGCGCAACGCTGGTTTTCAGATGGAACCGTTTTAAGCCACGAGCAATAACGACACAAATAAATAAATAAATAGATTGCGCAGAATACTAAAATACTACAAAATACAAATACATAGTTATGTGTTACGTGTGTGTAGAATAAAATCAATAAATTTAAACAACGTTGATTAATAAATGCCAAACAGAAAAATATTAAAAAGCAGGTTTGTAAAAAGTAAACATTTATATTGATATTAATATTTCCAGCAACTGAACCTCCGAAAGAATGGCCTGCCGCTGGTAATGTGTCGTTCACAAACGTCTATCTGAAGTACTCAGCTGATGATCCTCCGGTGCTGAAGAATTTAAACTTTGAAATTAAAAGCGGTTGGAAGGTAGTAAAAATATATTCCGTACCAATCTGTTAAGGTGCATCGTATTATATACTAAACAAAATAATATTTCAGGTTGGTGTGGTAGGCAGAACTGGAGCTGGCAAATCATCGTTAATATCAGCTCTGTTCAGACTTTCAAATATAACGGGCAGTATGAAAATCGATGGCGTCGATACAGAAGGGGTTGCTAAAAAGGTAGAATAAACATTACATAAACTGAAAAATACTTCTTAATATATTATGGTTCCTTTAAGCAATGACTTATTTTGAGCTGTCGCTCCATTAGGGTTAGCGCACACCGTCGGTGTGGCGGCGAAAAGCAGTTCATTGGTAGCAAGGCACACCGAGCGACGCGCGGTGCCGCCATTAGTCTCATCGGCGGCTCTTTTGAACGCTTGTGGGCGCTCGGCCGCTTTCCCGGCACTTTGAGCCACCCAGTGTGATTTCATTTCGCTATCCATCGCATCCTATTCCTGGCGTATGTAGAAGCAAATTAAGTTGAATTCCGATTGTTATTAAATTAGTCTCTTCAACGCCACTCTGTCGATGTGCGCTAACCCTTAATTGAAAAAAGTTCCATTGTGCAGGAAGTACTTAATCTATTAATGGAATTTTAAATATTCAACGTCAGCAATTTTGTACAGAAACCATTGTGAAGTTCAGGGTTGTAAGTTATTTTTTAATTTCGAACATCAACGTAGTGATAACTTTTTATGTTCCCAGCTTTTGAGATCGAAAATATCAATAATTCCACAAGAGCCAGTCCTGTTCTCTGCAACATTGCGTTATAATTTGGATCCGTTCAGCGACTACAGCGACGATGATATTTGGAGAGCGCTTGAACAGGTGGGATAAATTAAATTATATCACGAACAGGAACTCGACACTTGCGAGATAAACTCATTACTGAACGAATTAATTATTTAAGGTGGAGATGAAAGAGGGCATACCGGCACTAGATTATAAAGTGTCTGAAGGCGGCAGCAACTTTTCGATGGGACAACGTCAGTTGGTGTGCTTGGCTCGCGCTATCTTACGATCTAATAAAATCCTCATCATGGACGAAGCCACTGCTAACGTCGATCCTCAGTAAGTAAAGGAAAATTAAATTTTAATGCTTAATATTTCATTTATTTCGTGGCCTAAAACGGAGAGTATGTATTGGTGAGTAGATCATTCTAATGATCAACTATAGATCCTACAAACGTATAGAGAATATCAGTACTGGAAATCTTCAATCTGTTGATGAAGCTGTGTTTTATGTGTACAATTTAAAAATAGCTGCTCTTAGGAGGTATTTCACCAAACTGTTCATTAAACTAATTCGGTCTTTAAACTTTTCAGTACATTTGCATTTCACTAACATATCAATAGTGATAATGACAAGATTATTGAACACATAAATGTCATATTTATAGATCACATTTAGCTTATCTGTTGAATAGTTACGGACTACATTATTGATATGTTAGTGAAATACCCCCGTATAACGCTTTTTAACTGAACATAATTACTACGTAAATTGATAATTAATTGATTAATTACAGAACGGACGCGTTGATTCAAAAGACGATACGTCGTGAGTTCGCTGCGTGCACGGTGCTGACTATCGCTCATCGACTGAACACCATCATGGATTCGGACCGCGTGCTTGTCATGGACCAGGGCGAGGCCGTTGAGTTTGACCATCCTCACATCTTGCTGAACAACCCTAATAGCAAGTTCACTTCCATGGTCAAAGAAACTGGGGACAACATGTCCAAGATATTATATGAAGTCGCCAAAACTAAATACGACAGTGATAATAAGGAAGCTTAATTATAAGATATTATAATATTGTTAAAAATTGTTTCTTATTTATGCGGACGTATATGTACGTTATTCACATTTAAGCACGTTTTTATTATGCTTGTTTCCCACGGTGCGTGATAGCGCGCACCGCGACGCACGAGCTCGCACCGACGCACCATGGGAAGAGACTCGTCCGTCTTAATGCGGACGCGTGCGGAGCAGTGCGCCGTATCCGCCGCGAGTCGATAACTTCTAAGGTGCGGTCCGAGTTCTCTTTCACTTGGTATTTTAGTAGGCAAAAATAGCTTTGAATCACGCACCCGCATAATGTGGCTTCCCACGGTGCGTGATTTTACGGATGATACCACGCTCAGCCGGTGAGCGCTACCACGCACCGTGGGTAGCTAGCTTTACAAATGTCCTATGAATAAGCTATTTTTCGGTTGGTACACTTTCCGTTCAATCCGTGAAAGTTAGGTAGATGTTATAGTTAGGTGTGGCCGCGAACGGCGCATGCCTCGCAAAGTCTGTATCCGCCTTAAAACATTTAACAATATGTAAAATCATTGTCAAGATGCTATTTTGTAGCAGGTTTTGCTTATTGAGACATCATTACTATGGTCGAAAATGTCCCATTGTTCCTACTGGTCGGACCATCAATTACAGCGGTTACGCATTGCATTCGATCCGAATCCGTGAAAATACGTTCCGAAGTAGCCATAGAACTATTTGTGTGGTAGTTTACGCACTAGATCCGTCATCCGATTTCTATCCGTCATCCGTGAGTTGTTACTGTTTGTATGAACGCTTTCGCGTTACCTCGGATTCAAATCAGACGCCAAACGGATATGCCAAAGATGGCCCCTGAATTGTTTGAATTTGAATCAGAGATCGGGATAGTGCGTAAGCAACATCCGAATTCGGTCCGAGATTTTTACTCCTAGATCCGTATTTTCACGGATTCGGATCGGATGCAGTGCGTAAAGCAATATCCAAATTCGGTCCGAGTTTTTTTATCCGTATTTTCACGGATTCGGATCGGATGCAGTGCGTAATCGCTCTTAGGCTATCGGGAAACAAATGATTAGAGCTTTGTACAACTGGCGAGGCGTAAGCTGAACTTTGCATTTGTGTGAGTGCACATAGAATCGATTGCCAAAAAGCTGTTTAAGGGCCACTGACGGCACGGCGTGGCACGGCGCATCGACATACCGAATGATCCTGTGGCATCCCGCAGTATACTGTAGAATCCCGCGGCGTACCACGTCGTACCTCGAGATGCTTCGGCATGCCGCGGCACGACGAAGCATCCCGCGGTATATCCGCGGTATGCTAATCAAAAACAAGTGCTAAATTTATTAAAATAAGGTTTAAAATTAATTGTCGGCGAGGAAGAAGAGAGACACCTTTAGCACTCACTTTCCTTAACATACAACAGTAACCTATGTGTCTCACGTGTTGCAAGCGGCGTGCCGTGGCAACTTGTGGAATGCCACGACGTGCTGTAGTATCCCGTGACGCGTCACAGTATTTCGGGGAATGACGTGACGTTCCGCGGCATGCCGCGGTAAGTCGCGTGACAGTACAATGTTAAATGGCTAGATATCGCTTTTTTTTTCTGTTGGACTGCTTTAGATGGTCCTTGGGTCCCCCTTCTACGTAGCCGGGTAGTTATAAGCGAGACCTGAAGGGTCTCCAGCCAATGAGGGGGAAGTAAAATACTTAACCTAAGCTAACTACCTACTTGTACTACACTAACATCATGACTACCTGCAACAACAGTGCTAAGGGCGACCCCAAGTCTGACTCGGACCTCGGCTTATGGCGTTGCTGGCGGGGGCTTGGGGGGACTACATATCGCGAGTGAACTAGTTTTCATAAACGTGTATGGGCGGGCACACGTCGTTTGACTTTGTCAGAGGGGTACGCATGTTCTTGATCTGACTTATTATAGGTAATTATTACATTCGCATGCTGCATATGCTTCCAAGTTCAATTCAAAATTAAGTAAGTAAGCACAATGCCTGCTAGATTTAAAAGTACCTACATAATGAATGGTAGTTCGTAGTACATTAGCAGGTAGGAAGTGTTTAACCTCAAGCGCTCCTTGTTCTCGGCTGAAACTGTTTTGTAAATACAATCTAACTTTCCCTACTTCCAGTACGCAGTAGCGTAAACTTCGTACTTGTTCTACTGTGCTTTACGTCAATGCACTCTTACACAATTTATAAATTACCAAGTAATCTAAAACAAGATGACATAGGTACCTAATTACTAAAAACTTTACTCTCTCCAGCCTTTACATTTTACTAACGATATTTTTAGTTGAAGTTATAATCCTATCAAGTAAAATATTCTTTTATAATCTCTATAACTATAAGGTTAACGAAATGCATGGAATAATCGTAGGACATGAGTACATATTACTTGTATGGGGGGTACTAATCCGCAGGCAAGGACTGTACGTTATACATATTACTTATATAAGTCAAGGAAGCATTTTACTGATGACTTTTTCAAACCAAATGTTACAATTTCAAAATTCGATAACTTTTATTTCCATTCAAAATGATTTTTGATTATTTAATTATTTTTTTCATCTCTGCTTGTTTATGAATTTAGAAAACGGAGCTTCTAATTCGTGGCTCCTAGTGGATCATAGTTGACGATAGACAGATTTTAGCGTATTTTTATGAAATCTTTGAACAGCTATTGGGGAAAGTTGTAGAACAAAAGTTATTTATTATTATGGGTACTTTAACACCCTTTCGGATTAGTATAGGGATACTAATCCGAAAGGGTGTTAAAGTACTACTACACTACTAGTACACTAGCTAATAGGTCTATATAAAATTAGTCGGATAGGGATCCGACTAATTTTATATAGTCCTATTAGCTGGGAGAGCTGATGACGAGAAAGTAAAAGATCGTAAAGCCTTGTACGGACTAAGCGTTCCAATGTACGCGTCATCTAGGTATGTTGAATACGCGTACAGGCTAATTGAGCGTTCACGCCCCCATTGTGTACGCGTTGCTGCAGAGACGGACTAAGGGCCGAGTCACACCGGAATGGCAGCGGCCGACAGCGGCCGGCGCGGCGGCGACCCCAGCGACCGCTGGAGACCTCGCGCGACTTGCAGACCCCACGCGCCTAGTCTCCTCTTGACTAGTATAGTTTCTACATTCGGCAAGGAAACTCGTGTGTTTGGAGTGAACATGATGGAATTGGTTATTATAGTACTTATTGCGGTAGTAGAAAGAAACAAACAAAGGAAAAAAAGAAAAAGGGATATATTCCATGGGGGTGATGAGCGCACGGCCGCCCGCTGTGCCGCGAGCCGCGAGCGGTCTCGCGTCGCGCTGGCAGCCGCGGGCAGAACCACCGACAAGACGCGCGTGGACCCATGGGCCACCTCGGGCGGCCTCGCGACCTTTTCAAGCTTTTCAAGCGAAACCGGTCTTTTAAGTATGTAGATAAAATTTAAAATTATTTCACACTGAAAGTGCTCACCGCGTCGCTGCCGGCCGCTGCCATTCCGGTGTGACTCGGCCCTAAGCGTTCCTGTGTACGCTTAACCGACTACGCTTATATTCGAACGCTTAGTCCGTACAAGGCTTAACGTTTTCAATCATTTTATAGATGAATTTACAGCTTAGAATAAGTACTAAAGCATAGAAGGAGCGCTACTTAGCATAAACGAATCAAAATATAGCCATGCTGTTTACTCATATGGCGGACTCGCTGTTGTCAGAACGGGAAAGATAAACTTTTGACAGGCCGTAAAAAATAATTTTGTAACCTTTTGTACGGAGACTAGGGATGAGGGTATTCACACTATCAGACCATAGCTATCGATAAAATAGAGTCATCGTATAAATGTATATATTACGAAATATCTGAAATAGTATTGTATGGCCGAAAGAAGGTGACTATCATTGTGTTATCCAATTAACAGCCATTCCGTATATTGCCATAGTACATCTAAATACTTACTTCTTAGAAAGTTATAATGACAAAAGTAAAGTTATATTATCATCATGATTCAGCCGAAAGATGTCCACTGCTGGACATAGACCTCTCCCGAGCTTCGTCACTTCGACTGGTCCTGTGATTATCGCTATCAATAAATAAAGTCATCGTATATGTATAAATGTCTATTATTTAATTTGCAGTTACTAAAAGCTTCACAAAAGTCAAATACATTATTATTGAGTGTTCCTTGTAATGTACTTGGACATGCACGTTTTTTTCTGTCACAAGAATGGCGCCACGTGGTCTCAGGTAAGTTGTTAATTTCGAGGCGCTGGAAATTTTAAACAAAATAAAGATTGTTTTATATATAACTAGCGACCCGCCCCGTGTACGTTTTTTGGCTTAAAACCTTCCTCTTGAATCACTCTATCTAATAAAAAAAACCGCATGGTCCCTAAAAATACAAGATTTATAAAGATAATTACGGTAAAGAGGTTTAAAAGTTAGTGGCACCAAATGCAAACTGATTGAGAAGTAAGTTAATCATCGTTCATTTAATACGTTAATTTTGTTTTTTGTTCTCCTAATTATTTTATCTATCAGGCTTAAAGATTACGACTGTATTAAGATAAACAAGACAATGAAATATTATCTGAAATAGTCTATTGTATGAATGGCCGAAAGAAGATGTCTTACGTAATGTTGCAAGGAAAAAAAGATTTTTATTTTCAATCAACCTAAATCCAGTGCGGGGTTAATCTGTACCAATTTTTTTTAAAGAAATTACTCGAATTCTTTTACTTCCTGTAGACATGCAATTCAATAAGAATTTAGGCTTTTAAATTTAGATTGAAGGTATAATGTTGGTATAGAGTTCTCCTTCAGTCTCCGCCATTTGCCAGAACGAGTAAAAGAAGATAAAGTGCTTTCTTGGAACCCAACCAATTTCGTGAGCTACCACGGCAATCCATTTATTTTGAAAATATTCGTCACAGGGAAACCTAAATGAAAAAAAAAGTATAAATAGGTACCTAATTAATTAAACCTAACACAAAAATCACGTTGTCGATAGATTTATCGATAAAATTTTCGCACCCCTTTAATAATTTCTTTGGCGAAGATTCATATTGATAAACAGATAAGATTTAGATAGTTTAAACTTATTTATTTTACTTCTTCTAAAAGGTAATGTCTTACTTTTACTTATTTAATGTATAATGAAATATATTTAAAGGAAAATTTATGAATAAACATAAAAATACTACGTACTTGTGGAAGCCGATATTTTCACTTTGGTTTTTTGTACGTCCCTTGCGAGATTTGCATTTTTTTACTATTCAGGACATAGCGCACACTCTTATTTATAAGAACAATATGCACTTACACAAAACACAATTAATTAAACATAAATTCTTGACTAAAATATTTTTTCAAATCACCGCGCCACTGTCACAAGTATTATACGACAAAATTTAAAATGTCGTTGTCGTTTGACAGGCGGGACTAGTGGCGGGCTATTTAATTTGGTAGCGTTAGAATTAGCTCAAAATCTCGAAATTGCCCATATTTGACAGATGCCCCTGTACGTTTTTCAAGTACCGAGACGGCTTCTATGCTTTAGTACTTATTCTAAGATTTACAGTGATATCTCTTAGAATTAGTTCTTATTCTAAGGTGTATCTATGGTATTATATAATTATCATCTATGATAGTTATGTCAGTGGGCCGTATGATTTTCAAAGTGGGACAGCATGGAGTAATTAAGTAATTGTTGTTCGGTGATGGGACCTGATGGTACTGTTAAATATCTACTCTTAGAACTCAGAGCAATAAAATAAAATACTTTATAAAGTCCTTGACAAAATGTCAAAGTAAATTGACACCAAAAGTGAAATAAAAAACAACTTTTTTTCTGTTTTTATTATAATTATGTTAATTCAATCTTCAAGCAAAGCTTCACGAAACACAAACATGAAATAACGTGGAAAATATATTGGACTAACGAATAACGTTCCACGAAAATGGGTTGCTGTGACGGGCCGGATCCTTGTTGTGAGAACTCTATGTTCAAAAAGCCACATGTAGCATACTTCACTGCTATGCTAGTCATGCTCATCATCTACCTCTCGTTGTTGCTATACCAGTGTCGTAACAGATGTTAAAACGCCACGGTCACTATTCAAATGTAAGTGCATTTCCTGAATACATAAATTATTGATAATTGAACCTAGGTCATTCATAATGTGAATAGAGCAAAACATTGTATTGTGATGTGATTGAGATGTGTCGTCGTCTATTTTGTGTACATTTAGTGTGATTTAGGCATTAATTAGGTACATAAGATTTCCGTAACACGGAGTAGGCAGGCATAAAGTCACGCCGCGCCCTTCTTGGAGAGTCGATAGCAATCTAAATCAGACAAACCTAGAGCTTAGCTTCGAGTACTACATTATCTACAGCATCCAGTAGTAATTCCTCCAGCCTGCATATCAGGGCACGCAGGACGCAGGCATTCCAGAATCTCCCCACCTGAATAGATTTTGCATGCTTCGGCCAACATGACCCGAAGTCAGTTTCAAGGTTCCCAGGTTAGCAAAGGGAACTCATTTCTAGGACAGAGATTTTTAGAATGTAGAAAAAAATATGTAGGTTCGGTAGCTTATCTCGCCACAGTCTATCGGGTGGTTTAGATACGATTAGTAACCACTAAGAACGGTTACGCACTGTATCCGATCCGAATCCGAGAAAATACATTCCGAAGTAGTCATAGAACTATTTGTATGGTAGTTTCATCCGACTTCCGTCATCCGATTTCTCTCCGTGATCCGTGAGTTTCCAATTCGGAAGAAATATTGACGGACCGAAGTAGCCGTAGTACTGTTTGTATGAACGCTTTCGCATTACCTCGGTTTCAAATCGGACGCCAAATGGATATGCCAAAGATGACCCCTGAATTGTTTGAATTTTGATCAGAGATCGGATAAGTGCGTAAGCGATATCTGAATTCGGTCCGACTTTTTTAGACTCTAGATTCGTATTTTCACGTATTCGGATTGGATGCAGTGCGCAAAGCAATATCCGTATTCGGTCCGAGTTTTTTATATTCTTATTTTCACGGATCCGGATCGAATGCAGTGCGTAATCGCTGTTACGCATGACAAAAAATATGTTTTATTTAATCATGCAAAATCCCGTACAGGGTTAATTTATATTAGTACCTAATAGATCATGTGGTTCTCAGGAATTACTTGAATTTATTTACAGGCTAGCCTCGCTGTTGTCACCAGTGGCCCATACAAGCTGGCTTCATTTATAATCATCATGCGTTCTTACCACAAAACACCATATTTATGTAGTGCAAAAATATCGATTTTAGTTAACAATATGATATGAAAGTTAACTTATTTCAGATTGATTTTTACGATTAGGACTCGGAAAAACGATACATCAAGCATAAAAGAGATTTTTTTGGTATTTAAGGCACGCAAAGAACGAATAGAAGTTTAAAATATATTAACTCAGCATATTTGTGAATCGTCCGCGACCATGGCGCTCGCGATTCATTTTTTCGTGAGTGTATCACGCATCTTTGACGACGTCTATGGTCTAGTGGTTCGAGTGTCGGACTGCTGATCACGAGGTAGTGGGTTCGATTCCCACAGGACACAAATATTTATGTGATGAACATAAGTGTTTGTGTTGGTCTGGGTGTTTCTTATGTATTATAAGTATGCATTTACAAAAAAAAAGTATATAAGTATTATATCCATTGTCTAGTACCCATAACACAAGCTCTGCTTAGTTTGGGACTAGATGGTGCTGTTTATAATATGTCCCAAATATGTTTATTATTATATTATTATTTATCTTAATACACATGTACAAAAAAGTAAAATTCGAACGCCACGCATGCGGGTCAAACCCGCGTGCGTGACGAAATCTGTATAATTCTAAAAACACCCTATAAGCATATCCAGAGTATCACACAAAACACGCTTCTGTCTTTAATCTATACCCAGACCACCCTAGATACGATATTCAGATGTTCAATCCATCTTGTACGGTTCAACAAATGAATCCATACATGCTTAAACGAAGGTGGTGCTTAGCACACGAATGATGTATGTTATGCGCAACGTGAGAAAATACCTCGCCACCACCTCGCGCTTCTTTAATAAAAATAAATAATAAAGTAAACATGATAAAAACTAAATATAGTTGTTCCGTGTCTGGATGTTTGTGCATGTTGAGATTTGTATTTGTAAACGCAGTTACGATACAGGAGAAATTCTAGAGAGAGGCGTTTTATAATGGTTAGGTAGCAAATTCACTTCTATGATCTTGCAACGGCTGCAAAGCCGTGCAATGCACACTTACCTAACTTAACTGTGAAAAGAGCTGATAATTTTACAATGGCTGAACCGATTTCCATCAAACATAGCTTATAATTGCATTGCATTCTTCTGTGGAATGCACTCCCCTTGGAAATCAGGATGGCCACTAGTCGATATTCCTTTAAAATTAAAGTACGTTAACATCTTCACAAGGCATTGGCAGAATCATCTCAGCGCTGATTTATCCTTTTATGTATATTTTTTTAGGTATTGTATAGTATATTAATTAATATATATTTATGTATGCATATATGTATATAATATCTAATATTTATTAGTTAATTTAACATGTACTTAAATATTTTTTTAATTGAATAATATAATAGGTAGGAATAAGAAGTAGATAATATTATTGCCAAAAATGTTTCCGTTATCTTTGTTTAATTTTAATAGGGTCTTGCCATATACTCTTTGCAGTGCATCTACCATGTTTTCTCTGCATCACCCTTAGGCCTCATTTACGGAGACGCGGGGCGTCGCGCGTCGCGTTCTGCGGCGTGGCCCGCACTGAATTCAAACATATGGCGTTGTATGAGAGCGTTTACGGAGAAGCGATTTTACATGTGTATGCTTGAAATGCAGGCGGAGCCTGCGGATGGCATCGCCGCGTCGCACGCGACTTTTATCGCGGCGGCGCACGCAGCGTTGCGACCAGCTATTCCTGCAATTATCCGTCCACTGTAAAACGTAGCCTCAACCGCGGCGGTGCCCGCGGCGTCGCTCGCGCCGCATCTTCATAAACAACATCGTACATTGCCATATGTTTGTGTTTGCGCGTGTGATGATGCGGGCCGCTGCACGCGCCGCCGCTCCGTAAACAGAAATGTCGTACGACGCGCCTCGAGTAGCCACGCCGCACGCGACGCGCGACGCCCCGCGTCTCCGTAAATGAGGCCTAAGGTCGACTGGTAGAAAATGCCTAAAGCATTAAGTCCGCGTCTGTACAAATTTTGTGCGGAAGTATAAATAAATAAATAATTATACAAAATCGGGCCATCCGTATCGGAGGTACGATGCAACAAACAGACAGGCTTCAAACTTAAACCACCTCACTTGTTGAGTCGGGAAAGAAAAATAAGAAATGCTTAATAGTTGTGTTTTTACCCGACTGCACGACAGCAAAGACAGGGTTATGTTTTTCACGCATATCTATGTATCTAAGTTTCTATGTATGTGGAATTCTTTATACCCTCGAAGCAGCCCAACGGCTGAATGGATTTTAATGTATGAGGTGTCTATCGATTCGTCTAAGCGTACGTAAAATTAACGTAGGTTTTCTAAAATCATGCTATTAAACATCATCATAACACGCAGTCGGAGGCTTCGTATGATTTTGCTCAGACAGTTTGCGAATTACATAATTCGTAGGGAGCCTCCGACTGCATGTTATGATTTATTATCATGATTTTTGAAAACCTACGTTAATTTTACGTTAAATGCATGTTATGATTTGACGTACGTGACGTGGTACGTCTTGTTTACATATTTTCAGTTCTTACTTTTTTAGTTCGCTTTTTAAGCAGTCAGGTTTTTTTTAAAATTAATTTGTCGTCTTTAAAGCACAATATGTTGTAAAGTATTAGTTATAGAAACAAATACTTCAGGCAGGAATTTTAGGGAATTTAATTCTCTATAAAATTGGTTTGAACCAAAGAGTAATATAATATAGAGGGGTTGGAACTATTTTTGGCGTAAAACATAGATAAGGAGTTATTTAATAAAAACTCATTATAGACCTCAATAATCCAAGACAGCTGAGCGCGCCGATGTCACTTAAGGTTGAAAACTTTAATTTTTCGTAAGAACACATAAACATAACACTTATCCAAAATTCAGGACTGACCGACTTTTTGCAAGACAAAACTACCTGGCGACTGGACTAAACTTTCCATTTAGATAGGTATAATAACAGAGAACCAAAATCAAGAAGAATATTATAAATCCTCTTTCAATGGGTAGTTAAAACCAAAAATATAAGACATAATCAATGTGGGGTTTTATGTCAAATTTGCCAAATGTCACCTCAAAATTATGTAGTTGTCTAAACTATTTCAGTAGGAAAGAAATATAAAAAAATAAAACAATGCCGGTATTATGAAGATGGGCTAGAGTGATAATGCATAATATCTACAATGTACGATGGGTTGTTGTAAAGGCTGCAGTGATGACAATTGGGAAGTGTTCTATGATGACCACAAAGCTCAGGGGTTTCTAGTTGGCTTAATGTTAATCGTAGTTATCTTAGCGTATAAAGTTTTCCGATGCCGTCATCCTAGACGCAGCTTGCTCAGTTGGGTGCCGTTCCAATCATAAAAACAAGGTTTAAAGTAATAAAATAACAATTCTACTTAAAATTTATTTAATCAACTTTAATTCTTAACTTTATAACTTTCTTAACTACAAAATATTTTACAATACTCGACTATCTCCTTATAATACTTGCATCTAGCGGACTTATATACAGCTTTGTTTCATTGTGAGTGCAATATTTTGTCATCTTGCGTTTTCTTTCAGATTGCTTTGGAAATAAGCGTCTTTGGCTATTTGGAAAAGGTTGGCACTGTTCTTTTCTCCGGTCTCTCGCACCATGGAGGAGAACTGACTGTTATAGTCACTAAGCAGCACGTATGGATGATCGAACTCAGCAACTTGTCCGTTGCTCATGACAAGTACTCTGTCTGAATCCATGATGGTGTTGAGTCGGTGAGCTATCGTCAATACGGTGCATGACACGAACTGGCGTCGTATGGTTTCTTGGATAAAGTTGTCCGTCCTGCAACACAAAACGGACGTCAATCTCGGCCGCACTGTTGTTAAATATACATGTAATTCTCCAAATACTCACTGAGGATCTACGTTCGCCGTGGCTTCGTCCATAATTAATATCTGATTGGATCTCAGTACAGCACGCGCCAGGCACATCAACTGCCGCTGCCCCACTGAGAAATTTGCTCCTCCCTCTGTTACCTTGAAGTCTAATGAGGGAATAGCAGACTTCAAATCCACCTGCAATTTTCAAATGTAATAAAACTTTTAATAAAAGACTTTACCAGAACACAGACAACTTTTATTCTCGAGTCTGACCTGTTCAAGAGCTCTCCAGAGGTCGTCGTCACTGTAGATGTTAAACGGATCCAAATTGTATCTTATTGTAGCAGAGAAGAGGATCGGCTCTTGCGGAATAATTGAAATTTTCGATCGCAGCCCCTGCAAATAACCATAAGTTAAAATATAATGGCCGCCTACACAGTCTTGCATAAGTAATACCGTGAAATTCGTACCTGTCTCGAAATCAGCGAAGTATCGAGTCCGTCAATCGATATTAATCCGTCGAGGTAGGCGAATCTGAATAAAGCAGATATCAACGATGATTTGCCAGCGCCCGTCCGTCCCACGATTCCGACCTGAACGCGGAACACGAAAACTATTAAGAAAATATTTTCGTAAAGTTTAAGTTAATTATTTGTTAAGTAAGCCCTGATATATACCTTCCATCCACTTTCCACCACAATGTTCAAGTTCTTCAGTACGGGTTCTTCGTGTGGCGCATACCGTAGAGTGACATTTTGGAACACGATTCTTCCTTGAGACGGCCAAGTTAGCGGCATGGCGATCTCTGTGAATTGATAAAGAAGCTTAGCTTCACTATGACTCTAGTTCGCAAGACCGAACTACAGTCATAGTGAAGCAGTGACGGACGAAGAAGGGTTTTTTACAAAAACCACACAACTTTTATCGTTAAACTTTTCAATATAGACAACTTCATAGCATTGTAAATTTTAAAGATAAAAATTTTGAATTGATATAAGTCATGAATTAAATGAGTTATACATTATTTTAATCTTAAGTGCTTCACATTAGGTACTGCAAACTATTTATAAGAATACTTAGGAAAAAAGGATGAAAAAGCAAGTTATGCTGTTTTTGAAAAAAAAAACCCTTCGATTATGGGCAGAGATATTAAAAACAACACGTTTACTCAAAGACTGGGTTTTGCTGTGCAATTCCGCAATTATTCTGCTAATATGCCTCTCGCTCACATACATGCTTCGCGAGGAACAAGAGATTATGGGACTATATTAATCAACATAAATTAGCAAAAGCTGAATACCTGTAAACGATTCCGATCGTGTATGCGAAAATACTTTATAGAGCAACCATTTCAAACACATTTTGAGAAAACGTAACATAAAGGTAGGACAGGAACTTTTTTTTTATCATTTTTTTTTTGTTTGGTCTTTCAGCTTCAAATATATCGGGACGTACACAATACATGCCAGTAAAATAGGTTAGTACCTTGCACGTCAAAAAATGGCATGTGCCAGTAAATAGTAGCCTGAGGTTACAGTTACAAGTAAAATGGCACAGACTTTAATAGCCTACTGAAATGGCATGCCTGTAGCTGTGTGATGCGTTCAGACGTACCATTTTGTATGCAACTTGCACGCCCCTCCAACGCCGCCGCACATTGCATGCCAAAAAATCAAATACTGTGCAATTTACTTGCACGCCATCTACAGGCATTTGATGTATACGTGCCAATAGCTGGCATCTGCAAGTTCCTTGCATACACAAGGTACAGGACGTTTAAGTATCTTTCTTTGTTCATATCGTCGGCTAAAAGTGATAAACTGATAACTCCATTTGAACGATTTTACAGGTAATGAATAAAATTTAATAATTTCTAGGTAGTTAGTTAGTTAATTATTTATTTTGCAAAAGAAGAGCTTTCTGAGTAATATTAGACTACCATCAATAGACGTGATTTTTGTTTTAATTCAATATAATTAATTGAAAAAGCAGTTTCATGAGTTGTCTGTGAAATCATATTGAAATGGAGTTATCAGTTTATCACTTTTAGCCGACGATATCCTGCCTTTACTTTTTTTCGTTAATGATGGACGTTAGTTTATAGTCCCAAGCAAACCTTATGACGTAAGTAACTCACTTCCTTCAAACAAGTCGGGCTCGGTGTCGATACGCGTGTACTCCAGGATGCGCTCCACGCTGGTGAGTTGTCCCAGGAACTCCACCAGCATGCGCGCGCCGTGCTGCAGCATGATGGTGAGCGTGTTGCTCTGCGTCACCGCCAGACCCACGCTGCCCACAGGGATCGCGTCACCTTGTGATGTAACATACATAGTATAACCGACCCGCTTGCACAGAATTAGCATAGTGAAACTACGGCTACTTATTCCATTTTATCAGAAACTAGCGACCCACCCTGGCTACGCACGGGTGCAATGTATTATACTTATAAACCTTCCTCTTGAATCACTCTATCTATTAAAAAAACCGCATCAAAATCCGTTGCGTAGTTTTAAAGATCTAAGCATACATAGGGACAGATAGACAGCGCGAAGCGACTTTGTTTAATACTATGTAGTGATATGCAAAAAATATTCGTGCTAACTTTCGTAGGCTTCGTAAATTTATAACAAGATATCTTTAGACATTTTAAACACCAAGGAACTGCCACTATTTAAATATAAATTGCGTAATTTTTTAATTGAAAAAGCTTACTACACAATCCAAGATATCTTAAATAAATAGTAGGTACTGAAGTTTAATGTTATGTAATATTCAATGTCTTGAAACTACATGCTATAATAATAATTATTGTATGCCTACTATGCAGGACGTAATGGTACTGTAATTCGTATCAACATCTACAGAGTGTTAACGAATTCGTGTAATTCCTTAAAACCAATGATCTACTACTGGTGTAGATTGGCCCCGCACGGGTATTAGCTTAATAAAAGATAAAAAAAAAACTTTTTTTTTCATGCGACTTAGTTACCGATCTTAACTAAACCACTTAATAAGGATTCAGTAAAAAAATAAGTTTTTTTTTTTGCAAAAAAATAATTTTATTTTTGTGAACATTTCGATGCCACGCGTAAATTAATAAAAGTACGGCGACACGGCTGGCCGGAACGATTAACGCGACATCGCTCTTTGCAGTCAAATAACTCAAGGCTCTAAAAAGACACAGAAATAGAAAACCAAAAAAAAATTGTTTTTTTTTTTGGTTTATTTTCGAAAATTCCCATTTAGGGTTAATCTGTGTCACCAGTAGATCACGCGGTTTGAAGGAATTACACGAGATCGTTAATACCCTGTATATAACATAAACAATAAAAACCTATACAATAAAAAGATTTGATTTGCTTCAAGTCCCTCAGACGATCAGCAGTCATCGCTTTCGTTATGGGTAAAATTTTGAACTACTCAAAGTTTGTTACTTAATACCTAGATAAATACATATAATGAAACCAAAAAGAGGACATTCTGGCCAGTGCCTCATAGTCCTTGCTCTACGAGAACACGATTCGCAATTTGTTCAGAATGTTTGGTTTGGGTCCCGTGTCAAATCTTTCAATTGACCGATTTTCCTAGCGATCATGTTCACGTACATCTGAACCTCCTATTGCTTTTGAATAAGTCAATTTATATTGACGAAAACAGCTTCAATAGGCGCCTAGATTCTATTCTAAAATGAACTTTTCCTTTCAAATTACTTCTAAGATCAACTACTAATAACTAACTGCTTCCAATAATATAAACATGCTTATGGAGTGCCTATCAAGTAAAGTTTGGTACTACTTTAAATACTTACCGAAGTCAAGGAAGAGGAACACGAATATAACAGTTGTCAGATACACCAAACACATGGTGTCCAAGTAGAACCCAAACGTAGTACCTCCATTCAAATAGCTGTTCCATGCAGAAGTATGCAAGTCCTGAAATAAAAATATATTATATTCCAGGCTCCTGGGTAATTAGCTCAACCAATCTACATAGTTATGCTTTATCTTGGAAAAGTAACCATTTATGAACCTCAAGACCATTCCTCGTGCCTCTTAAGTTTCAATTTCAAAGGACAAAGTAGGCTGCTAGCCTACTAAGAAATTGTTCGCCACTGTATATACTTGTAGTATGTGATCAGCAGAGCTGAAATACTTTATCAAAAAGAATTAAAGTTTCCATAAAATATTATCTATGTAGAATACCTGGTGAGAATCAAACTGGTCTATGAGTCTCTCCTGGGCATTGGCTGACCTAATGGTTGATATGCCGTTGAGTGATGACGTTACTATACCGAACATTGGGCTCTTAGCTGAAATAAAGAAAATGTTTAATCATCTAAATCTACTGGATAAGCATGGTTGGCGAACAAGATAATCTTTTAAGGTGATATAACATTTTACTACTGTACTATATTGATTACTACTGCGATAATTAGCTCTCAAAATGTTATCACCATGGTCGTAAAGTCCCACAAAATGAAAGATCTTGAAGACCCCAAAATGATTGAATGTAACAGCCACTACCAGCTGTTCTGTGGTTATGTTAGTGAATTGAAAATTAATGGTTTATTAATATACAGGCTGTAAACGAATTCGTGTTATTCCTTAAAACCACATGATCTACTAGGACTAGTGTAGATTGGCCGAGCACGGGATTTAGCTTGTTTAAATGCGGTAGCGGTAATTGATCATATCTTAACCAACTTATCAGCAACTTAAGGAATCAGTAAGAAAAAAAGTGTTTTTTTCCATTTTTTATTTTTTGAACATTTCGGTGCCACGTTCTAAATTAATGAAAAGCACGGTGACACGGTTGGCGGGTACGACTAACGCGATATCGCTCTTTGCAGTCAGTTAACTCGGGGCTCTAAAATGGCTCAGAAAGAGAACAACTACTTTTTTTTCAGTTGGTTTTCAGAAATACCCATTTAGGATTAATCTGTGTCACCAGTAGATCACGCGGTTTGAAGGAATTACACGATTTCGTTTACGCCCTGTATATTGCAATAATAGGAATAATAAATTTCATGAGAACATTTATCCATACTCACTTGTGCCTTCCAAACGCTTAACACCCTGAGCAGCTTTCATGTATATTTGGACCATAAAGAAGAACAGTATCAGCAGTACAGCCGAAGGTACCAGGGTCCAGTATAACGCGATAGCATTGAGAACCAGTATGGCGGCCAAAGTTCCGTAGATCTGTAGGACGTCCAACAGAGTCCGTGGCAGGACCTCGTCGAGAGAACCCATGTCTTTCGTGAATCGATTTAATATACGACCTATAAAAAAATGTTTAAGAAGTATATAAATGTATATTCTATCTATCTATATTTTAAATCTCTTTTATAACTGAATATTTTATCTTTTAGTCAATCCGTCCGTTTTAGTTTCAGACGGTTAGCTAGATTTTTTTAGGGTGGTCGACCTTAAGCATTATTGTACAAGGTAAGTCGGAAAGGGGGTACTAATCCACAGGCCACTTAAAGTATCACTGATGACTGTTTTAAAGCAAGTGTTACAATTTTCAAATTCGATAAATTTTATTTCCATGTAAAATTATTATTGTTTTAGTTTTTTCAATAATTCTTCATCACTGCTTTAGTTACGAATTCAGAAAATAGGGCTTCTAATCCGTGTTCCCAAATATGATCTAAAATGTAAACACAGCTGATGGAAAACACAGCAGCTGAGGATAGGTAGATTTTAGCGTATTTTTATGTAATTTTTGAACAGCTATTTCTCTTAAACTATTGACTTTTGGGGGAAAGTCGGAGAAAAAAAGTTTTTTTATTATAATGGGTACTTTAACACCTTTTCGGATTAGTACCCCGCTTCTGACTAACCTTGTACATACTTGAATCTTGAAACTTGGAACTTGTGATAACACAATAAGACACTTTTTCGTTTAACAGTTTTTTTCTTATTTGGCGCTTCAATAGAAAAATAAAATACCTGAAGAACTGGTGTCAAAGAACCGCATGACTCCCTTCAGCATAGTGGAGAACATTTTGTTGTGCAGATTGTTTGAGGCGGCAACGCAGAGGTGGGCGAAGGGAAACACGCGGAAAATCACCACCATGATGCAGATTGCAACTAGGGACCCGTGGATGATGAGGTATTGTCCCACCGTGAATAGGCCCACTTGAACGTCCAAACTAGGGTCTGAAAGCACAAAAAATAGTGTAAAATATTAATTTCAATAAGTGTGAAAAAATAACTTTAAAACAAAAAACATTGAGTCGAATTGAGAACCTCCTCCTTTTTGAAGTCGGTTAAAAAGTAAAAACCGACTTCAAAAAAAAAACAAACGGAGTAAAATAATTATCATTTTATAAAACTGTCACTTTCAAAAGTCGGTGCATTCAATTTGTTTCAGCGTAGAATTACACCGACTTCTGAAAGTGATAGTTTTATTAAACGATAATTATTTTACTCCACTTAGTTTTTTTTTTAAGTCGGTTTTTACTTTTTTTTAAGTTTTTTTATTTTATACTTTTTAGTGTTACAAATTACAATTACAATAGTGTACAAATTCTCGGACCAGCACTACAACTAGAACGTCGTCTACATACGATTCGTGTACTTTTTTTTGTTATTTTTATTGATTTTTTCAAAAAGTGCTGAATCAATTTCAATAAAATTTATATGGGACCACCTCTGAACTATGGCCTACCAAACAAAAAAGAATCATCAAGATCCATTCATAATTGGCGGAGATATAGCGTAACAAACACACAAAAAAAACATTCAGACGAATTGAGAACCTCCTCCTTTTTGAAGTCGGTTAAAAACACTAAGCATTTTCAAATTGTACCTTCATATTGAGTGTACGCACGTTTCGAAATAGAACGAGTAGCATCGGACTGTAATCTCCTTAATTTTTTATCTTCGTTCTTAACCTATTTAATTAGTTAGGATTACATGCCACGTTCTCGGTTAAAACTTTTAATTAGGTAGCAGAAGAAACGCAACCTACTTTGCAAATTCGCCCCGAAATGTACCTATTTTGTGTGCTTCGCCAATTTTTATCCGTGGAAAATAATAAAACTTACTTTTATGAAACAAACATTCGTTTAATCATATGTAAGCTGTTACCACATTTGTGCATATTTCGTGAGCAGTCTTGCGCAGTATGTTTGTGCTTCGTTCGTGCTGGGTTCTTTATGGCATGGACGTGGTTTCTCAGTCGAGATTTGACATTGAATTCCTTGAGACCGTTTGAATTTCAAGCAATATCACGCAGCTCTAATTAATTAAGTAGCTTATTATTATATCAAATATGACGTAACCAAACAAGAGCGTAGTTAAGCAGCAACCGACCATCGAAGAATAACGAGTTTTGAGATAAGGCCGCTTTAAGGTGTTTTGGCTGTTATTTTTTAACACAATATTGTGTACTGTACTTTCATTACAAATGTGACTTTTCAATCCCTTTTAGGGTTCCGTACCCAAGGGTAAAACGGGACCCTATTACTAAGACTCCGCTGTCCGTCCGTCTGTCCGTCTGTCACCAGGCTGTATCTCATGAACCGTGATAGTTAGACAGTTGAAATTTTCACAGATGATGTATTTCTGTTGCCACTATAACAACAAATAGTAAAAAACAGAATAGATAATGGTACGGAAACCTTTGTGCGCGAGTCCGACTCGCGCTTGGCCGGTTTTTTTTATTGTATACAAAATAAAAGCTAAAATATCTTCAAACGTCCATATATACGCGTTTTTCGTCGACAGTCGCTGTCTGCTTAACGACGCCCAATAATCACTAAGTAACACATTCCTTAAAAACCACATATAGACCCGTACCCCAAGTGTGAGTTTTTTTCGTTTTAACTACTGTAGTTGCGTCACGCGAAAAATGTATGAAAATTTAGGCTGCGTCTCTAGGCGCACCGTTCACTAACTTATATTCGCGCGATAATTGAACGGTGCGCCTAGAGACACAGCCTAAATTTTCATACATTTTTGGCGTGACGCAACTACAGTAGTTAACGAAAAAAACTCACACTTGGGGTACCGGTGTAAATTCGTTGAGATCAATAATATCAACCTCTTAAACCATAAACTGAATATCAGAACATTGTAAAGCCACTAACTGACACATAAAAATATAATGACGTAGTAACACCGTATAATTGGAGACGTTTAACACTTCTGAAACTTTAATAAGACCAACGAAGCACAAATGTGGACTCCCACGTATGTATTAGTTTAAATTGGAGTTATAAGCTATAATATCTACCTACTTAATTTTCAGTAACTTTCAAATAGGAGCTAATACCGTCATTAGCGAACTGAGTCGAGCAAAGTTGTAGGTACTAAGGTGAAAATCTCAGTTGTGACGGGTACATTACGTCATAAGCTATGTATAATTAAAATGGAAATGTTCTGACGGAATGAACTCCAAATGGTTACGGATTATACTAAATCCCTTCTTAGTGAAGGTGTTTCTAACAGTTTACCATACGACACAAAGCGGTTTAACTCTTGAGACTTAGGGATTTATGTAGCGAATCAAGTTACCTAATGATGCTTGTAATTAACTAACGGTCCCTGTTAGTGCGCTATTTATTCGTTAATTATGTTACAGGGTAATAATAACATAATTATTATAGAAGAAACAAAGATTTCATTGAATGCCGACAGATTACTAAATCCACTTCTATTACTTTCCTCAGTAATTCAGAATTTTATTAGAAACTAGCTGTGCCCTCGCGGCTCCGCCCGCGCACGTGGATTGTTCGAATTTCACGTGAAATATTTGGTCACCGGCAAACTAATCGATCCACTAGCATACATTCGAATTGCACTCATTGTTTTAAATTACCTGATTTGTAATCGTGAAAACAATCTAATCTAACCTATTTAATCACGCTGAAACATCGATTTTTACGTACCCATTTCAGCACCGCCCAGAGACTCCTCATACACCGCCATTTGATTAGTCCTTCAACAAAACACAGTTTTTTTATTATTTATTATAGTTTATTTGTTTTTAAGTCACGATTATGAGTTAGTGATTTAGTTTAGCTATTACTCCATGCCCTTTATTCTCATAAGGTTTTAATATAAAATAAGCATATGTCATTGATGTTAAGGTATATCACAAATCCAAATCACTAACAGAATATCAGGCAAGCGGCACTTTGCCGAATACGTGGGTCAAGTAACATGCAGTAGTCAATAGGCTGACGGCAGTCGACGGTTACGGTCACCTTTTTACTGCTTATGCCGTCGACAGTGGAAAGCCTATAAGCGCCCCAAGAGCACTCGGGCACTACTCCGAGAAAATAAGGTCCGTGAAAACTCGGAAAATCTATGATGGCAGCTCTAATTCGGTTCGGGCGTTCACAAAAATAGTGCATAACACAGCTAGTTCGGACACCTTCTCAACCAGGGATCTGGCTCTTTATGTATTTTTTATAAATCAAAGTATATCTAATGTAAATACTTATTTAATGATAATCAACTAAAACTTCTTACCAATAACTGACCCAGTAGTCGACAGCAGCTCCACTAGTGGTGGATAGTACGACTACAGAGAGAGCAAACAGTATGAAGCAGAAATTCCCGCCTGATCTGAAGTAAGCCGAAATCACCGCCCACCGTAGGTTGCCCGACGCCCTCTCTTCGTCCTCCATCTTCTGAGCTTCAAACTCCTGTAATTCCTCACCTTCATTCACGCTAATCATGGTCTTTAGGGCAGGCCTTTCCTTTCCTTCGATACTCTGTTGGTTAGAAAAAGAATAGAATGAATCCGTACGATAGTTGGTTATCAAACGTTAAATGAGATAATTTAACATCCGTGCAAACAGATGGACAAGCTAAATTATAACAGTTTTATCCGAGTAGAAATACCGGGTTTTACAAGGATGAACGATTTTTATGAACTTTACGTTCGCCCATCACTCTGTGTATTTGCTCTTTCGAGCCTCGGGCGATCGACCAACCTCATCTCATAAAGCTTGGAAACAATAAAGTCCAAAAAATAAACAGACAACTTGGAGAGGTTGAGAAAATGTATAAAGATGTTATAGACGCCGACACGCCGACAATAAGACTCTTAAATCCGCTTGTGTTTATACTGCTAAAGATTTCTACATTTTCTTTCACAAAAGATAAAGAAAAAAGTACAAACGTGTTTCTTTTTTTGTTAATTATCAAGGCTATTTTAAAGGTTTTCAGCCAGGAAAGATCGCAAGGTTCACAAGACATTGTTCAAGTAGCTATGATAAATTACATAATTTTAAAAATATGGTTATTTTTGTAGATAAATCTTGAAAGTTTATCGCCGCAAAGGATGCATAACCGAAACACCTTCGGCAAAGAGCCAGTATATAATTCCCAAAAATATCGGAAAATACACTCTTCATCTTGAGAGGTCAGCAGTAAACGAATGACCCAAACTGATTTTTATACATATAAGTATGTGATACCCCAACATCCCTTTACATATTTAAAGATTCCTTCAGACCTTTTGGGGATAAATTGACCGCAGCACTTCGTAAAGATATGTTTACGCAATACTTCGGGTATTATGCCCATAAAAGATAAAGGCATAAACACTACTGCTTCCAAAAGGTACTTCGGTACTATTTACATCGTTTGCTTCATAAACACTTCTGAGAGTGCGGTGAGATAATAAAAAGATAATAAAATTTTCTTTTATTTCTACGGTACTCCTCAAAGTTACTTGTCACGGGTTAAAAACGGAGGACGGTGAAACGAGGTTTGGTATTTAAAACTTAATGGGAATGCTGGAAAATTTAACTCTTAAATATTTTTCGGTGAGAGCTATGTTAAGAGAATAATAAGTTATGTGTAATCATATTTCATGTCAGCTTGTGTTCTAAATACTTTTAAAAAAATTGGATAGAACCATCGAAGAAACCTCGGACAACATTCTACTAGGATTTTTTCTTTACCTGAAAATTGTGGCCAACTACGAAGCATATGTGCATCGTGTGGCCAACAGGCAAATTTTAAACATTACATTTAGATCTTAACTGAGAAATTAAAGTTTCCTTTTACTTGGCCAATAAATCTGTCCAGAATTACATAAATTACCACAATCTGCAATCAACAATGGCATGAATGCGGCATTAGTAGTTGCGGGCCGAAGTCACGGCCGTCCAGTCTCAGCAATCAATATACTAGTACCATGTTGATTGGAATGCATAATCTAACAAGTAGACCTATATATGCGACAGTTTATATGTCTCAAGCGGAACTTCGTACAGAGGTAAAATGTACTATATATACTAGATTTGTATCTCGGAAAACGTAAAACTTTTCACTTGGGTTGAGTCGCGGGCACAGCTTGGGAGAAGTTATAACTTACCCGTGATCCCAAACTGTCAGTGTCCTTTTCTTTGCCTTCTTGTAGCTGGGAGAGCATCATGGCGAAGTCTTTGCCTGATGCAACCAACTCGTCGAATGTCCCCATGTTTTCAATACGACCCTTTGAAAAAAATATTTTTATAAGAATTATAACATTTCCTATCAGTTTAAGTTTCGAGATGAGTTTCAGAACGTTTATAAAATAACATAAACTGCCTCCGGGATTGTTAAGTTGAGCTGAGGTCACAAGGTCAAGCAAGTTGAGAAAATTATCACAAAGGAATTAATACACATAAACAGATCGGAAACCGCTTGAAGTTATAAATAAATTGAATAATATACGATACGAAAAGAAATGTTTAGGGCGCTTTCAAATTGGAAGGTTACTATCGAGCTACAGCCGTGCCGCAGCTGTGCTGCAGCGATGCGGCTGTCGTGCGGCAAACGGGCGGTTATGTTTTTTTTATTGCCCATCAATCCTTCAATCCGCTTTGATAAAACTGTGACCCCAACGTTACGGATTGAACGGATGGCAGATTGAACGTTTATCGCCTTAGAATAATAAAAAATATTATATGATATGGTACAAACTTCATTTAAAACGACAATGTAGTCGGCGGCCTTCAGGAAGTGAATCTGATGAGTGACGAGGATGCGAGTGCGCCCGCGCAGGTATCCGTTGATGCAGCCCTCGAACAGCTGGCGGCCCACGTTCGCGTCCACGGCGGACAACGGGTCGTCCAGAAGGTATATGTCGGACTATAACAAGTTAATAATAAAATAAGTTTGTAAGATATTGATGTAGCTATGATGAAGTTACTGGTATAAATTCAAAGAAAAGGAACATCCAAGAGTTATCTTCATTGCATCTAAATATTTCAATATCGTACATCTTAATAGTAATGATATAGCTTAGGTTAACTTCATAGTGAGGATAGTGATCTGTTAAGATTTTCTAACGACTCAACCAGAGCCGACAGTCAACTGAACATCAACCATCGTGGCTTATTTTAAAACTCCATAAGTCTCTGCAGTCCAAACAAAGACGGTAATTTTTCGGCCTTAATCAAAATAGTATCCTATTTCGTGAAGAATCCCCTCCCATAACAAAAAAGTAGGCTGTTTCAAGTCAATGAATATGCTATGGCGTACATGCAATAGTAAAGTTACCTTACATTTAGCTCCGACCTTAAGCCAAAATAAAAGGAAAAAGCGGAATTTTCTTCTCATTTTCAAGTGCGAATCATTAAAAGCGATTGAGGAAACGAATTCCGCGCACAGGTACATCATACATTTTTAAAACGAACTGTATTAAAAGTTGTTTTGGAAACACTCAAATTAAACATCATAAAAACTGGAAACAAGGAAAATTAAAGATCTCGACAAAAGAACAAAGCTTATCCGGTACAAAGTATGAAGTTATTTTGTAAGACACATTCATTTCGTATCTTTAGTTCCTAAATGTTCGTTACATTTATTCCGTAGTTAACTTTTGGCACACCCGCAGTGCCGACAGACAAAATGCTCTGCAGACTGTGAGAGAAAATAAGGAAAAACAAAAGAACTCTCTTAGATTCTTGTCCATTAAATGCAAACTCTATTTATATTAAATTTAAATTATCTATGTTTGTTTCGTAATAGAACTGAGCGTATTATGAGAATACTTTGACGATTACCAGATAATATCTAGACTATTGCATTGAAAGTGTGCTTTACTTTGAATGGATATTATACGTATTGCTATTATTTTGCGGATAACTAGGTTTTTTTCATAATACGTGTCTACTTTAAGCTCATCTCATACTACTCTTATTAACCGGCGAACCTTTATATTAAACAACTCTAGGCTACGATTATAAATTATTTACTTATAATATTTTTCTCATTCCAATTTCATTCACAATATAAGTAAAACGGCCAAATGCTTGTCGAACCACACACAGTAAGGTTCCGTAGTTCTATAGTGTATACGTACCAACTACGTACGTCCGTGTGTACGGCTATAAGTTGTTTTAGTCAAGCGTAATGTATGATAAACAATACAGATTATAAGATAAATACACAGTATATAAATACAAAGTTATTTTTGCAGTTGATTTAAAACATCTTATATTGAGTTTCTATGAACTTTTTACAGACCCAACTACATTTCTGAGGTTTACCAATTACTCGTAAACTAGAAGGTAAAGCCTACTTAGCTGTGATAATTTCTCTTATAATTTAGTTATACATATTACTATTGTGGATACCTTTTAGAAATAGCGATTTAGCTTATAGGGGGAAGAGTAACATGACTCTAAGAAAAATAACCACTTTAAAGCTTAATGTTTCGTAAACAGATCCCTGTATCGAAAAACTATTTACGACATTTTTGAAAAGTATACCCTACACGATGGTGAATGTGAATTGAAAAATATATGCCCCCGCTTTACATGTAGATAAATTAAGCTAAAGAAATATTTTTTTAACGATTTCATTGCATAAATCTTTGAAGGCGTTATAAATGTAACCCCACCCATGCCAAAATTCGGCCATATTGCACTTATAGTCTGTGAGTAAAATGGCTGTGACGTACAAATAAACACACAGACGGACATGGCGAAACTATAAAGTTTCTAGTTTGACTACAGAACCCTGAAAAACAAAAAAGATAGCAAGTATTGAAAATTAAACTTTGCAGCCAGTTTAACGACCCTAAAAATAAATGAAGAGTCTGTACAAAACTGTTTATTCTCCAGCAGTTATGAGTTCAATATTTGTGCAACAAAATAGAAATCAATTTACTTCTCTATAAACGGCGCGAGCTAAATTGATTCTGGCTCGCTGGCCTCCTGAGAGGGACACCCCCCTCTCCCCCACCAGCGTCTGGTCGCCGTACGGGAACTGCTTGAAGTCCTTCTCGAGTGTACACACCTTGCACACCTATACACCGAACATAAAAATTACACATGTAAAGAGCACACGAGCGAATTTTGAATAAATACAGCAGGAGACGGTTCGGTGCTCTTCAATTGTAAGCTTAATAAAAAATATTACGTGGTTTGTGCTTTATTTTAGTGCCATTCTGGGGGAAAATATAAAAGAGAGTGTATTACATTTTAGCCTGCGATTTAAAATTTCTTCAAAGCTGAAATACCACCAATTAAGCCCTAGGGTACTGCAATTTTAAAACTCAACACCCTATTGCTTTTCGGGGCGTTGAGCGGCAATATGGCACCTCGTATTGTTCTCTCTTGGAATGCTGCCATGAACACAGACCTTACAATATATTAATATTTTTAATCTATTTGTAACCTTTATTGGTATGATTAATTGTTTTTATCACTGAATCTAGGAGCGTATCAATGACACAATTCACTTATCTTTATGTCTATCGGTAGCCCAAATAAAATGAACAAATAACGGAAAAATACATATATTAAATGCAAATCAAGATTTATTTACGTACCTTCTTGTATTTTCCGGGTTCAAAAGGCAAACCGAAAAGTATATTCTCCCGGACGGTACTGGGGAACAGCCACGCCTCTTGGCAAGCGTACGAGATCTCGCCGTATATTGAAACAGTGCCAGTCGCCGAAGGCAATTCTTTTAGTAGTAGTTGCAAAATCGAGGACTGAGAATGAAAAACAAATCATATGAACAAGTTATTTCTGGTACTCTCCAAATATCATATTTATAAAGTTTCGGGATACTCGAATTATTACTTCGGTAATCAAAGATTACAAGCTTTTTGTCATAAAAAAAGTTTAATATCTGCAATTATTACTTCATTTTCACACTTATATGGGATAAGCCGATATGGTGAAGTTTTATCAACCAACAATAAGAGTAATAGGCGTGAAATTAATAATACTTGTGTTGCTGTTGACACATGATAGAAATAAATAAATAATTCTTTGTTGCAGTAGGTCCCAACATGAGTTGCGCTGCATGCAGCTGTGAATCCCGCGACCCCGGCCAAAGGTCAGGAGAAGGAATACCGTGGGTTTTTAGCCGGTAAGGACCGGACTTCACCAAGGCGGAGACGAGAAGAGATGTTTTTCAGCTAGGGTGTATCCACCGAAACTATACGGACATGCGTACTGACTAGACTGTAGCGGAGATGTGTGCTGGCTAGGGTGGAGATGTGCGCTGACTAGAGCGGAACTGAGCTGCGTGCGGCGACCGTTGGATTTGAACGCACAGTTTAGTGCGATCTGACACGAAAGGTACACATCTCATCTCCGATGCGCGCCGTCGTCAGCTTGCGAGGCATAGCTCACATCTCAGCCTTGTACCGCGGCCCAGCTCAATCTCAGCGAGGAACAGCTCACATCTCCGCTTCTATCGCGCCATACAAATATGATACATCTCCGCTCAGTGGTATCCTATTGTGGAAATTCTATTGGTTTTTTAAAACACATCTCCGCTCTGCTCATCTCGTCTCCGCTTTGGTGGAATCCGGCATAACCCTTCGCCTGCCCCGGGCGAAGGATATCGATTAGACGCTGATTAAATGCAAAATAATAAATGATGTTAGGATGCCATTACGATTTCGTATTGTGACTTTGTTTAATGTAACCTACCTTCCCGGAGCCGACTGCTCCAATAATAGCGCAAAGCTTCCCTTTACGTAGTCGCATTGAGATGTTCTTGAGGGCCATTTGGTTGGGGTCCCCTGTCCAACTGGCCGATACGTCGTGCAACACCAGTGCTGAGTCGTCGTGGTACGACATACTTCTCACGTACTTGGGATTTGGCTTCTTGAGTGTCGTGTCAATGGTTGGCTCTGTAATCAAAGTCAAAATATCTTTACTTAGGACAAGTAAAAAACGACCGTACGCAGTTACGTAACATCCGCCATCTACAAGGTGTTATTTAATTACTGCGAAACCTCAGAAACCCCAACTGATATTTATTGTAATCAATTGATTAATCTGTAATTTATTTATTTTCATCAATTTTTATAGCAGATAATTGTATTTTTTGTTGATCGAAATATTCTATTTCAAATTTTCTGGTTTGATTATTTTGATCGAATAACTACCCGGCCTCGTCCCGCTGACCGCCCCTTACTTGGAAACGGAGCACGTGATTTGCAAAAATTAAAAAATAACATTGTGAAAAAATAATTTTCTTTTAAAAATAAAATACATTAAAATTTTGTTGAATCGATTCTATTCTCAATACTAACAAATTACTTTTGGATTTGCGTTATTTCAATAACACGTTGTATAATCAGACGCAGTAACGATTCCTGCATCGGGAGATAGTGGAGGTACCTACTACAAGTATTTGTTCCGAGTTGACATGATAGTGTAATTTGTGTTAATTTCAGAACATAGAAATGTACTTGGTTTTGACTATGATTTACATATTTAACCAACTTTTAAACTTACGCTGGTGCATGGTTTAATCTTTTTGAAACACCCGCTAAGTAATAAAGTTAGGTATACTATTTAATCTCACTCGCTAGCTATTTAATAAAACACACATAAAATACTGTTATAAGCTAGTGCCAGGTTACTGTATATACAAATATGAGGTAGTTCAACTTAGGTAATATTTCATGAAATTGTTAACTTGTCGAAACTATTACAAACATACGGATGAAACTTTGGGCGTTTCTATTGACCTTGTAAGTTTTCAAAACCAACAGGTGTGTACATACCTACGTACATTTTGCCTGTGTATCGATATCATTTGTTGATAAATAAGGTCGTGGATTGCAATGGTAAAACGGATTAAATCGATAACTATTTGTATGTTCACATGCCGTTGTTTATTCAAGTCAATCTTTTCTAATCTACAATGTTGATTTTATCTATATTTAGATACTTATAATTTTGTTCTCAATTCGTCCCGAATTGTTCTGGGTTTGTTTATCACTAATTAACATAATTAAATTAATGTATTTAATGTTACCTTATTTTTGTGTATAGGTTCAATTAATTTATTTACTTGACAGACAGATTGTGTTGTTGGAGAGTTTGTTGCGCCGTTTCTTCTTCACAGCATAAACACTAGGAAGCGGTTGGGGTAAGGGCGGGCGTTTTTGGGGCTGTCTTTCGTAACATCGACTTTCAATGAACTAAGTAATTCGAGTATATTTTGAATAAATGAGTTTTAAAGTTGAAAGTTTTATCACACAGTATTCGATATATCTTACCGTTGGTCATTGCATCCGATTTCCGATGATAAGAGAGTGGTCTGACGGAATTGTCCGTCTTCGAGTTGCTCTTAATCGACATATTGCGGAATAAATTGGACGATGAGTCGTCCAACTCCTCTATCAAGTCTGGCCTGTCCTCTGTAAATTAAAAAATATCGTTTTGGCAACTCCACACAAAAGTTAGGATGCCCAACCACCATAACGTAACGCAAGCTTTTCCTAGTCTGTGTCTTATTTATTTATTTTATTCTTTATGCATAAATAAGTACATTTTCTACCAGTCGACCTTAGGGTGCTGCAGAGACAAAACATGATAGGTGCACACATTGTTATGATACGATAATATGATATCAAAAATAAGCATCATCATTTCATCATCTATAAAACTTTTTAGAAATACTAATTTAATACATTAAATATACACAAATAAATATAGAGATACATCGTAATGTATTTATTTTATGTATTTAAGATGGAAAAATCTATTCGTCTCAGCAAAAAAGTCTGAATACTTAGTTTGCTGTGAGGTCCAGCTTAGAATATCCTGTTACTTTTGTGATTGTCAAAAGATGCGATCATCAGGTTATTTCATCAGGTGCGCTTCCGAAACAGCGATATTAGGTACGCAAATATTATTTAATATTAAGCTAAGCTTGAAGCTTATAATCAAGGACCATAACTGAAGATTTAAAAATAACAGTCCCTAAATACCCAATACTAAACTCATTCAAGTTTCAGATTAGGTATTCCAATAAATTATGACGCACGAAAGCTGCAAAATGTTTCAATTTTATAAACAGTATTTCAGGTTCCAAGGTTACGTATTCACATATTCCTAACGTGCATCGAATACCACCACGGTGGAATGTAAGGCTTATAGTGACGCATAACGTCTGAAATTCTTAATATGGGTCAAATCTCATACAAAAAACACAGAATGGTTAAGTGTGAACCCTCGTAACGACATAGCATTTTTATGACTATACTAGCTTCTCATCTTCGTCTAGGATAAAGGCATTTAACATTTTATTTGTTTATTTTAGTTTTTTTCATGCTTGATTTAGGTACGTACGTACTGCAACATGTTGTTCATTACTAAACTTTATAACCTATACAAGGTTAGTCGGAAAGGGGGTACTAACCGAAAGGATGTTAAAGTATCCATAATAATGAATAACTTTTGTTCTTCAACTTTCCCCAAAAAGTCAATAGTTTAAGAGAAATAGCTGTTCAAAAATTTCATAAAAATACGCTAAAATCTATCTCTCCACAGCTATGATCAGCTGTGTTTACATTTTAGATCTTAATTGGGGTCACGGATTAAAAACTTTTTGAATCCAAACTAAAGCAGGGATGAAGAATTTTAGAAGAAATTAAAAAAAAACATGGAAATAAAAATTATGGAATTTTGAAATTTTAACACTTGCTTCAAAACAGTCATCAGTGATACTCTATGGGGTCCTTGGATTAGATTCCCTTTACGACTAACCTAGTATATAAATATGTACTTAATATGTCCTGATAAAAATGTTAACATTGGGCAATAAGATAATGACTGCCATTGCGACATTAAATTAATAGTAACAACGTACATACACCAAGCAAATGGATTATTAATAGTAATCGGAGTGTATTGCAGATTAGTAGCTCTAATCGCCTTTTACGGTACACTAGGGATGATAAGAATTAACCCGCCTGCCAAAAGAAGTGTTAGATATATCTTTTGAAAGTAGATATTAATATGTATGTAACTTTAATTTCTGTGTGATATTTCCGAAACTGCTGGATGGATTTTGGTTATTTTTAAGTGTAATATTTCAATGTGGCTACACGATTTGAGGAACTTTACAAGTAGGCAATTGTTTTAAATAAATAAACGGTCAGAATTGTATCCAGTGTTAATGTTTAAGTGAACTGACGAATATATTATTATTATATGCCAAAAGGATGGGCAACACAGTCCTCATGTTTGTTAACAACAACAATCTGCGATCACCAATCCACTCTGCATATACCGTGCGTGCATACAGCGTGATGATCATGGCAGTCTCCGCTTTGAGCACTCATTGCAAGGCCCGTATTCAGGAGTGGACGTTTACGGGGTGATATGATAACCATGCCTAATAACATCAACAGCTTCTAATAATGAGCAGTTGAGAGACTCTGTATTTACGGTGCTTAATTGTTCCTTTAAAAACAGTTATCATTATAATACATACGCAAGGACAAAAATTCTTCGACTCTTTTCAGAGACACCATCAGCTCTGCAGTGAAAGAAAGCACCATCGGCAGGATCAACGTTATGTTCACTTGAGCGGCGCTCATGAACTGCTGTAGCGGGTAGAACTGAAAGAAAAATAACAAAGTAAAGGCTGCTTGTGAACTTCGACGAAACCTATTGAAATCCTGGAAATAAGCATCTCCTAAAAGTAATTACTTAGTACTAGCAGTTACCACAAAATGGAATGTTTGGGATGGTGCAAGGCCAGCACTTAGAATTAGGACGCTTTTGCTATCTATGAACCATCATAAATCGAATTTGTACCCAATGCAAAGATGCCTCGCGCCAGTGATGCTCTTCCCTTGACTTAAAGTTTTATATGGCAGGTACCTACCATGGGACCATCCCGATTTAATAATTTATTTACGTCGCATTAGATAGTAGGTATACTACAAAATCAAATGATAAACAACATTTCCTGACCCGTGTCTTTCCTATTTAATTTATTTGGCTAGAATACACGTTAAAATCGGAAAAACCTCGGTGCCAAAAATCGGAAACCCGTTCCAACACGGAGACAATAAAATGCAGCCAATCTTGGATTGCGAAATGTACCACAGATAACGTTTTATGTTCAACAGGATTTGTGATTTTATTGTAATGCCTGTACATGAGGTTGATGTTACAGTTTCTGTGAACAAAAACCGCTGACAAAAACCGTTGTTGGCATCACTTCAACATCTAATGTTCTCCTATGTGGCGTGGTGATGTGACCTATGACTTGATACACGTAGCAACAGTAGCATGGTATGACCTGTAGGCCAATTCTGGTAATTTTATGACGCACCAATCAAGTTGCAGTGACGCTGCAGTTAAGTTCTGCAGCGTATCTGATAGCGATTGCCTATTAAGAGTGAATCCACACTGCTCCATTGCGTTGCATTGCGACGTCGCAGCGTTAGATTTGGACCAATCGAGTGAAGCCACACTGCTCCGTTGTGTTGCGTGGAATCTATAGATTGGTCCAAATCTAGCGTTGCGACGCGACGTCGCATCGCAACGCAGCGCAACGGAGCAGTGTGGCTTCGCTCTAAAGCTGTGTACTCACAGACAGTTGTACTCGACATTTATACTCGATCGCGAGTAAACCTCTTCATGCGGACTGCAAACCATGCCAATCGACGCGTGAGTTTTGCGGTCCACATGAAAAGATTTGCTCGCTATCGAGTGTAACTGTCGAGTAAAACTCTCTGTGGGTACACAGCTTATTAGAATACGAAAAGCGTTATTTTGATCGAAAGTTAACTACAACTACAAAGCAGCACTGCAAGTGAACTTCTTGAGATAGGTGAATTAGACTCCAGGGTGGCATAGCCAATATACATTGTGTTGACATGGCCTCGTGGCAAGAACATTCAACAGGGAAAAAACATATAATTCCCACTGAAAATATTATCCAACGAGAATTAAGATGCTCTGACGCTGTTATAAATTATTAATATTCAAAATTCGCAGAAGAGATTTTGGATTCATCCAATATTGAACAAAGTCTAAGTGGTACTTTAAATATTATTCTGTGTAGACAGGTCGATTATTATCATAGAGACAAGGTCTTTCTTGAACCAGTACAATTTTAATATTAAATTGTAAATCGTCCTTCATTTTAATCGGTTCGTGTTACAGGTTACTATGTTACTTGTCACTTCGAAGCTTGTTATGTTGACAATAATAGTGGCAGGACTACCTGATGTTAAGATTCATGAGACATGTAGAGTACAATAGATATATGCGCTGTAAAAAGTACTGCCAATTAAATGTAATTTAATAAAGGTACTTACAACATTTGCAGACATAGCATTCCCGAACAAGACGTAGGTCAGGACAGTGATAAAGAGCGCGGCTCGCTCCGTGAACAGCATGAACCCAAGGAACACTGTCCTCAGTAGAGTTCCCGTTTTCACTTCCTTTAGCTCGTCTGTACGCTTCTGCCCCACTACATTTTGGAACGGAATCTCCCATGCGTACATTTTTATGACCTAATAAAAGATTCATAATTACATTCATTTTCTTTAAAGTATGAAAAAACTTCGTAAACATTTTGTAAGCACTTCGACGGCTTCCTTTAAAGAATTAGTAAAAAGGAAAGTAATTCCCAGAAAACTTTTTAAACGTAAAGAGTAGATAAACTCATTATCATTTATGAAAAGCATAAAAAATTAAGAGTACACTTTCTAGTTTCTTGTTCGAATCTGTTAATTTAAAATTAACTCATAATACTTAATTAACTCACAAACAATAATATAACTCACCTGTATTCCATTTATAACTTCGCTCATTATTTTAATTCTGTCGTCTGTTCTTTCAGCTGTGCGAAGTCGAACTTTACCAAGGACCTGTCCCAAACCACCTGAAAATTATTTATACTTAAAAGTTTACTTCCGTAATAAATCTTGATTATGTTGTTAACTTTGTTTTATTCTAAGTTTTTTAATCCAACGTTTTCCGCCCAAACGTTTTTAAAAGTTTTTGGTTAGACGCTGGTAACTTTTTGTTCAACATAGGGCAAGGAAAAAGCTTATTTTATTGAATCAAAATCGGTTAAATAGATTCTTCTATCGCTAATCAGTTTAATTAATCTCAACTTGAAACAGAATATTACCCTGGAGGGGGAGTGCAATGACGACTAATGAAGCGAAGCCTATGAAGGCGGCGGTCCCAGCTTGTGTGTACCCGAGGTAAACGACGGCGGCCACCTGGATCGGAATGATCCACACGTAGTGCAGGAACATCAGTGCCAGGTCGAATCTCTGTAGGTCGTTTGACAACAGGTTCACCACCTTCCCGGCCGTCGTCTCACCCAATGAACCGTTGCTCATGCGCATTATCTAGAACATGTTTCCATTTTAAAATGTGTTATGGCTTAAAGTAGATGCTCGGCTTCCTAATTACTCTTAATCAAGGTGAGGCCTCCTGAAATTAAAAGAGAAGCTCGGCTTCCTGGTAACTATTAAACAAGGTGAGGTCTCCTGAAATTAGGGGTTAGAGCAGCTAATCGTAGCAGTGGCGCGGATCTAAGTTTCTACGACTATGCTCATGGTCTGCTGAAAGCCTGTAGCTACGTACATTATGTATTGTGACCAAAATAAATATCAGTTTAATAAAACTTATTTATTACACCACCTATTATAGCTGTTTGACCATTGCATTTTTGTGGATATTGTGAAAGTATATCAATAGAGTAAATACCTGCAAAAATTTAAGTGAGTCATACCTTTCTATACATTAAGGAGCCAGTGGCGACCCTGAGCTTCATACCAAACTGTTGGCAATAGAGTACACCGTGGTGGTTCATGAAAGCTGCCATCCAGTTGGTCAGGATCATACCGATTGCGTAGTACATAGCTGTCTCGCGAAGCATCGTGGAGTCTGCTGACCAGTACTGAAGCAGTTCACTGAACAGCAGTGGAGACAGTGTACTGCCAAGGTTCGAAAAAAAAGATTTATTACTCGTCAACACACAAAACAATATTATTAAAATATTTAGACTGTCAATTTTTTCTTATTTGGCTTTTGATTGGAGATTGATGAAATTACGAGCAATGGGTAATTAAGTCAGTATAATTAATAAATCAATGAATAATTTATTTATTTATGAAGTATTATTTTTATAACTAAATTAACCAATCATTTTTTTAATAATTAATTTATTGATTGGTTATTTGCACTTCCACAATGTTTCATAGCATGTTTACAAAGAAAATAATAAGTATCATCATGGACCATGTCGGGCACGGCAAAAGGATTGGAGACAGGAGGACCATTTTTTATAAATTTTATTTAATTTGTTTTGATTAAAACATTACAATGATAAATGATAAACTTTTTTGAAAATTTGTTTTTACCGTAAAGCAATTGAAAGAAATTGCATCACACCACCTGGAATATAAGACCAGGTGAAAGTTTTGAAGAGGACTCTCACAAATTTCGGTTTTCTTCCAGCCATTTTTGCTGCTCTTTCTTCTTTCAACCAATTCCTGCGAAAGGAACATTAACAATTACTATTTATTATGCAAATAATCATATAGCTCCGAGATAGGGTTCGAGATTCCCGCCACACAAACAAAGATCTGTCAAAGTAGGTATAATTATAAATTATAATGTTTTTTTTTCTGTCTTTATCAACTGCCTGTTATAAATTACATAACTGCACACCTGCACACTACATTCTCGAGATTACAGAAAAACTCATTTTTATCAAGTAAAATAAAATGTTATTTATGCATCTGATGTTAATCTGATGTTAATGATGACAGAAAATATGATTTCGCAACGTGTAGAAGGCCACTGAAAAACTGCATGGAGTGATTACTTTTTTTTAATGAATTAATAGCGAATTTCAAATGCATAATTCTATTAAGTAAAGGGGAATTATTAATCGGGCGAATAAATAATATATGGAAGACTGTTAATGAGATACTTTAATACTAAACCGAGCGGCATTAAAATATATTTGCGAAAAATTTACTAAAGTGGCGAAAAATTATGAATGATTGAAATTCGTAAAATGATCGACTAGCAGTAGGAAACAGTTAATCTAAGCTAGCAACTAAAATTCCAAGTATCCGAATTAAATACTAATTTAGGCGAAAAAAATACTGAGTGGGCGACAAAAATACTGAGTGGGCGAAAATATACATTTCTTTACCCCGACACGGATAGGTAAGGTTCGAAGGAGATCGTCATCCACTTCGTGTTAGGTTACTTTAAACCCTGCAGACAGAAATAGGAGCCCCGCATAGCGGGGCTCCGTCGACGCTCCTTTGGAAACCCAAACAACCTTACAAACATACAACAATAATGTGAGTGAAATTTGTTCGCTTAAGAATTATTATACAGATCGTTCTGAATAACTCGTACCTCAAATTCGTAATTTGAAGTCGCCGTTTTCAATATTTATGTTCGCCCTCAGTCTTTCGCCCACTTAGTATTTCAGTACGCCATAATCAGTATTTTTGACACCCTTAATTTGAATTTATATTCGATCGTTTAAATACTAGCCTTAAGTAAATACTCTTTAGCAATCATAGTTTTTGTTGGGGTCATCCCAAAATCCAAGTGTAAATAATTATTCAGGTCTGTGCTAAATTGTCGTTGAGTATCCTTATTTATGAGCACTTATAATATGTCTGATTATCATTAAAGTTTTTGTTCTTATCACAGGCACACTACTATAATTCATTAAAAAGATTTTTTTGGTGAGATGGGCCAAAAGAAGAGTAACATCCTAAAAAAATCCTTAACTACGTTTGTTACATGATTTTTGTTATTCTAACAAGAGAACCTTTGGCCTTTTAGGGGGCCTTTTGAAGCCCTCTCAGGTGTGCAAGTTTCCTCACGATGTATTTGTTCATTACCGCGAATGATAATCAAATCCTGATACGCACATGATTTCGAAAAGTCAGAAGTGCAGGCCGGGATCGAATTATTTCCTTCCATGGAGTTCAAACGCTAGGCTGTCACTAATATAATTGATGCTTTTTTTATCTCGTTTAAGTAGTCTTCTAGTCTTCGTATTTCTTTGTAATTCATAATTAAGTATGTGTAGCAACACAACATGTATTTACTAATGTGGCAGCATGCCGAAATCACGCAGCCGAACTTCGTGCGCAGCGTGTTTAAATCTTCAATATATTTTATATCGGTAAGACGGGAAGTAATTTCAGCCTTGTGTTTGGCGGGTATTTTAAAAAGCATTACTAAGGTAACTATGTCAAAGTTTGGCTGCGTAATTTCGAATTGTTCTGTGGCTACAATAATGGGACGATAATAAATTCTACGCCAGTTTTTTTTTTTTTTAACTGCAGAAACAAAGGATATGTTAGCCTTCTCGAATCAATCTAGGTATTAGGAGGATATAAATTTTGTAAATTAAATACTAAAGTGAAAAAACTAGATTTTTTAAATTTAGAAAATACTAGGTACCCGTATTTTTTCTAAAATAAATAAGCCATAATTACATTAAACAATCAAAAGCCGACATCGAATACAAAAGAAGTTACCTTATAACGAAACAACAACAAATATACGAAATATCAAAACAATTAAATAAATATATTTTCAAATGTACCTAGGTACCAAAGTCAAGCGTGATGAATTATAACATAATGAGATTCCTTGTTGTGAGGACACAAACGAAGACGAAGAACATTTTATTCATTTTGTATTATAATAAGTAACTCGATATGAGTCAGTAAGTATCATCAATTGACCAACAACACGCTATTCCAATGTTATTGAACAATCAAAAGTCAACAAGATACATTTTTCCTTGAATTATGGACTAATAACCTCCTTATTCATTCAGACGTTTCGATTTTGTTTCCAAGACTACGATTACCCACAATAATGCATTTGACTTTAGATGAAAATGAAATACAATAAAACACCCACTATAATACACGCTGACTTTTAATTGGTTGTTTTACTAGAACAAACGTTGTTCAGACAATGGTCTACAAACATACTATAGATTCAAAAATATTATTAAAAAAAAAATTTTTTCTTTCCTAAAAATCGTATGTTGCTCAAACGTGTTCAAACAATAACCGTAACATTAAAGTACTCATCGCGGCAATCGCGGTAAAGTTCCCGGCAAATAACTTGAAGTCTTGAATCATAATGGCGCCGACTGCGCAGGTCTCCCCTCTGACTTGAATGTTTTTTTTTTGTGTTTTTTAAAGACTAAACACTTTTTTTTAAATATTTGTAATGGTAGTAGACCATGGTCTGAACAACGTTTGTTCTAGCAAAACAACCAATTAAATTTTAGTGTATTCTTCGAATTATAATTTAATCGTCGTCAGACTAACTCATTAACGTTCATTCGAAATTCACAATGAACGGTCAATAGGAACGTCTACCGAAACTTTTCATAAAAAAACTTTTTTTTATATTTCTTATTTTACTCCTTTCAGTTTTTTTTCTGTTTTTGTTAACTTGTTTTTAAGTTTTTTATTCTATAGTTTTTAGTGCCACAAGTTACAATTTTTTTGTTATAATTATAATAGTGTACAAATTCGTGGCCCATAACTACAACCAGAACGTCATTTCATTTTCAAACTACTAGCAATATTGTTTAAAAAAACTACTCAACCAAACCTTATGAAATTCATATAGGACAAATTCGAAAAGTATTCCGTACCAACTAAAAATATATTTACTCAAATTGGTACACAACAAATGTCGGAGAAATCGGAGCACATACATTTAAAAACTAAACTAAAGCCTTGTACGGACTCAGCGTTCCAATATACGCGTAGTCGGTTACTCGTACACAGGATTTCAGGAACGCTTAGTCCGTACCTGCAGCAACGCGTACACAAAGGGGACGTGAACGCTCAATTACGAGTAGCCTGTACGCGTATTCAACATACCTAAAATGACGCGTACATTGGAACGCTTAGTCCGTACAAGGCTTTAAAACACTTTTTTATGGAATGTCGGTTTCTGGTCTTTCTCGGTCACTCAATGACAGGAATATCAAGTTGAATTTACGTGCAACTGGATATTCCATCCTAAACACAGATAGATTGTAGAGTCAATCAAGACTTCAAGAATTATTAATAAATGAAATCGCGAGCTTTACAAGGATTCTTATGTTTGTGTCGAATGGCGGATTTTTTGTTTTTCGAATCTTGAATTGAATAATGTTGATGACTGTTTAGTAGTTTTTTATGAAAAACATCGTAATAATTACTACTCAATAAAACGACCATGATGACAAGAAATGTGCATTTGTGACCGAGCATTTATTATAAAATATGACGTCCATTTATAACATTATGATCATCACTTTACAACCTTACTCACTACGACCTACGCTTATTTATCGCCGAGCTGATAAGATGATTAGGTACAATATAATATTAAGTTATCTCTACTAGCAGCTGATGAACCATTTCAATTCTTATTGAAGAACATATAAGGAATTAGTCAATGGAATAATTTGCATTCTGCTTGTCTGATATTACTTGTTTGCGTACTATAATCGGTATGCGAGATTAACTATCACCATATTGCCTGCAGGTGAATTTAATATCAGCATGATTTGAACGTTTAATTTTTTATTATTTCACTTTAAAACGATTGACCCTAGTCGCACCACCGTAAGTGCAAACAGGGTCTCAGATGGAGCACACGAATCCAAATAACAGATATACATATATCTCTCTGTCTCTGACATACATTCGATATGATGTTAGTGTAGTATAAGTAGTTAGTTTAGGTTAAGTATTTTACTCCCCCCCCCCCCCCCATTGGCTGGAGACTTTTCAGGTCTCGCCAATAACTGCCTGGTTCCGTAGAAATGGTCCCCTAGGACCACCTACAGCAGTCCCATAGGAAAAAAAAACATACATTCGACGGAACACAGTCAACTGCTTGGCGCACAACTTTAACGCAAGGGTGGTAGCTAGCCAAGCGGAACGTATAGATCCTACCACCAAGCGTGCTGGGTTTCTTTAAATCTTACAACTCACGTCTATTCCCAGCGTGCGGTGAGGAAGTGTATATTCTAACTTTTACAGACACGGGGAACTATTAGAAATGACGACAGTTATTAATGTGTTCACAAACATCATTAAAATGAAGAAAAGCTTACAATTTAGTGTGCAGGTTGGCAGTTATGATAACAACTACGGATGACCTAGGATCACCTAACATACATAAACATATCATTAAATTTATCAGCCCGTAGACGTCTACCTCTATTTAAAAGCCATCTCAAGCATCGGTTTTAGTAGCTAGAGGATTTTGTTGCCATAATTATCACGATTGACAACAAATTGATGACATTAAAGTCAAGCCAAGCAGTTTACTGTGTTCCGTCGTGTGAATGTGAGAGCCAGAGTGTTATAATAGGGGAATGCCTCTATATCTCTGTTACTTGGATTTGTGTGTTTCATCTTAGACCCTGTCTATGCTTACCATCAGGTGCGACTAGGGTCAACAATGTAGCTATAATATTCTCAAGTTGGCCAAATTCTTTAGTCGCAATTTAGAATACCTACGAAAACACAGTAGGCGGCAGGTTTTAAATATATTTATTCTTAATAATACTCTGCCCGTAATGTAATTTGTAGGGTTAAATAGTTATTTGTTATACAAGAGTGCAAAGTTGCTTTTTAACCGCGTGCTCAATTTTGATGACCGAGCAAGCGAAGGATTCTAAAATTAGAATCCTGAGCGTTAGCGAGGGAATCAAAAGAGCACGAGGTGAAAAATCTTTGCACTCGTTACGTGTTAACTTTTCATCCCACTTCAGCGAGGAAATGACTTAATGTAAAAAAAAAAACTTCCTCGTCGCTAGAATCACTCATTTTAGGTGTTTCACTTGTTTTCAAGGTTCTTATTTTTAACCAAGGTTTTAACAATGACGTGAAAAGAAATAGGTGCGCGTCAACGTAGTACATAATACTTCTATGGTGCGCGTAAAGCAAATTAAAAAAAAAGTAATACACCAAGAAGGTTCCGAGTCTGAGTTTTAACAAATTAAAAAAGGTTGTAGAATAAATCCGGCACCATGGAGGTAGAAGTAAATAGGTTTAATGAAGTTTTGAATTCACAAACTTGGTGCACACGATGTTCTAAATTCAATTTACTTGATACTCTAGCGGATAAAAAGGCTTTTGCACTCAGATATCGAATAGCAAAAATACTCTTTCCGAGATGGGATGAAAAGGGTATTTTCCAATCTACCATTAAGAGCCATTACGCACTGTCGACTGGTCACCGGAGACTTGGTCTCTCGGCGACCAAAACATAAGCATAGTCGCCGGGCGACCGGCGACCAAGTGCGTAAACACCTATTTAAGCTTTAGAAAGTCACAGTCGCCGTCGATCAAGTCTCCGGCGACCAGTCGACAGTGCGTAATGGCTCCAAGTGTTCATTAAACTAATTCTGTCTTTAAACTTTTCAATAACCCACCTTCGCAATTGGTGAATTGATTAACATATCAATAGTAATAATGACAAGATTATAGAACACATAAATTTCATATTTCTAGATCTCATGTAGCTTATCTGGTGAATAGTTCCAGTCATTTAGGTCCCGATAAATTACTTATGTCTCCTTATTACAAAAGATGGTGTAAAGCAAGACTAAGGCAAACTCAGATTTAAAATATACCCATCACTTTCTCACGTCTTATACAAAAAAGAAACGGGGCTATATTAAAAACTGGGTTTATCTTAGCCCATATTTCGTAATAAGAGGGATAGTATTACCAGGAACCACATTACTAAGCCTTGCACTTACGAACAATCTTTTATATACTACTTTAATCCTATCACATTTGCAACATAATATGTCTATGGCTTCAAACGATTCTGATACACTTAACATAAATAGAAAATACTTGATACTACTAATCCTGTTTAAGTAACATGGTTTTTATTTACTTAATCAGTTTTCCAGCAATGAAATCGTAAGATCTGGTAATCTTGCGAAAATTGAGCTTTTATTTTATTAATTTGTTGCCCGATGCAAAAGGATTTCCTACAGAACAATGGGGAAGCGCGCTGTACAATGGGTTGACGTATGACAATATAATATAAATATGAGTACCTAAATAATAATAATAATAATAAACTCATTTATTTTCAGGCTACTTTGGCCCATAGATACATACCTTACAAACTAACATATATATGTTAAATAATACAGTTTATGTTAGTAATAAAACTTAAGCCTATGTTAGTAAACACACTTCACTTGCGCACTATGTTATCCGCTGTGCGATCGTGTGGCACTTGTCCGCGGAAGCGACGGAACACCACTCTCTGCCTAACCTAAAGGTTTCGTGTCAAGATTTACGAGAAGAGCATAACACAAAATCTATCAACTCGATTTATTCCAGATTTTTCGCTTTGTAAACGTCGGAGGTAATTGTGTTTTAGTCATTTTCAAATATATTATGACACCGCTCTTGACCTACTAACCCCATGTAATGCCCATGCAACGAATGTTGCATTGACATTGGACAAGCATTATTTAAAACTACTTATTCCAAATTTTAAACCGACAGACGGACGGACGGTCGACACCGCATTATAAGGGTTACTTTTATACCGTTTTGGTACGGATCCCTAAAAAAACTTTTCCCAACAAACAACATTTCTTCACACAGTGAAATACAAATATCGAATGGAGTTTCGAGACATCGATGTGTCTAGAGATATCTACTTACATTTTTTTTTGTTCTTTTTAAGTTACGACCCGAGTGCCGTAGCACTCAACACGTTAGTACGTAGTACAAAATACAATTTGTCACGTATGACAAATTGTATTTTTAAGGCATTTTAAATAAATGTGAAGCAAAGCTGTAAAGTCGCCAAACGACAAAATAAAATATTTTTTCTGCTTATCGTTGTGGGCCGCACTTAGAAATACATAATATACTTAAGTAAAATGAAAAAATATTCTCATTAAAAAAACTGTTTTTAATCAAGTACACAACCAAATCAATATTTAAAATTGAAATGGCTTAATCACGTTATAGAATAATGAAAGTGCTAAACTAACCTAAACTGCGGTATTTTTTGCTCCCAATTTTCTATGAATTAAATGCTTTAGAGAATGTTCGAAAGAAAAAAGCTATCCCATTTCTTCAATCAATATCGTGACATAATATTTTAGTAGCAAAATATGTTAAAAAACCTATTTTCATCATTTCAAAGGCATGTGCCGTTCTTTAAACCATAATGTACGACGTAATAGACTTTCTCCTTATTCCAAGAGGAAGCCTTTGGGCTGCAGTGAGTCGTATATCATGGGCCCGGCTTTGTTCACGACGAAACAGCTTCTATAACTAAACATGCTTCATAGCTCACGTACCTACCTATATCAAAGGGAAGGGTTAAATATAAAGATTTTATAACTACACGTCTAAAATGGGTAACAAAAACTGAAATCAAGTTTTGGAACTTTTTCAGGGACATGTTTAAAATTAATTTATAACCGTAAATTTGAAACAAATAGGTAACTAAAAAGGCTATGTAATGTGGACCTCCTAACCTCACAAAATGGTTTAAAAGCAAAATCTAAGTATAGTTTCTTTGAACATTATTAAAATAATTGAGTTTGAAATTACGGATTGTAGATTGGGACACACGAATTTTCATACATTGCAATTTTAGAGGGTTTGTATTTAGTTGTTTTTTTTTATTAAATACTATGTATTTATGATTTGTTTTATTTTTTTCTGTGAACGTAAATAAGAAATATTCTCCTAAGCAAAACAGTATCAGTAATTTATGTATAACACAAAAGTTATTCATCTACAAACTCGTGTGACACTCAAAAAAACAGTAATGGTTAAAAAAAGAGTAATACTCTAATACAAAAGTGTTTTGCCATATAAGATTTCTACAGAAATGATAAAATATTCCGACTATGTGGTTATTAATAGAATGAATTTCAATAACAAACTTTACTGACAGAGTATTAAGCTTTGCTCATACATCAAAAGCAATGATTAGGCACAACATTAATAATTCGCCGAATATGTAAGCCCTTGGTATGATTATGGAATGTTAATTTAAAAATTAATTGGCATACCACGAAATTACACCGCGAAAGATGTAAGTATGCGCATTAATTTCATAACTCGAGAAAATCAATAGTTTAACCATTACTCGTATAATCGGAGGTTATGGAAACATGTTACCTAACTTGAAACTATAGTAAAACTAGCATTTACCCGCAGATCCACCTTTCGTGAAATTCAAATAACATAATATTGGAAAATCAGGGTGAATCTCTGATTTTGTTCAACCGATTGTATCGAAACATAAGATATACTGTTAGCTATATCACTCGAAATCCGTCAAGCCATCATGTGACGCGAAAAGAAAAAAAACAAAAAATAAACAGAAAAAAACGTTTCGAATTCTACGCGTTATTAAAAAACACACCCGACGTGGAATTGAAAAGGAAAGTACAACCGTGTACAGTCAGCTGTTTAAATTAAAATGTGAATATAAGAACAAGTAGTGAATAGATTCTTTAAATTTAAGAACATTTGTATCGTATGTGTTAGCAGATGTTATGTGTACAATTTTAAAAGATTTCACTCAATATTTTTTCTTAAGATACTTGTAAACTGTATACATCCGGAGCTGACTGTACAAGGATTAACTGAATAACTTTATAAATAAAATGTTTGTCGTAGACGACTACATTAATTGGGTACCCCCTTGGTAACTTTGGAGACTCTTGTGATGTCCCCTAGCACTTGTAGTCTTATGAATATAATAAGGATTAATGTAGATCTCTATATGAATACCTAAACAAAAATTATATTTGAAGACGTGAGTGTATGAAGGTTTTTTCCAAATGCATCGAGAAACTCTCTATTTTGAGCATTTTTTGGAAAATATTATTACGTGTACATTACCTTCTTCCAGTCACAACTTCAATTACCAAACGTTTAACGCTCATTTACTCGAATTCTTGAAAAGTAACACATCACCTTCATCCACTCACGTCTTCATTTACTAAGTAAAATAAGTTCACAAGTTACCAAAGGGATACCCATTTAATGCAACTGTTTGTACATGAGGCTTCGAGCCTGACCTTAATCATCTTGCATCGGAACGACTTAGAGCTCTGTTAGGCGTTTGTACATAAACACCTACCTACATCATCACTACATAGTATAAAACAAAGTCGCTTCCCGATGTCTGTCCCTATGTATACTTAGATCTTTAAAACTACGCAACGGATTTTGATGCGATTTTTTTAATAGATAGAGTTATTCAAGAGGAAGGTTTATATGTATAATACATGCATATTATAGTACCCGTGCGAAGCCGGGACGGGTCGCTAGTAAGGTTAATAAGACCATCGTTTAGTCAGGTTTCCAGAAAGATTACCAAAAGTACCTATAGGTATTTCAAATAAAGACAAAATTGTAATGTGTAACGTACGACAGCTGGAGTGTGTGGAATCAAAAGGGGGTAGGGATAGCAAACATTAAATTTTAATGCCCTGAGGAACCACGCGTGTTTTCCGTTCGGTGTTAAGTATTTTGCGTGTTAAAATGTTTTAAAAATAGATCTGACATACTTTTTCAATATCAATTACTAGATATCGTCCAATGAAGCACGTTAATCGAAATATCCGAATAGCACTTCCTACAAGGTGAATTATTATCTTGTAGAAAGTGCCATTCGGATTTTCGTAGTTTGTATTTTGAAATAAATAGGTAATTTTTATTAAAAATCTTATACTCCATTGTTTATTAGCACCTACCACAACTACTCGTCTATTACAGGTTCTCGACATCCTAAGTAAACGGTCTGTCAATACAGTCGCACGCATTGAATTGCTACACGGTATCATTAAGCTAACACGGAACAGCAAAATCTATTTTGTTATCGAGAGCAATTCATTGAACTATAAGTGGGTACACAGGATTACCAGCAACAGACGCAATTTTTTGTGTTTTTATCTTTAGCTTCGCTCGCGTTAATTTATTATTTAAAACTCTTAACACACTACTAAAGTTTTTTAATCACTACATAGTATAAAACAAAGTCGTTTCCCGCTGTCTGTCCCTATGTATGGACAACGGAGTGATTCAAGAGGAATACTCGCTAGTAATTTAATATATTATATTGGTAATAATATAATTCAATCATGATTCGAAAGACACGTGGCACCATCTATTATCATAATTGTTGCTTTCCTCGGGAACAGTACTTTTTTTCGGGATTCAAGGTACCCTATGTCCGTTTCTGTACACCTCACAACGTATATACTATGCAAAATTTCAGGATGATCGGTTCAGCGGTTTAGGCGTGAAAAGGTAACAAACAAACAAACTTACTTTCACATTTATAAATAATATTAGTTAGGATTCATAAGTAAGTTTACTGCTGAACGTAAGTAGTTACTGATAGGCAGCAATTTAACAGAAATGGGAGTTTTTTTTCTATTGTGCTTCTCTAGATGGTTGCGAACCGTTTCTACGTAACCGCAGTTATTGGCGAGACCTGAAGGGTCTCCAGCTAATGTTGAGGAAGTAAAATACTTAATCTAAGCTAACTACTTATACTACAATAACATCTTAACTACTAGCAATAACAGCACCAAGGGTGACTCCTAGTAAGATTCGGACGTCGGCGGGGAGATAGCTTAACGAGAGCTGAATTATCGGTGTGAGAGAATTATTCCATTATAACCACGGTTCTTGTATGACTTTACGCTGCAGCTACTGCACACCCGCTTAATTTATTGTCTTACGCTCGAACTCAGAGGCATAACGAATATTTAACATAAATCGTCTATTCTGTGTGACATTAATCGTTTTTTCCGAACTCTCCAAAGGTAACAAATATAGTTTCCGAAACCTATATTTGTTACATTTGGAGGAGGTCTTTTATTATTTGACTTTCAAGCAAAACGAGCGTGACAGACCGACACGGAAGTGTTACAAGATTCTGTACCCAAAAAATACAAAAGGAATACTTATATGTATTCCTGTTCTAGGTACGGAAACGAAACCTTAAAAACAGTACAGTTGAACCTCGTACACGTTTTATAGATGTGTGTATTGAACAAGACTCGGTAGTCGGGCGGACGCGGCGGAGCGCAGCGCGTTTTTCACTTTTAAACGAAACTCTTCTTTACAACTTTGTATTAAAATTTCATATAAGTAAGACACGCAGAGATGCTAGCAATACAGATACGCGCACAGCCCGTTCAATAGCATCTGCACAAACTTATATGTATAACTACAAAAATCTGAATTTAAGCAAACACGCTGTGTTGCCTCAGATGCCAACAGAACCCAAATATATTGATAAATTGACATATATACAATTATATACCATATTTACTTTATTCTTAATTTTTTTTCCTAATTCATATTTAACATTTCTAGTAACTCCGGTAACTCATTTTTTACCTATACGTATACTCAATACAAATACAGTATTCGAAATAGAGTATTGAATCATTATCATCATCATTCAGCCGAAAGACGTCCACTGCTGGACATTGGCCTCCCCCAAAATAGGGGGGGTTTGCCATAATCGCCACGCTTGGTAGGCGGGTTGACGATCGCAGTATGTTTGTTAAAGTACTCAGAGAACGCTGCTGCCCATTCTCTAGTGAATTCCTTAGTCGCCTTTTGCGACACCTATGGAAAGAGATGGGGTAGTGCTATTCTTTACGTCCGGCACCACACGACACGAACGATTATTGAATACTTATATGATATTCGACTGATCTCATACGAGCATCGTACCTTAAATGTATAGTAACCTACTATATGTATACAGGAATGATGCTCGTATTACCTACTTACAAAACAATACCTTATATCCGTAAATACAAAAAAAACTGAAAAAGAGTAATAATATGATGAGCTTTGTTGTAACTGAAAATTAAAGCCACACACCACACATGACTTTTAAGAACTATTGTCGTAAGGACAGGCTATAATTTTTTTATTATATCTAATAAATTCAAAATGAAAGAATATCCTTATTTGGTTACTTGCAAATAATTAACAATTAAATATATATCTTTCAGACAAAAACACAATTTGAAGTGACATTAAAATCAAGGAAAACATTTAGCTGATAAAAAGTAGTAATTCTAATCACGCGATGTTATCATCAGCTGTTAACGTTTATTTTTAATTATTTTGTAAAATTATAAACTAGAACTAACATAAATAAATATCAGGTGTTCCAGAACACATGACCTTGGACCAAAAGTAGGTAGGTACCTTAAATATTTTACATAAAGCAGTCTTCATATTATTTGCAAAAGTAGGGAATACTGCAATCGAAGATTTTCAAAAAGTCTCTTACGGTCGATAATAATAACCGATCTCAATCCAAAATCTCTGGATTGATCTAGGTTTTTGACAGAAATTCAATACAACTAATGTCAAAAACCTAGATCAATCCAGAGATTTTGGATTGAGATCGGTTATTAATATCGGCCCGTTAGGCAAGAGGCTGAGAATCGAACCAATACATAAGTGAAAAAATAACAGATAGTATTTTCATTTCACCCATTGGTAGGACTCCATAATTTGGATCATATCTTTCCAATAAACTGGTCTCAAATTGATGGAAGACCATTTAATATTCAAGGCACTTTCCCTCCATGGCCACGTATTTTGGGACTCCTGGGTGTAACATTATATGGAATAATGTAATTTAAGTAGTCTCCTTGGTTTAAACATTTTTACGCTGCTAAAGTGAAGTACGGCTGGGACTTACCTTTCCAGCATATCACCGACCAGCTTGGAATCATAAATATTTTTAGGAGGCACCAGGTCGGACTCTTCTAAGTCTCTTCGATTGCCAAAATAGAATATAGGCAACATCCAGCAGAATAACGACCTTAAAAACACGTTTGGCACTGTCTTTGGTTCAGGCGGCGGAGACTGTTTTGTCGTGTTTGCTTCATCTTTCATTGTACCCATTTTTGCGATCACTTAAACAATTTACTACAACGCTAATTTATTAATTTAATTTAAACAAACTATCTAACAATGAACATAATATTGAGTTAGAGAGTTGCGTGGAGCGTCAGTGCTCCTGCGCACGGTATGCGCGTTTCGACTAGACTAACAGTATCGCGCGAATGTATCGCGGCTGGTACGCTCTACTTTAGCGATAATTATTATTTATTGTGTGTCATATCTCAGCGTAATATAATCTTTATAATGTGGCTAATCTAAGGTCTAAAGGTGTGACAATGAGTATGTCAATTTTGGTAAAATCAAATTGGGTACGTGTCGTGACTTAGCACTTTATATGCTTCCCATCAAAACAGATGATATTTTTGTGTATGTGCAGGTGCCCTGCTAAGGGAAGAGCCACCCTCTTGTATTTCTTTGGGTGTCATAAAAGAGATTAAGTCAAGAAAATCGTATATCTAGAGGCACAGCAGATCTACATAATGGTAATAACAAAAGTCACCCATCTCAGATGATACAAAAATCTTAAAAATGCTGGACTTTCAAGAATTAAGGTAAAAAAACTATCTTCATCATCATTCACAGCTCGTATTAACCCACTGCTGAGTAAAACCCAGCCAACCTACACCGACCCGTGATTTGTTGCACCATTTTTATCTTTATGTCGTAATACATCTACAAGTACTAACTGGTCAACAAGCTGGCCAGGTGGCCGAGCTATGGACGGAACAGGGCGGTCCAAAGAGAATTCAAATTGTTTATGCAGACTCCATGATGCAGATGTACAGCCGCGGACTCGAAATGTTTATCAGATTTCAATTCAATTCCTTCTCACACTGTGTGAAATAAGGTTTTTTTTTTAAGGTTTTTCAATTTACATAAGTTTTTAAAATTGTGAAGCGTCGATTCTAGCAAAAAGGCTATTTACCACTTTTTGATGTTATGAACTCCTTTTTAGGTTTTTAGGTATGCGTGTCTTGTCAACTTGATTGAATTTACTAAATAGGTTGATTTCTTTTTCTATGTTACCTAGTATATAGCCTCTTTAAATTAACATTATATGTCTATTTAGAAAAAAATATCTTTGCCCTGTCAATTCTTTGCGAACGACCGGGCGACCTTAAGAAGAAGTAATGTACAGGCAATTATATATAGACCTTAGGGTGCTAAATATTTCAAGTCTACTCTAGCCAAAAGAATATCAAACTCTCGAATATTATCCGAAATATTATACTGCTTATGACAAGCCCAAGTCTTCGAAAAGAATAGTGTAATAATAACTTTCTAAGTTTCTGAAAAGTAATGCTGCAGCTGTACAGTTGGGTTTTGGTTCCTTTTTTTTTATTTTACTTGGTCTTGTTTTACCCTAGTCGCACTTAATGATAAACGCAGACAGGGTCTAAGTTGGAGCACACGAATCAAAGTAACAGAGATATAGAAGGATTACCCTCTGCCTCTCACATGCACACGACTGAAAACAGTAAACTGCTTAGCGCCTGACTTTAATGTGAGGCCACATTATAGTCTGGTGGACCGTAAAGATCCTACCACCAAGCGTGCTAGGTTTGGTGAATCTTACAACACGTGTCTATTCGCAGCGTGCGGTGAGAAAGTTTTATATTCCGGCCCGTTCCCCTATGGGGAAACATATCCTGAATCATTTTAGCCTCCTAACTATAAAGTTTGGTAGTAAAAAAACGATATCTACTGCTCGATATGTATGTATACTTATGCGCTTTGTGTCCTACATAGGAAATCAGAGATTCACGATGCACAAAATTAGAAAAAGTTCACATAGTTTGTTCACCGTATCTGAAATAAAAAATGTTTTTGGGATATTTTTTTTCGATATTTTTCCTATTGGTTTAGTAGCCTCCTTATTCGAAATTTTAAACAAGTCCTTTAATCCATTGGATCTTTCTGATATGACGTCTTGGTAATTCTGCATTCTCTTCCACACTTTTTATGTACCAGCCTACAGCAAACAACTGGTAGTTATGTGGTAATAATACGCTTATAAATATTCAATATCCAATCGATGTTGGTCTGCTGTTTGTATTTTAATGGGATCTTTACTTTTATATGTATAGATAATGCCTGTCTTAGCATATTTTGCCTCAAAAGGTTAAGCAGAATCTAAAATACAGCTTGATAGAAGAGAGGTATGTACGTTACAACATGTCCAGTATGAATTTAGCAAATCGTCACTTTCCATTGTAAGCAGCATCGCCAGGAACTGTCAGGTAATACGGACTCCTTGTAATTATTGTTCTTAGCGAACTAACGCTGAAACCAGACGAACGTAATTTACGCGGCTCAAAATGAGTCGGCGTAATTTTTTAGAAGGATTTGTAAGTAAATCCTTCTAAAAAATGGCGCCGATCCAGACGGGCATAATTTACAGGACGCAAAATGAGTCTGCGTAATTGTTTAGAAGGCTTTAGTAAGTAAATCCTTCTGAAAAATTACGACGACTCATTTTGAGCCGCGAAAATTACGCTCGTCTGGCTTCAGCCTAAGTCGCGAGAAAATACTAGTATCGTTAAACTGTATTAACTCATAAAGCAATGAAAAAATTGCGTAATTATTGACTTCACACTCTCTACTGATACCGATATCTAATCCATATTATTATTTTAATAAAAATTACTTGCACATACCATGCGCCCTTTTTATTATCACTATGTTAGATTTATGGATACTTAGATAGATATTGATGACATCAGTCAGGTATTTTAATAGTTTACTACATAGACATGTCATAACATGTAGCGTGAAATTTTGCATAGTCATAATGAGTTCGTCTAAATAACTAATTATGACCAACAAATTATATCTATACAAGCTTAGTTTTAGTATATACTAAACCTGAGACTAGTTTGTTCAGAATCACTAGGAGAATCGATTGACATATTTTTTACACCACATTTTTTTTTGTTTTTTTTTTTCTTAAATTTCAATTTTATTTCAGTAGGTTTCTACCCGACACCTTGAGGCTTGAGATGGTGCGCTCGGTCAGTTTCCTTGTATTAGACAACCCCTGCATAGCACATCTCAGGCATTTCATACTTTACTAGGGAACTTAACACGACATAAACTACGGTGTAACTTTGCAAATTATAAAAAAAAACACAAATTCAGGCAGTTCTGATGAAAATCTTGTTGGGGTGTCTCGGTTTTTGTATATACAAAAATAACGTTGTATACAAGGTTAGTCGGAAAGGAGGTACTAATCCGAAAGAGTATTCAAGTACTCATAATAATGAGTAACTTTTGTTCTACAACTTTCCCCTATAGTCAATAGTTTAAGAGAAATAGCTGTTCAAAAATTTCATAAAAAAATACGCTAAAACCTATCTATCTTTAGCTATGGTCTGCTGTGTTTACATTTTAGGTCGTATTTGGGGTCACGAATTAGAAGCTCAATTTACTGAATTCATAACTAAAGCAGGGAAGAAGAATTTTTGAAAAAACTAAAATACCTAAGTATCATCTTTTATGGAAATAAAAATGATCGAATTTTGAAATATTAACACTTGCTTTAAAACAGTCATCAGTGATACTTTAAGTGGCCTGCGGATTAGTACCCCCTTTCTGACTAACCTTGTATACCTACATACCCAAATATGGCGAAACAATGGTTTGCCCGACTCTTCCATGATTCTAGTGTGTCCATAATATGTGCTACGTTACCAACTACTTACAGCTACTGAACCAAACGTAAACGTACACACGGCTTCAATTCTGCCCTCCGATTTCTAAAAAGCCGTTAAATGAGTAAACCTAATTTTAAGTTATGGGCAAAAACGTGGAAAATGTTGTCCCTAGAAATTCTAAAGACATAGTTGTTTTTGTTATACCAAAATGATTGGGCTACTTTAAGCTCATTAAGCTCATAACTTTGAATGAGTTACAGGACTATTGTTTTTAGAGTTAAAGTTTTTGTTTCTTATTCATATTCTTCTGTACTGAAATATGACCATCTACAAAATGGTATGGTTTGATATGGTAATGTCTTGTAAAAGTCTTTGGATCTCGTAACTAAAATGATAGAAAAATACGGACCAGACTGGTCTGTAGAGAAAAAGTTGCGCTTTAATTTTTAATTTAACAAAATGTCACTTAACGATCTTTTAGAAATCGGTCGGCAGAATTACATAATTCAAGCTATAAATTTCCAGTATAAGCTGACCTCTCATAGTACAGAAAGCCTGTACAATGCGAGATCAGCTCATACTGGAAATAGCTTGCTATAATAATGGTATAGCTTGATATGTAGCCGTGCGTACAAGTTTTTTGTAGTTCAAGGTACAAGTCCGAGACGGGCTGCAGACCGCAAACTGCAAAAATAGTATCGCTTGCGGTGCGATCTGCGGCTGCGGTCTGCGGTTGCAGTTTTGCAGTCGCTGTCGGAATATCACCTTTAAAGTGCACACCTTAAAGGCGCTATTCCGATGGCGACTTGCGGTCCGCGGTTGCAGTCTGCGATTTGCAGCCCGTTTCGGACTTGTACGTTCAGATGAGAACAACGTTACTCTAAGCTAAGTTAATTTTATTTATTTATACTTTCGCACATAATTAGTACAGAGGCGGACTTAATGCCATAGGCATTTTCTACCAGTCGACCTTAGGGTGATGGAGAGAAAACATGGTAGGTGCACTAAAAAGAGCTAAGTGATGTGTTATGCTATTAAAAATAAACTCAAAGATAACTGAAACATTTTTGGCAATAATATTACCTACATACATATATGACATTTACGTAGATGTTAAATAAAGTTATAAATATTAGATACCTATTATATAAATATAGATATATTAATAATATACTATACAATACCTACAAATATATACATAAAGATAAATCAACGCTGTGATGATTCTGCCAATTCCTTGTGAAGATGTTCACGCACTTTAATTTTGAAGGAGTAACGACTGTTCGCCATCCTGATTTCCGAGGGAAGAGCATTCCACAGAAGAATAGACTGGACGAAGAAAGAAGAGTGTATGAAGTCAGAACGGTGAGAGGGACATTGAAGGAGTCGGTTGTGTGTAGAGCGAAGATTTCTGTCATGGTTGGAGCATAAGTACTGAAAGTGAGAAGTTAGATAAGTAGGAGAAGTGGGAGAGTAGAGAAATGAGAACAGGGTAGTCAACGCTCTTTGGACTCTACGTTGGCGAATAGGCAACCATTTAAGAAGCACACGATACGCAGAGACATGATCATATTTGCGAAGATTGAAGACGAATCGAATGCAGTTATTGAGAAGGCGATCAAGTTTGTTGAGTAGATCTGCATTCAGGTCATAGTAACACAATTTTATGTTGTTATATGCGATATTCCTAATTTGTGATAGATAATATTAATTAATGGTAACGTCTCTTTAACTTTGCAATCCCTAAAAAGGTAAATAAGTTCATAGCACAACACTATTTAGAAATATGAGACAATGAGTTGGTTCTTACGTAATTAGTTCGCAAAAAAATATTTTCTGTTCAATTCAATTCTTTTATTTGCTTAAAACATGGTAATTAATAAATTGACCATAATAATAATATACTTACCACATTCACAGTCATAAAGTCATAATACATATTGCCATGGAAAATGATAATGAATTGATTTTATTTTATTATGTTTATATCTTATTACTAGACAATAAACTGTATCAATTAAATCTTAATAATGTCAATCCTCTTATTATGCTACTAGCTGTGCCTGCGACTCCGTCCGCGTGGATGTCGGAAACCAATATTATGTCGCAATAACTAAACAAACTTCTTGATAATTTTAAATTCTAATATCTATTGATTGAGTGATGCGATTACTATGAAACAAAAACTAAATGTTACTCCGAGATACGCACACTATTATAAAAGTCAACCGCATTGAGTCAATACCAGATAGACAGATAAACAGACAAATATTACAAAAATGATCGAAATGGATTCTATTGGTAATCCTTTAACTCCCCAGCATTTTTTTTAATATTTCCAATTTGCAGACATGCTAACTCTACAGATTTAAGATCTGTATTAACGTATAGATTACAATTTGTATTATCTTCTGTAGGTATTCGTGAATCGATTAAAATCTCTTATCAATTATCCAGTTATGCAATGCTCTCTTAAAGCATTTTTTTTTTTATATCTTATTTGATTTGTTAAACATTTTTATACTTAAATGGGATAGCACTTGAGTCTTAAGTTATTTTGCTAGACTTTTTCTTACATATTTCCTGTAACTGGATCCAGCTTAGCTGGATTGCAACGCTGGATTGGTTTTGAATCAGTGTAAACATATTTCAATCCTGTCCAGCGCAATATCCAGCGCTTTATTTGAATACAATGGGTCCAATGTCAATCCAGTGACACTGGATCCAGCTCCTGGATCAATGTAAATCCGTCTTAAAAGCTTTTTGTATTTAAAGCTTCACTTATGCTATTCAACAATGTCAATCCCACACATTTCATCGACGTTGATATTCTATGCGTTAACGGATGAAGGTTGTCCTTCCGTCTGGGAAGGCTGAGTAGCTATACCGCACAAGCTATTTGCGTTAACACTGTTAGTTACATAACAGCACTACTTTCATATTATATATCTTTACAAGTATTACGTTAGCTGAACGTGACTAGAAACTGCATTAACGCGACTCTCGTTCGTATCAGTAGGGCTTCTGCTCACTTAGCAGACGAGGGAAGCGTGACGATACATAATCACACGTCACACTTAATATAAATCATCTTATGTTATCAAAACCATCACATTTAAAATACTCATTTATCACAAACATATTGTCCGTCAACAAAAATTTGCTTCCATGCTCTCAAAACGTCAACAATTTATAAATGTTTTTCATCCCCGTGGGCCGTAAAAAGTTCATTTCATTTTTTACATTGTTTTGGTTATTATATTTAAGTACAACGAGCGTCGGTCAACTCAATGTCAACGTACTATTAACGTAACTCGCGAAATAAATAACACCTTTACAGGAAAGCGATACACATTCGGGAAGCGCGCACAATAACGCGCGGAGCGACACAATGAGTATAAAGATAAAACCGAATGGTTTGTGCATTTTAATTAAAGGTTTAATCGACCTTCATTTTACTGAATACATAAGGGTACGGAAAAGTAAATAACATAAGTAAATACAGTTTACAGAATTCGGAAGCTAATGGAAGCGGGAAATGTTTGTGGAAAGGGAGGACGGTATTTAGACTCACAGATTTTACGTCTTGGATTATGTAACACAATTGTTGCCACTGGAACAAACCGGTATTTTTATTTCTATAATAAGTAATGGTATACCATATCGTTTTCTTTAATAATTGACTGTGGAAATATTGCAATACGTATTGTGGGATATGGACATCGTCGGCGACCAGTGAAAACATTGTAAATAGTACCTACTTAATTATGGTAAAACTCGTTTTATATCTAACAAGAAAAGCTACATTCATGTTCTTTTCAGGTTAAAATATTAATTACATGATTTAGTAGGTTCATTTATAGTGAAACAAACAAAACTAAGTAAGTGAAGTTCCTTACAAAATTTTTCAGGAAACTGTTTTTTTTCTTCCCCTGTACAATTTTGCTTTTGGCAATAGTGAGATTTTCAATGGTGGCCGACGACATCCAAAATACAAGTGTGTTAACATCATGTTTAACAACTAACAGAAAACGAATGAATTTAAAATTGACTATTGTAAAAAACTACATTGTAGTTCAAAGTATTTTAACAAAGGCTGACTAAGCGCAAGCAAGGCTGATAAGAGAACAGACATCGGACGCGGCAAGACATTGATGCATGTTGCAAGACTTGCAAGGCCTAGGACGGCAGTAGAGGTCGTAAGTATCACTGACACGCATCTCACGAACGCATCGCATGCAACTTACAATCAACCAAACGCTGCCAGTACACCAGACATGAACTTTATTTTTTTGTGGATATTCAATTGTCTCAACCAGCTGTCGATGAAAATGCATCATACCCACGAAGCAATTTATATTTGCTTCGTGATCATACCTGTCTAATAGACATATTTGTCAGGCAAGGATCGAATAAATACCTGCAAACATGGAGAGTTCACACGATTCGCTATCAACAAAAGTTGAAAGGTGGTATATATACTTATATTGAAAGGTTTTTAGTTGCTTCAATTTGACTGAAAGTCTGTCCAGACAGTTCAAATCACATGCGATTTAGCAGTTGATCAACTAAAATCGAATCGTGTGGCTAACACATAGCGTACAGCGTCAGTTTATACAAAATATTTTTATAGTGATATTTTTTTTTTATTTCGTGTACCTACAATAAAGAGTATTGTATTATATTCTTTTCAACCAAAGACGAGTCCTGACGGCTCGGTTATTTCGTAAATTGTTGCCGTAAGGAGACTACTATCGAAAAAACGTAAACGACACCATCAAAAACCGTAAAATAGCTATACACCGTGTCCCAGAAAGTAGTGTCAAGCGGAAGTCCAGAGGTAGAGCATCTTTAGAGGTACCTGAAATACCCCCACGTATGTTCCGCGATTTTTTGTTGTTTTCGAGTTATGATTTCTTTTCATGCCTATAATGACTAACAATTTTTTTTTACTTTAATGAAATTTTTGATCGTAATGCCATGAATTCTATTCATCTAGTTTAGAAAAAATAGCTATTCACGTCATGGAGGTGATTCGGGTACCTCTAAGGGTGCTCTACTGGACTTCCGCTTGACACTACTTTCTGGGACACTGTGTATAAGCCATGTTTTGTTTTATTTTAAATATTTGATATTCTTTTTATGGTAACGTTTTGTAGAGAAACGTCAGGAATCAACTCACGAAAAAGATATACTTAGTGTTCAATTTAAATAGGACGAAAGAACGAAACTCGAATACTCGAGTTTGTACAGTACCTACATAATTACATAATGTGAAATGACGCTATCTACATATTATCAAATCTCTATTCATGTTGAAAACAAACACTACAGATTAAACCAATCTGTGTTTACCCTTAATATCTATACGAGATTAATTTCATATCAGACAGTGCAATTCACGTCAGAATATTTACTTTAGGAAGTAGGTAACGAAAGATAATTGCACTAGTATGAGTTACTGGCTTGTTTACCTGGATCTACGGCCAATAAAAATGTAATTGGAAAAGTTCAGACTGCAATTTTCTTTTCATTAATTACTTAATCAAAACATTAATTGAAAGATAATGTGCTTTCAATTAATGTTTTGATTAAGTAATTAATGAAAAGAAAATTGCAGTCTGAAAAAGTAAAATTGTACATTGTTTACGACGATTGAGGCAGTCATTTTAATTTTTTTTTTGTTTTTTGATCACTGGTGGTACAAACAAATTTAACTTTAAAAAATTACCAACAGTAAAAAAATGTTGCTTTCAATAATACTTTTTGGAGTAGTTTATAAAAATTATACCTATTCGCTCTTTCTATTTTCTCTGACAAAACCTACACGTTACGGGTAGATACAAGATTAAAAACGATGTCCGAAGCTCCACTTATCTGAAAGATGAAGAGTGGTGATCATCTATCAAATGGTAAGTAACCCTAATGTAATTCTCTAGAGTTGACCTAACAATTTCTGCAGAGAAAATAGAAGACGAAGGAAGACAATGAAAGTTAATATTTTTTTTTGCAAGAGACACAGTTAAATATAAGGCTAGGCATAAAAATAAGGCTCTACGTTGGTACCTACTATTGTTAAATTTATTTTAGACAAAGTATAGGTAAGTCAATATCCATTCAATTAATGATACAATTACAATAATTTACTTAAGTAAATCAACACGATTCGATTAATACTTCATTTTGGTCGTATTACGAGTAGCTTTGTTGATAACTCCTCAAAAATCCTTAATATTGTAGAAACACTTCTTACTAAGCAACTTTTTCAATGAATTTTTGACCCGATTTATAGTAATTTTCTTTATCGGTATACACAGTATACAAGGTTAGTCAGAAAGGGGGTACTAATCCGAAAGGGTGTTAAAATGCACATAATAATGAATAACTTTTGTTCTACAACTTTTCCTAAAACTTAATAGTTTAAGAGAAACAGTTGCCCAAAAATATCAAAAAAAATCTCTGATATCTATCTATCCCCAGTAACGATCAGCTGTGTTTATATGTAAGTCATATTTGGGGTCATGAATTAGAAGCACCATTTTCTGAATTTGTAACTAAAGCAGGGATGAAGAATTTTTGAAAAAGCTAAAATAAAAATAATTTTAGTTGGGAAAAAAAATCGAATTTTAAAATTTTAACATTTGTTTTCAAACAGTCATCAGCGATACTATAAGTGGGCTTCGGATTAGTACCCCCTTTCCGACTAACCTTGTATAAACAATAATAATACAATACGGAACACAGTCGCGTGTATGGTACGAGTATTTATGTTACTGTAAAAGCTCGAACTACGGTAAATCCTAAGATTCAACAACAAAATCCTAAGATTTATAAGTTAAACCTAATACCAAAACACTGGCTTTTACAGTCTTCTTCTTCTATCGTGTAGGCACGAGCTATACAAGAATAGCTCATGCCGTGGTGAAAGGACACGAGGCTGACTGCCCAGGGTGCGCCGGACGTACTGAAGTATCGTCACTCTTGGAGGCTCTTTTCAAGCACCCCTTGCATGGCTTTTACAATAACATACACACACATTAGGGCGGAGTCTTAAAAAAAAAGACTAGAAAAGAAAGGTAAACTATCCACTGCTTGAATATCTAAAATCGAGATATGAATATGTGAATTCGCGACACAGCATAAAATATGGCACTGAAACTACAAAATTATTTATGGCCATAACATATTTTTCAGTTTATTGCTGAAAATTATAAGGTTCTTTATTTGCTTGTATTCATTGCGATTTGTTACAATTGGTAAGATAGAACAGCATTTATGCAGTGAAAGATATTTTTTATAGTAGTAGTTATCACAAAAAAAAACTGTGTAAATGCCGAAACCATGGTAACTACATTGAGCATGTAGTGCTTAATAGTGTCGTCACTATATATACATTTATGTTTCAATTTCACTTATGAAAATGAGAATTTCAAGAAAGACCATTCACGTTTTTCGCCATTATTTAGTTGGTTAGTATAATTATTTAATTTTCAATCTACTTTTCTTGATACACAACCTTTGTTTGTTTTATTTTACTTATTTTTTTGTGTTTTCGTAACTTTTTACATAGTAGTACTTACAAATACCTATGATATATATTTTTGCATATAGATATAGGTTTAACACAAACATTCACAAAAGTTTTTTCCCAAATACATGTTTTTATTACTAATACCCTTAAAACTTACTATGTGCTCATCATCTGCCTAGCCTTTTCCCAACTATGTTGGGGTCGGCTTCCAGTCGAACCGGATGAAGCTGAATATCAGTATTTTACATGGAGCGAGAAAACTTACTATGTGCTACATAAAGAAATAACGTTTTTAATGGAATATTTGAAAGTCGTCAACAAAGATCTTATCGAAAAGAAAATATCAATAAAGAAGAAAGGAAAATAATACTCGGTGTGAATTTGAGACAGGGTCAATCAAGCCAGTCATTGTTTTCCATTTAACACAAATGTTCAACATCCGTCCATCATTGACCTAATAAATCCTTTTAGTGGAGAAATATAATGTAGGGCAAGGTCGTCTGTCAATAATAAACGATGGTGCGTATCGGTGGTATGGTGGTCGGCGATGGCGAGCGCAGAGTGCGGGTATGCGGCGCGGCTGGGGGCCCGCGCGCGCCCGCCGCCGCAGTATGACGCCGATGACGCGGCCCGCGAGTCGCCCGCCCGCGCCCCATGCGAACGCCGCGCGTCGACCTGCACCGCGACATAAGCCCGACACGATGTTAACAAACTGCATATACTATTAACCATATATCATGTGTCCTAAAACAATCGTGCCTTTCAATTTAAAACTAAAAATCGTTAGGTAATTATTTTATATACCTATCGATGAGAAAACTTTTCGTAAAAGTGAATGTTCATCAGTGGAGTTTGAAAGACTAATCAAATTATAAACTTGAACTGGAATATTGCAAACTGTCGTAAGACACTAAAAATCCGTGTCTGATTTTTTATCAAAGTGATTCGACGAACAAAGAAATGTGTTTACAAAGAAAAGTAACGTAGCAACGGATGTCATATTAATATCAGTTCAATTATGTAACGTCTGTAATTATTTCAGCATGGAGTAAAAAATCGGCGTAGTCTTTAAAATCAAAAATAGTGAAGATAGTTCATGTGTGACCGGAAAACTTACTAATGTAGGTTACGAACTACTACTATGCCTTAATTGTTTATCTCCTTTGTTTTTATGACAAATTTATGTTTATTAGAAATTATTACAATTTAATATATAAAAACAATAATAAATAAATAAACCTGGACATTTCAAGTGAAGTACCTAATTAAAAGCTATTGAATTCAATTCAATTAAATTGTAACCAACTGGTATGAGAATTAAGTTAATACATTCATTTTTAAGTGCTGGTAGATAAATAAAATAATTAAGAATAGCGAACATAAAATTCAAATATTATTTTAAACATAAAATCCAAATATTATTCTAAAATCATATAAACATATCTTAAATAAACATTCGTGTAATTGAGTTTCAGGTCCAATGATATATTGTTACTTACTAATAAACAAAACAATATATCAGATACGGAATAAAACTTATCCAATAAACATAAGCAATGTTAGAAACATAAGAACAATGTCTTCTATAATATCACTGAACATATGTAAATATACAAGTAAACATTTATGTTAAATGAGGACAAATAGTGCTAAACATATTGTTAAATACACGACGATCAGTTGTGGTCATGGAAAACGGTGCCTTAAAATATGGGAGCAACAACAACAACAATGATATCGTTGAGGAGAAGGTGGTGAGTACTTCGTTAGCTTCACTTTTAGAACCTCTTATGTTCTACAGCCTCGCTTTTCAACTGTTCACAAAAATATGGACGTGGAGCTACACCGACGGGTTGCTACGACGTTTGAAATTACACGATATTAAGTTGTTAACACTTGTAGGAAAATAGGATTTAAATGTTGTTAGTACAAATGTATGTGTACATAGGGATCTGGTATGTATAACATACTTAATAACATATAAATATAATTACTCTTAAAACAATCCGCGCTTAATGTTTCTTAATTTTCAAATATGTCTAACGCTCTAAATTATAACACATTTTAATTATAAAATGTATCTTCTACGTCTTCTCTTGCGTCGGCACAAGCTTTATAAGAATAGCTCATGCCGTGGTGAAAAGATTAGCTACCTACCGACCTTGCTAACTGCAAGGTTGCCACTCAAATACTAGCTGAAGTAAAGCTAACGGAACTAAAAATCTCAGTTTAGAGAGTAATCAAAGCTAAAAACGTTCATACCAAACCCTAAAAGTCAGCCGGAAACGTAAATTCTCCATACCGTTATAAATTCATACAACAACATTGAATTCAAGTTAAGAAAAAAATTAATTACGTATTAATTATTTTCGCGGGTAATTCTCTACTTATTGCCATACAAACGAAGACACCCCTCAATTTTATATCATCTTTACGATTCAAGCTAGGCTCTGACGACCAATAAATTGTGAAATAATTATCCAACTTGCTAAACCAAATACCTTAGGCCAGTAAAAGGGAGCAGGACCCCAGTTGAAAGATCAATAGCTGTATGGCATTGAAATTCTCATGTTTGTGATTTTTATTAATGCCATCTGTTACATTTGTATTGAACTCATAAAATGCAAAGACTCCCGCAGTTCTGCGTCAACTATACAGGGTGGAAAAAATCAATGGGCCCTGAAGGAAAACTATTTTAAATCCTTAAGATAGATTATTTTACTTAAAGGAAACATTCCTTTATTTTTAAAAAGAAACAAAATTGCATTCACAGATTTTTCGATAAGCTTACCTTAACCGGGAATCGAACCAGCTAAAAAATCAAAAAATAAACACTCGCTATTTTATTCTACTAATCGATAGGATTAATGTCAAATGGAACGTTCTATTTTTAAACTTTTCGTCAGAACGCCTCGTCTAAAAAGGAAATGAGCATAGAATTAGTATTACCAATTAAATGATTTTCTTATCTAAGTCTTCAAAAAGGTACTTAGAGATAAATTAGCAAGCTTTGTACTTCATAAAATGTCTTTGAATGTTAGAGTTTTAAGAAAATTATGTCGTGTCCTTTACCTACTTGTTAAAAGTGAACAGTACCCCAAGTGTGAGTTTTTTTCGTTAACTACTGTAGTTGCGTCACGACAAAAATGTATGAAAATTTAGGCTGCGTCTCTAGGCGCACCGTTCAATTAACGCGCGAATATTAGTTAGTGAACGGTGCGCCTAGAGACGCAGCCTAAATTTTTATACATTTTTGGCGTGACGCAACTACAGTAGTTAACGAAAAAAACTCACACTTGGGGTACAGTTCTGGTCTAGGTATTAAAGCCATTGTGTACTAAATATTAGATTTCATGGATATCTTGTACGATAGACGAGTGTGAGACCTAATGTTTCTTGGAGAAATTTTATCCCTAACATTGACTGTATCGACTAGTGAAATAAAATAGCGAGTGTTTAATTTTTGAATTTTTAACTTGTTCGATTCCCGGTTTAGGTAAGCATATCGAGAAATCTGTGAACGCAGTTTTGTTTCTTTTTAAAAATAAAGGAATGTTTCCTTTAAGTAAAATAATCTATCTTAAGGATTTAAAGTAGTTTTCCTTCAGGGCCCATTGATTTTTTCCACCCTGTATATCTACCTAGAATAGTGCAAGTTTAATTATGATACGTTTACCAAAAAACATGTTTTTCGTTGAATCATAATGTGACGTATTTTTTTCTTATATCGATGTTCTACGGACCGTCACCTATTCGCTTGCTCTTTGTGGGACCACTCATCTTCCATCCATCCTCTCACAAAGTCTCAAAGATTCACGTCGTACGTCTATCCATCTCGTAGCAAACAAATCAAACTCCGGTGCTGATGTCAGAAGAACATGTGATAGCTGACGTCACAATGTAGATACGATCGCGAGGGTTGATCATGACAGTTGCTTGTTTTGACAAAATCACGTAGTTGCCATACCACGACAAGTGACTCTATTCTTGGCTGAGAAACAAACAACTTTATTCCTAAGAATGATATTAATTCAGCTGTGAATAAACATATAGGGAGAGCAGTAATAGTTTGTTATTATTTAATAATGTAGTTATATACATTCAATTTGTTGAAAGCTCGCTCTTAAAATGATGTTTATGACAACGGACGTTGACGTTGCATTGGAAAATGTTTTGGTTGTATCTTTATTACTACTCGATGTAAACAAATACAATCTAAGTAAGAAAACATGTTTATTGATATAGAATAATAATGTTAGAGCGTGGTTTCACAATAGATGATTATTGTAGGCATTGTAGCGCATTGAAGCGCGTACTGCAAACTGTAACTGCATGCTTAGTGCCGCAAAACAAACGCAAAAACGCGCGTAGACGTTGCTACGCTCGTAGCCGTGCGCCTACGCTCGTCGTCGGGCCTTAAATGTACAATAACGATATCTGCGTTACTGGTAACAAAAATGGCGACAGAAACGTAATTTTTTTAACAAAATACTTCATATCTAATCTAATAAAACTTTTGAAAAAAAAAACAATATTGAGCGAGATTGAAAAGTACAAAAATATTTGTAATTTGAAACCAAAGTGGCAATTATAAGCGCGCGACAAGATACGCCAGGTATTGAGAGTACGTAAGGAGGTACAGTAACGCGTAAGATGTCATAAAATATTAATAAAATATGGAAATCAAACATGAACCTACACCATTCAGGAAGAGGAAGAACTCATAAATATTCTATTACTATAATAAGAAAGTACCCTTCGTACAGCTGTGTACTTTAAATCAAATAATATGATGGCTGCCGCGCAGGGCTTCAAACTTCTCTAATGCAATTATTGTCTTCTCATTCATTTAGCGCGTTCTTCTTGTGTGACTATTCTTCTTTGCCAATGTGTTGCAGACTATTCGCATTTCTCTTTTGAGCAACAAGTCACGTAGTGTGACGGAAGGGGGGCATTTTATATCCCTGTAACGAGTACTGCTATAGATTATGGCATTTTGTTGTCCGTCCCTTAGGAGTTACGACCATCAAGTTTAAGACTTCACCAACGATAGTGTAATAACATAAATATTATGTCTTTGGCACCGTTCAATGCGCATCACACCCTTAAAGCCCGCAGCTTTTCGAGCTATCTGCTGATAATCTATAGGACCTTTTCAAATGCAAAAAAAAAAACAGTATCGTTGGTCGTTTCTTGCATTATCTAATCCATATCATCATTTAATCCAAATCCAAGTCTAATCTATATAATCATTTTATCCAAATCCAATCCAATATCCAAAGACACGACTACTAAGTACTTACTTACCAAAAACTCTACTGCTACTTAACATAAACTTAATTAAAATTTAGAATTATATACTCGTTACATACCAAAACTAAAACACTCTGTTAACACGTTCAGTGCCGGGTGCCCTACATGAGAGCACCCTGCAGGCGCATTCGCCATGCCGGGTGCCTTCGTGGAGGGATCATTTTAAATGCAGGTTTTTCTTGGAAAATTTACCGTCATGAAACAAGCAAACACCTATTTTACGACGTTGTAGCGTATTTTTCAAGGTTTTTAACCTAATGCTAGGAACCCTCCTCGAGAGTTCACTCTTAGCGTAAACGTAATGCAGAGGACCCTCCTGGAAGGTCCACTAACAATATGTATGGCGGGATGGCGTATGAGCTCTTTGAAAAGTGTGGTGGACTCGAATTGTGACGAAAGAGACTGAACCTCACAACACAGGGGATCCTAGTGTGGGGTTCAGTGGTATCTATAAAAGTCTTTTATCATTCTTCCTTGAATTTGAATAAATGATTATTATCAGCTCTTTTTCCCGTGCTAAACCTATTCTGCTGATATAGACAACAGGAGACCAATTCTATTAACAAAATTGCTAAATTGCCAAGTTGCAGAAAAACCGTCAGTCAGTTTTCGTTCAAAATGATTAGTTTTGTTTTTGTAGTCAAACAATTTGACAGTGTTTATAAACGAAAACGAATTGAACGGCTAAACTTCGGTTTGATTGAGATTTATTCGAGTTCGGATTGATCAACGGTTCTGTTAGTAGAATTGGACCCCAGGGGCCAATTCTACTAACAAAATTGTAGCCAAACACAAACGAACCACAACCATCAGTCAGTTTTTGTTTACGAAAACTGTCAAAATGATTGATTTTGTTTTTTGTGTCAAACAATTTGACAGCTTTTGAAAACGAAAACTGTCCGAATGAACGGTTCGGCCTTGGTTCGGTTGCGATTTATCAAGACTTCTTTTAGGAGACTTGGGCCCCAGGTCATGGTAATATCACCGTATTCACCAGGCTTGGCAAACGGAGTGGTGATCGTAGTGTGTTGTTTAACCGCAACAAGGGATGCTGCTGCCCTTCCTCCTGACTTAATCCCTTTAGGCCGAGGCCGCATTGCTAAGACGACGGCGACACGACGGCAATTTAACTAAAACTAACTTCTAAAATCTTATAAATACTGGTGGCTTCATTGCTTAGATAACAGACTTATTTTCTCTGTGTCATCACCATCGTGTCACCGTCACCTAACCAGTGAAGCCTCGACCTTAAGTCACCCACTCAGTTCTAAATAATGTGTAAATCTTACGAGGTTCAGTGCCGGTCACGATCCACCGAGCTCTCCCGTCGTAGAGCCAGTCGTCTCTTCAGTCTCCGCAGTCACACCGATAATTCAACCCTCACCAAGCTGTCTCCCCCCCCCCCAAGCCCCCGCCAGCAACGCCCTAAGCCGAGGTCCGAGTCCCACTAGGGGTCGCCCTCAGTGCTGTTGTTGCAGGTAGTCATGATTTTAGTGTAGTACAAAGTACAACTAGTTAGCTTAGGTTAAGTATTTTACTTCCTTACCATTGGCTGGAGACCCTTCAGGTCTCGCCAATAACTGCCCGGTTACGTCGAAGGGGTTCGCAAGGACCATCTACAGCAGTCCAACAGAAAAAAAAAACGAGTTTCAGTCATCGATTAGCTACCTACTGTACATACTTTCTTACTTATGTATCAATATGGATTACATTAATCAGTTGCTTTCACTCACAACTTCGTCCGTGTGGCTTATGCCCCCCCGTCACACCTTCTTAAGCACAATTTCCAATCATACATCGTTAGTGGTACCTTTACTCAAACAAATTACAAGTTTCGTAAGGCGTTTGGTTTGGGCGGTAATATGTCAGTCAGTCAACTATTTACAAATTAAATTAACGAAAGCTCAGTTTGACTATCGCTATATCGTTCTCAACTTCCATATAGGTAGTATAATTAATTGAACCCGGAAAAGAAAGTTTTCTGAAAAGAAGCCTGAAGTCGGAAGTTCTGAAAAGAAGACTTAGATCTGCCACAGAACAAAAACTAATGGTAGGGCAATGTGAGCTGCAGCTGGAAAAAAAAAATGTCTTCCATATGGCAATAAAAAATATAACATCTTGCCAAATTCATTCAAGAAGTTACCGACAATCTTTTTAAAAATCAACTACGCTATGGACCAATGTTTCTATTTAATTAACGAGTATTTTGACATAAAATTGGTTTATGACTAATTCTATATTTTTTATTTAGGTAGACAAATTTATTGAATCAGCTATCCATATAATAATTTTGACAATTAATGTAATTGTAATGAAATTGGTAATATTTCATCTTTTATTTTTTCCAGTTTGAATCCTGTATTGAGTATTGAATTAATTAATAATTATCTCTATTCATTTCACTAATATTTCTATACCTTATTGGTAGGACATGATGGAATTTGTAGTTATTTTAACACCACCAAATTGTAACACCTTTCTCTGACAAGTAAATAAATCTTATCTTATCTTATCTAAATTATGATAGGCTTCTAAGAAAGGGTTAATTAAGGGTGTAGTCACTCCATTTAAATTATGTTTAAATTGTAAATAAACCTTTAATTATAAAACATTATTTTTCTTGATATATATATGACTGCCTCGTTGGTCTAGTGGTCGCAAGCGCGACTGCGGAGCGTGAGGTCTTGGGTTCGATCCCCAGGTCGGGCAAAGTGTTATTGGGTTTTTCCGTGTGGAATTTCTCAGTAGCAGCCCGGAGTTTGGATTTGTGCCCGGTTGATGGCAATAGGCTCGCCCCCTATTACATGGGACTTAAACATAACGGCGAAACGTGGGTGTACTATACACCTCTGCCAACCCTTCGGGGAATAAGGCGTGAAGTTATGTTTATGTGTGTTTATTATTTTTCTTTAGGAATCCATTAAACATACACATTTTTATAAAACCTTACATTTGCTCTTCAATTGTTTTTGCTTTGTATAGATCTGTATTTTTAATGATTTCTCTAAGCATTATGTTTTACGATTGTTTATCTTTAATGCCGGACTATACAAGACCTTCACCATACTAATAGGGGAAACTGGCGTGATTTTATTATGTGATTAAAATTACTAAGGTGGTTTTAGGCCTGAGGTTCTTAGAATAATATAAGAGTTCCTAAAAATACTAACATCAAAACAGTTGTCGCCTTTACTTAATCATAATGTGTGCTGAATGTGCACTTATTGCTTGTATCATATCTTAATGATCAGTAGATTAGTATTTACATGCATTCGTCAGTCTTGGCATAAGTGACGACGCAGTTGGGTCGTGGTGATAAGCACTTGAGTAAATAAAAGTTAAGTAGCTTAAAAGTTGTTGATTCGCCGTGTTTTGTGGAATACGTCACTGAAGTTTTCAGGTTACAGGATATTGTTCGACTTGCTTGTTATTATGCAATATGAAAGGGGATAGAACCTTTGTGGCATAGCCTCCCCGCTGCCATTTTGATTTTTTTTTCCAAGTGGCGGCGCACGATTACATTAACATATATGGGTAAAGGACACTTAGACAAACAAAAAATATCTGGGATATGGTGCCCTAAAGTGTCACGTTGCCGAGATATTTGGACTTAAAGATTTTTTTTCAAGATTGCAGCGCACTTTGTAACTGGTAAATATGGATAGAGAACACTCAAACAAACAAAAAATATTCAGAGATATGGTGCCCGAAACTGTCACGTTGCCGAGATATTTTGACTTAAAGATTTTTTATTGCAGCGCACTTTGTAACTGGTAAATATGGGTAGAAGACACTCAAACAAATAAAAAATATTCAGAGATATGGTGCCCTAAAGTGTCACGTTACCGAGATATTGTATCGAGATCATCTTGAAAAAAAATCTTTGAGTCCAAATATCTCGGCAACGTGACACTTTAGGGCACTATATCACTAAATATTTTTTGTTTGTTTGAGTGTCCTCTACCCATATATGTTAGTCTCACCGTGCGCCACAACTTGTAAAAAAAATGAAAATGGCGGCAGGGGTCTATGCCAGCTTCCATAGAAAAATGTTCGAACCCCTTTGTGGCTTAGCTTAAGAACGGACATGAACACCTGCAGACGCTGCAGCTGGTGGAAGGCAGAGTTGATTGAATACTATACAAAAGTGTAAAGACGAGGCAAACTTCTGAGAGTTGAGAGATGATGATGATGGATCACGTAGCTTTAAAACGTTTTATTTATAGCCGATTTAAAAAAAAACCGGCCGAGTGCGAGTCGGACTCGCACACGAAGGGTTTTCGTACCATTATCTATAAAAACGGCAAAAAAATCACATTTATTGTATGGGAGCCCCCTTAAATATTTATTTTATTCTGTTTTTTAGTACTTGTTGTTATAGCGGCAACAGAAATGCATCATCTGTGAAAATTTCAACTGTCTACCTATTGTGGCGGCATCTATCTCGCCACATACGAACTATCCTACATCGCGCAATCAAGATTTAACACGCAGATAGTATATATACAACCTCCCAACATCAACCGTTGGGCAGTAGCCCGCCAGGCACAAGACTCCACCTGGTTGGAGGATCCTCCCTTTGGTTGGAGGAACACCACACCAAGTTTCTCCACACGGTTCATGAGATACAGCCTGGTAACAGACGGACAGTTGGACAGACGGACGGACAGCGGAGTCTTAGTAATAGGGTCCCGTTTTACCGTTTGGGTACGGAACCCTAAAAAAGGAGGAGGTCGACGTGTTTTTTTTATGTTTGTTCTGTATCGTCGAATTTTGCCGTCCGATTTCTAAAAGACCTTTAAGTGACGTTTTGTGTTCCTCTATCGACCAGTCTGGTCCATATTTTTCTATCATTATCACAGTTATGAGGTCCAGAAACTTCTACAGAGACATTCATATTGTAGATTGTCACATTTCAGCACAGAAAAGTATAATTAAAAAACAAAAACTTTAATTTTTAAAACAAGATTAGTCATTATTGTAGTATAAAGTTATACAGAGAAAGATAAGAAGTAGCCCAATAATTTGATATCACAAAAACATCTTCAGAATTTCTAGGGACAACATTTTCCACGTTTTTGCTCACTTAACGCCCTTTTAGAAATCGGACGGTAGAATTGTGAACCGATATTTTATGCTTATTTTTTGTTTTAAAGAGTATTCTCCCGAGGTAGTCACATTTAAGTCGCTCCCTCCAGCGAAAGTGGTGCCACTTCAGAAAAAAGCATTATTTCTATCAACACACAACATATTGAAATTTCGTACGTACAACATTTTAGTCAAGTGTTGTAGAAATTTTCGAACACCAAATATCAACACTAGAGCTTCTGGATTCGAAGTTTTAGCGATAACTACCAAAAACGGCCGTTTTTAGCATTAATTACTAAAACTTCTAACCTAGGATGTCAAGTGTTGTTTTTTGGTGTTCTTCAATTTCTACATCACTTGACTAAAATGTTGTACGTACGAAATTTTAATATGTTGTGTGTTGACAGAAATAATGCTTTTTTTCTGAAGTGCCACTTTCGCTGAGGGAAGCGCCTTAAATTTGGAGAACGCCTTTGGAGATAGACAATGGAACGTTTCAATGTACAAGTAAATCACTCGCAATTGGTGCAATCGCATGTTTACCAAAGAGAAAAATAAATTTACTTTAAAAAAATTAAAAACCGCCTTCAAAATAAAACTATAAAATAATAAAAAGAGTAAAATAATTACCATATTATTAAATAAACAGTTTCAGAAGTGCCTTTAATTTGGATAAGCGTGGATTAGCACCGACATCTGAAACTGTTTTTTTTTTTAAATATGGTAATTAATGGTAATTAAAATAATATAAAGTAAAGGTATGCTGATTCCAAAACCATTTCGAAATGTTAGTTTTCTAAACCTTATTTTGCTATTTCCAGCTCTTAAAATTATAAGATGGTGCTTATTTTTACATAAATACACGAATTCGCTTGACATCTATTTAACCTCTAAAGTTGATCCGCTAAAGGGGAATGCCAAGATCCGGCCAATACAAAGTAGTATGAACAGACGTGCCGTAATTTTGATAATTCGCGTTTATTTTTTGTAAGATTTATGCAATATAAATAAAGTCTGGAGAAGTACACCGTCGGATAGTCATTTTAAATAGTATTTTAATAAATTGGTTAGTAAGTTTCAACGCTTTTTTTATCTACAACTGCAAATAGAAATGTTGCACAGTATAAAAATATAATTATATCGATACTAAACTTACATTTATAAATCGATTACAACCATGAAACAATATGTAATTGTAAATAATTATATCATAATAATATCGTGTTATTTAGGTAACAAAGTACCTATTTATTTTTTATTAATTTTTCTTGTTTGAGATATGTGAATTGTGCTCTTCCATTAATAGCAACTAATTATAGTACTAAGCTTTATTAGCAATAAACTGTAACGAGTAATCCTAGTAACCACTACATAAATACAACAGGTTTGTCACTATTCTTGTGATTTATCATAAACGGGCTACTTTTTCTTATACGAAACACAATAAATAACATAATATTTTATTACGCTGAGTATGTATAGGTACCAAAGACATTCAATAATGTTAGTTATCATATTTAATTAATCTCTTTGATTTATACTAATTTTAAACTAATATTTGTAATATTATGAAATAATTTTCAAACATGCTATTATTACTGTATTTCTTTTTTATTTTATATTCCATTCGATTATATACATACTTGATAATCGATTACGTTTAAAATCGAATATTGTTATGATTTTATTTTAATGGCGACAACACCTTTGTCACAATTAAAATAACTTCCATTTATTTCTTACAATTAAATGCGACAAAGTACCTAAGTATCTGTATCGAAGTATACTTCGATACAGAACCATATTATACGTATAATATTCCTATCGTTAATACAATATTATGGATTCCGGTTGGGCAAGATTTTTGTTAAATAAAATACTTTGTTTAGTAAAAGTATGATTTTAATATAATTTGGTATTATGACATGCATGTTTTACCATCGTTGCCATGGCAACGTCAATAAACGACAATTTCAAAATAATATAAGATTTATTTTACTAAAAGCCTCTAAATAAATAAAGATTTAAAAAAAAAAAAATTATTTTGCTTTGGTTTTGGTTTGGTTTGGTTATTTAGGTACTATTCTGACCAAAAATGGTTTAATTTTGTTACATACATAAATAAATGCTTTAATCAAACAATAATATTAAGATTTTTACAAAAATGTTGAAGGTCTATCAATACAATAATGGTTAAAAAAATATTCATGAAAATGTAGACGGAGTATAAAGAAAAGTTTAGTTCGATTTTCGAATTACTTTTCTTTCCTAGGTTAAAAATCTACTATTAAGGTCAACTTTATCGACTATAACTTTTCTTGGTGTACTTCCAGCGGGAATGTTGATATTGTAATACATTCTACAATATTTGCCCTTTTTAATAAGATATGTTTCATCTTTGTCCATTCTGGCCGAGTCGTAAAGGAAATCTTGGCATTCCCCTTTATACTTATATTTTTTTTAGTAGTAAATTTTGTAAAAATTTTGTAAAGTTTCGTTATTGCCAAATTCGGTGGCTAACATAGTTTTTTCGCCCGGTGAAGTTTCATAAGCGCTAGATGGAAAAATTACACTTTTAAGGAAAAACTTTATCCTCTTGGACTTAACTAACATTAACAGCATGTGCATGTATGTGGTGTTTAATGACTGAAGTACTTGACTAAGACAACTCTTGTAACAATGTATAAACGAAACTTAATAAAACACATACATTTACATGAAATGCCATGGATTTATTGTAATCTAAAGTTCGTTTTTTAATCTCGGAGACTGAATTGACAGGCACGAAATGTCAAATATGAAATTAATGTTTCAAAATTTTACAAGTTTGACATATTTGTACCTGTCAATTTAGTCTCCGAGATTATAAAACAGAACTTCTATCTTTACAGGGTTTCAAACGAAAAAAACCCAAATGTCCGCACACGCCTCTAGGTATTCTAAATATACATACCTCCTGTAAAAACTGCAAAAACTGTAAAGCAAGTATTGCATTTTATATAAATAATGTACTTTATACACATAAGTATGCCACATATAAATAGTGTAATTTTTCCATCTAGCGCTTATGAAACTTCACCGGGCAAAAAAACTATGTTAGCCACCGAATTTAGCAATAACGATACTTTACAATATTTCTACTATTATTACTCTGAAATCTGAGATACATTTCTTTTGGGCCGAGCCTGGGGCAATTTTGGTGGATCTCCTTTCGTCACAGATTCATCGGAATGGGCAGTCGGGTCACACGATCGGTTCAGAGTATTCCATTTGAAAAAAAGTTTCTGAATGTCAATTCTAATGTCAATTTTAATGTGTTTACAATCCACGAGTCCTAAGCTGAGCTTTGCATTTGTGTGAGAATGAATGCAGACGCGTCCTTTGCTTGGTTTAACAACTAATTCTCTAACTCCAGATGTTGTAAAAGAAATCAACATCAAAACTCTTCACCCTACTCCGTGACGTCGTCACGAGCAAATGTTTAAAAAATAATAAAAAATAACTACCGCGTAGTAAACATCAATATTCAAATTATTTTCTTAAAGTACCTAATGTTTAATAAAAATAAAATAAAAACAATTACAAAAAAAAACATCCCGAATTATTTTACTCTTATCAGTTTTTTTTTTTTTTTTAAGTCGCTTTTGTTTTTTTTCTTAAAGGTAAGACCGCACTAGGCGGAACTGCACCGCAGCGGAACTGAGCGTCACGACGCGTAATTTTTTGGTAAGCCGCACTTGAACTGCAGCGGCGCTACAAAAATATATTCAGTAGCTAGGCAACCTCTGAGCAAGATGAACGACGAAATGGATAATAATATGATTATTATTTCCTTGTTGTGCGAGGAAGAGGAAAGGATCGAGCAAGAACAGGCAAGAAAAAAGCAAAGAATATGGCTACATGACATATTAAACTCGCGATATGAAGAAGGCGAGTATTTAATGCTTTTGCCATGACTTAAGAAGGATCCAATAAGATTCCATATTTATTTTAGAATGTCTCAATACAAATTCAATGAGTTATTACAAATTATGCAGCCGCATATACAAAGGATGGACACACTATTCCGAAAAGCGATAAGAGTGGAATGAAGTTGGTCGAACCATACTCCGCGGCAGAGGAACTACACGTCGCGACAGGTTGCGACACTTTTGGTCAGTTGCTCAACTTTGCCGCGCAGTTCAGTTGCAGGTTGCAGTGCAGTTCCGTTGCCGCTTAGTGTGTGTTGTCTCATATAATTTCATAAAAACAATATTTTGACGCGTCGTGTCGCTCAGTTCCGCTGCGGTGCAGTTCCGCCTAGTGCGGTCCTACCTTAAACTTGTCCTTTCATAAAGGACCATCGCCATTATAAATAAACAACTGTATAAAGTCACGTTGTCTATAATTATTGTACTCTGTCGTCTTACCTTTCTCAACACGTGACGCTTCTTATTTCTCAATACATTTTACTTTGCGCCTTTTTCTGTTTAGTTCTATTTCAAACAAATAGCACAAATGTCAATCAAGTACACGTAAACGCGCACCATGGGGTCCATATGTATACAAAAAATGATCGCTCGTGAAATTAAGTTGGTTTTATAGAATAACTAGCTTTTGCCCGCGGCTTCGTTCGCGTTAATTTAGAATTTGACAATCAACTCTTAACACGCTACTAAACTTACTATAATAATATAAATCAATCATGATTTGAAAGACACGTGGCGCCATCTATGAACGTTATTATTGTTTTCCTCGGGAACAGTACTTTTTTTCGGGATGAATGGTACCCTATGTCCGTTTCTGTACTCCTGATAACATATATGCAAAATTTCAGGATGATCAGTTCAGTGGTTAAAGCGTGAAAAGGTAACAAATAAACAAACTTACTTTCGCATTTAAGTATAATATTAAAAAAAAAAGTTGGGATGTTTGTAGAATTATCTCACAGAAAATAAGGTGGTTTCTATAGAGTGCTATTTAATTTTGTAGAATCATCCGTCGGAAAAATAAGTTGGTTTTTATAGAATATTGTTTTTAGAATCATCGGTCAGAAAAATAAGTTTATAGAATACTGTTTTTAGAATCATCGGTCAGAAAAATGAGTTGGATTTTATAGAAAACTGTATCATTACTAACATGACCTTCAACTGAATGTCAATTCTGATTGCCTGTGAAATAAAGCTAGTTGTGGCCCAGAGACCGTGTTTCCAACGTTTCGCCTACTTTTTGCAGTCGGGTTTTTTAAGTTGACCTACATACAAATCTAAATAAATAAATTAACTTGATCAACCCCTCGTCCATTGTAACAAAACGGTGCACATTTGGTAATAAAAACCAGTGCTTATGGAGATCGGCAAAGCGAATAACTAATATAGAATGTATCGATCCACCTATTTACGACCTGATTGTGCCTTCGAATCACGTTGCTAAGATATCGTGCGCCCGTCAAAATAATTTATCAATAATAAACAAACAGTTGAATGTACAAGGTATCCTACTGGGTATATACTGGGTACACTTATCCTGACAGATCATGGTGGTGCTCTATATTTCGCGGCCAGCTACTGCTCACTCTGTACGCATATATCTTGTGCTTTAGTGAGCATTTGAACACTTTACATTGTCCATATAGGAGGCGATAAATGGAATAAGTTATAGCAATTTTAGTAGTTTAGGCTCTTTTTAATGAACCCTTCTCACAGTGGCAGACTGAGAGCAACATCTCAAGAAGACCTGACACTATACAGGGTGTCCAGTAAATTGTACTTACGACATACTGCGGGGGGTGATGCGGGCTTGGTTCAATACCTACCAAAATAGCAAATTATATGTACCGCAAACTGTTACGGTTTTCAAGTTGTACGAAATTTTCCAAAATATCGAATATCAGATTTTTTACTCTGTTGTAAAGAAAATTTCCTTTTCTGATATTTTTTTACATCAATTTATTCGTGAATTGTTACTGTACTCATTTGATTTCGTTTATATCAAAAAGGAGAAAGTGTTCAAGAAAAAAAAAACTTACACTATTCAAAATTTTGGAAAGTTTTGTTTAATTAGAAAACCGTTACATTTTCCGCAAAATTGTATGTGCTATTTTGGTAGGTATTGACCTAAGTTATCACTCCCTACAGTATGTCGTACTATTTACTGGACACTGTATAAACATCAGCTTATTTGATGCTTAATTATTGGTTATATTTTCCAAATCCAGAAATAATGCCAACTACAGTGCGGCAGGGGCGGCCCACCCCGTGCGGCACTTTTAAGGCCGGCGTCGATTACAGCCGAAACGCATCGAATCGAGTCGAGTCGCATTTGTTCCGTGCGAGGCGAAACGGTCAGTAATCGCAAGTCGTTAAAACAGAAATTCGCGTGACAACCAACCAAGTGCGCGCGAGTGATGCGATTCGGCGCGCTACGGCTCGTCGCTAATAGACGCAGTTTCATACTAAATATATAAGGGCGAATTTCTCCGATTCGATTTGACTCGACTCGGCGAGACTAGTGGACGCCAGCCTTTAGGGGGCGGCAAAATTTCATAATATCTTGTAAAAATTTGAACCATTTCATATTTTTGTCACACCTACGATTTTATATTTTATTTGTAACCTTTACAATACACAATAATGAGGATTGTTCTTGACGAAAAGTTCTTTAGAATTACCGTATATTTTAGTCTTATAAATTGAAATACGTAAGTAAGGGGGCGATCCTCCGCCCCGGGCGGCTCAAACCCACGCTACGCCACTGGCAACTATCAAAGTGTCTGTTAAGAACCTTTTAATAAATATTAAGTAAAAATACATATAATATTTAATATTCGATTTCAAAGGTATACAACAAGTGCAATAAATAGTCTATTTTCTTAAAAACTCTGATTCCGAGAACTATTATGGATACTGGTGCCGATTCTTTTGTTCACCAACTAAACTTAAATTAGAGAATTGCTATCTTTTACTAACAGATAGCGCGAGAAAAGGACGGTGATAGACAACAACTAAGTTAGAGATGTCAAATTAGTTTACGCCTTGAACTTCGCCGTGTTTTTAGTTGACACATTTTAAATGTTCGACGACACGTTTGGTGCAGTGGCTTAGCGATTGGCTTTGGCAATTGGCAAAGAAAAAAAAAATGTCGTCTAATTTTGTATGGAAATTCTAGCTCAACTAAATTTGACAGCTCTTATTTACGTCTGTCTCTTTCTTATTCTATCAGAGTGAAAAAGATGGCAATAGCCTAAATTAAGTTTAGTTTGTGCATAAGAGAATCGGCACCACTGTGTGTGCTATTTATTCATGTCTCTACTAAATGAAAAATATAATAAAAGGTCCATATCGTTAGTGTATAAGCAGTGATTGCCTAACGGTTGAACGGTTGCCTTCCAAGAATGAGGGTCCGAGGTTGAAACTGGCCCACACCTCTGACTTTTCGAATTCATATGCGGATCAGTGATTATCACTTGCATTAACGGCGAACGAAAACATCGTGAGGCAACCTGTACACCTGAAAAGGCTCCATAAAGTTCTCGATGGTGTGTTAAGTCCGCCAACCCGCACCAGGCCAGCGTCACAGTAGACATACAAGCTAAAGCAGTACCTCAACTTACTATAATCTCAAGAATTGAAACACTCACACAGATACGCTCTGTATACTGAGTAGTTTTTTGTTTTTGTATGGAACTGTATCCCGAAAATACCTTATTTGTCTTGTTGCAGTGCGTGTCTGTGTGAGTGTGTCAAATCGGACGATTGTAGGTAGTTGAAGTACTGCTTTAGCTTATATGTCTACTGTGCCAGCGTGGTGGACTAAGGCCTCAACTCTTCGAATTCTGAGAAGAAGCCCGTGCTCAGCAGTGGGACAGTAATGGCACAGTAGATATACAAGCTAAAGCATTACCTCAACTTACTATAATCGCTTGAATTGAAACACTCACACAGACACGCACTGTATACTAAGTAGTTTTTTGTTTTTGTATGTGACTGTATTTCGAATTTAGAGATAAACTACGATAACATGGCACGCCGCTTCATTGACACTGCAAGTAAAAATGTGTGAGAAAGAGTATTTACAACGTGTCATTCGTACAACGCAGATGTGAGCATTCTGCAACTGTAGGCCAAACATAAACAAAAACATGGATCAATCGCTCGACAGATTTGACGTCGCTAATTAACAGTATGGTTACTATATTACCGTTTGGAGGTTTGTATGAATGACATACGTGCGCCTTGTCTTGTCACTTTACTAATTCACTAGTCGAGCAACAGATCTACTAAATATCAATCATGTCAAGTACTGTCAAACACAAACATGGTGACTCGTTGGTATATGCACACACACATTGAAGACTGATGTTGGAGGGGCGCGCCATGTTATCGTAGTTTATCTCTACCTTATGGTATGTCTACACCCGTGTGCTTTCATGTTCATCTTGCGGTTTCAACTTTCAATTCCTCTTGCGTCAAGCGCATGCAATATTGATTGCCATAAGACTCGAACTAGTATTAAAGCATGCGCCACTGCATGCGCTATAGCGCCTCAGGCATGCGTCAGACGAAAGCGCAAGATGAACCCGAAAGCGCACTGGTGTAGACATACCATAAAGAAGTCTTGTTGCAGTGCGTGTCTGTGTGAGTGTGTCAATTCGGACGATTGTAGGCAGTTGAAGTACTACTTTAGCATAAGTATATATTTCTGTGGTTATCAGCTGATATTGTTAGGCCGGCCATACACGGGCAGCTTGAAGCAGTCAGGATCGACTGCTTTTTAACTGCAACTGCATAGTAAACTACAGCCTTCTACGTACGTACACACACGAAACAGCTCGAGCAGTTGCAACTGCTTCGGGCGGTTGGCGGCACGGCGTGCGGTCAAGCAGTCGCCAAGCATACACTGACTGCTCGAGCTGTCCGTGCATGTTTATCACTGGCTAACTACTCGAGCTGCCCGTGTATGACCGGCCTTATGTTATATGTATTAGTGTCCTCCTATCTCCGGCGGGCGTGGTAATGATAATGGCAGATTCCCCTGTGACCGTTCATTGTTTTGATCACTGGAAGTGTCATGTTCAGCAATGGAAGTTTACGAGCTGATGATGACATTATCCATGTTGTATTTATAAGAACTTCTGTTCATTCGGCAATAAATTCTCAAGGTTGTCGCTTCGACTTATAAAATTGAACCTTGAAATTGCTTCAACACAATTATTTCTCAACAAAAATAGGTACGGCGACAGGCTTCATTTATTATGAAGTGATTTTAATTGCGCTGGCGAATATTTTCCCGGTAGAATCGATAACTGGTATGATTTCAAATATGCTCTACATTAAAATTTAAAGAAATTAAAAAGCTTTTCTTCTACTTAGGAGTTGGTCATGTGGTATACTGTTTTTTTCGGAGTAGATGCTAAAGTGGAATAAACGCCGTAACTCGTTTGCAAGAAGAATGTGTATGTTAGAAATTATTTAAAAATAAAAACTTTAGCCCATTGCTTAAGCAAAGCCATGAATCCTAAGGTCCAGCCGTCTTGGATTCAATCCGTTAAATCGCTCAAGCACTTAAAGTTATCATTAATAAACAGTAGTAACAACTATTCATATTTTATTAGCGAACGGGGAGATAACTAAAGACTCGAACTCTAAGCAGGCCTCAATAGCCTGTGTGGCTGTGGGCTACCCAACTATAAAAATTGCTTTATACACCATCCTTTATAACTAAGGCTCTATAAAAGGTTTATTGCGTTCTGACTAAGATTGTACATCTTAAAAGATCATTCAAACTTATATGTATGTAAGAAATTTGTATAAAATATTTAAAAACAAAGGTTTCATAAGTGCACTTTATAAGACTAATTGCCCTTGATCATTCATCATCATCTGCCTAGCCTTTTCCCAACTATGTTGGGGTCGGCTTCCAGTCGAACCGGATGCAGCTGAATATCAGTATTTTACATGGAGCGACTGCCTATCAGACCTCCACAACCCAGTAACTGGGTAATACGATACTCTTGGTAAGACTGGTTGTCAGACTTTCTGGCTTCTGACCAACAGTAACGACTGTCAAAGATCTACAAATGACAGCCGGGACCAACGGCTTTACGTACTTTACGATGCACGGAGGAAACTCGCTATGGTAAATGGTCACCCATCCACAGACCAACCTCGGCAAGCGTGGCTTAAGCCGGAAGATCGGTCTATGCGCCTGTAATTATTTAGCCACGAGCTCCTCCCTTGATCATTATTATACTTAATAAAGCATCTTAGTAGTCTATTCGTTCTTGGAGAGTCTGCAGCATTGTGTTTTATGAGACTCCTCCTCTTACTAAAGCTTTGTATACTAGTGCTATAAAACCAACCAATCATAAGTGTTATTTGTCGTGTCACATTAAAGTGTAGAAACATTTTTGAAGAGTTTTATAAGTTTATTTTAGTTTACAAGAGTCTTGTAGCATTCTTTACTAAGCGTATCGCTTAACTGATACATTAATCTAAAGACATGAGAAAATTATTTAAAAAAAATGGGTTTAGATAAATGGAAGCGATTCTGTGGACATAATGTATGACTACACTTTAACATACACATTTATAATATACATTTAATGTATGTTAATTAACGAAAGGCGTTCCCGTTAACCAGCAAAATACTATAGCGTCCGTATACAGGGTGAAATCGTTAAGTTAGTGTCAACAGACGATTTTTTCGTCAAATTAGGAGATATTGAAAAAGTTAAGGCTAATTTCAAAACTAGGCTTGTCTTTCGCTCCCTCCGTACATTTAGTATGAGATTTAGGTTCCAGTGATCATACTGATCATACCTACGTAAGCTATCTCTTCCTTACTTTTAATCCAATATGGCGGCGGAGTTAGCCTTACTCGACTTCACTCTATCTTAGAAATCTGTGTGATAAACCTTCATATCACCAGATTCCTGACCACTACCTAAATCCATCCCGGGATTTCGAACAAGAAACAGACAGTTTTGTAGTTCTAGATTGCCTACGTAATGCGATAGCCCATTATTTTCATGTCTAATAAATAATAATAATATTGCAACCAATTTATGTAACTAATAAAAATACGCATAGTTCTATGACTATAATAATTTTCCTTATTGCATGGGACTAAATACCGTCATGACGAACTTGTGGCTGTATAACAGAACACTGCCTACACTTATGAGAATGGACAGGTGTATTTTTTATTAATTAAATTATCCGTTGTTTTTATTGACTTATTAATCCTGTCATTCAGTAACTAATTTAGGTCGAAAATAAAATGCAAAAAAAATTATAAACGTATTGAATACTTTATGAACAAAAATGTCATACAAAATGTAAAAGTAGGTAAAATCAAAATTCACGATATACGGCAGTTATTTTTCCAAAAAATATTTATATTATTTTAGCTACACAAATATACAAATACAATGGTGCCGATTCTCTTGTTCACCAACTAAACTAAAATTAGAGAATGTAAAATTGTCCAGGCGTTACACCTAGTAAACATCAACTATGAGTCATTCCGCTAATAGACGCAAGATTGCCGGCGTTCATTGTGTAATAGGTACTATACTTGAGATATCGTAAGTTACTAGAGTGTGACAAACATGATACTGTGTTACAGACTTACAGACAGATTGACGCTTGTAGATAGAATTTGAGATTCTGGACAAATATCCAGTGATTTGTTATCCAAAATTGCCAAGATCTACTTTCTTTAAATAACGAGTAGATAGGAAAGAAAATAATGAATATTTGACACAACCGAGACACATTACAAACAGATAATTTAGTCAAAGGAAATAATAGGAGAAGGTTCATTTGTGTGGTGATAATTTTACACTACATTTTAATCTTTTATTAACAGATAGCGCGAGAAAAGGACGGTGATAGACAACAACTAAGTTAGAGATGTCAAATTAGTTCACGCCTTGAACTTCACCGTGTTTTTAGTCGACACATTTTAAATATTGATTACATTTGTAGTAAGCTTAGAATATTGCTATGTAAATTCTACCACTTAAGCTTTAAAGTTCCCCCCAGCACCTTAAAATATTTATATATGTCCTTAGTTGACTCAATACTGAGTTATTCTCTTGATTGTTACGGTTTGACGTTTAAAACTAATATACAGAAACTAGAATCAATTCAAATTAGATTTTTAAAATTATTAGTAAACAAGAAAACTAAAAACAGTTGTAAAGGAGACTATTATAGGTTATTCAAAATATGTAAAATTCTACCAGTTAGCCTTAAGCATAAGTACCTATTATTGGTTAATAATCATGGCAGTCGAGATAGTGGCTCACTAGTTTCTAACAGGTATACTACCAGGTCGATGACAGCAGGTAAATATGATGTACCCAGAGTTAGTAACTACTATGGCGACAGAACTTTAAAAAAACGCGTTCCCTATTTATTGAACACCTTGCCTGCTGACATCAGACAAGAAGATAATAAAGTTAAATTCGCACATAAACTCAAAAAACATTTATTAGATTCTATGTTAGTATAGGTATTAAGTATTTATAGGTTATATACCTGATATTATGTTATACTGTAAGAGAGACAACGATCTCACAGTTAAACTGCGTAAGCAGTTTTGTGGGGCAATGTACTTAGCGCTAAGAAATTTTTAAGTAAATAAATCATTTTTTTTTTTTTTTGTTTAAAAAACGTTGCCCCACACTAAGATTTCTCTTGTATCGTGGGTGCGTTTACAGACACAAATCTCACAAACAAACGCCCAAACAAACAAATCATTCATTCATTCAAATGTCGTCTAAATTTGTATGGAACTTTTAGTTCAACTAAATTTGACAGCTCTTATTTACGTATGTCTCTTTCTTATTTGATTAGAGTGAAAAAGATGGCAATAGCCTAAATTAAGTTTAGTTTGTCCATAACAGAATCGGCACCAAAATGTAGCTTTAATTCCACTAAACAAGATCGCTAGTTTGGATGCAGTATGCACCACCACCCTTCCGCCCACAAGTATATACATATATGCACATGCAGAAATAGTGAAAAAATAATGCAACATGCAACCAAATCAATACACGACACGTGTTTCGCCCCTACACGGGGCATCCTCAGGATAAGTTGACTCCTCAATCGCTAGGACGCGAGAAAAGATTCGCGTCCTAGCGGTTGAGGAGTCAACATATCCTTAATTTTTTAATCAATTAAAGCTAGATATTGTATTTGCATATTTGTGTGTCATGGATTTCCGCAAAGTAACGCCTGATTCCATCATTTATATTAATTTAGCTACTAGGCGGTCTTGTTTTGATATTAGACTTAAGTTTTGAAATACTTCCTAAATTAACGGAATAATCGCCTGTTGACACTAAAAGTTTCCAAACGGTATAAAAAAAAACAAAAGAAAAACGTAAAAGCAACGCTTATTGTACATGCGCACTTGTCTATCAATTTGGAAAACACGGCAACATGCATTTAACTTATCTACGCTACTATTTTGGTCAGGCTGTTCCGAATAGTTTAAAATTTTTTTTGTTGCTTATTTATGTAATTTCATTTTAATGTATTAATGGCGTAGATTAACAGGTTTAAGGGAACGCTGTCTGTTATTTTACATACTGTACTTATATCTATGCTCACCTAATTACACCTACTACAAAATGATATTTGTTTATCAGTTCTTTCACAAGTAACACTAAAATAAACATATGGCCACAGGCAGTTGCCTCGGGTTAGTGTTAAACAAGAGTAAAAGGCCTAAAATTGACTTAACGAGTGTTATATAAGAAATATCATAAGCCTAACGCTAATATTAAAGAAGAGCACCTTGGATTCCATATTGATTCACATTTGTATTTCACAAGTAAGTCATATTCTCACATGCCATTTACATTACAAAACTGCCGAGGAAATCACTACAAGTTGTTTATCAATATCGACGACACGTTTGGTGCAGTGTCTGAGCGATTGGCTTCTGCGCTACGGGTAGTGGGTTCGATTCTCACATGGAACAAAAATTTGTATGGCCTACAGATAGTTGTTTCGGGTCTGGGCGTTTGTATGTGAGATTTGTGTTTGTAAACGCACCTACGATACAGGAGAAATCCTAGTGTGAGGCAACGTTTTTTAAAAAGAAAGAATATAATAGCAAGTTATCTGTCAAAGAAATAAAAGTATAAAGAGATTCAAAGATATTTATTTTTGCCAACTAAGTATACATAATGTGTTACAATATAAAATAGTTCTCTTAAATTAGTTGCCCTTTTCAGGCGTTGCAAAAGGATTAATTATTAATTAAATATAAATAAATAAGACAGGAAATAATATAATTAATTAAAAAATCAAAAAACCCACCTCCATAAAAAGCGAACTAAAAAGATGTAAACAAGACGTACTTCTAATCATTAAATATTTTTGACATAACGTCAAACTTACGTAGGGTTTCAAAAAATCATGCTATCAAATCGTCATATGCAGTCGGAGGCTACTTAAGACATGTAATTCACAAACCGACTAACCAAAAAAAACATACGTAGCCTCCGACTGCATGTGAAACAGGTTGTGTAATTCTTAAACGGAGCTTATGGCTGTAAAATGGTCAAGGAAACATCATATTGATTTTAAAAGACCTATTCAGCGATGTCCTACATAATACGGTAGGCGATTTTTTTTTATTTCTCCCCCTTTTCGTATGTCACGGCCACCATTTTCATTTTATAGAAACAAAACCTAGCCTATAATCATCGCACTGCTTAGACAAATCGATAGACACCTCATTCATTAAAATCCATCCAGCTGTTGGGCTGCTTCGAGGGTATAAATAATCCCACCCACATAGATACAAAGATACATAGATACGCGTGAAAAACATAACCCTGTCCATGCTGTCGCGCAGTCGGTTAAAAATATAGGTACTCACATTGTTACTTTAGGTTTTTTATTAAATATTTTAACCTTTTTGACAGGTTGTGATAATACTCTAACAACGAGATCACAGAGAGGAATAATTAAAAGAGGAATTACACTCAAAACGGCATTAGTAAGACACTCAAAGGCTTATTGACCTGACAGCATGCCAGTGTAAGACATTAATTGTTGTTAGAACAAAGAAATTATTGTAGGATAAAACACTTAACGAGACCGTAATACAACAACTATAAGGGCAAATACTCTAATAAAGTGCGCCCAATTCCAAACTTACAGACGTTTGATAGTGTACGAATTAATTAAATTAATAAGAGAAAAAAAAACCCACATCGGAATGGGAACTCACTTGCCTAACACTAAAGCTCAATTTCGCATGCGCGGACGACATTTTTTTAGGTATTTGACGCATTATTTAGGGAGTGAGGTTTCTGTACGTAGGACTATTTATTATTCTGTGCTCTGTGGACTGAACACGCGTAGAAGGGATACCATACGTACTATTAAGGATCTCCCTGATAACATCACCTACGAAATAAAATAAACATACGCATCGAATTGAGAACCTCCTGTCTATTTTGGTCTTGTAGGGGGTTCTGAGAACCGGGTTCTGGAATCTTTTGATAATCAAACGTTACATTAAACGAGTTCATGCGTTAAGGGAGTACTAATCCTCGGGCCACCTAATGACTATTTTGAAGCAAGTGTTAAAATAAAATCCGATAATTTTTATTTCCATGCAAAATGTTTTTTTTTTTATTTCTTCCCTACTTTAGTTACGAATTCAGAATGGAGCTTCTAATCCGTGGCCCTAAATATGACCTACAATCACACTGATTATAGGTGAAGATAGATAGATTTTAATGTATTTTTTATAAAATCTTTGAACAGCCATTGCTTTTAAACTGTTGACTTTTGGGGAAAATTGTAGAAAAAAAAGTTATTCATTTTTGTGGGTACTTTAACACCCATTTGGATTAGTATCCCCTTTTTTTATTTTTTGGATTGACTAGTCTAATGTTAAGTAAATGAGACCTTGTGTGAACCCTTAAATTCAAGCTTAAAATTCAGTTAAACCTCAAGACATCGTAGACTGTATGATTATTTAACATAATAATATATTTTGTTGGAACTTTATGATATTTACTGAGAAAGTCATAAGCATCATATTGGAATAGTTGAATGATTGAAATTCCTATAATAAGTTGCTAGTTTCTGTTCAAAATACCAGTCATTCGAAAGCTTTACAACGATTCGTCTTGCTTATTTGCTCGAAAGGGAAAGATTGAGAGATACTATTGTAACCCCGTAGTTCGCCGAAGATGATAATAATGAGCGTTCAGACCTGTGCTCTATAATGAGTTTTCAGAACTACCTCTGTAGTGATACTTAGAGTATAGTTCTGTAAACTTATAATAGAATCGCAGAGACAATTATGACTTCTATATTGCAACTTTCGAGATTCCCCGCTTGATCAATTCCGATTTAGATTAAAGTTCTCAAAAGGGCCTCAGCGTCCATTTCCCCGTGAATTTTCTCCATATAAAGAAAATAATCTGAGAAATCTTAGTTTCTTTTTTTCATGATTACTGTTGAACAGTAAATTAGTGATAAATAAAAAGTCAGTATTGTAATTGATAACGTTGACAATTTAACTGATAAAAAATGAATATCAGCTGTCAGCTAATAATTTGCATGTTGCTGTTTTACATTTATTTGTCAAATAAACATTTACAATGCAATACTGCATTGAGCTAACAAGCTTTGTGTTTTCAAAAGTCAGCAGCCGCGAACAGCCACGTCGCGTTACCCCCACTAGTGAGTGAATCTGAAAGGTTAGTTGCGCAATATTGTGAAGGAGTTTATCTATACGTTCTATACGTGCCTATCTTTTGTTTATCGGTGAGTCCTTGAACTATCGCGTGCTAATCACCGACGTCGAGGCCGGTTCGGAGCCCTCACCAATCTAACGCCCATCTTCGCCGTCACGCAGTTACATCGTCTACTTACATAGATTATTACAACACTTTCACTTAGAATGTAGAAAGCGAATTTAAGTTCTGCAATGAACGTACATTCTGCATTAAACGCGATCATTGTACAAAGATTCAAGTGTTTTTATGATTTCGTACCAAAATGGTCCGTCCGTCTGTCTGTCACAGTTTTAAAAATAAATGTATTGTATTGTCGTGGTGGCCCGGAGGTTACATACCCGCTTGTTAAGCACCGGGTTGCGGGTTCAAACCCAGGCATGTACCAATGTGACTTTTTCAATTTCATATGTACTTTCCTAGTTAATCCAAGACACCACTGACATACGGTGAAGGAAAACATCGTGAGGAAACCTGGACTTTAACGGTCTGAAATCGCCAACCTGCAATGAACAAGCGTGGTGATCAATGCTCTTTCCTTTTCTGTACGAGAAGAGGCCTTTGCCCAGCAGTGGGACAGTTACAGGCTAATATTTATTTATTTATTTTTTTATTATTTTTGTAACAAATTATTTCAGAGCTGAGTATGCTGTAGAGACTACAGGATTGATTTGATTTTATTTCAGGTCTCACAACTTTAGATTCCATCCATATTCCATGATTTATTCTTAACAACGATTCTAGCATCATTGAGATGCATTCACTTAGTGACGCTTCTCAAGATGCATACGGAGCCTGCATTTATCTACGGACTATTGATAAGTCTGGTGACATAGTCGTTCGATTGTTGTGTGCAAAAAATAGGTTTGCTCCTAAATAATCTCAAACCATTTCACGCCTCGAATTGTGCGAAGGTCTTTTATCAGCAGGATTAGTATCTATGGTTTGCGACTTACAATAATTACAAGTATATTAACCCGTCGGGGACATCAGAAAATTGGAAGACACTAGGAACATAAAAATTAGTACCGAAAAAGTAAAACGGAAGCTGTTCTGAAGAAGATGGAATATTAGAATACATCTTTCAGTTCAACTAATATGCACTAGTAGAAGTACTCTCAATAATATTCGAAACCCTGGCTTTCCTGTTTATGCTATTTCCTTTTGAATTAATTCATTTGCAGGGTTATTGTTAAGACAGATGGTTTTGCCTAAAAGTTATTGAGGGAAATAATTTCCTTTATAGAAGAATGTTTTCGTAGTATATTAAGGACTAACTCTTCTGTCGTTTTATGCTTGTTGTCTTGTCAGGCTCGTGACTTGAAGCCATTCGTCTCCAATCTTATAGCAGAGATCCTCATTACAAAAATTAGGCAATTATTAAAATCATGTCCAACCGTAGAAGATGTGTTTAAGCCCTACCTATTTAACTCTACACAACTGTTATTCACGATTTTGTAGTTAGGCAGTTACTCCGACTACAAAGGCAGACTTGCGCAGCATCGTTTAGCCCGGGGCTAAACCTACAAACTAAAAATACAAATTTCAATAGCCTGGGCTAAGAAAACAAATACGTCAATGTTTCGCAACTATTAGCTCCTAATATAGTAAATTTAAATGAGTTCGTCAATTAAGGGTTTCAAGATTAATGTTGCTTGATAAAATAACACCTCAAATATTATTAAATCAATTTATTCAGTTTACATAACCTCTCATAATAATCTAATATTACTCGGACCTTCGACGTCTGTATCAAAAAATGTAATACCGGGTATCCAACGAATGAATGTTATCAATGTTTTTTTTATTTTAAAGTGAACTTGTTGTTGTCCTACATCGACATAAATGTTTACTATTTAATCGATAATTGCCTATGCTAACATGTTGCGCCAATACAAACTCCGTTTGGAAACTCTCTTGTGTTCTGTGGTTTGCCATGAAGAACACGTTAAACAGTCGTTACGAGTAGTCAGAAGAAGTCCGGAAATCTGATAGCTGTCTCATCTTACTTAGGCTATCGGAATTCACCAGTAATAGGGTTGCGGAGGTCAGAGGCAGACAATCTGTGTAAAATAGAATCGACTAACACTTGAAAGACCGACTGACCCCAACATAGGAAAAGGCTAGGCAGTCATTAAAATTTTATTGCAAAACTAACTGACTTATTGCGTAATATAATATAAATTAATCATTTTTTAAAACTACAATTTGATAAGTATCAGAAAATACAACAATAACAATCTACTGACATGTCTAAACAGGACTTGCAGCATTTAGCGCCATCTCGCGGAAGTATGTTTTACAAGCAGTATGATTTAATATCTAATTATTACTGCGACATATTTCGTCTGCGATTTTCGGCTTAGATGATAATAGGCACACTAAAATTTAAATTACGATTCCTGACGTTATAAATAGGACTATCTCGGTAGAAATTATTTCAAACAAAAAAATATCATCCAAAATCAGTACATATATGTCGGAGTTATTTATTTATTCACAACACAACTAACATTACGGGTTACCCCAAATCGTCAGCGTGGTCTTTAACAATGATTTACAATATACATATACAGGGTTTTAACGAATTCGTGTAATTCCTTCAAATCGCGTGACCTACTGGTGACACTGATTGACCGTGCATAGGTTTTTTTCAGAATTAACAAAAAAAGTTTTCAAAAAATTAACCATGGTATTCTGTATCTGACTAATTTTAGCGTCCCAAGTTAACTGACTGCGTGGGGCGATATCGCGCTAGTCGTGCCCATCAGCTGTGTCGCCGTACCTTTATTCATTTGAGCATGGCATCGAAATTTTCTATCACAATAAAAATATTTGGGAAAAAAGAAACTTTTTTTATTTTTAATCAATCTAAATCCCGTGCGGGGTTAATTTATACCATTAATAGATCATACGGTTTGAAGGAATTACACGAATTCGTTAACACCCTGTATATATTATTAACATTAACAACACAGCACAAGTAAAGTTATTTTTGTAAACTCATTCAGAGAACAGCAAAAAAGTTACCGTCATTGAAGAGTTTCATTGTCTATCACTGAAAGTCTTCATCAGATCTTCACCAAATAAAGAAACCCATCACGGGATAAAACTCTTTCAAACTAAATAAGAATCATCCAAAGCGGTGAACAGACATATAAAGCACAAAAGAATTGAGAACCTCCTGAGAAGCTTTTTGAAGAATTTTGTTAAAAAATTGTATGAAATAGCAGGGCTTTTTTTATTACCACTCTAACCTTGCCTAGCAAAATCAACGGTACAAGAGAGATGACGACGTTGCAGACGAATCTGTTTGCATTTTCAGAAATGTTTGCACTCGGTCATCTACATTTTTATTAACTGTTTATATCCTCAATTAAATGAATATCGTAATCGTAAGGTTAGTAAACAATAAATAAGTTCTACTATAAAATAAGGCATTTAATAAGCATTTGTATGCTCCAGTTTCCTTTTTTGTTGAGCAAGTCTGAACTTTTCAGAAGAATTTGAAAAAGTTTTGTAAATTTTGTAAAAGCTTCCTTCCTCCTATTTTTGCAGTGCTCGACAGGGTTTGAAAATTTTACGACACGTTAAACACTTTATTCGATCGACAAAAATACCCCCTTTTGTAATATCAACCCCCTCCTCTTAGAACGGCAGCCATTTTTATTTTTGAAATGGCCAGTACCTATTAATTAAAAAATGTAAATTATCTTTGGGACTGGGAGTATTCAGGCATCATTTTTTTTTGTATGCTGACATTCCCCCTCTTCTATTTCGCTAAAAAAAATATCTCAGTTATGCCTAAACCCCAACTACTAACTTTATTTTCTTTTTAACCGACTTCTTGTCTTCCCAAATAGTTTAAAATACTCAATAAATCATTCGTAGTCCAAAAAAGTGAACAGCGTATACTTAATATTTAATTTTTCCTAACACATTAAATTAATAAAATGTAAACATCGTTTGCAATCAATAAATAAAATAACAAATGGTACGCGTATAGCACCACTAAAATAAATTAAATGATTAGTTGGTTGTGTGCCGGCTGTAGTAGGGGCCTTAATATCGACGTATCACGTGATGGCCAGCGGCGGCATGTTCATCCAGCGACACGGCATGGCGACATCGTGCGTTTCAGCTGAAATATTCGATGGGTAGAAGGGGAGGTTGTGCGAGGTCACGCCTGTGCTCGGCCTTCTCCGGCGGCGTCCGTCGCCGTTCGGCACCCCGCACGGTCTCGACGCGCGCACAGCGACCTCTTGCGTGCGCCGATACAGTGCCCCATCGAGTTTACGTCCAGCGACCACGCTGCGGACTCTGCCGCTTCTCACACTGGCATCGAATTGTTATCTTAATATCGTTCCTAGGCGACTCGCCTTTAGCGAACGACCGCCGCGATTCATAGCTAAAACGTATATTTGCAACACGACACACCAAAACTAACGCATTTCTCACAAAACGGGACGTCGTACTGTAAACGAGTCGAGCGCTTAATCGATCGACTGCATTAAAAAGTAAAAATTATTATTATCGTTTTGCAGTCGACCTTTGCGGATTTAGTTGCGCTGCGATAGGTGGTTTTTTAGTTAATTTTTTATACATATACCTAAAAGTGGTCAAATACTGCTTAGGCTTATTGACTAGTCAATAATATCGAGTGTGGTGCCGTCCTGTGCTTAGTTCGCTCAGTGTACAGTGCGTCAATTGTCGAGAGGTGTTATTCTTCCTTGGTTTGGTTGCGAGCTTAGCGTTTTATATTCTTTCGATTGGTTCTTGCTTTGTTTTGATATCCTTGTGGGAAAAACGCGATCCATGCTTGGAGTTATGACTACCATGGTATGGTTTCCTTTGTCTACGTTATTTATCTACTTTTTCTCTTCTTAGTAAAAGGAGGTAGTTCACATACATTATCACATTTAAATCGTTGCTTTTAGACTTAACGAATGTTACAAAATTTTATGAAAGATCTTCGTATCATTCTTCTTTCATAATTTCTTGTAGGGTTTGTTGGTTCTGACTGAGTAGTTTATCTAGCCATTACCTAGCATTTTTGTATTTTATTTAGTCGTTTACATTGTATTTCTATAATAAAGCTGTGCTTCTCGCTTTGGAAGCTTCATTGTAACGTGAGTTACAGACGCTATATTGAACCATCTATATTCATAGTATGGCGACGGTCTATTGTAAAAACTATGCAGAGCATGCAGCCCCTCCCAAGATTCTTCAAGTCCTTAAAGGATTCCCGGGGGTTGAGTTCAGTAGGCTTGAGTTGCGCTACACACAATATCCATCAAAACTCGCATTTTTGGCGTAATGCACAGCTTTAATTCATCTGTAGCTACATCTGACCATTTTGCTACTGGACACTATTACATAACGTTATATACTTAAAGTCGTTTATTGAACGTGACATATTTCACTAGTGTAGGTACATTTTCCCAAATGATAATTATCAGCATCATCGTTTGGAATCAAAACTGTGACAGTGACAGCTGCAGGGAGTCAGTTATGTTTCTCTTCGTATAATTTAATTTACATTTCATATTTCTATAACAAATGATGACAACTTTTATTATAATAAATGTTCGGCAAAATAGATAGCTGACCTAAAATGACACCGACAATGACATGAACATGTAACACATTGCCCGGAAATGAACACTAATTAACCAAATGTTCAAATTCATTTTAACAGGCTTTTTGGTTGGTATAGCATGATTGGCATTGTTTTTGTCACTAATGAATGCAGTCGTATTAAATATGGTTAAGACTCACCTATGTTCTCGAAGATACGATTATCTAATCCCGTCAACCTAGTTCTCTGAATTGACATTATCTACGTGAATCTTAGACGAAGAGCTTATAGAGTCGCTACAAGTCAGGGTAAGGTGTTTTGTAATAAACAAAGGGCCCTTATAATTTATGAAGGATGTATTATCGCGTTTCCTCCGAGAACGTGTACATAGTTATTATGTATGCTTCAAGTTCGCAGCTCGTCTCTTGGGCCTCGTAAAGCTAGTTTATGTAATATCGCACTCAACGCTAAACATCTCTACCACTGGGTATAGTTCAAGTACTAAGCTTCATCGGATTTTTTTCTTCTTTGAATCCATATCCGAGGGTACATTTCCCAAAAATAAACGTAAACTTTCGAAAAAGAAATATTGAACCCCGGTTAGATATCTTGTACACCTCCAAAAACATAAATAATAGCTACTTAAAAGCTTCGCTAATTTAATGCTAGCCACGCAGCTTTTTACAAAATTACTCGTAACTAAATACATTAATCAGTCATCATAATTCCATACATTCGATCCAATCACTTGTCACTCAAACTCAAGCCTCATTTAAACTAGCAGATAACAACATACAGAACATAAATTGGCTAAAGCATCAGAATTTCTACATATTATAATGCTAAGATTGTAATGGGAACACCCTGTTTTGAAAAGACGTTTCATTCGATACTTGTATTGTATTGTCGTTCAATGTCAGTTTCCTCGTGTCCGTCATTATTCTCGAGCTTCAACAACGGAGAGAAACGTCTTGCGCACTTTGAACATGTGCACAAAAAGATGAAAAGAACCGCCTGCCCATTGACACAGTGTCTTGAATGAGGCCCGGCCTCGTTCTCCGCTTTCAGGCGCTCGTAGCTGTATGCCTATTAAACGTGCTCTATACACTTGAACTACTGTCTTAACCGACATTTGAGGAAACTTAAGCTGGTGCTTACAAATATTTATATGATATAGTTGCGTTTCCTTTTGCCCATTCTTATACCAATCGCTGTTATAATAAAACTATATACAAACCATACCATCGTAAAAATATCGTCATTTCACCATGCAGAGTGTACTGAGATAATTTACTAATACATAAATACGATTATCGGATTAGAAGAGAACGAGGGTTCAGAAGTGTACGTGAGGATAAATCGATCATCTATGCAAAACACGGCAATCGCACTCCTCGAGTCGGCGACGGCCTTCGAGCGAGCCGTGCTGGAATGTGAGCACCTGGAGGCGTCGGAGCACGGCGGGTTCCGGTGAGGACGTTGGCGCGGCAGCGGCATGGAGGAGCGCGGTCCGCCGGACGTGCCGTTGATCGTGAGCCCGCCGTGCACCGGCGCCGGCGGCGCTGCGCTCACCACGTCGCGGCGCGTCGCGTCCGCTCGCGGCTCCCGCGATGACCCGCCGCCCTCCACTTGGCGCTCCTCGGTGCGTGTGCGTGACACCGGTTTCCGTGGCTCACGCAAGAGTGTCGTTCGCCTCGAACCTCCCTGTAATGGCCTCAACGGGTTGCCCGCCATCGGCAAGGAGGTAATTCATTTATCTCTTTGCCAGATATTGTGTTATGACGAGTGTTGTTACATTTAAATGTTAAGCGATTCAAAAAGGTCAATAACCACTAATCGATTCAGCTTATTGTACGTGCATTAATGTAGATTTTGTGCTTTAAAATTCAATGTTGTGATAGGGTAGGTTTTATTCCGACAGGTATCAGTTTGAAAAAAAAACTGTAGCGTATAATATTTTTAATCTGTGATTTATTAACAGAAAAGCTGCCACAATAGAGGCAGAAAGCTATTAAATAATAAATACTAACAGCGCACACAGCGTGAAGCAGCGAATGAATTATTCACATATTTGACACCTCTAGGATCTCTACAGCCCGCGTTGAACTCCGGACTTATTCCATAGACGCCATATTATTTATTAATATTAAATCGACGTTAATTACGTCCTTTTATTTTTTTAATAATTATGATTTTAAACTACTAATTTAGAAATAGGGACTTTAAACTCCAGAGTAACCGTTGCTACTCTGTTTTAAATGGGTTTGTAACAATATGCTAAACTTTATACAACTTCAGTATCGAATATAGGTACACTTTTATAATAAGGGCTTTATTAAACATAACAAGCAGAATAAAAAGTAACGATAACCCACTAATTGTCACTGTCCGCATACATACACACGAATACTTCATCCATTAACTTTTCATAGTTATAAATCTTAGCTTTTGAGAATGAATTTTGTTTCTAAATCGTTACCTCATGTTTGTATTTTCATCAGGAATGCCTTTGCTAACGTAATAATGCATCCTAATCATATTAAAAACATACTCAATCTTAATTGTAGCACCTATGACGTAGTACCTACCTGTTCTAGTAGATTTCACAATATTCTGATAAATACATTGTGATATGAACGTGACAGCATCTTCCTAAACTACAACTTTTGAATCATATAAGAACCAAATACAGTATTATAAATTTTAATAAAAGCGCGGTCGAGTAAAGTAATTGTAAAAAAATTAATAAAAACGAAAACAAACTGAACAAAGGGTTATAAAAGGTCATTGTTCCGAATAATTAAAATGTATAGAATGTTTTTTTTTGTTTATTACCCCTCTACAGAGAGATAAAGTAAACTCTGTAGTTTTTACTTTTAATTACGTTATTTAACAAATATTTAAGCCTTTCGTAAAAAGTTATCACTTTTTACCTAACCTACACGGATTGAATCATTACTAGGTGGATTATAAACTTTCCGCCTTAGTTCCAACTATTAATTATAAAGTTACTATAACAAAATGAATTATTTAACAGACTTTTAAATATGTAGTTACAGAAAATGTACAGTAATAATTACCACGTGATGGTTTATAGGTGAAACTTAATCATATTAGTATATTTGTGTATTATGCTGGATGTTTGGTGATTATGCGTGTTAGCCGTAACATAGCTATTTGCCAGCAGTCGCCTTTCGTGTAGGCCACGTAAACACTTGTGACGTCATTGTTCGCAGGTACTGTCTCTGGGCGCGACGGGCGGCCACAAGGGAACCACGCAGCCTTCTCATCCCTGCACTATCCTCCACCATTCTCCTTACAAGGTAAGACTTGTATCTACATAAACACATATGACTTGTACGTATATTGTTGAAACGTTTTCGCAAACATGTTGATAACCGTGATTATTCATTATTCTTTAATAACACATCTACACTGTAATTACTTAGTAATTACTTGGTAGCATTTGAAATGTTTCGTTTTATACTTTGCACATAAGAAAAATATAAATTATATTCGTCGCATTGACCTCGCTCTATAACCCAACATAGTCGACACGCAACACGCTACAAATTCAAATAGTTTTGCTGTAAAATATTTAAATCGAAAGCTGTATTCTATTAAATTTGCACAAACTGCTATTTCAGGCCGCTTGGGATTGGTTGATCCTAATACTGGTGATCTACACGGCGATATTCACTCCATACGTGGCTGCCTTTCAACTGAACGAGCCTGACTTCGATAAACGATCCCGTAGCTTCGGCGAAGACCCCATAGTTGTCATCGATATGATCGGTAATAATCATCCCTTCCATTGATAGATCAATACCTTTTAGCCAAATAATAAATTATGCAGACAGCAATTTACTTTGGCTACGATACACAAATATCTAGAATATATGGACGTCAGCCAAAAGTCGCTCAAAACCTTGAGCTTTGCTTCAATTCATTACAGCTCGGATAACTAACACCATCTTATTCTGAAATTTTCTTAGAACTAATGACAATATTTTCGCACTATCAAATTTTTTGCACGTTACAATCAGAGTACTACTTAAACTACTTATGTACTCTGATTATAATGTACATATTCAAGGGAATTAGAACAATAAAATTTAACACAGAATGTTTTATTTTCAGTGGACGTAACTTTCATAATAGACATCCTGATAAACTTCCGCACCACGTACGTAAACGTGGCCGATGAAGTGGAGTCGGACCCTGCCAAAATCGCCATGCACTACCTGCGAGGCTGGTTTCTAATCGATCTCGTCGCCGCCATCCCGTTTGATCTTCTGCTCTTCGGCACCGACACCGACGAAGTGAGCTGCTTTACCTCACCTACATACACCACATTTGGTTTCATCTCACATACGATACCTACACAAACTTAAATTTAGAATTAGACAACAAAAAGGAATGGCTGAATAGAAGACAAAAACACCAACGGCCTTACCGTGATTCGCAAACTCGTATCGATTGTCGCACTAACGCCTCACTCGCCACCCAGCGAGAATCGATTCAAATCGTTTTTGGAACGTGAATTAAGTAAGTTTGCTTTTCACGGTGGATATCCAGACGATCAGTTGTCCGAAACGGTGTCACAGCTCTCTGAATCCCGAACTTTATATATTGAGAGTTCACTAAATATCAATGCAGTTAAACTCGTATATAAAAATAACACAGTGGTCACAAGTGGAGGCCATACAGTACAACAAGATTAGGGTGGCGAAGCACGATACATTCCGCATAGTGAAGGGTAAAATAGGTCATAAGAATATGAAAGCGAACTAGGTCAAGTTAGGGTTGCACGATAAACATTTTAAGACGAAACAATATGAACTCATACAATTTTTGAAAAAAGTTAACTATTGTTTCGTTCGGGATGAACGGTTCTTTCGGACAAATGAAGATCTGGTTATTTAATAGCGAGTCACGTAGTTGTGGAATGCAGTCAATGCAACTGTCACTATCGATTAGGTTACCACAGCCGATCATTTAACGATCCACTTTATATTCTAATCAATTAGCTATTTTGTAAATTATTTTAAAAACAATCAAAATGTGTAAAACCGACTAAAATCATTTCATTCAGTATGTTTTGTTCGTAAGCAAAGTTGATTTGTGATTTTGTTTTGATTTAAGACAACTACTTATTACCTGTTGATTTTGTTGACGATTAGTAACCAGTCGTGATTTATTTTATCATTTGTTAAATAGTCACGTTGTGGAGAATGCCCGAAGGTGGGTGCGTATTGAATTTGTAATACCATTTCTTGTTACAGCAGGGGCTGGAAAGTGATGAGGTATACCATCTTTGTGAACTATTTTTATGTTGCTGCCACTCAATTTTATTATATTTTTAGTTGACATATTTTATTCATTAATTTCCACTAGCCATTTTGAATCCACTAAGTGAATGCGTTAATGGAAGATATGGACGCTTCCCATGAGCAAAATGTCAATCATTACAAGTCGTACACCGTTCCCGACATATATCGAAGCTCACTAGTTGTCACGAGCTTGCCGCCGCAGGATAGCGACTTATACGAACATGGCTAGATATATTCAGAACATCGCTCTGCGTAGCGTTTTGTTTCTTAAATTATAAGAGAATATGTAAGTCTCAATGGATGCTCCTTTCAACTGAATACTAGCTTTGAAGAGCCGAGTTTGAGTAGTTTATTACAAATCACCACGTGTTATGATGAAATTAGATGCGTCTTGGTAATACAGAAAATGTTAAAGGGCTTTCATCTTTTATTTATATTTGAGCATAATATTTTAGCTTTTTTAGCACATACGAGTAACATAATATACTTAGATTTGTAATGATATACTACTTGCATAATTTACTGACATAGTTGTGAACCTCATAAATACGTACTGTTCTAAACCAACAACTACTTAGTATCACTAAAATAGCATAAAGAACGTAAATTATTTTAGCAGGCATCAATTACTTATATACTTAGAAGTTGATATAGGATAAATAATATATATTTATCATTCGGATATGATTTCATTGCGAAAATACAACGGCGGAACATTTTTCATTGGCTTTTCTTAGTAAAAGTACCTACAAGAGTCACGAAATGCACAGAGCTTGGTAGCAATTACGCTCACACTTCCCAGACTTTTTGTACCGATCAATAAACCGCCTTTATTCACGACATAAAGAAGCACCAAGTTATAGTCAGTCCCGAACTTACATAACTACTTAAAGCACCCACCTTACATCAAGCAATATATCAATATATTGATGTACTATACTGTATCCGCCACTGATCTGTATACCCACTTTAATTTATTTACTCATCGTAATTTGTGTTTGTATATTCACGAATTGGTTTAAATGGACATCTACATTGTTATTTATTTTCATACATACATAAGGATTACCTATTTTTATTTTTAAATAAATTGTTTTGAAACGATTTTATTTATTTTTGTTTTTCCTTTTTTCCAAATCCAAACCTAATAAAACTAAATCAAATCTAAAACTACCCGCAGTGCAAGGTTCAAACTAAGAACCCATGAAAGAAACGGGCGGTACGTTTCAAAACTTATATTTTGAGTCACTCATCGATGGCAACCCATTGACAAACAGCAGCAGCTTCACAAACAATGCTTCCCATAATATATACAGCACATAATGACCACACGTGTGAATGTTATAACTACTTACAAATTATTATTAACATACCTCAAAATTTGTGTCCTTTATTTAGCTGATCAAAAACTTTACATTATTATCTATATTTTCTTAAATCTGAAATGAAACACATTTACTCACTCCAAAAAATACAATTTCATAAAAGTTCTAATTATGTTATTTGTTTCTTGTAAAAAGCGTAACAACTGTTCTATTGCACACACAACTAGTACGAAATACTCTAGAAAAAACTTGAAATGATACCTGAATACTTTATTGTGGTACAAAGTATTCCCTCCCATCGAAAAAGTTGATAATTTTAGGTAAGTCCTTAAAACCTCTAAACTCGGATTTTGCAAAACATTACTTACTGCCAAGCGTTTTTTAAAATGCACCAAGTTTTAAAAAATTACTAATCTTTGTATATATTTCTAATTAACTATTGTATTTGCTTAAAACTAAAACTCACATCGACCATTATACATTCACAATTCAATGCCATGGTTTTAGGCGCTGTGGTCATTGGTCAGTTGATTGTAGAGGGACTATGTATTGACACTGAAGTGATATCAGTAATCAAACAGTATTATGCACCGCATTATGTACGAAGCCAGCTAATTTTATAGTTTTAAAATAATCGCTTTTAATTCTGCAAACTACATACATATTATATCTAAGTTTGAGCTCAGCAGCATTCATAGGCCAGTTTTTGCTTAGTTAGCGTGGTTTTCGCTGCGAGGCCTCGTTGATGCTATTTAGTTTTAAGCGAACGTTTCATATAACGCTTGAGTTGGGTTTGCGGCTAAGTTGCGTTGCACCAGCGCCTGTCGGAACGTTCTGAGGTGTCGTTGTGGTGCTTGCAGACCACGACTCTCATCGGTCTGCTGAAGACGGCGCGCCTGCTGCGACTCGTGCGCGTCGCACGCAAAATTGACAGATACTCCGAATATGGAACCGCCGTACTGCTTCTACTTATGGCCACTTTTGTCCTTATTGCCCATTGGTTGGCCTGCTTATGGTGAGTTATACTTAATGGTAAAATTAAGCTAATTGAGAACATTGAGGTTAATTCATACAACAGTTTCTTTTATTGAATTTATGATGTTTATTTTATGCCATGAAAAATCGTGCAAAATACGACATTTTATCCAATAAGAAGAATAGTATTATTTTACAGTATTCGAATTAGCCTCGTTGTTATCAATCCCATTTCGTCAGTGAAGTTCTAACAGTGCGGAAGTCAAAAATGGCTACTTTACAAGAGAGTGAAAAACTATTTAAAACGAGGAGCGTAACTACGCTGAACGCAGTATTGTTTTTAATTATCACTAAAAATGAACTCTTTGATGATTTAACCTTTGAAAATCCTAATAGTCTTTTTCATTTCAAGTAAAATTGTGGCTTTCCCAGTGTTGTCTGTTTTTGTCACAAAATGACTTACGCACTGTTAGAACTTCACTGACGATTTATTATAGTCCCAGTTAAGAGATACTGAAAATAAAGTTTTAACAGTTTTATTCGTCAATACAAAGATCATGTTTTAAATAGTTGTCATCATTTTACATAATTACATTTTCCATCATTATATACTTAACAACATGTAGTTATTCATCTACTCTACAATGTTCGTCTTTGTATCCAGGTATGCTATTGGCAGTTGGGAACGGCCACAGCTTCACGCACCCATAGGATGGCTGGACGCACTCGCTAATGATGTCCAAGCTTCTTATGACAACTCCACTGGTCCATCCATGAGGTAATGTATAAAATAAATCCGTAATGATTGACGTTCAAAATCCCTTACTAACACAAAAAATTGCTTTTCAGATCTAGATATATAACCGCTTTATACTTCACGTGCACATCACTAACAAGCGTTGGGTTTGGGAACGTTGCGCCTAACACAGACATGGAGAAGGGGTTCACGATATTTGTTATGCTGGTTGGCTGTAAGTACATCTGAGAAAAGCATTAATACTACCACGAAATAGAAAAAACCCGTGGAAGTGCCCTTATACTTCCTTAGTCCGGGAACCAGTGTCGCCAAACTGACATACAATAGTAGATTGTATCATAAGGGAGCAAAATAATATTTATACGGCGAGGGCGCTTTTTTGAATCCAGAGCGAAGTGAGGGATTCTAGTAGAATCCTGAACGTAGCGAGGGATTCAAAGTACGTCGCCCGAACCAAAAATTTTGCGCCCGAGTGATACACTCTACTTTTCATCACCCACTATGAGAAAATAAAAGGCGCCTGATATTTTATCTCCCGGGATTTTGCAGGTAATAGATTATCCATCACATTTCTTGCGTCAGTTCTAATACTTTCAGGAGTTAATTCTATATTTTCACTGTCACTTGAAGAACTCATTTTTTAAAACAAAACCATGAATTTCTAACAATCCGTAAAAATTGACGAAAACGCGGGTTGTAGTTCGCGTGTTTTTAATTTGATTTCTTTTTTTTTATTATTCAGCCGGCGGCGGCGCGACTATGTGCCGTCGTACCAGCCAGTCTTTATTCAAACAATATTTGCGATCGATTTCTTTGACGCTGAACACTAAGATGTTCCAAATTCAAAAAGTGCGCGGCAAAGATAATTGCAGCGCGATTATAAAGAGGATTAAAAACTCTTTACTGCCCGCTAAAAGTTTCTTGTAGAAAATGGGTGCACTTAAAGGCGAACCAAGTCGTCCTTTTCGAATAGATGGGATGACAAATATATAGAAAGATATCCACGTTTTATACTTCTATACACCGCGGTGAGATGGGATGGTCTCCAAATTCGGTGTATTTGGTTGACCTCCCGGCGCATTTTATATATTGATTTTAATTGTGCTCCGTATTTTTATTTCGAAAAGAAGGTGTCTAAATAAGCCTATTTTTAAATTGGCCTCGATTTTAACCAAGCAGGTTTGAAAATATTTAGGTTTGAAATTTTAGAGACCACTGCGATCAATTTTTATTTTGGAGATTGAGCCAGATACATTTTTCATCCTCCTATCAATTTTACACGTAAACATTGCAGAAAGACGTACTGGAAGTAGCTAATCGCGTGTGCTAATTTTGGAGCTCCGCATAATTGAGACACACATACGATGGCTGGGTAGGCACTTCCACATGTTTTTTCTATTCCGTGAATACTACCAACTTATCTGTCCCGGTGATCAAAATTGGTACTGACGTCACCACAGAACAATAATGCAGAGAAACGCTAATGACAAGCAACAGCAACGCTGCCTACCGGGTCAGAATCGTTGTTAGCTCTATCCGCTAAATAGTACGTCACAATCTCTCATGACAACTTTCTTCTTCCAGCTCTCATGTATGCCAGTATCTTCGGTAATGTATCAGCTATTATCCAAAGACTATATTCTGGAACAGCTCGTTATCATACACAGATATTAAGAGTACGAGAATTTATTCGATTTCATCAGGTAAGATTCTGACGACTACTGAAATGGTATTTCCAACTTTTATTAGAAGAGGTGGATTATTTAGTGATTACTTAAGATAGGATAATCGGATGCATATTTACCTAAGGTTGAGGTGCTTGCTATTATGAAATGCACTTTTGTATAGAAAAAATCGCGCGATTTCAGGATCAAAAAAATTAATGTTGTTATTATAGAATCGGATGGTATATTTACCTACGTTCAAGTGTTGGTTTTTATGGAATGTTTCTGTCACTTTTGTAACTATCGTAAAAATCCCGCAAATCCGCAGTCGACTAATTTTATTTTTTATTTATTTATACTTCTATGCACTATGGTGGTACATAAGGCGGACTTAATGTCATAAGGCATTCTCTACCAGTTACCAGTCAACCTTTGGGTTAAAAATAAAAGCATCGTAATAGGTACAGCAAAAAAATAAATAAAAAAGAGTTGACAATTTTGAACTGAATAATTTAGTATTTTTTCCGTCCGACTACAGAACGGGATGCATATTTACCTACCTAATATAGGAATTTACCAAACTGGAACAGCAAACAAAATCAATTATCAAAAAAAAAATGTTTAAAGTCGCTTCCATAATTTCATAGCATTTATTTATTGCATTAACTTTAGGAAAATATGCGTCCAAATATCCTATTTCTAGTGATTACACTCAAGTCAAGCAACTGCGTGATGTTTGCTCTCTTTTTAGTATTCAGCTGTCATATAGCATTATCTTACTCTGACGTCCCAAACACATTTCTTTCAGATTAAGGGGTTATTTCACCAACATATCAATAATGTAGTCCGTAATTCACCTGATAAGCTAAATGTGATCTAGAACTAAGAAATTAATGTGTTCAATTATACTGTCATTATCACTATTGATATATTGTGGTGAACTGCAAATGTTAGCTATTGAAAAGTTTAGACACCGAATTAGGTTAATTAACACTTAATGATAGGTTGGGAAAATACCCCCTAAGTGCCATAATTAATCTTAAGTTTGGATAATTCTTGTTTTATTGTATTTATAGATAACGAACCCTTTGCGACAAAGACTGGAGGAGTATTTCCAACACGCTTGGAGCTACACGAACGGTATTGATACGTCCAGCTTACTCAAGGGGTTTCCAGAGTGCCTCCAAGCAGACATTTGTCTTCATCTTAACAGAAACTTACTAGCGAATTGCTCAGCTTTTGATGGTGCTAGTCCAGGATGTTTAAGGTAACAGCAACTTTTCAAATTAAAAATCTTTGTATGATAAAAACGCGTTTTACGGCCGTTTAAAATTAAAACTCTTGGTATCTTTACCAATAATGATTTGCATAGGAGACCCTCCCATACGTTAGTAGCTATCACACCTAAAATTTAGAATATATTTATATGGCAAGTTTGGCAATAAATAATACTAGGTACTATTGGTAAACAAAATGATTCGTTTTCGGCCATAGGAACTGGGCACTCCCCTTTTAAATAAACTGACATTAAAATACTAATTTTCTTGAAAAAATCACTTAATCTGTAATATCTAAACAATTTGTAAATACAATTTCATAACATAACTATTGTTTCGTCATGTTTGTGTTGATTTCCAGAGCCCTCTCGCTGAGGTTCAAGACGACACATGCGCCGCCTGGTGAGACCCTGGTGCATCGCGGTGATGTGCTCACGTCTCTCTACTTTATCTCCAGAGGTTCTATTGAAATTCTAAAGGACGACATTGTTATGGCTATATTAGGTAAGTTGTATTTTATCGCAAAACTACAATTAAATAAAAAATATGTGACGTTACATTAGAATATATTATTTAGTCCAGACGCACATCATCATCATCATCATCATCATCATTCAGCCGAAAGACGTCCACTGCTGGACATAGGCCTCCCCAAGCTATGTTGGGGGGGGGAGGGTTGCCATAATCGCCACGCTGGGCAGGCGGGTTGGCGATCGCAGTATGGTTGTTGAAGTATTCAGAGAACGCTGCTGCCCATCCTCTAGTGCAGTGGCTCACAAACTTATTTCGTCTACCGCCCATTTTGAGAATCAATTATTATTTAGCACCCCCTAAAATTTTTAGATTTACCAAATCTCAAAAATTACAATGGCAATCATTACTTTTACCGCTCTTTACCGCCCACTTGTATCGCCCACTTTGAGAAAGACTGCTCTATGAATCGCTTAGTCGCCTTTTACCACACCCATGGGAAGAGTCATCCTTATCCTTCATAATGATGACTAGCGCTGTTTTGGGCAGCTGTCATTGCGTTGTGTAATTTTATTGTGTGTAATTTTACAACCGAAAAATAAATGTACCTATGTATGGCATGACTGCTATTGGCGTAGTAGTCAAGCACTCTGCTTTCTGCCATCCCCGCACAATACATATCAAATGAACAAATATGCCTCTCGTAGTCCACAGCTGGTCATATTGGCCTCTGCCAAGTATTACATATTTGTATAGCCTACTAGAAATTGATACGTGTTTAAGTTAATTTTAAACTACTGAACTCTACTTAATTCTCTGTCTGGTGCTGGTGGTAGGACTCTGGTAGATATGCCAGAGTCCTACTTGTATAGTTAACGTATTTTAATGTTCGCTTGTTTCCCAGGTAAGGATGACATATTCGGTGAGAACCCGTGCATATTCGGCACGGTAGGGCGTAGCAACTGCCGCGTGCGCGCGCTCACCTACTGCGACCTGCATCGCGTGCACCGAGACGACCTGCTTGACGTGCTCGACTTTTATCCTGAGTTCCGCTCCTCCTTCGTCAACAACCTCGAAATTACCTACAATATGAGAGATGTCAGTACCACGCGTAATATCCTCTTTTCTTGAATACAATTCAGTACTAAACGTGGGGGCTACAACGATCGTTGTATAACATTGAAATAATTACCAAACGAAATATCAATGTTTGCAATTATTTATATAAATGAGCAAGATTGATTGAAACCATAAATACAACGACACAACAATTAGATGGTACTATCTATTTATTAAGTCGTTAATTAGCTACGGAACTGCCCCATAAATACGTACGTTTAGGGCCTGCGCAGACGACGGACTTTTTGTCCGACGGACTACCACGGACAAGAATGAAAGTAGTTGGTAGTTGTTGCCATCTCAGAAACTAGAGTTCTAACCACAACTACAGACAAAACTACCTACGTGTGCGTTGAGTCCGTGTTAAATTTCGCGACCGGCAAAGACTACCAACCACATCAATTCCTGTCCGCGGCAGTCCGCCGGACAAAAAGTCCGTCGTCTGCGCAGGGCCTTATGGGGCAGTTCCGTAGCTAATTTTACTGTAGCGTAGCTACGCGCTACGGGCCTACATAAAGTCGTAGCGCGTCTACGTCGCCGCGTAGCCAGCATGTAAAACAGAAAAAGCGACAACAAATTTTTAAGATCATCTTAGTTTTTGAAATGGAAGTTACGTAAAACTAATAGAATGTTGAGCGAATTGTACATGTTTCACAAATATGTAATTTGAGTTTGCAAATTGAAGTGATGTTTGTCGAAAAAACTATGTATTTGGTCTTAAACAATAACTAGACGGCGCAGCGCCGCGGTCTTGTCGCGGATGAGTGACCTTCCTACTTATCCGTGTTACGTATTTTGCAGGAAGAGCTGGGTGGTATCGAGCCGAAGCGTCGCATGCGCTACGAGAACCCGTGCGACGCGCGGCTGCTAAGAGAAGCGTACGCGCGCACCACGCGACGCCCGCACACTGAGACCTTCGCCGAGAAAGTGGTGAATGCAACTGCAGTTCTAAATTTGAATGTTTTTTTCTGGGGACATGGCCATGTTATCAATAGCCTCGCATACACCTCATTTCATTTGATGAAACATTTCATGAATTAATATAACATAATCAAGCCATTACTATCACACTGCTTCGCACGGGTCTCTTCTCAGGATAAGAAGGATTTAGGCCTTAGTCTGCCATGCTGAACTGGTGCGGGTTGGCGGACTACACGCCCCAGGCGTTTTTTTTTTTCGAAATCTTCTCCGCTTTGCCAGTTTCCTTTCGGTGTTTCCTTCACCGTTAACGCAAGTTATAATCAAATTCTGATCCGCCCATGATTTTGAAAATTCACAAGGAAGGCAAGCATTTAAACGCTAGGCTATCAGTCTATCACTGCTTAATATCATGTAACTCTGCATATTTACAGGACTCTCAATGTAGCGATGATGACACCGAATCTCCGGCCAGTCGCGGCATCTTAGAGTTCTCAGCAGACAAGGCGGGCCAGGACGTCACCCCGCTCAACTTCAACTTTAGTAAACAACGCTCCACCACCCTCAACTCTATCACAGGTAAGACAACTAACATATTAATGGAATGTACCGTTTGTTTTTTTTATTATGACCGTACACCACGTACGCCCGTGTGCAAAGTTTTAATTTAAAGTCACAGAAAACACGGGTGGCATGTTGTGGTAGACCTTCCTCTCTATTCATAGAGTAGATGACCTACACATAGTAAATGGATGACCGATATGCATTTCCCTTCGCCATATTTAAGTCTCTTCTTTACTATAATACCTTAAAGATCCGTTATAACTTCTATTTTAACTTCGGTAAGGGAGTTGGTTTCTGTCTTGGGATATTTTGATAATTTCAATCGTTTATTTATATTTTGCAAAAAGTTTTCTGAGTTATATTTGTATCGGTCTCAAGCATACGTGCACATTGTATTTGGTTCGTATTTAAGATTTTGCAAAAAAAAAATTGATGTGAGTAAATGTACAAAAATCATAAAAAAGATTACAAATCAATTTGGACATAAATATAAAAAAATACGAATATGACATTTACCTTAAGTTATAGCAACTAATTATATATTATTTCATTTAGGACAGCATGTGTTACGCTTGTTTCCTTATTTATTTATATTCCTATTTACTGGTGACGTGGGAGGGGATGCGGTGTGGTAACACTTGAATAAGTAATGGCACTTTTGGCGAACTTACTTAGCGTCGCCATGAGTGACCGCTGCGTTCTAAGTGATAGGAGAGAGCTCCGTGGAGACGCGTAGCTCTCGATCCACCCCCCACACCCCGCACCCCCGTTCCCGCCCGCCCCGCTCTGAGCGCGGCCCTTGTGTGCAGGCATGCTAGCGCAACTTAAACGGAGCTTCCCAGACCTCTACCATCATAAAACACATCAGCCACTGCACAACAAGTACTGTAAGTATGCATATATTATACTACTTAATAGTGCATGTATCAACAATGGTTTATAAAAATCAAATTAGTCACATCAAAGTACCGGTTGAATAGTTTCCATGTAAAATATTCATCTGTACAATATGGGCACGCAACTTTCAACCGGAACTTGTACCAAAAATTCTAACCAACTAAATTAAGATTAAATAAATACATTAGTAATTAAAAATGTGCATCATAACACGGTATATTTTCTCCAAACCATGTTACTACATGGTACATGTCAATTTAATCGTTCCTCATACCAATGCGTAACTAATACAATTCTTTGAACTTTGTATTTATCCCGAGTTACCGGTAGTCTATAAAAATTATACACGTGCATCATTTCCAGCGCAATCTACACCTCAAACGTATAGAAGTCGAGCAGGGGTGAGACGCCAGTCGTCGGTGGGCCCGCTGAACGACACGTCGCCGCTGACTGGATGCGCGGCGGCGGGCGAGCCGGCCGTGAGCACGCCCGCGCATAGCGCCACGCTGCCAGTGTCCAGCCTCAGCACCAACCCCAGCTCGTACTACACGAACGCGTCGCCGTCGCCGCCGGCCGCGCCCACGCAGCACGTGTCGTGCGACGACATCCTGGCGCCGACAGCGCCCTCCGCCGCGCGCCCCCCCTCCTGCCGCTCCGCACCGCACTCCGCCGTCAACCTGCACCAGACCGCCTGCAACGGCCGTCCCGCCGCACTCGCTCTATCTCATGAAAAAGCACAAAATGCTGCAGCCGCACAGGTTCGTTTTAAGAACAAGGTGCTATTTCCTAAGTCAAAAGATGTTGTACAACCAACTAAGGTAGGTGTTTGTGTTACAGGAAAGCATGTCGCCACAGTATCAAAATGTGGGAGCCGCAGCAACAGCAGCGTCCGTAGCGACCGTGCTAACTAGACTAGAAGAGTTAAGTCGTCGTGTGGCCGTGTTGGAGTCAGGGCTCACTGCGGACGTGCGACGTATTCTGCAGTTATTGCAGGCGCGCGAGGGGACGACGCACCACAATGCGCAGCCAGCACATACCCCCTCGACAGTGCTACCCAAAGCCTCTCTCTCGGTGCCTCAGACGAATGAGGTGAAACTTGAGACCTGTGATAAATTGCTAAGTTGTATTAAATTACAATCACTAACGTTATTTTTGTGTAACTAGTGGGAGTGGAACTGGAACGGTGAGCGGGAGCGCGAGCGCGGTGGCGGGCGGTACGGGCGCGGTGAGCGCGGCGAGCGTACGCCCGGCGTGCAGCGCTCGGCGTCGGAGCCGCACGCGCCGCTGCCACCCGCGCTGCCGCCGCCGCCGCACTCGCACTCGTTCTACAGGTAGTGTGAGGCGGGCGAGACGAGCGCTCCCCGCTCCCGGCCGTCGACGCGCTCGCTCGCCGAGTCGGCGTCGTGCGGCTCGCTGGCGGGCTCGCCGGCGGCGGGCGAGCCGCCCGCGCCCGTCGGCACGCGCCCGTCCCTACCGCGCGCGCGCTTCCACTTCTGCCGGCGCATCGCGCGCACTCGGCACGACGACGTCCGGGGCTACCTTTGACGCGGCCCTCACCCGACGCATGGACCAATTTTGTACTTCCGTTAACGCCTAAATAAACACGTCCTCGCGATCTCGCGAGCGGGCGGCTTCTCCCGCCCGTGCCGAGTCCATTTGTAATAAAATTTCAATAATGTTCGCTTTAGTAAAAACTTTAAGATTGTCCAGCGAGCCGGATTCGGTTAATTCGGTTAAATTCGACGAAGAGACACGAAGCCGTTTCACATTATTAAGGTAGTGTACGACTACACGAGTGGTTAGAAATGCAATAAGTGGTGGATATATTGGGTGCTTTAATTTTATGTATGTAATTTACAGGCTTTTAAGAAAATTAAATTTTTACATGATGTATTACGTATGGGTATGTGTACAATAGCACTATCTGACCGTATTTTTCATCAACCCTTCCGGTTAATGTGTTTAATTTAACGAATCCAAATATATTATCCAAATTGACTTATTAATGTATCTACGTAATTATTCTATTCTAGACTTCAGCTAATTCAGAATGAGGCTTATAAGACTGAGAGACTACGTAAATACCGTGAACTGTATTTCCAGAAGCGAGTACCTAAACGATAAACGCTTTCTACCCGTCCTTGCTCCTTGCCTTTACATAGTAGCTAGGTAATGTGTAACACTACTATGAACGACATAATGAAATGCTCCTTGTGGAAGTGCGTTTATGAAGTTTCACTCGACACACGTATACACACATTAATTGCCGCATTGTCTTCAATGATGCATAACTACTTACATAAATATTTTATTAAACTATTTTCGATTTCTTGTATTCGTTTACTAAAGTATTTATGAATAAACAGGCGTAAAGTACTCCGCTATCTGATAATGAATGGTTACAAACACAACACTCAATACTCATACTTAATATTAAAATCTTAGTCTCCTTTCTCACGTTAATTTATATAATTACTATAATTGTGGCTCAAAATATTAACTTTATGTTGTAATGTGTATCCTAGTTACGGAGTAAGAGATTTCGCCAATATATCATTATAAGCAATAATAAAGCCCACCATATGTTTAGGATCTACATCGTGATTATTACGTAAGTGGCTAATAACATCCATTGTAAGTTGTACCTTATATTATTATCCAAATAGAGCTACACAGTTTATTGGTCATTCTGAAGTTTATTAATCGTTCTTGTGGTAATTATTATATATCATACGGCGTCATATCATAAAATCATTCCGTGTTACATTTTAACACAATTTAAATGTTATATTTTTGTTAGAATGCGAGTTCTTCTTGAATATCTACAATTACTTCTGCTAAACTGACTTATTTATGTTCCATTTTAAAAAACTTTTTATTTGATTCGCTTGATCAAAATATTTATTCATTAGTTAAAACCGAATAGGTACATTATAAACATATTATTTTCACCAACAAATAGAAAGCAAATTCTTAATCCCTGCAGGCTCTTCGATGTCTAATATCAAATGCTGTTTTATTTTTCGATCTAATAATGTAGGCAATTTTATTTGCACAATATCTATTCTATTCTTTAAAATCTGTAATTATTTTTTCTCTAATATTAGTTATTTGATTTCAACTAACATTAAATTTTTGTTTGCTAGTACAGATCGATTTTAGATTCTATGTTTATCCGTGTAGTGCGAGAACTGTTCGATGAATTTCAACTCGTCCTCAAACTAACCTTTTATCTCGGATACCTACTGCTTGGAATGCTTACTACTTACCACACGTTTTCGGTCGACTTCGGAAAATTATCATCATCTTTTAATTTGACTACCCTAATACCTAGTAAATTTTATGAAGAGAAGTGGTAGGAGCATAGTTGTGAAAATGAAACTGCCAAATTGATCAGTTTACATGATAACATATTCATATAACTAGTATTATTCACGTTATAGCAAACACTTAAACCACTTTTTTAATACAAGATCGCTAATATGCTTCATCATTGAACATTAGACAATAACAGTCCAGCGAACATTGCATTTTAAGATATTGTGCAAAACGCAGACATTCGTAAGGAAAAAAAGGTTTTGTTTAACAAAAAATGTTATTAGATTTGAAAAATATCATAAAATATCGCACATTTGGTTAAACAATTTATTTTCTGCGCTAAGTAGGTGATATACTGTAAATAATTAGATACGTAGACTTAGGTTTGTAAATTGGTCAATTCCCAAATGTACTTATTCTTCAATCTATCTAGTTTATCAAAATTAATAGCTTTGCTTTAAATTACTATCATATGCCAAGCATTCTAGATCTACATTTAAGCATTGTTATTTGCTTTCGTAGTATGTAATAGAAATTCAATTTTCCGGAATGTGATTAGATAGTAAACAATTACTCGTATACAATGTGTATTTGAAACAAACGCATAATTGAAACGATTAGTGAATTTCAATAATTCAATTTTCCATCAAAATACACGCTAATTATTGATTGATTTATTACAAAAACAAGCCAGGGGACGGACAATCTTCCTTCCATTAATATGGTTCCTGAGATCTTGCAATAATGGAATCTTATTTTAAATTCATTACTGTTTTTCAACAATATTCTTATGAATTAATAAAAAAATAACGAGTTTAAAATCACAAACATAAACACACACTTCAAGGATCGTATTGCAACAGCAGAAACAAAAAAAAAACAATACGTTTACGTTTGTTGTATGTATGTATGCCAGGTGTCCCAAAACACATGGTCAGGGAGGAACAGTATCTACTTTAAATATTGAAACTTGCTTTGACCTAAAGGAGACTTATTTTTTTTTTTAAGTAAGGAATAACTACTTACTGCATTTACAAATCTTTTGCCTGAGCCAGGAACCGTACTGAGAAAACTGCGAAACTGTATCCTTTCTATATTCTGTATCCTTATCCTGTAAGAAATCTTGATAAATCGCAACCGAACCAAGGCCGAACCGTTCATTCAAACAGTTTACAATTTCAAAAGCTGTCAAATTGTTTGACACAAAGAACAAAACCAATCGTTTTGACAGTTTTCGTAGACAAAAACTGACTGACGGTAATTGTAGTTCGTTTGCGTTTGGCTACAATTTTGTTAGTCGAATTGGTCCCCTGTTGATAGTTATGGGGTCAATAATAAAGATCAAATCCCTCCAACAAACACAGTGTATTTAATTAAAGAAATTCCACGAAATAACAACTAACAACATTTTAAGGTGTTTTTTGAGTAAAAATAATTGAATGATAGATTGAAGAATGATGTGATAAGACAAAGTTGCGGTTAAAAGATGATGTAGTGACAAAAATTGAAAGGAGTATGCTTCGGTGGTTTGGGCATGTTGAAAGATAGAGTGAACGGCAATTAATATGGCGAATGTCAGTGGAAACGCTAGTAGAGGACGCCCTAGAAGGACATACATTGATGTTATTGGTGATGTTCTTCAAAAAGGACAGGTGCGTAGTACTTTCAACCGGCGTGCGTGTATGACCAAATGTATGACCGTGGACGAAGCGAAAGGAGTATGTAAGGATCATAGCATGTGGCGTTCTACAGTTTCTGCCTACCCCCATGGGAAAAAGGCGTGAGTTTATGTATGTATGTATTACTGCCTGGGCTTGGTGAAATAAAAATACAAGTTGATATTTTTTCGCATTTGTGTTGTTTCGATTCCCAGCTCCGGAAAGAATTTTTTTCAAAATGTTGAGTGCAGTATGTCTTACTTTTAAAAATAAAATTTGATATTTTTAATATGTAAAGTAGTTGCCCTTGACCATGTATTCTGGGACACCCGATATATATCTTTATTTATATAAGTCACACAGATTCCTTTAAAACTAGCTATAAAACAATATTACGATAAGCATTATAAATAAAACAAAACAGAGTGAAATATAGGTTAAAATTATGAGTAAATAACAAGTCCTTTTATGTAGTTAATAGCAATTAAATTCACTACAAAATAATCCTTGGAACTTAATAAACTAACTTCTAACTAAACTGACGAAATTGTAGCCGACAAGCCCACTACGCTAACACATACATAACTTGTTCAAATAAAACACAATTATTCACAACGAATATTATTTAAATGCTTACGTACCATCGCCCTCAAATGAATTCCTTATGCACTTATTCGAAAATTTTAATACACAATAATGTTCTGTATTCAAAGCTTCGGGTATTATTTGCTATTGTAACTATTATTGTTTTAAGGGGGGGCGAGTGGCCTCTCAAATATTTCCAAAACCTTCTTAGAGCCGTCACAAGTGTACATTTAAAACACGCTAGGATGATTTAGAAGTTTGACTAATAGCGCTTAAGCACAGGGTGTAATTTTGTTCATAAGTCATAACAATAACTTAAGATCCTAGATACTAATACTAAAATAATATTATAACTTTTACCATCGATAAAGTTAATCGTAGGTATCTACTGTCTATGTTAATGTTGATTAAACGTAGAGTTTCGAATGCTTAGTATGTTTGCCGGCACACGTGCACAGATTCTACTTTGAAAATGAACGGAAACTTGTGTACCTTGTTTAGTCTCTTCGTAATGCACACTGGTAATTTTCTTTGACATAGTTAATGTAATTCTATAGCGTTTATGTCGACTTGTTACTGATTCAACTTCACTGACATGTGCGTAGGATAGAATTTAAGGTATATGTCATTTCTTATGATCACTGTAAAACCTTCTAAAGCTTACTACCGCTAATATGATGGAATATAGAGGCACGTTCCCAAGCATATACTTACGTGTGACGCGCCATGCCTACGCGTTTCTGTTTCATTATTTTATTCATTAAACAACTTTATGAAACATACACAGAACTGCCTTGCGACTGTCAAATATTTTTCTGCCACTAATTACTACTTATGACCACGTAGTACTCGTACGTGTCCACAAATACCGTCATCATTTAACATCGGGACTTTCTCCACTGAGGAAGGCATTGACGGGTCGCAGATTGACTTTTTTATTATACTTAGGAAAGCAATTTGAAGCCAGTACTATTATTTATTCTGTGACTATAGGTACGTAAAATAAATGAATTGTATAAAAAAATTATGTAGGTGCCGCGTTTTTAGCTGAGAACGCCCTTCAGAATTACATAGTTTTAAGCATAGTTTAAGTCATCACCTTGCGAAAAGATGTTCGCTTAATCATTTAAAAATTGTTGCCTTGAAATATTTTAGTCACAGAAAACTGGTTGTTTCAGCTTTGAATAATCTCACAATTATATTAGAATATTGTAATGATAAGTTAAGTATTTTATATTTCAACAACATAAGCGCAAAGTTAACGCGTGCATTGTATTATGTAATTTTGTCTGTGATCGAAATTTTATATTGTTAAGCTGAAAAATTAAGCGCACGTATAATTATTTTGAAATGCTAACCGTATTGCTTTATACATTCTGTGTGCTGATAAAAGTCATCCAGATTTTATTTTTAAAAGTTCTAGGATGTTACCTCCAATAAATACTGGCTTAGAACGAAATGAAATGTATTATTTATTTTATCATAATGCAAAGTAAATAATTTAAATAGATTTTAAAACAAATATATTATGAATGAACAACATATTCTGACATCACTGTATTCATAATGTACAGTAGTAACTTATTATGACATAAAATCTAATGACCTAACATATAAAATATCCAATGTTTAATCACGACTCATTAGCATTAAATTGTGTAATTCGGATAAAATTAAACCGATAGACCGATCAATTAAATAGATAATTACTATAAAGTATCTTCATATTGTGTACCTACACAAAAACATCGACAATAAAGTCTCCCTGCCTTCATTATTTTTAAGTCCATTTAAATTACCTGATAGTCCAGATACATTATCAAAAAGCATTACAGAATGTATAAGTATATACAAAATGAAACATGTGTAAAATTAAAGTTTCAGATATCTTATTGTTACTAAATATCTCACTAATTATATAAAAGTGTACATTTTGTTCTATTACGGACAAGTTCTGTTATTGACAAAACATTATTCTAAAGCATGTTGCGTGTTGACCGAACCGTGACTACTACTAAGCTGTGTATTTAAAAGATTTGTTGAAATTATTGCTGTATTGAAGAATGTGTGAACTGATTGTTGGGTATATGATCTAACAATAATAGATAGGTAATAAGTTAATGCCTATTTATGTGAGTCTGCCGTTAGTATTATAAATAATTGTGTTCGAGATATAAGAAAATCGTTCTATGAAAGTACAACATAATATGGAGCTTCTTACTTTTTTGCATTCATTTCCTTTCGTTAATGGTTATAGGAATAGAGCAGTGGAGTATAAGGCAAGTGTAGAAGAGACTACTTACGAACAATTGAAATAGTCTGCTTATCATATTATTTATAACTCAATGTATTTAAAGTTTCTGTATCCTCTTGGAATTTTATTAATAAAACCCATCCGGGCATTTATAAAATAAATAGATAACTGTCTGAAGGTAAAGGAAGTGCAGACACTTAAAAGGATCTGAGTGAAGTTTACTATTTTCAGTAATAATACAAAACTGAAGAAAGGTTAACGAAAGCTAAAAATAAAGACATATTGTGTTATCATGTTATTCTAATCACATTTTAACACGTGCTTTTGAATCTTCATAAATGATTTTTCATGGAACTAAATAGGTTGTACTAAGCAATAATACAACATGTTTTTACCAAATTATGCATGCAGCTATTTCTATGATTAATATAGGTAAATAATCAAGATTTTAGCTCGCCCGGCTAGAACCCACAAATTTCATTTATATATTTATACCTACTGTTCAGTGTGTCTTGATAAAACCAGCCTGTATCGCATGCTTTTAAAGAACTTTATTCCAATAACATATTTTTTTTGTACCCAATAATGATAGTTACAACGATCAATATTTTATTTACATCTACGTTATTCTAAGCACTGACTGGAACGATATTATGACAGTTAATTTATAAGCCACAAATTTTTGCTTTAGGTATACTTTTTATACAAATTATTGAACGTTTGTTCATTATTGTTATAATAATATGCGTAAACGGTACATGTTAAATACTTACATGTACATACTTAGAGCATTATAAACAGAGCACATTAGTCACATAGTTAATCAAAAGTTTGCATTCATTGAACAGCGCAAAATTCTCGTGGAATAAGTTCAGTGGAATAAAATATCACGCACATGCGACATGTTGTTTTATTTATAATTAGCAATGCCTATTTTGCCTGTGTGTAACTTCAATCATTTTTAGATTTTCAGGAAGAAAAATAATTCTTAAGAAACTTTTCAGTAAGTCTTCAGAATAAGAATAACTAAGCCTTTGAGCTTCGTTGAATATAATGTTAGGACTTACGCAGCCCTGATTCACTAGGCAGCTTTTTAGTCACACAATATACTAGGTATAAGGGCCGGTATACCGTAAAATTTGTGAAAACAAAAATTGGAAAAGTCGGAAAATTCCGAGCAAAATTTCCACTTATTTTCAATTCAGAATAGTGGGTTGAATTCACTGTTTCAGTTTTCGGTACACCGTCCCTTACACCCAGTATAATATCCGACTAGCCATTCGCTCTATTTTATTTTGTTGTTTTTTTAATCACTGCTGATATCGTACGAGGTACCTAAACATTAAACAAGTTTTAATTAGAACTTCGACCATAGCCAAATTGTTAGGAAAATTGTAGGTACTTGATAACTTCTTTAGCAACTCCACGATTAAGGTGCAATAATAAGCCATGACAAAATTGTAGGTACAGGGGTAAAAGCTAGGATGCATGTTTTTATAGGCAAATAGGAAGTAGCTACCGGCTAATGACGTTTTTAGCTAATTGTCGCAATTTAACGGGTCTTAGAACATTCGTTCATGCATATCAGCCCATAAATGTACACTGTTGAACGTGGATCTCCAATGATCGCTTACCTGAATGTTCATCCCCTTATACCCTATGATGATACATTGCAATCTTAAGAGACGGATTGATGATCGTAATTTTCTGCTATTGACAGGAGAAGCATCTTGGAACATACTAGAATACCACGGATTTTAAAACGACAAGAGCGTGGACCACCTGCTATCCTGGACCCTCATCAGTGAAGTATCCTAGCTAATACATTTATCTCTTAGGTATAATGATACATAAACATAGGAATAAACATGTATCTATCTACTGACCGAATTTCACCGAATTCCTTTGTTTTGAATTAGTTAAACCTAATGAAATAATTCAAGACATTTTCGTTTACTGTCCGACAATAACTTCTAATACCGGCCAAGTGCGTGTCGGACTACCGGTACTAATCCGAAAGGGAGTTAAAGTACCTACCTATAATAATGGAGTTACTTTTGTTCTACCACTTTCCCCAAAAATCAACAGTTTAAGAGAAACAGCTGTTCAAAATTTTCAGCTGTGTTTACATTTTAGGTCATATTTGGGGTCACGAATTAGAAGCTCCATTTTCAAAATTCGTAACTAAAGTAGGGACGAATAATTTTTTAAAAAACTAAATATTTTATGTGGAAATAAAAATTATCGAATTTTGAAATTTTAACACTTGCTTTATAACAGTCACCAGTGATACTTTAAGTGGCCTGCGGATTAGTACCCCTTTCCGACTAGCCTTGTATACAGGCTGTAAACAAATTCGTGTAATTCCTTCAAACCGCATGATCTACTGGTGACATACCTACATTGACCTTGTGTGGGATTTAATAAGATACAACGAAAAAAAAAACTCTGTTCTGTGATTCTCTGTTCAATGGTCTAGTTTTTGAGTCATGATATCGCGCTATTCGCACCCGCCAGCTGTGTCGCCGGGCTTTTTTATTCGTACAAGTCAGGCATCGAAATAAAGAAAAGTAAAAAAAAAATGTTTAGTCTAACGCGGCGTCTTACGTAGGCGGTTCAAAGCGACGCGAATTGCGAAGCGATCCGATGCAGTGACACGCGAATTCAATGCGATGCGGTGCGAAGCGGCGGCTTTGTCCTACGAGCTCGTGAACGGTCCGCCGCGCGCCGCCGTCATTCAGTAGCACTGTACGGCACCGCATTCAGTTCGCGCGAAAATATCAAGCCAACTGATCGCGTTCGCTTCGCTTCGTGCCATACCGCACCGCAGTCCACGTGCGTTTGGTCACATAGCCACTTCAATAGGTATCGACTGTTTGTTGTATTCGCGTCGCTTCTAGATCGCTCACATAGGATGCCGCGTATCTCATTCGCGTGCGCGGTTAATCTGTATAAGATCATTTGGTTTTAACCGTATAGTCCGTAGCGGGCCCCGAAAGGGGACGAACACAAGAACTACCGTAAACTCGTTTTCGACCCCGATCGGGGCCCAGAATTAGGTCATACGACATCCTAATTAATAATGGGAACATTTAATTATCTACTTATCGGATCTTGTTATTGGATGAAATTTATAAGAACTAAATAAAAAGCTCAAGTTTGAGTACCATTGAATCAATCCTATTTAGCGCACGAGTTTTAATATTTACCTTTACAAAACTCAATGTATAAATGTGATAACCGCCATTTGATGACAGTCGTGGTGGACGCTAAAAATCATAAAAAGAATGGATTCTGGACTACCAATCATCACAAAATGAGTAAATCATTTATTAATTCGAGGAAATCATCCATAGTTTTGGTAATTTTAGTAGTGATAACAAAGTTTTTGATATCCAAAGTAAAAGCTTCCCGCCAGTTGAACTTTTGTTGTTGTTCATTTATCACTAATATCACAAATTACACAGTAGGCGTGGTTAAAAACAATCCATCATCTATAGACAAATGCGATATACTACTAGAAAAAGCCCATGTTTTAACGTAAAACGTAAACGTACGTAAAATATCACGAAATCTTTGTTATCACTACTCAATTTGGGATTCGGAATCAGCCGCCCACGGGGGGTTCACATCGAACAAAATTTTTCGACCGTCGTCTCTATGGGTCATTTCTAGGCTCTGATAACTACCTCATCCCCTCTGACACATACTTCGCCCCTTTGACGCCATCGTGATGCGATGACGTCACTTTTACCTCTATTCTATGAAGTCTATGGACTGATCTGTCAAACTAACAAATTAATAAATAACGTTTTCTATTTACGTATTTAGCTTAACTTCTAAATATTCTTACTGTAATATACCTTGAAAAGCCGCAATTACGTGCAATAAGTGTTGTGGGTTGTCAAAGAAGTGCAAAGGCCGTCATGTTTTTTCAAATAACAAACACGACTCTTATGGATAAAGTGCATCAAGTTGGAACATTCACAGGGCTTGACTTTCCAACAACTGCAACAACTTAATTTTCAATGCAGTCCTGCATCAAGAGTTTCCAATGCCGGAAGGACTACCAATAGCTCGGTGATTAAGGCTCGGTCTTTCAATCATCAATGAAAAGTCTTCTGGAGGACGAAGGAGTGACCAAACTGGTGCTAGTGAAATAATTGGTGGTGAGTGCTACCTACTAATGTGTAAGAATGAATAATAAACAACAACCAATCATTATTTGTATTTTCACAATTAAACTTATACATATTTAAATAAAGTTCAAGATGCAATTATGTGTGAATAAGAAGCATGTGCAGGAACATAATTATCCAAAATACTGTACATAGTGGAACAAACATTATTAACTAATATTTTTTCCTCTTCCAGATGATGTCATTATGATGAATGGTGATTCATTAAATATAATCTACGCCCCACCTTACCAGATAAAAGGAATTTGAAATAATTTCCTCACAAAGAATGTAAAACATAATAATCACCAAATGGAGTAACATATTGGATGTATATGTATACAAAGGACTGCAGTCACAATAATGTGAGATTGCTTTATAAATTAAATGATCAACACTTGGTTCCTGAAAAAATCAAATAGATGAAGGTATGTATGTATTGAATTACTGCAGACTAAAACCTCAAGTCACGAGAACCAATAGTTTTAGTCAGTTGCAATGTCATGGTCTCTAATGATATTATTATAAAACTTTCAACATTCAATGCTTAACAGCATTACTTTTCATGGCAAGTTCATGTAAATATTTGCATTATGTGTCCAATAGCAATACAAACAAATCATCAAACAACCATGACATATATGTATGTATTTTTTTAACTGGTATCTACACTTCTTTCCACTCGTCTATCTTTAAAGGTATTCATAATTTAATAACGGTGATTTACTTTGTTTTAGGTAAAGAACTGCATTGGAGTATACAGTAAAACAGTACCAGCCACTTTATCCTACACGGCTTGGTTTAGTAAGTTGTAAAATTAAAAAATAAATATATTTTAAAGTAACAAAATGCATTGTCTTTTCTTTGTTTATTATAATATTCCTCTTCCTGAAATACAACAAGAACTAGTAAATCAATAAGGAGCTACGTACAGCAAAAATATAGAGCTCAAAAGACCTGTATTCGAATCTACACGAATATTAGCTTAAAAGACTTGTGTTCATGTTAGTTTATCGAAAACTGATACGCCCACAATTAAAAAGTAAAAAATTAGCGAGCCTAGGAATGAGGTCCACAGATAAGCAAAATGTCCATTTTTTTGTTAGGGAGTGCGCCGTCTGATTGTATCCCTATCTAGTCTGTGCAGCCGCCATATTACTTTTTTATGGTTAATGATGTGAGAAAGTGATTATGTGAATCGATTATTTCGTTGTGATTTTGTTCGAATCGATTTAATAAAAAATAAGTAACACCAAAAATCGATTTTTTTAATTTTAGTAAATATTTTACATGTTTGATGTAATTTAACATTCTATCTATGTTAAAATTATAATCAAGCAATCAAAGATATTTTTTTTAAATATCGTAATAAGTCAGTAGGTACATTTAAATAAAATAAAATAGATTTAGATTCATCATAAATCATAATCCTCTGTGGCTACATCAATAAATATTCGTACCGAAACTTCACCGTGGAATCCAATGCATCCGTAGACTGATATTCTTTATTCAAAATTCAAAAAATAAATTCTAATTTGACGTAATATCGGCAGTAATATAATAATTATCTACGAAACGTTCCTTGTAATAAGGTTTAAAATTGTTAAACGGGATCTTAATAGTGCGAAATCTAGGTACCTCGCCTACGCCTTCATGTACTAATTTTAAATTGCATAGGTACCTACATAGAATATTAATTTTATTATGTCCAGGATGGTTGACGGTTGTGAATAAGCGAAAAAAAAACAGAAGAGAGGTGAAGAGGGTGAAGAGGTCATACATTATAGACTTTATTTTTTGAAGGCGTAGATGGTATAGGGTGCCCAGTATATCTGACATAGGCGTAGTGAGTATTTGATTTCGGGGAAGATTTAATGGCGGAAAGCTTTTGGCATTCTCGATGCGAGACATTGATGAGGCCTTGGGCCATCTTAAGTCGGATGCTGACCGGAAGCATTTACTTATAATGTAGTAGTTAGAATTCGAATAAGTTAGAACGTAAAACGAGCAATGAACATGCTGTTATGTGAAAATGGCAAATAATTGTAACATTACACGAACTCTTAAATGTTTCACCTCAGACTAGGCACCTCTGGGTTTTGAAGTAGGATTTTATTTCGAGATCGATTTTAAACGCTTTATGAAATTTTGCTCGTTTTATTTGGACAGGGGTGCAAAGGCAACAGTAGTTCAGCCATCTTTACTTGGCACTTTTACAACATTTTTTAGACCTTAACATTTTGTCGAGCTGATAGTCGCAGCGGATAAGTCTTGCAGCAGTAGGTAGACATAAGTTATTCTTAAATTCAAGATGGCGGCCTCATAATTATATTATTTCCATAGATTTCGGGGGTGCTGAAGCCGAAAATAAATTCTACTCCTAAATCCAAGATAGCCGTCATGAAAGTTCACTACCTAGTTAAATGAAATTTACTAGCCCTTAAATCATGGGATTGACACCCATGACAGCTAGCCAATTTGCGTAACCGCCATCTTGGATTTGGATTTTAATCTCATTTTCGGCATTAACACCCCCGAAAATCACGATTTTGAAACCCATGACGACTAATTTGCAAATTTTTGTAGCCGCTATCTTGGAATTTCAATTTGTCCCCATTTTCGGCCTCAGCGCCACCGAAAACTACAGAATTGACACCCATGACGACTAGTGAACTTTTCATGTTTTGACCTCATTTTCTGCAACAGGAGCCATGAAAACCATGGAAATATCACCCATGATGAATAAGTAGTAAGTTTTCGTAGCCGCTATCTTAGATTTAGAAATCGATCTTAGCCATGTTTGTTTTGTGAACCGACCTTATGTCCTCTATCATTATTAAAACTTGATTATAGTAGTACGTCCTCTATCTTATGAACTATTTCACTTCTATTTGAAATCAGGAAGCAAAGGCCCAGGAATTTATGTCCCGAGCTGCGGTATGGCAGATTAGGACATAAGCTCCGCCTCTCTGCTGCTCGCTTTTCTCAGCAAACCCTAGCACGAATGCTCTGCGACAATGTACCGCGTTGACCGACTGCATGTAGTAATATAGGAGAGAATGTGGTAATACATTCTAATTATGTCTATTAGATACTTAAAATATCTTCGTGTTCATTCTACTTGTACTAATATTTAATCTGTGCCAATACTTTAGGTTTTTGAAAAATAATTTCTATTCACGTGAAATTATTTATTTGTAGCTATGCCGAAAATAAATAAATGTCATTAATTAACTTTCGAGCGATTTTATTTATTTCATGATTATTTTTCGATTAGGATGAATGAGTTTCGATTAGGCTGAATGAGTATCGATTTGGCTGAATGCAACATTTCGTCCCTTAGCTTACAACACCGCTCAAGTCGAAAATGGCAGTTTTTACATTTGAATGCCATTGGATGTAGCTGCGTAATACGCGTCGAACCATTGGTCACTTGATAGAGATTTCAGCCAATCAGAAGCCGTAATTTAAAAAATAGTGACAGCGCTCAAGTCGGTTGGCCTCGCAACACCGCACAAGTCGTTAGTCTGTCAAACTTTGCGCGCGTAAGTTCTTGACGCTCCGTGATTATTCAATTTTTATGTGAATTTTATCGCTGAAAGGTCCATGCAAGAAGTTTTAATGGAAGATTAAGAGGTAAGCTATAGAATAAAGTAATGTTTATTGATTTACGCTTATTAATATAGAAACAAAATGATAATATAATATGTTCACTACTTACGCGGTGTTTACTAACAATTTTTTCTTAACTTAGGCGGTGTTTCAAAATGTATTTTATTTCTTTTAGGATACTCAATAATTAAAAATACACTATGGATGAAGAAGAAATTGATTCCTGGAGTAATCTGAGTTCAGGTGATGAATTGTTATGTGCCCAATTACATTTACAATTACAAGAATCAGGACTGATAGTCTGACTGATACTGATAGTCGAACTTACGTTTTGACGATTGATAACGTACGTCACCAAGTCTGCAAAAAAATGTTCTTGGCCACTCTTGGAATTAAAGATTGGTTTATCAGATATTGGTTGACAAAAACCGATTGTGCTATGCCTCCCGATTCATCTACTTCAACCAGTAATCGCAGAAATCCAGAGAAAATTGAAGACCACAAATATATTGAAAAGTTTTTAGCAGATCTTCCAAAGATGCCGTCGCATTACTGTCGTGCTAAAACATCACGAGAATATTTAGAACCAGTTTTCACGAACATGACACAGCTTTATAAGACATATAAAGAGAATTGTGAATTAGAGGGTAGAGAAAGCCCTGGCCGTAAATTATTTGACAAAATATTTTTGAAACTCAATCTGAGCCTATTCCACCCAAAGAAAGATCAATGCGATGTTTGTTGCAGTCATAAAACTGGAAACATTACGGATGAAGAACACGCTGAACATGTTCTGAAGAAAGATCGAGCTAGGAAAGAGAAAGATACTGACAAAGGAATTGCACAGTCCGGAGCTAGCTTGTCACGTGTTCACACAGGATGTTGAATCGGTAAAATTGGCCCCGTATCTTCAAGCTAGTGCAGTTTACTATAAAACTAAATTATGCGTCCATAATTTTACACTATACAATATAGCAACTAAGGAAGTAATGTGTTATTGGTTCGATGAGTCAAATAGCACGCTTGAAGCCTCTGTGTTTGCTTCATGCTTAGTAGACCATTTAGAGAAGGTTTTGAGTCAGAAATTATTGCCTGTGATTTTATATTCCGATGGCTGTTGCGCTCAAAATCGCAATGCTACCTTATGTAATGCTTTATTACGTTTAGCGATTGAAAAAAATATTGTGATTACTCAAAAGTATCTGGAAAAAGGCCATACTCACATGGAATGTGACTCGGTACACAGTGCAATAGAGTGCAAATTAAAAGGTAAAGAAATTTTCCTTCCACAACAATACATGGCAATAAGTAAAATTGCTAGGAGTGATCCTATGCCTTACGAAGCTCGTTATTTGGACTATAACTTTTTCACAGACTTTTCGAAAGAATTGATTTATAAATCTATACGTCCTGGTAAAAAAACAGGTGACCCAGTCGTCACAGATATACGTATGCTAGAATACAGACCAAATGGCACAATTTGGTACAAAGTTGATTTTGATAACGAGCTACAGCCGTTACCACATCATCCCACGCCAATTAACAACATTAAACAAATAAATGGCCTGCAGAAATTGTACGCAGCTAGAATACCAATTACAAAGCGGAAGTATCAAGATTTGCAAGACCTAAAAAGTGTATTACCACCTAGTTGCCATTCTTTTTATGATGACCTTCCGCACAGCAATCGCTAAAGACTGAAACTTAGATTAGACTAGAGATTTCGAGTTATTCTTTATTATTTTTATAATTTTATTAATACTATTTATATCTTGTTTCTTTGGAGTTTATTAAAGACTAAAACTAATAATTCAAAATATTTACCTATAATAATAAAAAAATATAATTGCATTTTCGCACTAACTAGAAGTTCCTATGTTACCAAACAACTTTAAGTAATTTATATCAACAATGTGATTCTTAAGATTTAAGTTATAGATACCTAATGTTATAAAGATTTGTTAATTTTCTTGAAATATTTCCTAATAAAAGCTTTTCTTTGGAAATCATCTTTTATTTAATATCTTAATCCCTAACATTTCCGCAAACAACACCGCCTAAATCTAATAAAATATTAGTCAACACAGCTCAAGTCATAAAAAACAAGTTAAAATAAAGTAAATTGTCAAAATAAGTATAAATAATTATTTCTTAACCGCTAACTAGAGTATGTATTAAGTTATGACAGGAATAATCCCCAGATTTTTTTAAATAGACAGTTTTTTACGTCTCCTGTAAAGTTGGTAAAAATGACTTAGGCGGTGTTGTAAGCTAAGGGACGATTTGTATTGTATTAACAATTTTGGATTGATGGTCAGCACTAGGTTCGAATTAAGTCGACGTACAATTTTTACTGAATTGAATTGTGTTTTTTATCCGTTTTTGTATTTGAATAATGGTAAAAGTGAAAATGAAAAGAAAAAGAAACTATGTTAAGCTTGTCCCTTCAGCGTTTCAACACGTAACTAGGTACGTTAATTATTGTTTTTGAGCTAATCTATCTCAACTAATATTTGGATATAGGTATATTAAATATCTATTTTATTCTAATTTCGCATTATGTTGACGTAGCTTCACGTAAACAGCACATTTTTAAAGAAATTTACTAGACATATTAGGTACAATATTAATGAAATAAAATATTTTTCACATTAAATTCATACTTAAAACTTGCGTGCAAATTCCTGCATTTGGTGACTTAATTCAATTAATTGACGCGACAACTCCCCGAGTCAGCGGGTATGACAAATGTCAAAATCTCGTCGAGCCAAAGGGTTAAGGAATTACACGAATTCGTTTAGGTACACCCTGTATAATAGATATTCCTATTGTGAATATTTTTTAGATAGGTATTCAAAAATAATGGATCACGTAATTTTGTAAAATCGTAAGTGTTTATGACATAACCCTAATAATTTTGGAAGTCCTTGAAAAAACTTCACCCGACTTTACTAGAAAAGGTGAAACGCAACTGTTTTTAAGGTTTTATTTCCTAACTTTAAAGGCGTTATGAATTTGTATAACCATGCCGAACAGCTTTATAGCATTATAGTCTAGTTAAGGCATGACGAACTATAAGTTATAAGTTCTCTACGGAACCCTAAAAACTAAACGAATTTTTCATCTTTGCTCAAAGAAAAAAATCATAAAAAACTATCAGAGCTATATTTTTTTTTCAGGGCGCCAATTCTGCGCCTTTCCTGTGGTAATACTTTTACGCAGCTAGAAAACATGTGTTCAATAAGAAAAAACATAGTGCAAATGCTTTGGTCTGGCAAAAATTTTACTCAAGATGTTACGAGTACAAATTCCTGAAAAAAAATGATATCTCTTATAGTTTTTTTTAATGTTTTTTTTCTTAGCGTACAAGGAGAAGTGACATAAAAAAAAATGGTCTTAACTTTTAAATCGTAAAAAATTGCACCGACATTCTCAAGGTTCAAAAGTTTGGAAATGACTTTGCCCACGCCCGCGCCCCTATTCGATTTGATCCATACTTCCAGGGACACCCTGTATAAAAAATCGTTATATAGACTTTTAGGTTGAACTGTAAAGTCCTTGGGTCACTGACCTGTATTATTCTTTATAGCTTAACATTAAATGGTGTGGTAACACTGGCATTTAGTGTCAATGTCATGTGCCATAAGTCATGTCATGATTGATGTCACATTCTTTCTGTTGTCATTAAAATCTTTCATTTACTTTACAAAAATCCTAACCTTTAAAACTGTTATTTAGTGGCTAGGCATGAAACTTTGTTCAGCGATGAAAATATGAGTTCACAAGTAATCAAATGCCACAAATGTCGCCACATATTATTTGACGATACGTGCATTCTTGACAGTTCCCAAAGTTGCGATCCCAAAAAATGTGAAAGTTATGATATAAAGAGGTTTATTTACATCAGAGAGGATGAAGCGCCTGCATGGATCAAAGATAAAGTCGAAAACGAGCAATGGACTAAGGGTAAACTGCATTGCGAGAAATGTAACAATAGAATTGGATCATTTGACTATCTATCAGGTCGGAAGTGTGAATGTGGAACATCAGTTTTACCACCCATACATTTAGTAACAAGTCAAATTGATAGACCAATATTGTTAAATATTCGGATATGACTTAATAAAACAACTTAAGAGCTTTTATTAAACTAATTAATATTTTGTAATGAAAATAAAACAAGAGATTGATCATAATGTGTGTATTATTTGATAAAAACAATTATTCAACCACCATTGCACTTGACACTGATTCATTAACCTCAATATCTCGGCATTTAGCAGCCTGCAATTCCCTTCGAATCTGTAAAATAAACAAATAAGTTACAAAATTTATTTGACACACCAACACATAAAAAAGTTTAATAACTTATGTGTATAGATTATTATATGAAATAGACAATAAAATTTACCTCTGCTGTAATAGTAGGATGGGACTGCTTTCTTAGTAATTCCAAAAGAGCATCTCTCTGTTCCGTAGAAATGTCAGCCTTATAACGCTGAACAAATGTTAACAATGATTGATGCCATAGCACTGGCAAATTGCGATGATCACTTTGGAATCTGAAAAGTAAAAGCAGTAAATTAAGATTTTCTGAAATATATCAAAGCAGTATTTTTTCTGCTACAAGCCAAGAGCAAAATACTAAAAATGCAGTTGGTAGAACTCCACAAGAACCGCACATTGGTTGGACCCTTACTTATGGACACACATCTACCAAGTACATACCAACCCTGATCCAAAATAACCCAGTACAATCCCCTGCAAGTTGTGTTTCCAGAAATTCACACAAATCCATAAGAAATAAATAGAAGTTTTTTTTTTCCTTTCCTTACCTTACAAAGTGGAAAACAACTGAATCCACAACCCTGTATGGTAGAGCATACTTTTTATCAAAGAGTATTCTTAAAAATATCGAATTCGCTCCGGTATAATCCATTTCTGCAATCTTTAACATTGCTGCACTTGAATGCAACACGGGTACTGAGTTTCGTGCCAGTACTGAACCTACTATGATGGCCTCACGTAATGTGCAATCTCCAGACTAGAAAGAAGAGAGAGAGAATGTTAAGTTCAAGCTTAAAAGTTTTAAAATATTTTATTTTAATTTGAAATCCTTTGTCCTTAGCAGCGTATTGCCCATTGTTTAAAAAACCTTAATTTTATCATAAAAGAAATAAATTAAAAATAAATTACTACTATCTTGTGCACATTAACTAAATAAAAGTAGGTACTCTGGACCTATCTAACTTCAATTATGTAATGAACACAAAACAGTATGGGCCACTGTTTCGGGCTACTGTGTTTAATTTTCATTAATATATTTAAATACAAAACTAATACTGGGAATTAATATCACAAAATAGGTAAATAAAATTAAGTATGTACAATTTTGTTTATTAGTTTCAATATAGCCAGTTGTAGGAGCAGATACCCATGCCTGGCTGCAATGAGCCTTCTATAGTGGATTTGGTCTAATAGGTAACTGATTAAAGAATAAGATAATAAACTTACCTCCAGCAAAGGTAACAGAATACCCTTCATGAACGCGCCAGGCTTAAAGAGTGATTTCCGTAATGCTTGGTACAAATGAAAATTTAAGCGCTTATATTCAGCAAGGTCATCTCGAACACGAGGAAGCAGTACTAAATTATAAAATCGCTGCGCCATCTTCTCTTTCAAATTCGAAGCGAAGATCCTGGTAGCCTAGAAATAATGTAGTAAGAACTATAAGTATGCATACTGATAAAGAATAGGTCTCTACCCATGAATACAACAATATTCTCTTGCGTGCTTATAACAAGACACTGCCTAGTAAACATAACATCACGCCTGTATTCCCGAAAGGGTTGGGCAGAGGTGTATAATACACCCTCATTCCGCTGTTTAAGTCCCATTTAATAGGGGGCGAGCATATTGTTCCTATTGTTGTTTTAATTCTATGCGGAAAAACCCAATGACACTGCCCAACCTGGGGATCAAACCCAGGACGTCACGCTCAGCAGTTGCGTTTGCGACCACTAGACCAACGAGGCAATCCCCTTATGAATAAAAAAGTAAATATCCCTTATGAATGTTCATTTCAGCAGTAATTAACAGGACATAAGGCTATTATACTCTACAGTAGTATCAGACTGGAGTTCATGATGTTTAAGCATGCAAATTGAATGAAAACATTTCATAATCTATTGTTTAGTCAGTTTAAAAACTTACCTGGTACATTGCTGCTGCAGACCAAGTGGTAGGCTCTGTGATGTATAAGATTTGTTCCCAATTCTGTAAGTGTGGTACCATTTTAAATGCCTTGGGCAGTTTACCTGACCTGTATTTTTGCAATACATCTCTGACACCTTCGTACATTGTTTTAATTCTGGAAAAATTTTATCAGTCAATAATAAAAACAATTTGAAATAGACTTCATTACAGTATTTTGTAGTACTAGTTTCCCATAAAAATTTAGATTTAAGATCTTAAAAGGCACACTGCATGTTCTTCCTATGTCATCCCTTTCAAGAAACAGATAATTAGAAATAGAACCACCCTAAGTCTTAATTATATACTCAAATTAAGATTACTATATTTTAGTTATTCTAGTTCCTGAAAAAAAAATATAGCTTTGTTACCAAAACACAAAATGTAATAATGGTATTATTTAACATTGTCTAGAAATAAATATTGGTAAAACCGAACAATATATTATTATCTTTTGTAATAAATAAGACATATTTATGATTTACTCACATGCATTATTTCAAGATTGTTGCCTAGGATCGACTTGCGACATTGCTGCGTGTTCAGCTCACAGCAAACATTCAATCCCGAAATAATACACATGAGTAAATAATCATCAATATGAATGTGTCTCATGGAAGTTATAATACATAAATTAAACATGCTTTGAATAAGCTAAAATTACCTTGGATCAATGTTCTGTAATTTTAATGTTTCCACATCTGAGAACTGAGTTTGTAGTTCAGTATGTTTATCTGTGATCTTGTCTTTTATTATGTCTGCTAGGGTACGAGTCCTCTCTGGTTTAGCTGACATAAACATTCTAAGTGCCGCTTCATCTTCTTCATTTATTTCTACATTGTCATAATATGTGTCTGGCTCCAAATCATCTCCATCAGATCCAGTATCATCATCAGAGTCTGCATCTACGTGGAGGAAACATTCACACATGATTTGAGAATATTTTTAGAAACAATAATGATAAATAAATGTAGTTTCTGGCTGACAACATATTAAGTCTGTGATTAGTACCTACAATTTTTGTTTATAAATGTTATTGTATTTGGCTTATCTAAAGAGGTTTTCATTCTTTTGAAATTTAGTATTAGCAATGGTCAAGTACCTTACCTTTGAATGTTGTAGGAAGAGTCACATGCTTTGCAGGAGATGGTCCTTCTTCATCATCTCCTAATTCGGCTTGTTGCCTTCTTGCAGCTTTTAAAATTTTCTTTGACAAGTCAGCATTTACAAACTAAAGAAAAATAAACAGAATGAGACAAGTATGAAATCTAATTATTAGTAAATAACATCAGTATTATGTGGAGTAGCATAAAGTAGAGCCTCGATAATGTGGATATCCAAGACTACAAGAGTTATGAAACTAGTAGGGTGTTTAGAGAATTGCAATGAATATCAAAATGAAGACAGAATACTCTTCATATATTCAAATGATAGGATTCGAAAAATAAAGGTAAGGTAAAACGTGTTAAAGATGCTTACTTCTTCATCATCAGCATGCCTGTTCCTTTCTTTGACTCTGTTTTTATTATTCTTCACCGAGTTGACTGATTCTATTTGATCTGCTAAGGCTAAATTTTTCCCCACTTGAGAGGGTTTAAACTTTTTAGCCTTTCCCATTATAACTCAATTTTTACTACACAGAATATGATGAATATAATAAGAAACCGAAATAGTATTATGATGAAGATTTCTTTGCAAAAATAGTTAATTTAATATTAGTACTGTGAGGAAGCATGTGGACTTTGACAGGACATTGTTGACATTTGACAATGACAATTAGGTTGACAGTTGTTGTTATTTTAATATTCGCCAATGTAGGCAGGCAAAGATCATTAGACTATACAGCCATGTCCTCTGTACCACAGACCCACAGTAGACATATAAGCTTATATGTCTACTGTGTCTGTACTAGAGTGCGCGCAAGATAACTCTGCGCGTGACTGAGGGCGTGCTAAACGTTTCCATGATCGCATAAGTTCAAATTACCGCTTTTTAAGCTTAACTTTTTTATCGCTAAACATAATTTTCCTGGTAAATATTCCTACAATCAGGTAGTTCTACTATCAAAATTGATAAAACGGCACACACATTGGTGGACCGTGATTAGTTCCGATTTCGGCCGCGCGCAGACTTATCTTGCGCGCACTCTACGTCTCTGTTTCAATAGAGCGCTAACATTTTGTATTTCACCAACCTAGCAAACATTTTCCATTGCTAATTCGGTCACTGAACTTTTCAATAGCTAACATTTGCATTTCGCGACATAAATATCAACAGTGATAATGACAATACACACAAACATTTCATATTTGTAGGTCATATTTCGCTTACGCTAAGAGATGGCGCTAGAGAGCTGTCTAGCGCTGTCACTTTCCCACTCTCGGAATAATATTAAAACATTCCTGCTCTAACAGATCATGGTAATCCCTCTGGTTTATAATTAACTTATGCTCTAAGATACCTACTAGTCGCGCGCAGAAGGTTTGCCGATGACTGCGCCTCCCACTTCACCGACCGCTACCCGCGCTCGTCTGAATCGTACCGACCATCGACGCGTGACGTCATGAGGCCATCGGCAAACCTTCTCCGCGCGACTTATAGTTAAGGACTACATTAATGATATATTGATGACATATCCCCTTAGAGTATAAAGCAGTTATTACAAATTCGATCCAAAATATTTTACCGTGTAACGGGTAAAAGCATAATTGCGATTAGACCTATGTTTAGCCGGCTACAACTAAATGCAGCCTTAGAGCCTATTAATTAATGACGACTAAAACTAGGTGGAGCCGGTTGTTTTTAAACTTGACATAAACTCTGAAGTCTGAGCACCTCGACTCGTTTAGTTTAGGTTGTAAGTGGAACTTTCTACTTCGTGGCTATTTTTTTTAACAACGCATAAAAGCAAATTTTTTTCGAAACCGACACAATCTTTAAAAATCAACCGTCTTTCAATAAACGTGCAAACTGCACGTAATTCTAACCACCTGTAACCAGGCGCACGTAAATTACTATGGCTTGTAGCCATTACAAACTTTTACAATAATAGTAAGTTCCAACTAATTAATGAGGGATAAAGAGATGTAAGGAATTCCGAAAAAAATGTCTTATGAGCCAAGTACCTATTCAAAATGTTTCTTACAATCATACCTACACGAGCGCATACGGGCGAAATGTAATGAGCAACTTGGGGATAGTCAGTTATGCTTCCGAGCTGGAGTGGGCAATGTGGTGGTGGTATAGAAATGCAAGGATATGCAAAAGGATGTCTATCTATGTTTCGTTGACTATGAAAGAACGTTTGATAGAGTCCTATAATACCTACATGATCGCTTAATTAAAAACGGTGTTAACAGCATCGACAATGTCTGATCTCCAAAGTGACGAAGACTCAGAAATCAGAATGAATACGCTGAAGACAAAAGTTATGGTCGTCTTCAAGAAGACAAATCTGAAACGTAGTGTTAATGTGGCTAGGAAAAATCTAGAACTTGTGTAAATATAAATACTTAGGCACCTGGTTCAATGAGGAATGGGAAAGTGATTACGAAATAAAAACACGGATTGAAATCTCCCGTAGTGCTTTCAATAAGATGAAGAAAATACACTTGAGAGCAAAGAAATCGAGCCACTCCTTTTTTCACGTGTCCTGGTTATTAGTTTTGGTTTCATGAAATTATAATACAAAAAACTACCCTCATTGTAATGGTTATCAAATAATCTTTTAGGCGATATAAGTATGTTTAGAATTGATATGTTCCATAATACCAAAAATAATAACAATTTAATTATACGTAATAAATAGAAGTGGCTCGATTTATTTGCTCCCAAGTATATTTAGGTAGTTACCAATCGTAAAATTAACATCCCTTTAACTTAACTCGCCTCGTTCATTTTACATTGGCGCATTGATCTATACCGATGCCTGGCTTTGATGGTCCAATCAAAGATCTCTGGAAACGTATAGAGAAGTATACTCGAAATGTGGTTATACCGTGCTGTCTATTAGTTGAACTCAGAAAGTCACCAATGTCAAGGTCTTAAAGGCGAATTGCAATGGTCAGGAGCGCAAGCAAGTCAAACAAAGAAAGGTTGCCTACCTCGGACATGCTTTTAGGCATGAGAGCTATGACTTACTGCAACATAATAATATAATGACTGGCAATGTAGCGGGAAAACGCGGTGTTAGCCGTATAAAAAAGTCTTGCTTGAGGAATATTCACGAGTGGACCGGAGTCACGAGTGCTGCTGAGCTATTCCATCTCGCAAAGGACAAGGAGAAATATTCGGAGTTGATGGCCAACCTTCAGTAGTTGAAGAGACACCAGAATAAGAAAAATAACTACTTAATCAACATACATTTTTATTCTTATATGCAGTGGCAGACTAATCCTGTCGGAGTGCTGCGGAGTGTCTGGCCTGCTGTCGGAGGCCCGGGTGGCTTTTAAAGCGGAGGCACCCCCAGTGGCACGAAGTATGAACAATAGCCACAGGGCAGTAAATAAACATATGCATTAAGAGCAGTTGATTGACGGAATAGTTGATTTGATAAATTTTGTATTGAACGAAGATTTATTGTAAAAAAACGGGAAGAGATTGAATTCTAGCGGCAAATGGGAACGCGAGCGAAGTTAGCGCAAAATCTTATCGGATTTCTCTCGTCACTGGATGTAAGTGCATTTTTAAAAGAGTTAAGAATCGCGAGCTCACGCTGCGTTTGCCACGGTCAATCTGCGGATGGGAGACCGTTCGTTGCATATAGAGACCCTTTTGTGCAAGTTAAATCGTCGGTCCCACGGTTGTCGTATGAATACCTAAGGCAGTCGTTACGGATAAAAGCCCGGAAGTCTGACAACCGATATAACCAGCAGGATGTCGGCATTACCCAGTAAATTGGTTGGGAGGTCTGCTAACAGTCGCTCCGTTAAAAATACTGGCATTCAGCCGCAACTGGTCGCACTGGAACTCTACTACTGACCTGAAGGCAGAACATTTTGTATTTTGAAGACAAAACGTATTTTATTTTGGTTTAAGTTGATAACATCAACACAAAACTTATTTCACACAAAAACATATATTTCGGCTCGAACTGCGTTCGCAGAAGAATTGCTTTATAATTCAGGTTCCATGAATGGCCGTGTACGGCCGTCTCGTGTAGTAGACTTAAAGAATAGCACTACCCCATCTCTTCCCGTGGGTGTGGTAAAAGGCGACTAAGGGATTCTCTTCTCGCAGCAGCGTTCTCTGAGTACGTTAACAACCATACTGCGATCGCCAACCCGCCTGCCAAACGTGGTGATTAAGGCAACCTCCCCCCCTTTTGGGGGAGGCCTATGTCCAGTAGTGGACGTCTTTCGGCTGAATGATGATGGTGATGAAGAATGGCAGTGAAACACTAAAAGGCACCACTGCTCTTACAATTTTGGTCATTGTCCTTATAATTATGTTTGTATGTAGTGGTTTGTCGTGCAAGTGAGTATGGTATGATCACTTAGGTACCTCTAATACTTATACTAAGTTTATTAGAGAGGTGAGAGGATAACTTGAATAAATATTATTCAAATTATCAGAATTCTTTTTAACTTTTATTTATTGTATTAACGCTTAATACGCTTAAATTGATTTTAAATGAATGAGACTATCCTAAGTTCCACCAGAGAAGTCATTTTTACAATTATTTTTTTTAAATTACCTACTATACCTACCCTTTTCAATGTAAGATGAGTCCTGCTGACGTTTGTCTACAAAACCTTACCATAGGAAGAATATAATATATATAAAAAAAAAAAAACAAAACATGGATAATATGGCTATTTTACGGTTTTCGATGATATCGCTTACGTTTTTTGATAGCAGTCTCCTTACAATTAGGCTACAATTTACGAAATGACCGCTATGTCAGAACTCATTTTTCGGTGAATAGAGTATAGAGACTCTGCGGTCAATGGTGCATGGCGTGGTATTTTTTCCTTTTTTTTACCAAGCGGCAGTCTACATCAATCTTAGAGCATATACCTAATCAATAGGTGTCGCTACCCTAGTTCCTTCAACATACATTTAATGTCATACACTTTTTTCTTCATGAATAAGCATGCCTCATCCTTTGCCTATTTATTAGGTACCTATGTATTTTCGCAACGACGCAGCACGTGCAGCCGGTGCAGCATGGTTTGCACGTTGTTGAACAGGTTCACCTAGTTTTATACAGGCTTAATTGAAAAACACTACTAACTACCTTTTACTATTTACTACCACTAACTTTTACTATGGGACCAAATCTGAAATCGGGAAAAAAAAACAGCTGTTGGGATACATTTTGACGAGCTAAGCGAACATAAATGTAGGGAACAGCTGTTTTTTTTTTTCGCGATTTCAGATTTGGTCCCATAGTAAAAGTTGTTCATAATGATGAGTACAATGACCACTTAAGAGGTTGTTAGTGTTTTTCAATTAACCCTGTATGACGCCGCGCCATTTACAAAAACCTTTGAGTAAGGGTTAAATTGGGGGTAAAGTTTGGGATTTTTCAGATTTCAATTGAAACATGCTTTAAAAATAAAAAAGACTACTTTTCAAAATAATATATTGTTTTAACATTTTATTTTCATTAACTTAACACAGCTTCAAATCAAATTTTATGAAAAGGAAATTCATAATTAAAATAAGGCTTTGTTGTATGATTCAAGAGAGCTCATCAAATCTTTTACATTGGAGTTAATGGAATCAATTTCAGATTGAATAGCGGAACGGATGTTACTTTCGACGACCTTAATGATAATAGTGTCGAAGATTCTGACGAACACGTTGAGTACGGGGTTTACTAGCCAGTCTGTGAGGATGTTGCCGGTGAAACGAACGCGGAGACGGCTGAGGAAAAAACAATAATATTAATAATAACTAGTTACTTCCATTATCCCAGTCTATCACCTAGGCACTACGCTTAAAGATACTAATTAATTAAATTAATATCACTTCCAGAATGACTGACTGAGTGCCTTGGAAACTCAAAAAAAAGCAAAGATCAGTAGGTGTGACGTTATCAGAGTAGGTACAAATGAATGATGCTACATATCCAACTGAATCTTTAAGCTCAAAGACATTATTGTAACCCGACACCACGCTTGATGAAACGTGTAGATTGATGATGAGATGAACGTGTATTATAATAGTCATTTGTTCATATTTCTTCAAGTGACCAATAAATACTTAAAAGAAATATTAAGTCTCGTGTAGTGCCGGACTTAAAGAATAGCACTAGACTAGCCCATCTCTTCCCGTGGGTGTCGTAAAAGGCGACTAAGGGATTCTCTAGAGGAGGAGCAGCAACGTTCTCTGAGTACTTTAACAACCATACTGCGATCGCCAACCTGCCTGCCAAGCGTGGCGATTATGGCAAAACCCTCCCTTTTGGGGGAGGTTTCTGTCCAGCAGTGGACGTCTTTCGGCTGAATGATGATGATGATGAAAATATAAAGAAGTAACATGATGAAAACAATTATGTTCACGACGTACGTAAAGTTGGACGAAGCAAAAAGCAACAATAATGTCAATTAATACAGTAAACAGTAGTAGATATTCAATTTAAAACATTCAATCATTTCATGCCAAGATAGATAACGTGGACAAGATAGGAGATTGTAACTAAGCGATGATAGAAGAGAAGATAGCTTTTGAAATAACAAACCCGATATCGGTGAGCCGGAACTGTTGTAGTTGAATTTCGTCGTTGTTGAAGTCAAGAAGTATATCTACGACGACGACGAAGCGGTTGAGAGAGGCAACGATACCACCCGTAGGTCCCAAGTTCATCACTTTCACCAAGTACTTGTAAATGAACTAGAACGAGTAAAACATGAATGATTAAAATTATGTACTTATTATAGGATCAAAATAAAAATAATTAAATTGTCAAGAGATTTTTAATTCTGTCATTCATAGTAATAGCAGTGAACGTAAAGGTGCGTTGTATGGCTTGTTATTAGCTCTTATTGTCAGTCATTGCTATATCATTTTAGCATTAACAGCTATAGAAATTGTCACCCAAATATTCATAACTTCAGCGTCTTCAGCACACTAGCGCAGCAGCGCAAACACCAACCCATTCTAGATCCACCACCTGAGCCAACGACCAGAAGAGGCTGTTAGCACAGTACCCTAAACTTTTTCTTTGAACGCCATAATAGTCCCATACTAATAAAGTACCCGTTGACGCTAAATTCATGTTTCTTTACCCAGTCTGGCAGATTTAAGCTCTTATTCTAAGTTTGAAAAACAAAATTCGAACCTGAAGATTGGTAAACTGTAGCTGCACGCGCACACGCAACATTTTAGCGAAGTAGTGAACCTCCTGGTCGCCACTTCGGTCGACGTTTACAAGACCAGTCATATAGCCGTCGTGTATCTTCAACCATGCACTATACGTAACCAGTAAGGGCCTCTGGAAAACAACATTTAAAGATACTTAAACATCATCATAATAATATTATCGCATCAAAATATAATTGTTATAGTAATAACTACCTAGGTAGTCAATAAAATAAGTAGCTATAGAGACGAGCCACAGACCTATCGTAGTTGGGAGGCCGTAGTAAACCTGGCTCTACACGATCTTCCATCCTCCAAACTTAACGAATCGTAAAACCCAATCATTCGATTCGAATAGTTCCGAAAAACAGGTTTTATCAACTCTTAGGTATCCCTTGTCTGATTTTAGTTATTTTAATATTCTATGAAATATAAATTTCTTATGGATCATAAATGATATAGTAGGTAGGTACTTAGATACTCGAGTAGGTATGGCTAGTTTGCGTAAGGAGTAGATCGATTACTTTTATCAATTTAATACTTTAATACTTTGCAGTTGTGAGACGCTCTGTCTTACATAATGTTTTTTTTTAATTGTTAGTAGGTACTTACAACTTGGAAACCTTCGATGACGTCAGGCAGGTCCATGGGGTCAAGTCCATGCTTCTGGATGAAGGGCACGATCATGTCCAGGGCGTTGTCCACATAGTCGTTCACCGTAGCAGATTGACCAAGATCTCCCCAATTACGACTGCAAAAATATTTTATGAATGCCATATACCAAAAAAGATCAAAAGATCACGAAGTGTGGCCTACTTTCCTATGCATACATTTACTTAGTGACTACCCTACCTCATGAGAGAAAAACATGATATGCTGGACAAGACGTATCTACTTTTCCAGAAATTCATTGAAATATTTTTGCACCACTACTTTATCTAATAGAAAGTATTATTTATTCTGTGACTATGCCAATGCCAACTGACGCTAACACGCACGTCGTTTAACGAATAAAATGATGCATTAGGTGCAACCATATATGTTGGTGATAATACGAATTAGGATGATTCAAATCGATATCTTCGATAGAGATCAACTACGATAACATGACACGCCCCTCCATTGACACTGCAAGTAAACATGTGTGAGAAAGAATAATTTGTGTGCATTCTGCAACTGTCCGCCAAACTTAAGGTAAAAGTCCGAGACGGGCTGCAAACTGCAAGCTGCAACCAAGTCGCCATCGGAATAGCGCCTTTAAGGTGTGCACTTTAAAGGTGCTAATCCGACAGCGACTGCAAAACTGCAACTGCAGACCGCAGCCGCAGATCGCACCGCAAGTGATACTACTTTTGCAGTTTGCGGTCTGCAGCCCGTCTCGGACTTGTACCTTAAAACAAAAGCACGGATCAGTCGCTCTGACGTCGCTAATTGTACCGTTTACAGTTGGAGGTTTGTACGAATGACAAACGTGCAACTTTTCGAGCGGTCACTATAATTATGCACTAGTCGAGCAATAAATCTACTAAATATTAAGCATGATGTCAACACAAACATGATGACTCGTTGGCAATGCACTCACACATTGAAGACAGATGCTGGGGCGTGGGGCGTGCTGCTATGTTATCGTAGTTTGAAGACGGTACCGGTACCGGTATTTGGAACCGAACAGAAGTAGGTATTCTAAGAGAAGACAGACGGCGTTGGCAGGAAACTATATAATGGGCGGTGGCCCCCACACACGTTACGATTTCTTTGCACAAACTTAGACTTACACAAGCTTGCGTTACGCCGTAGTGCCAGATACCTGTGCTAATTCTTCCCATACTCTAACTGCATAGGCACTTGTATGTACAACATGTGTGCACATAAGTGAGCAGAGTTCGTCATTGAAACTGACATAATCCTAGATATGGCATAATCCTATTACAAATTCGTTGGAGTGTCAGATTAGACCAAGAAGATTATCTATATGGCTAGACTGGAACTAATGAGCATTTATGAACTAGTAAAAATTGTATTCGTGCGAAACTGGTATATGTGTAATTTCTAGATACCTACACGGTATTAACCCAAACTCAAAATATCACTTTAGAATTCATATATAAGCAGCACCGAATTGAAATGCGTTTCTTCTGTTTTCTCGACATTTTAATATTGTAAAGCGGTGTAGTTCCAGGCTAGTCATATATTCTTCTTGAATTAGACCAACGGTCTCCAAACAACGGCCCGCGAACCAACGAGCCCCGAGTACACCAATACGGTTTGGTGGTGCTATGTAGTACCTATGTTGGTATGATGAGCGAGCTAGGTTTTGGCCCTTGAGACTTAATGGAGAAGTCAGTATGGCCCTTAGGCTAAAAATTGCAGACCCCTGAATTAGATGACCACTACTTCGCAGTTCGCATTACGCACGCGGATTGTGCGTAGGTACGTCCCTAACGTACACGTAAATTTTACGTTGGTGTAAAATCAAAGATTCAATCCAAAATTAAACTTGTAAATTCAACTACTACACCCTATGATATTTTCGGGAAAGTGGGTCGGTCTGTGCCCCGTGTTGTACGAAACATTTAAATAGATACTAAACCAATCTGTCTCTACGTTACCGTAATATTTTGCACAATTAAGACAAATAATTATAATCACCACGGACACGGCGAAACTAAAATCTCAGGCGCCCAGTGAATGTTTGTTATTGCCGGGTGTTCTACATGAAGTGGTCACGGAAGAAAAGTACCTAAACAGGGTTATTAATAAAACACTAACAACCTGTTAAGTGTTCATTGTACTCATCATTATGAACAACTTTTACTGTGGGACCAAATCAGAAATCACGAAAAAAAAACAGCTGTTTCCTACATTTTGAAGAGGCAGGGAACAGCTGTTTTGTTTTTTTCGCTATTTCCTATTTCATCCCATAGTAAAAGTTGTTCATAATGATGAGTACAATGACCCCTTAAGCGGTTGTTAGTGTTTTACCAATAACCCTGTATATTGAAAATAACAAATATTACTTAGAGGAGACTTAATTTTATTTTTAAAAGAAATAAAGTGTATTTCAGTCGGTGGGTACTAAAACTTTGAAAACAATAGGTATCTCACGTTTAAAAATAACAAAATATTAGAAACCTCTTCCTGTATTTCGTGGTTGTATAGGACGCTATATTAATACAGTTTTCTTCCACTTTTGGTACTAAACAACATGCATACCTACCTATATTATAAAAGAAGCACATGCGTGTATTTTTTATATAATTACCAAAAATAAACTTACCCATCTTCCAACAACTGAGTTGTTGGTTGGCTTTTCAGGTTGACGGAGTTGGCATCTGCTAAAGCTACCAAAAAAGCTAGCACCAAGGCAGTATATTTTTTATCCATGATGCTTCTAAGACGACTTATTGACTGTGATTTCGGTAATAATCTGAATATATTTATTAAACTCGAGTCAATAAGGAGATTACAATATTGCCAAATAGCTTTATCTAGTCCTTATAAAAAATCAATGTCGATTACACATTACAAGATACAGATCATAATTGATGAGGTTTACGCTAATGTAATCTGTTTATTTCAATATTATCAGTCACATCTACTAATTATGTTCATAACATTCGTTGTTCGATGGTGGTAGTGGTATACTATCTATTAGTAAGCACATATTACGCTATCTTTACGATACCTACATACATTAGATAATATTAATCAAAGCATACAGCACAAAGAAGCACTGAATTCGTGAAAACAAAATCAGCTGCTCCATACATTTTGCTGAGCAACATCGACTATGCTCACACCGATAATTCAGCCCTCATCAAGCTGTCTCCCCCTCCTAAGCCCCCGCCAGCAACGCCCTAAGCCGAGGTCTGAGTCCCACTAGGGGTCGCCCTTAGTGCTGTTGTTGCAGGTAGTCATGATGTTAGTGTAGTACAAGTAGTTAGCTTAGGTTAAGTATTTTACCTCCCCTTCCCCCCATTGGCTGGATCTCGCCAATAACTGCCCGTTTACGTAGAAACGGTCCCCTAGGAACAATATAGCAAAAAAATAGAAAAAAAAATTGACTATGCAATGGATGTATGGAACAGCAGATATTATCCCATAGTAAAAGTTATACAGAATGATGAGCTGAGTTCATGGTTTTCGGATGTAAAGCGAGTAACCAGTCATGCTGTATAATACCATGCCAGTTTGTTATTTGCTGTAGTATCTATGATGTACAAGATTATAAAGTAATGATGATTGATTGGTACAAAATACTTATAACGGTATTTTTTTTGCGTTCTAACATTTCCAGTTGGTACTTACCTAGTCTAACGTTGGTCTGAATCCGAAAGGACTGAATCCGATAGGTACCTACCTACTAGAAATGCTAAACTCAAAAAAAAACATGTTTTGATCCTTATGAGGCCGTGTACAAAATTTTGCCGATTTCCGTGATTTTACAGACGTGGTTTTACAGTTAAATAATATACCTACTTATACAAGGTGTAACATGAATAACGCACAACCTCATAAGGGGTCACTGTACTCATCATTATGAACAACTTTTACTATGGGACCAAAACTGAAATCGCGAAAAAAAACAGCTGTTTTTTTTATAAGTTACCCTAAGTTGCCTTGTATAAGTTTTAATGCACAACATGAAAGGATCATTTAAATAATGAATGAGCTACTTATGGCTTGCGTCGAGTATTATAAATCGAGATTTACATTGTTTAAAAGATTTCTTAGTGCCAAATTTTGGTAAAATTTTGCATTTTTTTTTTTCAGAAAATATTTTTGAACCGTAATGAACTGAAGTTTATTTTTGTTGTTTAATTTTATGAACCAGAATTGTAAATAGCCAACGTCAAAAGCAATAATTTACCTAAAATTTGACCAAGTTAAATATTTTTACTCGAAATTTTATATAAAAGTAGGTAGTAAAAAATTATTCATACATTGTATAAACGACTTTCACAACAATACATTCAAATTTTTTTCATACCTTTTAGACGTCAAAACAATTTGTAAACGAAATAAGTATGTGATATTCTAAATCTCTTACAGGAAAAATTCACAAAACAGGCAACGGTTTGTGGTCGATTAATCAGTATCTATTAAATACCTAATAAAAATAAAAAAGTAGCTCATTCATTAGTACATAATTGAAATGATCTTTTGTGCATTAAAACTTATAGAAATATATTATTTTAACTGTAAAACCACGTACCTAAATCAGCGAAATCGGCAAATTTCGTTTACGGCCTGTTAATAGCAAAAGAATCATTGGGCGTCTACAGTTTTTTGTAAGGATTGCAATTTTGCTCATTTTTTTTTCATTACTTTTTTAATTTGGACAGTGTCCTTAGAACGTATTCCCGTAGTTACAACAGTTAAGATAGATGCCCTTACTGTCCCATCTCAAATTTCCATCGTTCTCGAAGAAATCTTGGACAATACATCTTGTAGTTTTCGAAGTACCTAATGATTATATCAGTAGATAACTACCAACTATCTATAGTAGCAAATAAGTCACGGATTACAAAAAAATTAGCGATAAGAACATGCTCACATCACGAACAATGCACGAATCAGACTAAACAAAGCTGAAGAACGGCGCGTCGGGGCGCGGGCGTGCCACAAGGTAGCATTTTAGGACCTTTATATTATTTCATCTACACTCATGTTATAAAGTTCTAATTATGAACTCAAAAATAGTAATATAATGACATGCTTTATTCACGTGCATCACTAATAAAAGTTTAATTAAAGTACTTACATTTCTCTAATAATGCTATAAAGTAACTTTTTTTCTATTAAAGTAGGTACACCTCGGACTGACCAAGGAGTTTTCAATTAATTATTTTTAGCGGTTACACATAGCGCGCGCATTCAAAATCTTATCCGATTCACAATACTTAACGTGTTTGAACGTTAAGTAGGTACCATCTAAAACCCTTTCGAGTAAAATAGTCTTTTTTTATTACTTGATTCTTGTTTTGAAGCTACAAGGAATCACTCAACATCTATATCTATACTATACCTACACATCAAAAGTATCCAGGGATCAGGCACGTTTTATCGAATGAACGAAGCAAGTGAGGTTCTTAAATTGATTTTTTTGGACTCCTATAGTTTCCTAGCTTACCTCCTCATAATTTAAGAGCCCAAATACACGTCCGATACTTGGCTCCCATAGTCGGTTCCGATAGTCTGATCAGACTATCTGAAGGCCTCCGCGTCATAAGTACATTTGTTTGAACATGAATTACACGTACGATTAGACTATCGGATCGGATGTCAAAATCAGCATAGTCCGGGCGTCGTCCTCGTCCAGAAAAAATCGGACACCAGAATCGTACGTGTATTTCATGAATCCGATCAGATAGTCGGATCCGGCTCCCGGAAGCAAGTATCGAACGTGTATTTTGACCCTGAAAAGGATCATTTTTTGAAATTAGATTAAATGTTCATAATCTTCTGTCAAGTCGTATTCTAATGGCTGCTACACACATGCCGCCGGCTTATTGCCGCGCGGGTGTAATTCAATAGGCGTTATGCCCGGCGCGGCGGCCTGGTTAAACATCCGCCGGCATGCCGCGCGGCAATGCCGGGGGCCAAAGCCGGCGGCACTGTGTGTGTGTGCCTTTATAAACCCCTGCAACGGGCTTGAGACAAAATCCAATACCGTGATTGCCACACTTCTGAGTCGAATCAATACAAACGAACGCTGTTATGGTCAGAAGACGTCACATGCGTCGAGGAATAATGATTAGAGCTGTAGGAATATTAGAAGCTGGCTCTCGGCAACGTGCTGTGGCCATCGCTCTGGGCCACTACCTACGCAGTGTGAAATAAATCGCTTCTTGACACGCTACCGTATCACTGGCACCGTAGCTGTGCGCCATGGAGGACGAAGTCGCATCACCACACGTAGACAAGATCGTTACCACGGAGTAGAGAAAGAAGATCGTTACATATAAATCACTGCTCGACCGAATCCTAAAAAGACTGCGATGATATTGGTTACGAGGCTTCATCGCTCTTCGGGGTGGATAATAAGCGATCAAATCATTAACCTTTTGACCGCCAAGTCAAAAAAGCAAAAGCGTGCTCTCGGCGCCAAGCTACGATTTCTTCCTTTAAGTCTGTCATATAGTCGTGACCCCGTGGCGTTCTGGACACATTTTGCTTTGTCATGTATAGATGACTGTGGTAGGTATATGCTCTAAGGACTGTGGCGGTCAAAAGGTTAAAAATCGTTTGCACGAAGTCAATCTCCGTTCCCGAAGGCGAACGTATAAAGGTGCCCCAAATTGCGCCCCGTAATCGTAGGGCCTGTTTACAATGGGCTCGTGAACAGAAATTGGGCAGAAGAAGAATGGCGTTATCTGTGCTTTTCTGATGAATCTCGCTTTGGCATGAGACCAGATTCTAGACGTTCACGGCATTAGAGGACCTCTCGATGCCTTTAACGTTTAAGATCATGCCAGGAATTCCATGCTTATAGGGTTATAGGTAGTGGCGGAACAATAATGATATGGGCGAGTATTTGAATCGGTGGAAGAACCGAACTGATTTGGATCAGGGGCAATCTCAATGCACAGATTCACGCTGAAATGATTGTTTCGGATGTTGTCATTCCTCTGCGGACCCAATTGGGTGCTTCATTTCAGCTTATACATGACGATGCACATCCAAACACCGCCAGAGCCATTACAACAAACTTGCCGAAGCTTAAATTATCGCCAGACTTAAATCCCATTGAGCACCCATGGGATATATTTCAAACACAGAATAGCTTTGCTAAGTAGGTATGGATACCAAACATACCTACACCATAAAATGTTTTTCACCGGTTACAAACTTAGAGCATATACCTATTAGGCTGCTTTTCCATCAGAGATTTGCTATGCAACGTTGCTATGGATGCGTTTGATATCCACCAATCATATTCATTGGTCCACATAGCATAGCACTGGTGGAAACTGATTCAACTAAGCTACGTTTTTTATATGAAAGGATGCGTGCTATGCTATGGATGGTCATGAGTGGTGAAGCTATGTGCAGAGCAGTGTATCAACAATAGGCGTGGGTTTGTCACCGAAAGTAGACATTTTCATAGCACATCTTACTCGCTCCGCTACATAACTTAGCATCAATGGAAACGGTCACATAGTTTCGTAGCTTAGCTTTTACATTCTCGCAGCATAGCTGCATAGCACATCTCTGGTGGAAAGGCACCCTTATGGTTTGGTTACAACGGACGTGGACGGCCATTTTGCAAACTGATTTTGATGGACTCCTATTGAGCATGTCGAATCGGTGCAATTGTGTGATACGAAATACAGACATTTTATACAATAAAAACCTTTAATAACTTTTATTTTTATCAGTTTATCACTTTTTAATGTCAGCATTAACTAAAATCCTAAAATCAAATTTTCCACAATATGCAAAGTCTTTATTAATGCAATAGCTCCGGTACTTCGTAAGTCTGTCTATACATAGGAAAACATGTTAGGTAATCAATTTTCATAAGTTTTTTAATGAAATTGTAGGGAATGCATTCGCTGCCGTCGCCGGGTGCCATTACGAGTGCCGGCACCGGATACCAAACCGGCTGCCGTCGTCGCACCGACTACATACACTTTTTTATACACCCTCAAAGCCTCTTCAAACTCTTCTTGAGACTATTATTCGTCACCCACTTTAATTTTTACAATAAAAATAAATTAAAAACTTAAGGGGCTGTTTGTAAGGTTGTTTGGGTTTCCATAGCAGAGTTGACGGAGCCCTGCTGCGGGGCTCCTATTTCTGTCTGCAGGGTTTAAAGTTATATAAAGGTATTATAAGTTATATCGTTATATACTTATCACGAAGGGGATGACGGGCTGGATGAACCTAACCTATCCGTGTCAGGGTGCCCTAAATAACTGGGAACTGCAGTACATTACTGCCGGTCACAGATATTAAAAACATCGGCTGCCGGCACCCAAAATGGACACCGTTGTTTGGTAGGTATGTTAGTTGAAAGGTAGGTTAGATTTTGGGCCAAACACTGTAACTTGTCTTCCAACTGACTAATTTCAAGAGCGATCGAATTTGGCCTTACATGGGACTAGATACAACAGGCGAAACGTGGATGTGTGTACAGACTCCTGTGATAGCAGAACACTTCTGATTACCCCTTCGGGGATTATAGGCGTGAATATATTAAATAAAAACATTTTAGAGACTGCACTGCGTTAAATGTATCGATTTCGTTCGCCTATTGCAACTGATGGCGTTGTAGCTATTTTCGAATCCCAATATGGTTTCGTTATACAGAGTGTGCCTGGAAGTATGGATCAAATCGAATAGGGGCGTGGGCAAGGTCATTTCAAAACTTGTAGTAGTAAAAACTTGAGTAAAATTTGTGCCCGACCAAAAAAGCCTTTGCAGTAAATGTTTTTTCTTATTGAACACATGTTTTCTAGCAGCGTAAAAGTATTACCACAAGAACGGCCTACTGTTCGCTAAAGTCCTGAAAAAAAATGATAGGTCTGATGGTTTTTTTTGTTTTTTTTTTTCTATACGAAGTGATTGAAAAAAAAAAACAATAATTGGTTATAACTTTTGAATCGTAAAAAATTGCACCGACATTTTCGGGGATAAAAAGTTTGGAAATGACATTGCCCACGCTCCTATTCGATTTGATCCCTTCTTCCAGGGACACCCTGTATATGATCTACATTGTTTAGTTATTGCATTTGCAACACAATGTTGTTTTCCGAGTTCCACGCAGACGGACTCGAGGGTACAACTTGTAGGTAATATAAATAAAATACTTCAAAGTAGTTAAATAAAATATAATTTATTTCAATGTCATTGCCCATAACCCAAACAACCAATAATAAATTAAATAACAAGGTCCCCTAACCCGCCAATCTAATTAATACCTATACTTAAACCGCTATCCTCAATATGCTTACATTATAAGAATGCATTGCGACAAACTGAGTATTATCATTGTGCATACTCTTTGAAAATGCACAGGTAACGTGTGTGACCATCTTACAATCAGCTAGTTTAGCATATGTGTGTTCAAAAGTTCTATAAATGCTGTGATTGAAAACAGAGATTCTATTATTATAACATTTATAACTCATCAATGTGATAAGTAAATACTTTATGTTATTATTTTGTTTTCTTTGCGTCTTTGCTGAGCATTTTTCTTCTCTGAGCCAACATGTGGCCATATAAGAAGGGAAATATGGGGATATACAAGAACATGTAGAAGACGAGGAAGTAATAGTAATTAAACGCTACGTTCCACGCGTTAGGCATGGAAATTGTAAGTAGTTGTTTCTCCGCGATCTCGCCGAGAGAGTGGTACATGCACATGAGCTCTCCTGTTATTCCAATTGGGTAGAGTATTAAGAACGTGGAATATCTGAAACAAAAATATTAAATAAAATTATTATAAAATCCCAAGAGTCGCCCCGTCAAAATGTAATCGATATTTAAACTAAATTAACTTCTGTTTATTAGTTAAGTCGGCATCGCAAGAGTTATCAAAACCTATAAAATATATGGGTACCTAAATGAATTTCACACAATTCCGAAGGACAATTCAAATGTACTTATTAATTTTAACTTCACTCATTCTTCTGAATATGTGTTTTTTTTAATCATTCTTCTAGTTCATGTTAGTTTATGTTGCGTTAAGTTCCCTAGTAGGTGTGCCATGCAGGGGTAATCTAATAGGTACCTACACGGAAATTTACCAAGCCGATCGTCTCAACTAAAATGTGATAAACAAACCTTTGGTTATATGGTTATTATTATTGTGAAAAATCGGTTGAATGTCATGTAAAGATTACATGAAAAATAAAGTACCTATGTAGGTTTGTAAAAATTTGAACGCAAGCGGCGCCGCCACGCGGTTTCCTCTCGTTAGATACCTACACACAAGATCGATTTCGCACATAAATACAGTTTTACTAAAACGAGCCTTATTCACCCAGTATTATAAAACAAAGTTCTACCTGAGAAACAGCAGCGGTTGTGGTACACTTGTTATCAAATTGATTGTGTAGTAGGCATATCTTATAATTTCCGTAATAGACCAGGCGAGGATACACAGAGGCAGGCCAGGACTGACGGTAGCGGCTTGAGTGGCTAATAGACACCCGCATACTAGGAAGACCCGCGAATATACTTGTGGCAACACCACAGCCACTCCAGATGGCACTAGGCCTATTAAGGAGTGCACCACCTGAAAAAATAAGATAAAAATAAATAATTAATATCACGCATACCTTTTGAAACAGTAGGTACATTGAAGTCTACTTTTGTAAAAATATTTTGCTAATCTCATAGAGCAATAGCGCATGATGAGATGACGGAACTAATGCTGAGCTGCCTTCTGCATTGTCCAAAGTTGCTTTATTTATTGCCCCAAATTTCCCTTTACCTGACATTCAAGACCATCAAACTTTAAACTTCAGAATTTAATATTCAAAAGACAACACTCGCCCTTCACCGCTTCCTAGTATTCATACTAGGAAGCGGTCAATATGTCATAAATAATGTACAAAGATCTATCAATATAAATGGCGATAAACCACTGTATCCCCTATGACTGAGCTATGTCTAGACTGCTGGCTACAGCGCCGCACTTCCAGGCACTTTTTGTAAATATTCGTGCTGTAGCTATAATTCCGGTAAACACATTTGTTAAAAATCTAATGCTAACACAAATATCTTTCAAAGCGCTGCAAGTGTGGCCGCGTTAAAAAATAGATAGATATACTGTAAAGGTGTGTACGGACAGCGCGTACATTGGTACGCGTGGTCGGTTACGCGTACGCAGGAACGCTTAGTCCGTACAAGGCTTAAGACAGGCACCTCCATACAATTACTACGCGTTCCTGTGTACGCGTAATCGGTTACGCGTACACAGGAACGCGCAGTCCGTACACACCTTAATATTAAGTAGGTACTACTGTGATTGGGGTCATGACATTGGTCAGAAGACCATGGGCTTCCCTCAATTTATGACACAATGTTTGTTCAAAAGATTTGATCCATATTAATTAACTAATATCGATGCATAAAAAAACAAGGGTATATAATATTTTTTCGGGTTCATGGCTCAGACAAGTCACACTTTAAAAACATCTTTGAATGCAGTATTTCTTACATTTGAAAATAAAACGAAGTGTCCGTTATTATTAATATACTATTTTTATATTTATAGTAATTTTCCCTCTCACAACTTGATTTGGGATTGAACATTAGCTCAAGATCCCTAGGCAAGTGAACCCCACGTTATCAAAGTTGTAAAATGCCCCTTAACAAGTGTGTGCACAAGGTCTTAAACAAATTTGTCATAGGGCTACAAATCGTCCTGCGTGTATTTGCATTTATTGAAAGGAGATGTTTGTTTTTTTTTTTTTTTTTTTAAAAACTTTGCCCCACACTAAGATTTCTCTTGTATCGTGGGTGCGTTTACAGACACAAATCTCACAAACAAACGCCCAGACCCGAAACAACCATTTGTAGACCATACAAATTTTTGTTCCGTGTGGGAATCGAACCCACGACCCGTGGCGCAGAAGCCAATCGCTTAACCACTGCACCAAACGTGTCGTCTATTTTGGGCCACCACTATGTACAGTATACAGGAAAATAGGAAAAAAATAGGTGATTACCATAAAAATACAAATAAATTAATTTGAAGGAGAGTACAATTGTACTGGAATTATTATTTGGGGACGTTTTTTAATATGTTAACCCTTTTTTTCTGGTAGCCATGACAGTTGTGTTTGACATTAACATGAGTTTGACAACTTTGACAGTCCTAGGTTTCGTGATGTGTGTGTGACGCAATCGAGTTTAACACCTATATTTCTATTTCATTACAATTATAACGAGTTCCAAGTATTTTCGTCTATAAATAACGTAGTTATGTTATGTAAGTACACAAGAAATAAACACTATGGGGTCAATGACATGTCAACAGTTGTCAAAATGACATTTCATTTCACATAATTTCGATCCGCCATATTTTTTTATGTGTTGTGTTGCTCTCCTTGACCAAGTTAACTTGAATTTACAATTAAACAAAGTAAAATTATAGAAAATTAACATTAAAAAACGGTTACTTTATTGTATAGCTATATTTCCATATAGTGTACATGGTGCTGGCCCAGGCTCCATACATTTCTGAAACATCTCCTTTCCTGACGAGTGCTAGGAAGCCAATCAATTTATTTTAAGCTGTTTCTGATGGTTTTGAACCCATATTAATCGGCCTTTTAAAATGAAGGATGAATCTAGCAATAAAGAAACCTAAAGTCCCCGTCACGAGAAGCTATAAATTTTGTAAATAAAGAACTTCTACAAAGTTACGTTGCGACAATTCAATCAACAACAAATAATCCCAAATTCAATCAACTCAAAGTTACATACGTGTAATACGAAACTAACGAGCAATTTCACTTAGTCGGGTTATATTTTAGAGATATAAAGCGCTATCGTCTAATGTTTTGTGGTACCGGAACGTGTCCGACTCATGGAACGTCAACATTTGGCCCGCCATTTTGAAGTAAGTTCACACTGACGCTGTCAATGCTGTCATTTGAGTTTTGAATGCGTTTCATTTGTTTGTGTTGTTTTCGTAGATTATTATTTATTATTATATAAATAAAATAAAAACCATTATATAAAAATAAAAATCATTACAAAACTGTTTTTTTTATTTGTTCCAAAGGTTGCGATCCCCTGAATGTGTGTTTACAAAATTTATAGCTTCTCGCGACGGGGACTTTATATCGGTAGGTAGGCGCACCGACCAACGTACCTCTTGTTAACTTGCCCGGTGTAGGGTTAATGGATGTACATAACATTACTTGTTGTACGTAGGTACACACGGTATTAAAACATACAGAATGTATATTATACATACTTGAGATTGTTTACCACGTATACATAAATTATTTGATTATATTCTTCGACGTTTTGCGCCACATACAAGGTTAGTCAGAAAGGGGGTACTAATCCGAAAGGGTGTTAAAGTACCCACAATAATGGACAACTTTTGTTCTACAACTTTCCCCAAAAATCAATTAATTTAGAGAAATAGCTGTTCAAAGATTTCACTAAAAATACGCTACAACAACCCTATCATCAGCTGTGTTTACATCTTAGGTCATATTTCGGGTCACGAAACAGTATAGGTACAAATAAAAATGGCCGACTTTTCCCCTCGCAATTGCAACTTTGTAAGATTACCTTACAAAGTTGCAATTTAAACGAACAAAAAAATTGCGCAGACACGACAGTTCGCAATAGTATTGTACCTAATAATGCTCTGCATCTCAGAGTGTTTTGTGTTAGCGCTGTTAGACTAATATTTTATCGGCTTATTATTATTAACAACTGACTAACCTGAAATTAAGGTTCCCTGTACCTACTTACTTAGAATATCTGTAATAACAGATGAAGAACCGTCAACTTGTCTATCAAAGGCTTGGATCACAAAAGCACGTAATTATTATTATGCTCTATTCTACATTAACAACTATTCCAATGCATCAGCAGCCAGTACAATAAGTAAGTTAATATCACAAACAATCCGAACAAAACAAACCTTCAAAATTGACCAATAATCTTACCGCACGATGTCGCTTCTGCAATACGTGGTCTGTAACGCCGACAAAGAGACGCCGCGGCGCCAGCGGCAAATTCAACTAGACTCTTTGTTCCGGCCGCTTGCCGCTTTAGTGTTGTGCAAAACTCAATTTTATAATTTTTTTTGGGAATGCGTACATGTTACGTACGTAGACCTGTCTGTCAGTCATTTAGTAAGACTAACAAATTAATGATTATTATCGTACGTAATAAACGTGTGTGTAGGTACTAAGAAATGTACCTATGCACTATCTTTTGAAAGCGCATGAACTCGACGAGATAGATTTATCGATTTCCGTAATTGACCGTATTTCATAAGTTATTTTCCTTTTTGATAAAAACTTTGCGAGCATTTAAAGTTCCATCCTCTTAAACTTAAAATAAATCAGTTTTTTCAGCATGCTATTGCTAACCTAAGATCTTAGGCTTTAAATGTGTGTTCGAATCCCATATTATTATGATGTAGTGATAGATCCCCGTGACAGAAAGACACAAAATTTAAGGAATTTAAAAAAAGTTATTGAATTTGAATCCATTGTCAAATTCTCCGGAATATCGCGGGATTAAGTTTTTGGGATAACGTTGCACATCTCTAAAAGTGTTATAGCCTAAACATTTTATCCGATATTACTCGTATTATTGTAGGTAAGATTTCTTAGTCGCTTGCAACACTTCCCGGAATACAGTCGATAATTTTGATTGTTTACGCGAGTCGTGTTTTAATTTTTGTTGTTTTTACACGGAGGTTGACGGAGTACCAAATGAGGAGTGTTATAACATGGTGATGTGTAACGATAGTTGTGATGCCGTGCTCTCAACAGGCCATGAATTGTCCGGCAAAGGTTTTCGGTCTAGTATTCGAGGATTGTGTTGTGATCCAGCTAGTACAGCGGCGCGGCGCCGGCGCTTCGCTTCTTTTCGCTCGCAGCCCTAGAGCGTACTGGGATCAGCAGTTCCCCATGTAGATCGGACGTGGCGTTCCTGTAGCCTGGCCTCCTCGCTCACCAGACCTGATTCCGCTGGACTTATTGTGGGGTCACGTGAAGTGTATGGGTTACGCTGCGGACTACAGCAATGAAAACAAGATGGGGTAAAGAGTAACATCTGCGTTTGAGAGCATGAAAGACAATCCGCAGATAGATGTTACGTAATGCGATCGCATCCGTCCGTAGGTACCTACATCGCCACGCGTCTTTGTGCATCACGCGATAAGGGCGGCAGATTGATCCTATTTTGTTTGTGATAACCAATAGTGCTTCTTGTGTTCCAATTGGAAATGAACCCTTTTCGTAGTGTCCGTGGTGATAGATTCATTTGTAGGTACTTAACGTAAGTTCATAAAACTAACAACCGAAAGTGCTTGTTCCATTCGGAATTGAACCCTTCTTGTAGCGTCCGTGGTGATACGGGGGATACATCCATGCGTAGGTAGGTTAGGTACCTACGTACTTACATAAAACATTAATGACCAAAAGTGTTTCTTGTGTTTCAATTTAAAATTAAGACGACACGTGTGTGACATTCTCGTTGGCAGAGAAAGCGTCGACATCAGAAATGGTAAGTTTCTAGGTAATAATCATAATTATCTTCAAAAACGTCCGCTACACGCACACATACACAGTATCATAGTAACCTACGATTTCGGCGGCAGTCGTAGGTACAGCTGGCGCTTTGTATTTTACCGCCCGCGCCGCACCGAACCGATAGGCTTATAACAAAATTAGGGTTGCGGAGTTTTTGAAATAAATAATATTTATTTACTTTTGTATGGAAATAAAAACATACGAATTTTTTTTTTTTAACACATGCTATAAAACAGTCTTCAGTGATACTATAAGTGGCTTTCGGATTAGTACCCCCTTTCTGACTAACCTTGTATATATGCATTACGATAAGTTTAATAATAATTTAGCAAAGTTGCCAACAGACAACGACATTCTGAGACCACAAGTGTAGGCAGGATATGGTTTCACAGTTTTAAAAAGATTTGTTTTCGTACCTATATTATTAGGTAGGTATAGGATATTGGGGGTTGACCGCATATTTTTGCTGTCAAGCGACTCGAGTCTCAAGATGATGGCCAAGAGTAAAATGATAGTTGGAAAACCTACCGTAATATCGTACAGTTTATCTGTCTAGCAAAATATATGAAAATATTAGAAAAAAAAAATCTTGTACCTAAACTCACCCCATTTTTGTTATTTTCGTGGGAATGGGCTACGGAAAATTAGTATATTATTGAATTTTTACAAAAAATGATTTTTTTAGACAAAGGAGCAGTAGTCTAACTAGTCTATCCGTAGCTTACCATAACATCTGGCGTTTTTTTTTTTCTATTGGACTGCTGTAGTTGGTCCTAGGGGACCATTTCTACGTAACCGGGCAGTTATTATAGTTAACCGGGCAATGGGGGGGGGAGTAAAATACTTAACCTAAGCTAACTACTTGTACTACACTAACATCATGACTACCTGCAACAACATCACTAAGGGCGACCCCTAGCGGGACTCGGACCTCAGCTTAGGGCGTTGCTGGCGGGGACTTAGGAGGGGGGGGACACAGCTTGATGATGGCTGAATTATCGATGTGAACTGGCGTATTGATCGGAAAATGTACCGAAAAACAGCTAATTTGTAGCAGTTTTGTAAATACGGCCGTATGCCGTTTTCAGAAAGCAAAATAATCGTAGCAGCTGCTGCTGGGTTGATTTCGACGAGACTTTCACTTTTGTACTTATGTATTTCTGTTTCTACTCAATTGGTTGAGTAGAAACAAACTAAGATAACTTAAGTAGAACCTAAGACACAGTTTGATCTCTTTATGGCACGAGGTCCAATAAAACAATGCGATGTTTTATTGATGGGAGCCTCGTGTGTTCCATTGTTAAAATTAATTATTACGTATTAAAAAAAACAAAGTCGCTTCCCGCCGCCCCGTTCGTACGCTTAGGTCTTTTAAACTACGCACTGGATTTTGATGCAGTTTTCATCTTAATTTAGGCCGAGCGACGCCGGGGCGGGTCGCTAGTTTATTATGTATACTGAAAGAGATCACAATTATGACGTCTACATATGTAATGACGTAATTGTCTGTTGTCTTAGGGCGTATACATATAGGAAGCAGGTAACCAGCGCCGACCTACCAGCGCTTATCGGTACTGGTCCGTGCAGATAACCGCTACATAATGGAAGCGGGTAGAAGCAGGGGCTGGCATTTTTAACAAAAGTATGCCTTGTTACTTGCAAATACATGAACAAATGACATGTCGCAGCGACACGTCGCAGCGTCATGTCGCTGCAGTCATGATTCCGAACCCAACTGCAGATGGCAGCAGCAGACGTAATCCAGTTAGTTCTAAATGTTCCGTGAGACAAGATGTCTGACCTGTTTGGGATTAGCGATCGCGATTTACTTTTGTATCTTTTGTTTTTGTGAGATGCATCGTACAGTGCAGGATATTGGGCCACCTGGTTTATCCGTTTTTCTTCCTCAGAATTGGAAAAACTCATGTTTTGAGAAAGATTCAACGTGTCATCGCTCCAGCGTCAGTGGCACTACTGATCTGCGGTCGGACGACGTCATCTGCGGACGTGCGACGTGTCGCTAGCTGCGGAAGGTATTTCATAGAAATACATAGGAACCAGTAGTGTCGCAATGACACGTCGTGTGCTGCTGCCGTCTGCAGTCGTCTGCTACGAACTCGTACCTTAACGCTGTTTTTACAGTCACGCTGTCTTGCAGACTATGAGTAGGTACAGACGCCAGTACATCAAGCTACCCGAAACTGTCAACATTTCCCAATCGACCTTGAACCTAATACTTTTGCGATAAAGATGAAAATCTATTAAAGAAATTTGACAGATTATAGTAGCTTTAAGTGCTGGCGTCCTGTACGACTTAACTACCTACTCGGTAAATTTTTGTGTTGATCAGCCTTTTGAGCCAACTTGTAAACACAAGCCCCCTTATTACAAAAGATGGTCTAAGAAAAACCTAGGTTTTAAATTAGCCCCTTCTCTTTTTGATATATGACATAAGAAAGTGATGGGTATATTTTAAACCTGGGTTTACCTTAGTCTTGGTTTAAACCATCTTTTGTAATAAGGCCCAAGGAATTCCTAATTTAACACACAAAAAATCACGTGAGATTTCTCCTTTGTCAAATAATATTGATTAATATTACAAAATGCAGGTATTCTGATACCTACTTACCTAATTCATACATATTCATAGTACTTACTACATATAAGATTTAAATACAATAGGTGTGGTAATTTACATTTCCATTTATTTAAGTGTCTGTGAGTTAACACAAATGACTCTTAGAATAATATGGCCAAATCTACTTAATAATGTGTATTAAAAGTAAAAAAATAATAAAAAAGGGTACCATGTTGAATATTATGAGAAAAAAATCAGTTACAACAATAAAAAAATTGTTGCTTGCTTAGTCGAAAGATCACACATTGAATAAAAAAAGTCACCGCAAAAAAAACAGTACATAGCAACAATACATAAGTTATCTGGACAAAAAAACGATCAATTGAACTTTAGAATGGAAGATTTAACATCTAACGTTCGCGAATGTTTGAATGAACACATAGTGTTTTACGCGGCCAACGCATTTGAACCTGTTTAACTGATAGTGATTGGCTAATCGTTTCTGCTCCACGCTGGCCGCTGCCTCGGCAGCGCTTGCTCGGCTCGTGCATTCTGTGGTCATAGTTCTAACCTAACCTACCTTTTAGCTATCTTCTTGCTGTTGTATTACTTATTGCCTTTGCCCCTCCAGCCCACCGAAATATTGGGGTTGAGTTGTCATGGGTTAAATTGTTGGGGTTGAGTTGACAGGGTTGGATTATCTCAGGTTCAAGTTGTGATTCCATTTAAATATTCCTCTTTCCAATGTTAAATCACACTTATTAAATGTTTGAACCTGTCATTTAAATGTTTCTAAAGTGCAAACCAATTGTTTTGATGTTTATCCTTCTGCCGTCTTACCTACCTCAGTCAATGCGTGAACCTACTATTTTAATGTTCCTTGAGCCAAAGTTGAAATCATATTTTCAATTTTGTGCTTTAAGGTACAAGTCAGAGACGGGCTGCATACCGCAAACTGCAAAAGTTGCTTGCGCTTGCATTGCGATCTGCGGCTGCGGTCTGCAGTTGCAGTTGCTGTCGGAATAGCACCTTTAAAGTGCACACCTTAAAGGCGCTATTCCGATGGCGATGCGGTTGCAGTCTGCAGTTTGCAGCCCGTCTCGGACTTGTACCTTTATGTATAACCGAAATATTATTTACCTCAAGTACTGCAGCATTTTGGAATATAACAACTGTCCATTTAATTAGTGGCCAAAAAGTATCCAGTGTGCCACGATTTAGGAAATGTGATAGTGATAGTAACAACATGTAAGACCATCTGAAACAGAAAAGAGTGAATAATGTTAGCACTTCAGCAAACAAGGTTGGCAGATTCATTAGATAATAAAATTGGCAAATGGAGAGCCAGTGGCTTTTTATATTTTCTTTACTATTCACCTAGACAGAAAACTAAAGTATGATTCACAAATGATGAAGACTCTCAGAGCGCATTGGAACAGAAAAGTGCAATTTATAATTCAATTGAGAATGGACCTCATAATGACTAAAGTTTATATTTGCATATACTTAAGCAGCAGACGAGTGGATACGGTTGCACTTAGGCGAAGGCCGAATGGTTCATAAGCGGCCAAGCATAGTGCAACTTTATTGGTCTAATCTATGGATTGCCTATTTGATCAACACACATCTTGGACTACAAGATACCAATGCGCCACTACTCCTAATTTGCTGTATTACGAATGCATGAGCACTGTAGAGCTTCAACTATTTTTTTTACTCATACCTTCTCAACAGCTTCTCACTGCTGCAGGTTTAACATGCGCACCGCGACATAAGTTTGTCGTCACATTATCTCGTGCCGAGACAAGATAAACATACTTTATCTCGTCGATAGATCTGCTGGACATAAGCCTCTCCCAAGTTACGATGTAGCTCCTACAGCTTTAAAAACTGAAGTAAACATTTGTAATACTTATATATGATAATAGATAATGGTCAGAGATAAAACTTACCCTAAAGTCTGGATACTATTATAGGCTATAAGGTAGAATTTGCCGACTGTTGAGGGTCCTGAACTTCTAACTTTTTTCGCACTTTTTTCAGACATGATAAATGTACTATAAAATTATTTAAAAAATTTAACTAATTATCACAAAACCTTCAAGCAATTCTTTTTTTTAATTCTCTGAACCCGGTTGCAGTTTAGAAATCCGGCATTTAATAAATTAAAGTTAACTTTATACGGTGGAGACTAATTAATGACATCTGCGACGATGACGGCACGATCTGACATTTCCTCGATGACGTGACCAGTGTTGCCAATAGGTTCTATTAGAAATCCCAAAATCGAGGAGTTGAATTCTCCAAAACCGGGGAGTAAGATTTTTGAAATTACTTATTAATTACCCTGTCTTAGATTATAATACCTCTAGATAGAGCCACCGCATGGCCCAAAGATGTATATCTGTATCTTAGGTCTGGCCGCTTATGACACAGCAAAATGAAACTATAAATTCTTGAATGAAAAATGTCTCCTCAATCTTGGAATCTGTTAATGAATTCCAATACTTCAGATCTTCATGTTTGGGACCCATTAACGACAGTCTACTGCTCACTGGTGCATGCATGGCCTCAGGCCCTCAGTAGAAGTGTTGAGGCAGATAATAAAATAAAAGTGCCACAAAAAGCGAGCTATCATTCAGATATTATTATAAGGCTTTCTACTGGGTGCAAAGTAACAGTAAAATCTCAAATAGAAAAGTGGTATTATGTAAACATTCGTTTAATTCCATTTTACTGGATGTTTTGTGAATTAATTCAAAATTTCGTATTCCATCTTTAACAGTACTTTCAAACATTACACAACTTTTTTTAACATTCTTATGTCGTTGTATTGCTGATGAAATGGAGATGTTTTTCTCGTATTTTTACGCTTAGTGTCCTAATCATCCTTCAAGTCGTATTTGGATGATTTCATGAAACATTTGGTATACTTTTAACGATTAACTGGTTGGTATTATCACATCACACATTCTTATAGAAAGCTTTGTTAAAGTGCCAGCTACAAATTAATATGGAAATCAAATGATACTTAAAGATAAGTAATATTTAATTACAAATTCTGGCTATTTTTCAAAAAACAATAAAACTTGATTTCTATTGACTTTCGCCTAGGCTACATGGGGTGCTTATTTGTTGAATGTAGGACACACTATCACGTTTTTAAACATTTTGGTATGAGCTCTGTCTCGTGTCGTGACACAATACGATACGAAATCACATAATTATGTAATGGCCACATAGCGCGAGTGAACCAGTGTTTATAAACGCTTATGGGCTTATTAGACCACCCCTATCTAGTCTGTGGGCCACTTGATTTTGTTAGAGGGGTACGCGTGATCTAGCTCCCTCCAAAAGTAGCTCTAAGAAATGTACCGTTTATTTTGGTATACATCTATACATATAAAAGGAGAAGCTGACTGACTGACTGACTGATCTATCAACGCACAGCCTAAACCGCTGTGGTTAGAAAGTTGAAATTTTGACAGTAGGTTACTTTTGTAACGTAGGCATCCACTAAGAAGGGATTTTTCGAAATTCAACCCCTAAGCGAGTTAAATAGGGGATGAAAGTTTGTATGGAAAATCGTTACTTAACGGGTTCAAAATTTCACGCAAGCGAAGCTGCGGGCGAAAGCTAGTCGTCCATATAATTATGGTAACTGTACGTATAATATTTAATTTAACGTTTAGATATGATTTTTGATAAAAAAAAGAACAAAATGAAACTTTGGCAGTAAAATGTGACTTTACGGAATCGAACTATAAGTTTCGTGTGGTTTCGCACCCTATCTAGTCTGTGAAGTTTCGACTCGAGGGCCCTGGCAACACTGACTTTTAGTTCGTTCGTTCGTTCTTTTCTTTCCAACGCGTTTCTACGAAAGGTGTGCTGTTTTTATTCTCTTGAAAATTATACTTTTAATTTATTAAGACTTGTAACAGTATATATTTTTACGGAGAAAAGCTAATTTTAATCATTGTTTTTCAGTAACTCGTGGTGAAACCAACAATCACAATGGTTGCGGCCAAGAAACAGGTCAGTCAATCAGTCAATGTTTTACACGTGTTTGGAACTTTATTGGACTGAAACGTGGTTATTTGATATTTTATTAAATAATCCATAGTCAAATTTAAGTCCAAGATGAACTGATACAAGATAGGCTTACTTATTAGATAATTTGTAAGGTTGAGAACGTATCATACATTTGGATTTTATAGGTTAGGAGCTCTCTAACCTCTATGCGTAGACAAAAACATTTCTGAAACCTCGTAGCATTGAATAATCTGTATTACAATAATATCTACGTAGTTTATCAATGGTATTAGTAATCTTTAAATGAATTTATGTAAATTAAATACGAATTCTAACATGTCTGATAGATAATTCTAAGAATTTGAGTTGCAAAATAGTTAATAATGCTCATTATTTTTTATACAGAAAAAGACCATCGAGTCTATAAACTCCCGCTTGGCCCTGGTCATGAAATCTGGGAAGTACTGCCTTGGATACAAGCAGACATTGAAGACTCTCCGCCAAGGCAAAGCCAAGCTGGTCATCATCGCCAAAAACGCTCCTCCTCTAAGGTGAGACTACTGAGAAGTAGAGTTTTCCCAATATTCTGCCAAAGGGAAGCATATGGAGTCTTTGGACAAAGAAGTATGGATTCCCTGTTAGTGTTTCATGAAGCAGTCATGTTCAGTTAGGTAAAACAAAGTCTTGTTGAAAGACTGTTGGTATTATAAATGTGTTCTTTTTATGCCTGCATACCCTAAAACCACCCTCTTGCATCTCACTCAATAAAATGCAGGGGAGGGGAGGCGAGGTAAAAATTGTTTTGTCATTTATATGCCAATTTAAAAACATGGAAAGAACATGACTGTTCCTGATTCACATGGGAAACCTATGGAGTAGTCATTACCCATTTGCTGAACTTTGACAGGTGAGCCAGTTCTGGTTTTTATTATGTTTTTGAAACAGTGTTTTGAGACTACATTTTGTAACATGGCAATTCTTACCTTTGAAATGTTCCTGTAAATGGTAAAACACGTACTACGTCGCCTCTAGAGTGAAACAAAAGAAATACAATAATGAGTACAAATGTATTAGTGAAGTGAGAGCACTCTCGCCCAAAGGCACAGGCGCCTACACACAATGCCGCCGACACTGCCGCCCGGGCTTGCCGCCGGGTGTTTACCCAGGCCGCCGGGTATAGCGCCTATTGATTTACACCCGCGTGGCATTTAGGAGCCTGAACACTAAAGGCTTCTACACACCAAAGCCGCCGACCCGGCGGCTTTACCCGCCGGGTTATGCCGGCGGCCAACTAACGCGAACTAAGCGAGCGAACATAACGCAAAACAAGCCCGGCGGCATAACCCGCCGGGTTAGCCGGCGGCTTTGGTGTGTAGAGGCCTTAAAGCTCTAGAAATTGTATGCCTGCAATTTCACACATTTGCATTAGTTGGAGAGTGAGATTTCTGTATCTATACAGTTATTATGTAGTAGGTATATTTCTGTGCTATGCTTTCCATTGAAAAGCATAATTGTATTGACTGTATTCTATTTGTAAAGAGACTTTGTTCTTTATTGCACCAATTTTACCACTACTTTTGTTATAGGAAATCGGAAATCGAGTACTACGCGCTCCTTGCTAAAACTGGAGTCCATCACTACAGTGGAAACAACATTGAGTTGGGCACAGCATGCGGAAAGTACTACAGGGTGTGCACACTCGCGATCACCGACCCTGGTGATTCTGACATCATCACCACGCTGCCTGAGTCGCAGGTCTAGACATATGTTTAATATAATTTAAAAAAACAATTTTGTTTTATTTTTCTTCTGTAAATTCACCCCATAGTTTTACATAGTAGACCATCTATGTTAGCAAGCTATCACAGGTAGGTAAAGTTAGTTTACGAGCTGTTCTCATTAAACAGGCTTTCCGTACAGTAAGAGGTCAGCTTCTACAGTAGGTAAATAATTAGCTTGATATGTAGCCGTGTGTACCATTGTGCATTGGTAAGGAAAATTATCCGGTTTTGGCCATAGGAACCGGCCAAACATCGATCTTTCGATAATACTTCCAAAAGTCTTACTTGCTGCAGCTTCAACAAATTGAAAGTCGTTGCAAGTCATCTTACGCAGTAATGCACGGTACACATCAAACGTAACGCTTGCTCAGTCAGCCGCCGAATGTAGAATAAAGTGCTTATTACATTTGGCTGAATTAAGACGTCTTAATTCAGTCGTTACTGAATTAAGTCAAGTGTAATCGCAATTAGCAACCTAGGATCCTAAATTCAGTAGCAAGGATGGTTTCTGACTGACTAAATCATTTAGAAGCTTATTTAGAAACGCATTTAGGAAGGTGTAAACGCATTTAGTTACTAACTTCCGTCCATAGACCGTCGCTGCGTGAGGATGTATAGTTTTATTTTGACCAAAGAGTATAGTAATATATGGGAATAGAGAGCCCTCTCGCGAGATTCTTTGTAGATTTTTGCATGGTATTAACACAGTCTACTTAAATCTAACTCCTTACAGTCGGTCAACGTAGAACATTGTCGCAGAGCAATCGTGCGGGGGGTTGCGGGGTGAAGGAGCGAAGGTTATGTCCTGAGTAGCCATACTGCATACCTACTCGGGACATAAATTCCAGGGCTCGCACTTTTTGATTTCGAATTTGATTGACATCGTTCATAGAAATTATATTAATTGTATGTATGTTGTACCTCTTACGATAATTTTATTACAAAGTCTGTTTACTAATCCAAGATGGCGGCATACATACATTTTCAAATGATTGTTCGTGGGAAGTCATTTCCACGGTTTTCGGGGTCAAAATCCAAATCCAAGATGGCAGCCATGAAAATTAGTAAATTGGTGGACATGGGTGTCAAATCCATTGTTTCCTGGGGTGCGGATGCCGAAAACGAAGTCAAAGTCGAAATCCAAGATGGTGGCAGTAAAAATGTCAAATTAGTCGTCATGGGTGTCATTTCCATGGTTTTCGGGGGTACTGATGTTGAAAATGAGGTCAAAATCCATTTCCAAGATGGCGGCTTTTAAAATTTCAATTTAACCACCATGGGTGTCATTTCCATGGTTTTGGTGGATGCTGATGACGAAAATGAGGTCAAAAACTATATTCAAGATGGCGGACATGAAAATTTTCAAATTAACCGTCATGGGTGTCAAATCCATGATTTTCGGGGACGCTGATTACAAAAACAAGATCCATTCTCAAACACCAAGATAGGGACCACGTTTTACCTGGCAAATTACATTTAACAGATAATTTTTTTTGACCGCCGTATATAATCGAGGAATACTTAGACTTTATTTCCAGCATCAGCATCCACGAAAACCATAGAAGTAATAACCATGAATAATATAATAAGTAATTTTCTATGGCTCCTTCTTGGATTTGGGAATATTTTATGACTCTTACCTACCCCCGCAAGTGTTAGTCACTGCGACTGTAACCTCGACAAAATTTGTAGTTTTAAATATTGTTAGAAAATTCCAGGATAAGATGGCGAAATTGCTGCTACATACCTTTGCATTATTTTGTCAATCGTCAAAATTACGCATGCGTGGTTTTCTTTTTGCGTGTCACTGTTTCTATAAAACGTTAATTAATTTGGACGTTTGTTTGACAAAGTTGCCTCGCTTTTGTTTCGTCGCTGGGGACATGTTTTTTTACCTGCGCTAATCGTTTAGTTTGTTTTGCTGTTTATTTCTATTATGTGTTTTATCCATTTTACTTCAAAGTCGCTTCTTGCTCATTTCGTGCTCCACTTATTTTATTAAAATCACCGTACTTTAAAATAAATAAATTTTTTGCAGATTATTTTAACTACCGACTGTTTTGCGCCGTCTATTTATTTAATTACTTTATTACTCGCATGTTTACTATGTCATTAGCAAATCGTGGTAGGGAATGTATTTTATTGTTCGTGGTAAGTAATGCTAGTAACATCTGCTTAACATTATGCAATAGTTCATATCGAATCAAACCACCGTACTGTATTTATGTTTCGCTCAATATTTTTGTACCAGCCTTATATTATGTATGTATAGATTATTACCCTCAAGACTAATTATTTACCCTTTTGAACATGCCAATTAATATTTATCACCAAAATGTACGTGGCTTGCGGACAAAAACGTCGAGTTTCCTTAGAAATGTGTGCACAAATAACTACGATGTTATATGCTTAACTGAGACGTGGTTGAAAGAGGGCTTTAGCAGTAGCGAATTATTCGATGACCGCTATCTTGTTTGGAGACGTGACAGAGACTACTTGGATAGGGATCAGACACTTGGAGGTGGTGTTCTTATTGCTGTTCGACGTGAGCTCGTAGCGGAGGAGCGCACTGACTGGCGCTCGTCCGCTGAGGACTTATGGGTAACTCTAACTCTGAAGCGTTCTAGACCCAGGATATCATATAAGTTACACATTTGTACAATTTATCTTTGCAAACAAAACAGAGGCCACTCTTTAACTGCACAACTAGCATACTTTTATAATAAATTAAATGATATTATTTTAAATAACTTAACTGACACTTTTATTATCTTAGGAGATTTTAATTTACCAAACTTAACGTGGCAACCGAGTGAAGACGGGTGTTCTTTTCGGCCGGAAAATATTCTTGGTTCTACTCAGACAGATTTTTTTGATATTCTAAGTACATGCGACTTAGTCCAGTACAATGGTCATAGGAATCTTAATGAACGTGTGCTGGACCTTATTTTTTGTAACAATCTCTTGACCGTTGATAAATGTTCTGACCCTCTTGTTCCTGAAGACCCACACCATATAGCTCTTAGCATTTTTGTAGATTTTGTTGAGTATCACGCGCTCCCTTCCCAGCAAAGGAAAAAGTTCATTTATCAATTAGCTGATTTTTCTTCCATAACGAAAGAACTTGATAGTTTAGACTGGCATTGTGATCTCGCCAAAGGGTCAGTGGAGGATGCTTTGTCATTATTGTACGTCAGGATAAATAAATTATGTGACACTTTTATACCCACTAAAATCATAAAATCTATGTCTAATTACCCCCCTTGGTATAAAACACCTCTAATCAAAATTTTAAAAGAAAAATTTAAATATCACTCCAAATTTAAAAAATACGGCAATTTTTCAGATTACGACTCATTCTTAACTTTACGAAGTCGTGCCAAATTACTTGAAAAGGAAATGTATGATAGTTATATCAAGGTAATAGAGAATAGTATCAACAAGTCGCCTAAAGCTTTTTGGTCTTTCGTCAAAAGCAAGCAACAGTCTTCATATTCATATCCGTCAATTATGAAGTATGGAAATAACTCATCAGGACAAGGTGAGGATATATGCAACATGTTTAGTGATGTTTTTAAATTTAACTTTCTCCAGAACACGAGCACTTTTGTAACGCAGTTGGATAGCAACATGTATTGCCCTTACTCGACGTCTGCCTCCGATATAGGCTCAATTGAAGTCTGCGAAAGCGAGGTACTAAAGCTTCTGAAAGCCATTGACGTAAATAAGTCCGCGGGGCCTGATGGTATCCCGGCTATACTTATAATTCGGTGCGCACAAAGCCTGTCTTTACCTCTGACCTTAATATTTCGGCGTTCTCTCGCTGAGGGAGTGGTACCACAAATTTGGAAGACAGCTTTTATTACCCCCGTGCATAAAAAAGGCTCAAAAGACAATGTAGAAAACTACAGGCCAATATCTAAGCTTTGTTTGTTTGCAAAGGTTTTAGAAAAAATTGTTTATTCCCCAGTTTATAATGCTGTTAAACATTCACTTAATGATTTTCAACATGGCTTTTTAAAAAACAGGTCTATTGTGTCGAACTTGCTAATCTGCTCAGACTACTTATCTTCTACTATGTCAGAACCCTCTCAAGTCGATGTAGTCTACACTGATTACAGCAAAGCATTCGACCGAATAGACCACGGTATCCTCTTACGTAAACTGCTTGAAGTGGGTATCAGAGGTGACTTATTCAGATGGTTCACGTCTTACATTGAGAATCGCTGTCAAACAGTTGTTCTGAACGGATATAGTTCTGTAACTGTCAAAATACCCTCAGGTATACCACAAGGATCCCTTTTGGGTCCATTACTTTTTATTATTTTCATAAATGACATTGGTTCATGCTTTACCCAATCCAAAATCATTCTTTATGCTGATGATATGAAAATTTTACGCCCTGTATCTGAACTTTCTGACTGTTTTGGTCTACAACGGGATTTAGACGAACTACAAAATTATTGTCATCGTAATAAGCTTGAACTTAACGTCTCTAAATGTTTTGTCAGTACTTACACACGCAAACCACATCCAATCACCTTTCAGTATAGATTACATAATATTGTTATAAACAGGATAAGCGTTATCAGGGACCTGGGTGTCACGTTTGACTCTAAGTTGCTCTTTGATGCACACGTCGATAACATTGTTAAAAAAGCCTCCAAAGCGCTTGGTTTTATACTTAGATTCTCAGCTGATTTTAAGAATGTAAAAACGTTTAAAATTCTTTATTGTGCTTTTGTCCGCAGCCATTTGGAATACGCCTCACAGGTGTGGAACCCTAATTATAATGTTTATGTTGATAGAATTGAGCGTGTTCAAAAGCGGTTTCTACGTTTCTTGCAGTATAAAACTAGAAAATATACCTCTAATTACACGGTGCGTTGTAAGAGGTTTCACATCTTACCTCTGTATGAGCGCAGATGCATTGCAGATGTGTCATACCTATTTCAAATTGCGAATGGTACTATTGATTGCCCTGAGCTGTTGGGCAGTTTGGGATTCGTAGCACACAGCAAAATGTTTCGCAAACCTAGCTTACTACATATCCCTCATTCGAAGTCCACGTACAGGCAAAACTCTTTTCTAATCCGTGCGAGCAGAAGTTTTAATAAGCTGTCTAGTGAACATGATTTGGATATATTCAATACCGGTGTTTCTCGGCTTAAATCTTTGTTGGTGAAAAGTTTCATAACTAAGAACTAACTGTTTGCCTTTTTTTTATGCGACGATTAGTCGACCATATTGTATTTTTCATTATCTTTGTTTTTATTATTTTCTTCAAATGTATAATCGTTTAGTTCCGACCTCAAGATTTTTAGATTAGTATTTATCGGTGAAAACTTGTAAATGGCCTTCAATTTTGTATTTCTTAAGTATATTGCATGTATGCTAGCTGTAAGTTTTCCGAATAAAATAAAATAAAAAATAAAATAAATAAAATAAAAGTTTGTGTAATTTGTTTTATGTGACAACCCTATGACAAGTGTTACCAATTTTGACATTTCATAGGACCTGTCAAATGTATGGGCGTTGACCCACTGTATGTAGTAAGTAGGTACACTGTGGTATTAATATGTGATTTTTGTATTTGCGAAAAATGATCGCCTACGTCAAGTACGTCACCCCCCCCCCCCCCTTTGAGTTTCTGTCGATGCGTGAGGACGTATAGTTTTATTTTGTATTCCCGAATAAAAAAGTGTAGTGCGAGTGCGGTGCGCAGCGTGGGTACCTACGAAATGACGAAAGAAATAGAAGTTATGCTCAATATTTTAGAGCTGTATAAAAATATGCCCTATCTTTGGGACAAAAATTACAAAAATTTCCTGAACAAAAATGTACGAAATGAGGGCTTCCAAGTGCTACTGAGTTTATATAAATTATAGACGAATCGGCTACAATAAAGGCCAGGGCTGGGCAAAGGCCAATTTTTTGGTCACGATAATACTGGAGCCATCCTCGCACACGACACGTCCGACTCATATCAACTCACGAAAAATATGCCTATATGGAAACTGAAAAAAATACACAATGAATTCAATGAAATTTCTTTAATCAATAAAAATATTTAAGTTTTCTTATGCGTTATTATACTTAAGCACTACTTACTCTACGTATCCGCATTTGCCTTCAAATTTTCGGTATACATAGATTTTGACGACATCTTTTTGATCATGTTTTTAGTTGGTTATGTAGGAGACGCAGTCGCCGTGTCTTTTGTTGTAATTAAAGCTGACACAATCATGTTGATTTAGGAACCTATTCTTTATTTTTGTTTTGTTTAAATTCACCAGACAGAAGATTCTTTCGCACAAAGCGTTGGACATCGGCAAACATAATAATGCTTTCGCGAAATTTGTAATATTTGGATTTGGATATTTTGTAGCCCCATTTGCGTCCAGGATTTTTCCAATCGCTCCCCAAAATTTGTCTACACTCAAAATTGTGCTGGTGGCGCTACTTCCACCTGATTCTAACAAGTCTCTTGGAAACCAAATCAATAAAGAAGTATTCCAGTTTGATTACAGTACATAATCATCTGAAGCACTTGTTTAAATAAGCGGGAAATCCCCGTATAATTTGGCCATGAAACAGAAGTTGCCAGTTCGAAAAAATCATTTGTAATCTCATTATACATATATAAAACCTGATGTACTGTATACTTTTAAAAAAGATAATTCAAATTATGTAATGTGAATTGTCATGAAATCATTTAAATCTGCCGAAATCTGCCACTTTTGTGAATCGTCAGCAGGATCTGCCACAGATAAAATTATGGAGCGAAATCTGCCAAAATGGCAGAAATCTGCCACAAATGGTCACACTGACTAAATTTAGGACAGTGTGATCAGAAGCTTCTAATTTGCCCTTCTGAATTAAGACGTCTTAATTCAGCCAAATGTAATAACGGTATAAGCTAGCGATTCACGGTTTTTTTTATTATTCTTTTTCAGTTTTACGTTCACACAACTCGAATACCTACGCCATTACCTACGTTATGAGTAATCAGTGGCGTAGACAGCGTATTGTCGGCATATTAAGAACGGAAAATGTAGATAGCTTATTATTATAGGTACCATGGGTAGTCTGACTTCGCATTCTTAAAGAGGCTTACAGTCGGTAGCTGACTATGCGGTTGGTGTGAACAATTACTCTTATGTACCATACTTTTCCTTCTCTCTCGAGAGAGATGTACCTGGCGAAATACCTTTAAAATGATGCATTCAATCCAAAGGATCTTTGGTAGTAGTCAGTGCACTAATTGGTAACCAGTTGGTGATGCTGACTTTACCTATCTACCTACCTGAGAAATTCAGGCTGAATACAGTAGGGTAGTAGTATTCGCAACGACATACGGAGCTTATGAAATTATTGGCAACGTGACTCTCCCATCTTCAGTGTGGTGCAAATAGTCCCATGAAAAATATACCTACGTGTAAACAATAATGCCACGTCTAGACACTATTTTTCTGTAAAATTCTGAAATCGTAGAGCTGATTGCGATTTCATTTATAAATATATTATTCGGCCTTTGCAATCACTCAGCACGAGGACCTACTGTGTTACTCGACAATTTTTAACCCATAGTAAGTAACGGACATAGGTAATGCTCGATTGTGATCCGGTGCCCTCGAGAACGCTATAACCGGCATGGCACAAGACAACGTATGACCTAGAATGTGCCGAAGCTTCCCTTCCCGTATCCCAGGTACGTGATTGCTTGAAGAATACTAGGAAGGCGATGTGAGACTAATAATTGTATTTTAAATGATCCTAATGAAAATAGTGACTTACTTCATTCAACAGGTCTTGCGTACTATTTATTCTGTGCTTGCGTAGCGTATTCATGTCGCTATCTGTAGTGATATAAGTGGATACACGTATCTACGGAGCGTTCTTTTTGGTGGCAGCATTACTAATATAGCCAAATTAATGTTAACGGTTTAAGGCCTATCTTGTCTGAGATTAATTCAGACATCGTGCCCTCTTGCACCCAATATTCGTTACTGCGGAGACATGCGCCTTGTGACTAGAGTGGCTAAGATATTTGGCGCAGATTGCACACCCTTTTATTATTTTATTTAGTCTGCTCAACTTCACAAGCAACCGTTCACACATACGCGTGTATTCATTTCTACTTCAACTTACAAAATAATGGACATTTACGTTCTTGTGGCAAAGCGGTAATTACGTGTGCTTTGTATCGTCGTAAAAACAGAAATCTTGTCGTTACTCTTCGTTATTTTGAACCACCACGTTTTGCTTGATAGCGTGCCAATTGTGAACTGAGCGAGAATTTGAATTTGTAAACACGAAGTAAGCTCGCCTTGCCACTCACCTATTTGGGTCTGAAAGTGGGACGCAGAATGTGCACTTGTGGTACACGAAATGCCCGTTGTGAGAAGTGCACCTATTGCGAAACGCACATTTTTGCGTCAACCGCACTTTGTGTTAGACCGACCCCACCCTTTTGAGTCACGTCTGAAAAACCGCTGCCGGCGCGAGCGCCACGAGTGATGTGAGGCGAATGACGATGATGAGCGCACATTCGGCTTGCAACTTACCTTGTGATGCGCCTCGCCACATGCGATATTACTATCCTGATACGTACTGTACACGTGCTGCAGACGGAGCATAGTGCCAGCCCAATAATAGAAAAATGAATTGACCTATAGGTATGTTAAATAAAATTAAAAGAAACTTCTTCATAGCGTTTATTTTCTGCATATTTACACTGTATGCAACACATCCAAGGCTTCTCCATCTCTGTTACGTCACGTCCAACCTGAGAACAATAATTATGTGTTACTTATTATCTTTACTATATTAATGCATTTTTGAGACAGAACTAGTATATTGATCTCTTTATGTTGACCTCTACTCATTACATCCGCAAAACTTCATAGACCATGTCCAACTAGGACGTGCCCTCCGCTTTATTGCATTGCACCCGACATCTAAGGTCGGTACACATCTGACGGAAGATATGTCGCCGATCTTCCGTCGCTTAATTTACACGATGAAATTATGTGTATCGATGGAAGATCGGCGACGTATTTTCCGTTAAGATATGTACCGACCGACCCCTAAAGTTTAAAAGTCGCACGTGTGTGCCTGTAATTTTATCGGCACCCATACCCTTCCCCTTCAAACCTTTGACGGGTCGTAATTGACATACGAAATTGTAAATGAGTAGCCCAAATAGATTTAGAGTTAAAGTTTGTGTAATATAACACGGCCGGTGTCTCCTCTTTCTTTTCAGAACTTTACTCGAAACACTGCCGGGTGTCTAGATTACTATTTATTGTCCAGTCATGTAATGTTAATTTAATTAAACAACTAAATAAAATGCAATTAGTCGTGACCAGAAATATAGGTACATATAGGAACCTACCAACATTAATTAACAAAATATGGCAAAGAAATGCATGACAGTAAATTATGTGTGTGACATTTCAACTTACCTGATTAGAAGGATATCTTGTCTCTTACAGTCAATTGACTGCAGCCTTTCAATATTAATTCATTATCAGTTGATCAAGTGGGCTGATCAATTTTATCCATATTCTGAAAAGTGAGTAAAACGATTAGTATAAATTGTGGATAGCCACTATTACATACAAAATGAAATCTACATTTATACTGCATCTCATTATACCTAACTGACGAGTTTATAAATTGTATTTTTTTGTTATTATTATCGAAACTGATTAAATGGTTACAGAAGTAGTATAATTTACTAAAACTACTTGGAGTATTGCAGCCGAATACACGTGCACGCCAAGTTGGCGTCAATATTACCTGTTTATTTTCTTATTAGAATAGGGCAACCAATGTGAGTTTTCTATGGCTTTAGGTGTAAAATTTACATTTTCGTTAAAAATTAATGACTTTGCAAGACCAATGTCTGACATTGGGTTCAAGTGCCAACTTGGGGCGCATGCGTAGTCTTCTTAAAACATTTATCTACGTTTTACTTTCCATTTGTCTTTAGCTTACAATCTAGTCATCAAATAATATCTTCATAAATACATTACCTTTACTACTGAACAAGTTTTATGTATGTACGTATTTATTTCCTAGTATTTTCTTATACTTTGATGATGACTTGCGTGCGGTAAACTTACAATTAAATGGTAAGAAGTTATGCGACTTTTACCTGTTCAAAATGGATGGTTCAATTTTCGAACTAATCAAAAGTCTTTGTACTTAGACTAACGTAACATTAGTTACGTAATTACGGGCTCTTTTTCGACTTAGCCTAACTTTAGTAGTGTTCAAAAGCAATCAATACTTTTTCAGACTCGAGTTCTAGGTTTCACTCTTTTCGATATTAAGATTTGCAATCTCTTCGATCTCAAGATTTGCTAGTAAATCTTATGATGCAACGATGGACGGGCTTTTATAATATCATATCGCTCTTCATTTTTCTTAGGGTAATAGGCTTATAGTGAGTGTATCATCGTACATCTCTGCGGTACCTGCCTACCCTTCGGGGAATACGAGAGTGACGTTTATTCTGTTCTTATTACTTTTTAAAAGTAATTATTGCAGCAAGGATGGAGGAATAATGTGCCACATTCATAATGTCGGCAAGATTATTATACTTACACATAATCTTATTACTATAATAAATTGCGTAAAACCACGTTTTCTTAGAATTCTTCATTATTAATAAAAAATATGTTACCTGTTTATCATTATTTGATATTCTAAAAATGTATCTCCAAAGCAGGTAGGCAAAATAAGTAGAGGCACGTGTAAGTTTCTCTTGTGCTGCAGACCAAATACCTTGTACTAGAGAATATATTGTACCTAATTAAATGTTTATTCATTACATATCTAGCCTGTATTGTCCCACCTACATGGAAAAGGCCTCCCTCTCCATTTTCCACAAACTTTTGTTTGTTACCAATTATATTTCTATTATAAATCTGTCTTAAGGTACATATTATAGCATTACCATTCAGTTTCCAGACTTTTCAAAATAATTATATTTCTGTAATGAAAGTTTTATCATTAAAACAAGAAGCTATACCAACTAAAAGTTATCTAATATGTATTTTGCAGGCAGGTGCTTGTATAATATCTGGTGTGTAAAATACTTCATTGCACTTACACTATAATATTATTTGCAGAGTAACAAGACCTCCCATAAATAGCTTGATTCACGTCCAGATTCTGCTACATATTGAATGCATGTAAATATGGCATTTTAAAACAAAATCTTATATATAGCTTCATGTTATTGTCTGCCTCTTTTCATTTGTCTCATTGGTTACTTAATTTCTAATTTTCAAGCACACTGGTTCATCATCTTATAAATTCTAGTTCCTTTTTCGTTTTCTATATTTCCATACTTCCATTGAATAAAAATGTCACCAATATATTATTCCATTATTTGTTTCGTAACTAATGACAATTATAGGTACTTTCAATAGACTTGTCGTTTGCAGTGCTCAACAGTTGTTCAAAAAAGTTGTGGTTTTTTTCGAAAAAATAAGCAGCCATTACCTTTCTTAGTCTACATAAACAAGTTGTAGAGCGGCGTTGGACCACTCGTGCCGATCTATAGGCTGCTTATGTATACTCTAAGTCATAATAACAAATAAAGCTTCATATTAAAATATTAAAAGCTTCATATATTAAAAGCTTGATCAAGTTTTAATAAGCTATATCTCTTGGAATGATTTTAAGTTGCGCATTAATAAAAAAGTAGTAAATCAATAATCAATATGTATTACATCCTATTTCCAGATAAGAACATGAGCAGGAAACAGTGAATACTACTTTTATCTAACACACCTACGGCAAATTAATTTTTATCTGAAAGAAATGCCACAGATTTTTGGTTGTTTTATATCTATCTGATCATAGATGCAAACTTATAAGACCAGCTCGTGTTTCATCTTCAGTTATTCATACAAAATGAAACATTTTAAACCCATTTACCATTGCAAAAAACTGCACTGGATTAGACAAGACATATCTTCCACTGTTAACGTCAGGGCTACTAAATTAGGCTGAATATGGTTGTGTACAGAATGTGTATGTAGTATTCAATTATAAATGTATACATCGTGTTTCAATATTTTTGTATAACGCAAATTATCTCTGACAGGGTGCAGGGTGAAAACATGTTTGTATTACCTACTTCATAAAATTGCACCTAGTAATACCACACTTCGAGGATGTATACTTGTATAGCTAGTATTTGATCATCATCTGTAAAATAGTCCTAAACAGCTGGTGCTATGAAAGCTAGTGCTTGACCATATTGAAATAAAGCATACACATTATATATTAGTTTATATTTTTATTGTGAATCGAGTCCTTAAATCTAAAACATTATGGTACTTTACCATACCATTGTTACAAAAAAATGAGCCAAAGTAGAAGTTGCTACAATAGTTAAATATTGTATGTATATTGCTCAGAGAAATAGTGACAGTCCTAATAATAGATTTTTTGTGAGGTCATTTTTGTGAAATTGGAACTTACAATTCAATATCTAATATTATATTTCATTACTCAAAAAAAGAACCCCGATATATTTATTATTGTCTCTTCTCAATGGTCTCATTCAGTCATTTACATAATATTTATCATTCTGTCCAAACTCTCACCTAACTAAAATGTGACGTATACATCGCAAACCGCATTGTATAGTAGTACATCCATTAGCTTCAATAATTTGATCCAGATACTTTATTTTGAATGTGTACCATAAAGACGTAAATGATATCTGTATAGTCAAACAGATCACCAACTGCCTGTAATGCAAACAATTATAATAGACGTCAAAACTTATCCACAAATTAATACACTATGATTAACATTATGTAGCTGCAACAATCTTGAAGTCATCAATATAGCATTGTCTTGCTATTTTATAAATGCCTTACAGGTTTTACTTTTAATAGTTGTGTACTTCTAATGAATGGCATATCGATTATTTAGACTAATAAATCAGAATTACATATTAATTCTACAAAATTTACTAAAAATTATGTTATGACAAATGATATGATCAAAAATATTGCTATTTATTTATATGCTTGTGTGTGGTTTACTCATATTAATTATTTTTAGCTCAACAGCTTAATTTTTAAAGAGATGAAATCTATATTAGTAATTTTATACTAATTCTATTTGACATAGGATTTGAATAATACTGAGACAAAATTTTACTTCAACAGAGCCAGATTAACCACTTTTTTTATTCACATTCTCTTTATTATTTTTCCAACCATCCTTAATTTGTGTTGTATATAATATTAGACTTTAATGACTGGTCTATAAAATACTTTTTTAGCCCTTGCATCCAATACTAATTCAAGTCTTAGCCTAGTTCTTCCATTAATAAACTCGTTATTCATCTCCTATATTTAAATATAAGGTATCTATCTACATACCTTTTAATATTTTACTACAGACATACTAAGTAATACCAACATTCCTTTTGTAAATTTTGTAACCTGTTTTTTTGTGAGATCATCCTTAGATTATTTAATTTCAACAGGAATGAGTACATAGTAGTGGCGCTAGTTGTTTTACCTTGTCCTAGGTGACCGACAAATAAGATAACGCAACGCGAAAAAATCAAACAGTAGCGATTCCTAATGGGTCACCTGGTCAGAAATATTTTGGACATGATAACGACATAAGACATGGGAATTATTTTGTTGTTTACACAACATTCTTTCAGATTGTGTCCCATTGCGTCATTTTCGCTCATCTAGGACGATGGCTTAGAAACATTCTTTGTGATATCACAATGTTATTTGACTAGATCATAGAAGTGGGTTTGTACTCAGATTCAATATTTCCGATACTTACCATAGTTATTGTTATACTGCGGCTGCGGTTGCTGGTAGGAGTTGTATGAAGGCTGCGAGTACGAATCATAGGCGGGCGCCGGCCCCCCATATGCGGGCTCGGCGCCGCCATAGCCGGCGTCACCCGCCCCACCAGCGCCGCCACCGCTAATAGTAAACGTGAATCGTGTTAACAACAGGGCAATCTGAACTTATATTACGTCTTAACTTTGTATCTAATTTATGAAACTATTGCTATTGTGTCAAGCATATTATTATATTCTCCAATCTTTATCACATCTGAATTTACAAACTTCAATTCTTGTCCACACACTTGCGCAGGTGAAGCTTGCATTGAAATTGCTGTGCACCGCGCTTTGAGAGGCGTCATTGTCCGTTAGAGCAAGTGCACGAAGAAAAAAAACCCGTTCACCAACAGTTTGCGAACGCGACATTGATCGCCAACGCGTCTACAACTTGCTCGCGTGGGAGAACACGCTATATGCGCAGAAAATACTGAGTACATGTCCATAGCTTGCAGACTAAGTGCTCGTGAATGCGTCAATACTTGCTTGCGAACAGGAGCACGCTTTTTGAGCAAGAAACACTGGGTACATGTTTGCAGCTTGCACGCAAACTGCTTGTTAACTATTCGCAAATGTATCCGAACGGTGCTTGTAGGATGCATGGAGAATACGCGCAAGTGTGTATGGACACAGCTTTTAAGTATCTTAGCGGAAATCAACTGTTGACAGTACCTGTTCTTTGCATATAAATTGGCTTAATTTATGAAAGCGTTTTACTAACCTGTATCCTTCATTTTCATAGCCGCCTTGGCCACCTGTTGAATATCCGTAACCGGAACCATAGCTACCGGAATTGTAACCGGAGCTGGGTTGGGCCGGTGCCGGCGTCGAGTAACTGTTACCCTGATAAGAGCTGATAAAAGAAAAACTTCATAAGAATTCTCGATCATATGCAGCAAATTACATTATACATTCTTAGTGTAATTCTCAGAATCTATATTGTCTGCATTTGTGTTTCAGACGGCAATTCCTATCTTATAGATTTGTATCATCATTGTTTTAGAATATTACATTGATTATACACGCAACTACTTTGAAACAAAAAGCAATATCATGTTCATGTGTTTTTTTTTATTAACTTTGGAATAGTTTCTTACCTGGGCGTGTTGTATGATGGCTGGGCATAAGGATCAGCTGCAGGTGGCTCATATGGTTGATATCCAGTGTGACTGCAAAGATTTCATACATATCAAAAATATAAAATGGCATCATTCTTGCATAATTTTAAATATAATTTTAAATCAGTATAAAGAAAATCGTCATTTGTGTTTCAGACGGCACATTCCTATCGTTTTCTGGTTCATCATGTGAATTGGAGATAGTTTTAAGTCTGAAATATTTGAAATACATACGATGGTCCATAGCCATTAGCTTGTTGTTGCACGTTGTGCGGAGGGGCCGCCTGCTGGTATCCGCCCTGTGGTGGCCGTCCACCTCCACGGGGGCCATCGAATCTAAACAAAGAAAAAACATATTTTATTTTAAATATCATATTACTTAATGCTTATTATCAAATGTTTCCAGACTCAATAGGCCATATGACTCCAGATGCATTAATATGCATCTGGAGTCATATAGCATATGGAGTATTTAATTATGATTGTTGAAGTTGTCTTAATGGACATCATGAAAAATTACTTTAATTAGTTTTCATACCTTGGTCTCTTGGGTGGGCCTCCGGGTCCACCATGTGGTGGGCCGCCGCCCCTCTTGAAGGCTTGCGTGGGTTGTGACTGCGAGGGCGGCGCGGAGCTAGGAGCGTGCGGCGGTGCGGCCCGCGGGCCAGGCGGGCCGGAGCCCGGGTGTGGCCCGCCGGGACCGCCGGGCGGACCACCCGGAGGCATTCCATGGCCTCCGCGACCACCTCGTCCTATGAGGTATACACAATTAAATTATTAACACAACAAAAAAAAACCTATCAACTTGTTTATTCACCTGGGTTTAGGCATCCAACTAATAATTAACATGAACTTTCAGATTAAAATGAAATTGTTATAATTATAATAATAAATAAACCCATTACCTCTCATGGGCATGCCCCCACGGCCACCACCCCTGTCACCTCGCTGGCCGAAGTCTCCTCGTCCTCTTCCACCTCTACCTCTCATAGCACCAGGGCCACCTCTGTTGTTAAATGCTCCACCTGCACAATACAAAAATAGACACGTATTTTATGCTAATTGATTATGTAGGCCAAAACAAGTTGAAAATAAAGAATTTGGATTTGTTCAACTTTTGATCTCACTACATTAAGGGCCTTATTACAAAAGATGGTTTAAACCAAGACTAAGGTAAACCCAGGTTTAAAATATACCCATCACTTTCTTATGTCATATAACAAAGAGACTGGGCTATTTTAAAACCTAGGTTTTTCTTCGACCATCTTTTGTATTAAGGGGGTATAAGTTCAGATAAGTTGTTTGTAAGTTTAGGAGACTACACTTAATGCCAAAATTAATGGTTGCATCGCCAACATCAAAAGTGTTGCCGAACTGTATGGATTGTAAAACTGTGACTGAACTGTTGCCTGTAAAGCCTGCGCCCCATATAATTATGGTTAGGCTACCATTTGTGTGTGATATTTTGGTCAGAGGGTCATCTTGAGGGCGGAGTTTAATGTGGCACAGTTACTTTTAAATTGTTATAGCATATAGAAGTATAAACTCAGCATTTCCAGAGCAATTTTTTAAGAGACATTGCACTCTGATTGCTTGTTAACCTTACAACAGTTTGTCATCTCGTTAAGGTTTTTACCTTAAAATATTTATATTACTTTGTTAGAATTTGTTACAAATTTCAATAACATGAGGACAAGTTATTTATAAGTGCATTATTAGATTGTGTTGTGGCCATTAGTTTTTTTTTTTTAAATACATTTTTGATATTCTGCTTCCATAATAAATATTATGCTGTTATAAACTACATATTGAAAGGCTGGGCATAGTGATAAATCATGTAGATTCGCCAATCACGTTAGTTTATAAAATGGAGCACATGTTGCTATTAGCACTTACGCTGTGGTGGTGCTCCACGTGATTCAATTGTGGGCACTGGGTGTGGTCCTGGGCCCTGAGGGCCTGGCGGGAAACTGCGTCCTCCTCTGTCACCGCCGCCACCTCTCATCGGACCTCCACGAAAACCTCGCGGTCCGCCGCGAAACGGAAGACCGCCTCGTGGAGGACCTCCTCTGCCCCTCATACCAGGTCCACCTCTTAAACAATAATAATTAACGTTAATTAATAACATAACATCAATACGGCATTTTAGAGCTTAGTTATTTTTAGACTAGACGCACATAACCTTAAATTTAACAAATGCTCTATCGTGGCTGTCAAACGATTAGAAATGGTATATATCCAATGACTTACCGTCCACGCATGTCGAAACCACCTCTTCCTCTTGGATTAAGACCTGGGGGTCCTCCACGGCCACCGCCACGAAAACCTCGGTTCGGCGGCCCGTCCATCGTATTAAACACAATTGCCAAATGAAGGCAAGAAACTTAAGTATAAACGAGTACAATTAAACCTAGTATTAAGCTATAATGCTTCGTTTACAAATAAACTCCGAAATGGCGCCGCTGAATGTGTTAACTTCAATTCAAATTTTACGACACAAAGCGTTGGTATTGGTGCCGGCCGCCATTAGTGAATTAGCGAAATCAAAATGGCGGACCGCGGAATTGGCGGAAACCGGAAACCGGATACTGCGCATTGCAAAGCGAGCGTGTCATCATGCGCATGCCTGTTTCACATATGGGCAGCGCCATATTTTTAATCTATAATTAAATCCATTTTATTAAATTATAGTGATGAGCGGAACAGTAATGCTACTATTGGAACGCGCGTTTGCTGTTCTGCCAGTACTGTTCTGTTGTATTGTAGCACGCACATTCTAATAGTAGCAGTACTGTTCCGCTACTCTGCCTGCCCTTGTGTGAAACAGGCACTAGCGCGGCGTCGGTTCTAATGCAGTCTACACACCAAACCCGCCGTCCGCTGACATGAGTCGTCGGCTTTTTTGTCGGCGGCTTCACATCTCGTTCAAGAAGTAAAACTTTGTCGGCGGGACGAAATCAGTTACTTTTTTGGTAGTTAGGCTTGGCGCAAACGGGCCACCGACCACAGCCACCGATGGCTGTCGCGCGTTACCGCTACATTTGTAACAATGTCAGGGGGCTTACCATGACGTCTTAAGAAAATGTTCAAATGCCAGCCAGTCAATATCCGTTCAAAAGCAGGCCTGCTTCTGAATCGCTAAAAATCGTACCATGACAGTACAAAAGGTGAACGACTATTCAACCAAGATGAACGGATAAGCTTGTCCATGGTACGAAAAGTCTATACAAAAAAAACAGGTGAACGGATTTCGTAAACGTCAACGTAGCAGGCCTGCTCTAACGATGTCATAGTACAAAAAAGCAGGGCAGTTCAACTTCCAGGCAACTTCTGCCCTGCTTTAAGAGGTCATGGTAAGCCCCCAGAAGCGAGCGACAGCCACCGGTGTTCGGAAGCCGTCACATTTTATCACCCGCTTTCTGCTGCGCAGTCTTACGATTGACTCCGACACGGAAAGTTTACTCGCACTACGATTGACTCCGACACGGAAAGTTTACTCGCACTACGATTGACTCCGACACGGAAAGTTTACTCGCACTATCTATACATATAATATTGTTAATATGCAGACGACGTAGACAATACGTAGAACGTCTAATGGTTAACTAAGTGGGGGGTGGAGCAGTGCGATAGTGGCGGGTTTCGGCGTCTTGTGTGGCCCGTAGGGACCACAAGTGGCGAGTCGCGAACACTGCTGTAGTGAGTGGCCGCCACCGGCTACATGTGTGCGGCGCATCTATACAAAATTTATGAAAAAGTGTGCTAAGTCGCTGTCGCTGGCCACCAGTGGCTGTGCTCGGTGGCCCGTTTAGGAAAGTGACGTGTGGTGTGAATCTTGAATAATTCAGCCTACATTTATCTAAACATGGATAGTGATACTGATCTAATTATAGCAGCACAAAATTGCAAAAAAAAAAACACTAGCACGTCACTATAGCCCGAGTGTCGGCGGGCAAATTCCGGCAAATGAGCGCGTACGTAAGTCGCAGGCATGCCGTGTCGCCGACATGTTGCCACAAGTCACCTGGCGATACGCGCGGGTACAAGTCGCAGACATGATTCTTTTGAAATAAAGCCGTCGACATCAAGCCAGGCTGTTTCGGCGGGTCGGCGGGTTTGGTGTGTAGACTCCTTAAGGTCCATTGAGATAATAATATAGACCACAGTGGGCTTACTATGACCTCACATAGCAGGACAGAAGTTGCCTGGAACCTGGAAGTTGAACTGCCCCGCTTTTTTGTACTATGTCTTTGACTTCGGTAGAGCAGGCCTGCGGCAGGCCTGCTACATTGACGTTTACGAAATCCGTTCACCTTTTTTTTTGCTTTTCATAATAGGACGTGTTATTTGGCAGCAGCAGAGCGTCAGAAGCAGCTTTAATGTCCAAATAAGCGATCTTGAAAAAGTTACTATTTACAAGCTTTATCAAAATTGTTTTTGTTATTAGAGGTAAGCTGTTGGCTGTTGTGATTGTGAAGAACCACTCAAAATTTGGTCGATAAGACTTTCTAAAGTCGATATTTTGTATAAATAATTACAAATGTTATTAGACCACACTTTTTTCTGTTTTTGTAGATGTGTGACGAGTTCGAGATATTTGAATATTTAGAGAGTGAATATCGTATGGAGAAAAAAAACCGACGGCGCGGCGTCGCAATAATTTGCGGCGGAAATAAATAACCCATTCGAAATTAATGAAAGGGAATTTATGAACCAATAAAGGTATTACAAAATGCAATTTCTTTATTTTTATTTAAAAACTTCTACGGGTAAAACAGTTGGGTCTTACTACTAACACCACGACGACGGTTCCTCGAATAAACTATCATGCTTATGCTGGCACTTCACATCGCTATTCATTAGAATACGCGAATACACGAACACCCGTATCCACCTGCTTGTCGGTTTTTTGCAACATATCAAAGGATTGCGAATATGCCGAATAAAATATGTTCGTTTACCGTCCACACATTGCTTGCCCAGTCAGTAGTGTGCGGTGTGCGGTGCGCGACAGCGGCGGACGTGTTTACTTAGTTTGTTTACAGCTCGATCGCGCCAAAATGGATAAGACAAAATTAAATGACCTTGTCATGCAATTTTTGGAATACTATCAAATGCACCCCTACATATGGGATCTGCAACATGCATCTCATAAAAACAGGAGCAAAGTTACGCATGAAATAGTATTAAGAATAGACTGGAATATACAGGTACAATAAAAGAGCTTAAAAAAAGCGAGATACTTTAATTTTAACGACTTTGTTTTCATGCACGCATAACATGTGGTGACTAGCACAATGGAAATAATAAGCCGCTGCTGCAGTCAACACGTCCATCTTTGCGTTCGATAATAAAGCAAAAATATTCGTAAATGTTCAGCATTTTCGCTGTTCATGAACGATGTGTATACGGTGTATTCGTGTTAATCGGACTTCAACACGAATACAGCGAACAAAGCCGGAAAAAAACGCGAACACCGAATAGCAATGTGAAGTGCTACCATCACGTTTAGGCCTTTTTGCGTAAATCACCAATCTATGGGCCCTTGCAGCCAAGGGACGATAAACAATAAAAAAAAAAGTGACATTGACATTTTGTATTTTTTTTTAAACTTGACATTGACAGCTAACACCTGGGATTGTTTTCAATATTAGAGAATTTTATTTTATAGAGAATTTATTACATATTTTTCATGAAGAAAAACATTTATTTTGTTTAATTAACCGACTTTGAATTTTTGGCATTGTATGTATTGAAATAAAAAATTTACAGAACTATGATGCAGGATCAAGAAAAAGTTTTGAAGTACTTGGTGTCTGTCGAAAAGTTAGCGGATGAAATATTATCGGATAAAGGTGAAATTATTATGTTAGATCGAAGAAGGAATCATAACCGGGAAGCATTGCGGGATCTTTCTAAATCGTCACAAAACAAATGTTGGGTAACAGTAGGATCTGTTTTAATCAAACACAATCTCGAAGCGACGAAGTCACTGTTGGATGCTGATCAAAAACAATTAAATATTGACATAAACAAACTCCGTAGTGATCTCAAAGTTAAAGTGAATAAATTACGGGATTTAGAAATGCAACCACCTGTGCCGGGGTTGATGTTAGTCCCTCTGTCACCAAAAGAAACTGAAGTTTTATCTAGCTCAAAAGTGATTTAAGAGTAATGTTTTTTATTTGCAATAAATAGGCCAACCTGAATCATGTGGTACTTTTATTTTGTTCTAGAATAACTTTTTTTCAAAAAAAGCTTTTTCCTGCTTCCCTAATGTTGTTTGTGCTCAGAAATCGATGGTCATTGAGAATTAAAATGCTGTATAAGTCAGTGTTTTATTACACTATGGGCTAGATTCCCTGCAGTATAAGCGATTTCTTCTAAGTGCAGACCAAAATTACTGATAGTAAAAAAAAAACATCCTGTTGAGTATGTAATGTAATCTTTAAATCATATTTTCATGAAAAATACTGAACAATTACGAAAATAAGATTAAGAGTAATTCTAAGATCATTGTAAATCAATTCAATCAAACAGTCAAAGCAGTAGCATGAGTAACAGTAGATATCACACCGCCCAAAAGAAAATGCATCAAATTAAGGACTTTTTTCAGTTTCTTTGGAAGTTGTTAATTTTTTTTTCCATATACCTATTTATAAGGGTAGGTATTGTAAGACTCAAATCAATTTTAGGGACTCAGCCTACTACACTGACTGTGCCATACTAGGACCATAACCATACACATACATGCAAAATATATTCCTTGTATGGATTATTATGAGACAATACAATGCCCACTAGATCGAGACTGAAGTTGACGGAACCACATTGTTATTCCTGTCTAATACAAAAATATTCCCTATTACTTTACTCTGCAAAACATTAATTTTTTGTAAGATTTTTAGCAAACATGTACCATATATGTAAAAAAATAGAGGATGAAAATCTATAAATTCTGTTTGTTCAATAGAACATTTTAGTCAAAACATATCATATACTAATTTTATTGCTTATTTGCCAGTAACATAATATTAGTTTTAATTGCTTTGTATAATTTTTGCATGCTGTGGTCTCTCATATAATTGAAGGAGTACACTGGCTCTCTAATCTAAGCAAATTATTACCATTATCTTTTTCTGTATGTCCTTTGTCAGAGATCCTTAAGTAAATAAATAAAAAATAAATAAGCAGACACTGAACGCCTATAGGACAGGTACTGAATGGACATGGTACGGTCATATGTTGATAGAACATAGTTTATCTGTTAAAGTGTACAGAGCAGTTTTTGCCGTACCTGACCACATTCTTATTATGGTCCATGGTACGAAACATTGTAATGGGCAGATTCCAATTAATTGAAAAATTATAAAATGAATATTTAATCAATAGTTATTAGTGAATATTTAAACTTTAGCCTAGCAGTTGAATGCTTGCCTTCATGTAAAAGGGTCATGCAAAAAAGGTCCAATTTTTTTTTCTGTATGTGTACAAGATGTGTTAAAAATTAACTCGTAAGTATTTTGTGGTGGTTAGGTACTCAGTATCGACAACTTTCGAAGAACAAGTTTTCGAAATTCGCGTATTTTTTTTTAACCATTTTCGATATAATTCAAAAAATTTTTTGATTTGTACCCATGGAAAGTAATGAAAAAATACGGATAGGTATATTGAAAAGTTGTTCAATTTCCAATACCTACCGAGTAAAATTCTTACGAGATGATTTTTTAACACTATTATGTAGGCCAGTGTGGTGGGTGGAGGTCAAAAATCTTATCATTCTGAGAAAAGGGCTGTGCACAATAGTGGGATGGGCTGCTTAGGCTTATTTGCCAGGGGGGCTGGCCTCATATTTGATTAAAATTGTTTTTGTGTGAAGTTATTTTGTTCAACCTACAATTTCGGATCAGTAACCCAACACCCTGGGGTGTGGGCACAGCACACCTAGCACCACCCCTACATACGCCTATGCCAGTAAGCAACACAGTGAAGGCAATTAAACTTCACGAATATGCTATATGTAGCATATTCGTGAGAAGAATGATTTTTTTCTGTAATAAAAGAACAAAATATTTTTTAAATTTTATTGGGCTAAGGTATTTCAAATAAAAAGTCGTCAAATATATATTTTCAATATGCACAGTTATATCTTTATACATGTAAATAATATAGTACATAACAAATAAATAATAAATATTACGAAATTTTTAGGATTTATCCATTATTAAAAATGTAGTTTGGTGTGATAATTATGATACAAAGTGACTTGACTAAATGCCAATTTGTTAAGTGAATGAACCTTACAATTAATGTAAATTGAAGAATAATTTTACATTACTTCTAATTGTTTTGTTGAATATTTTTCATAATTATGTATAACCTGTCAGACATGGCATTTTTCTTTGTTAATATCATAAAAGTAATTATGTAACCAATTAATAATAATCATCACCCAACTATCTTAACATTATAAACAATATGGCATATATGAATTAATAGTTGATTTCAATTACATTTTCTTTTAGAAATTATCAATTGCAACATAATATAAAACCTAAGCACATTAACTTACTTATGCATAATTGTCAATATCAAAACATTTATCCTAAAGGTTATTGCTTAATAATATATATTCCTTAATAGCTTGTAATGAAAATTATCTTCATCAGTACAAAATGCCACATTTACTATGAAGGTCCTCGAATACTTGAATGTAATAATATTTTGTGGATTGTCTTTTGAGCACATATACTAATTCTGTCACTATCACAAGTCTTTGAATTTCGAGTGGCCAAAGCACAGGATTTTGTTATATTGACTAATCTACTGGCATTATCTTGTACAGTACGGTCATGCACTTAATAAGGGACGCCGTGCGGTTACAATCACAGATGAGCGGCGCGCTCGACGCCTGCCGCGCCCGTGCACTACCAGTTGGCCATGCCGGGTTTATTGAGCGTCATGAAATATATCTGACAAGAGGATCCACCTTTGGCGGAAGAGAAAAACACTTTATCATTGCGCTCACATAAGAATTTGAGTCGTTGTGCTTTCTTGTGCATAAATACGCCGTCGAGGTGCCCAGTCTCTACTGAACGAATTTCGATCGCCTTGTTGCCCCATCCCATTATCTGGCCCGTGCCTATGTAGGCTACCGATGTTGGCATTTCACCCCACTGAAAGAAGACCAATATACATCAATTAAAATTTTATTAAAATACCTGTCGCAATAATACGAGTGAGGTGAAAATACGAACCTGGAGAACTATATTCTTGCTTACTCGTCCATATGTGTTAACATAAACTCCTTCATTATCGTAGCATAAAAGCAACTGAACGCCATTAGAGTTTGGTAGGGGTACAATGCAGTGCGGGACAATCGCTCCTTGTGTCTGTAAAAGTTATAAGAAAACAATTAGTAACTTCAAGCTTAACTTCTTTTCAATGTATTTCATAATGTAAAGCCAGAAGTAATCCTGGCTAAGAAACATAACAAGCGTGGGCTAGTTGTTTGATTTAAAAGAAAAAGACGCTGTTTATGGAGTGTGGTAGTCAAAAGGTGTGAAAGTCAACATCATTATTACATGTTTATATAATAATCAGCGACCCGCCCCGGCGTCGCTCGGGTACGTTTTATAGCTTAAAACCTTCCTCTTGAATCACTCTATCTATTAAAAAAAACCGCATCAAAATCCGTTGCGTAGTTTCAAAAATCTAAGCATACATAGGGACAGACAGCGGGAAGCGACTTTGTTTTATACTATGTAGTGATTATGTTGTTTTATTAGCATCCGCAAGTATTGTAAGTTATTAGTGTCTATTTACATAATGGACAAAATAAACCACTTACATGCTTTGGAATATAAATGTCGTAAACAGTGGCAGTGTCTAAATCAACGGCATGGAAACCATCTGCTGATCCATAAATTACTTTCAGTCTTGTGCTGTCTTCAATAGTCAAATCAACTAAAAGAGGCCTGAAAAGTAAACAGATTATAAAAATGTTAATACATGCTTAATTCACAATTACATAATTTTTATCAAATGAATACTACTTTTTAATCAAAATAATTAGAGATGTGCCGATTAGTCGGTTGTAAAAAGGCCGACTAGTTGGCCAAGCCAATCACGGTTTCGGGGGTATTGGACGATTTCCGTGACGCTTCGTTTATTTAGTTTATTCGCGCACAAGTCGCAACCGCCGCCTGCGAGAGTGTCGGAACATGTTTTGTTTACTTCGCATTGTTTCTTTTTCTATTTAATGTAATTTCTCCCATATCCATTTTATTGAGAAATACATACAAAGTAAGAAGCCGGATAGCCGGCGCTCTTTGCCGAATAGTCGCCGACTACGAAAGTGGCCGGATAGTAGGTTTTACCAACTAGTCGCCGACTAGTCGGAACATCACTAAAAATAATGCTTTTAAAGTGACATTAAAATATGTCTTTCGTTTGTACAATTGAGGCCATGAGAGCAAGAGTGGGATAAAAGGCATTTAAAAAAAAAGAGTTTGACACTTTTAATTATCGTCGTAATGATGGAAGTAATAGCCTAAAATGGCCCAAGTGTCCTTGTGTGGTACTATCTGTTGAAAAATTATAGAATCACTTTTAGGCTATTGTGGCTCTACTACTTTGATCATTTACAATAACTAAAGTTGATAAACTCCATTTAAAAATAAAATGTTCTTTTGTTCACTCTGGTCCTCATGGCCTTAATTCATTTAGCGAATATAAGGCAATTTATACCTATGTTGCAGTTCTCCAAAGTTTTTGAAGGCCATGAATTTGTGATATGGTTTGGGCGCCCACGCATATATCTCGATAGAGTCTTTCAGTGCGATAACAAGAAACTTGATTCTTTCGTATTTCACAATACGGAAATGAACAGCACCCTGCAGTTCACCAACGTTTATCCAACCATTCCTCCTCTCTGCTTGCTGTAATTTAAATATTATTTGAGAAATTTAACGCAAATGAGTTTAGTACAGAAATATCATTGGCGTGCATGAATGCATAAATGTGGAAGAAGCAAAGCGAGTTTGTAGGGAATGTAGTACGTGGCGTTGTTTTCTGCCCACTTCAATGAAGTTATGGCGTAATGTTATGATGTATTTAATTAAACACACACAATTTTTATCACGCTTGTTATTTTGACTAGCAACATTTCATGGGGCTGAATCATCAACTTTAAAAATAAGAATAGTCCATTCAATACATAATATAATTATGTTACAAAAGCACATATTAATAAATTGAAAGGAAACTACAATCAAGATTCCACATAGTTCGTGAAATTTCCAGCGTTCTTTCTTATTTATTTATGTATAATACGAAAGAGAGGGGATTTTTAAATATATTTAAAGACAATATTAGGCTATTTTTCAAATCTTTATGCAGAGAATCAAAACTTCAACTTACGTCGCTAAGTCCGTCAGTGCGCAGGATTTTGGACTTGAGCCAGCTAAGGTAGTAAACGCGCACACGATTCTTCTTTCCAGAAACAGTCACAAGAATATTTTGTCCTTCTAACACTTCCATCTGTTGGAAGCGGCGTCGTGAGATCAATTGATAAACTTTTCCCTGTCCTGAGCGGTCTAATAACATCAAACCATTCTCGGTGCCAATAAGCAAATTGACTCCTGCAAGTTAAACATAACATAATTAATTAGTTACACAATCACACTGAGAAGTGATTACAACTTCGAGTGCAGCTTAGAATTTACTTACCCCATAGTGCTGCACAGAGGATTTCCGAATTAAACCTCTTCTTGTATTTACGTATTTCGGGCGTATCGGAGGACAAGTCGTGTCCCGTCGGTGTGACATTAACGTTGACATGGCTCTCGCGTCGTGAAGCATTACCGCCGGAGCCCCCGGTGCCACCGCTGCCGGTTGAGCCCGCGCCAAACCCGAACGTGAGGAACGACCGCTGCTTCTGTTGTAAGGGAAGGAACTGTTGTTGGGACCCCACAGACGAGTTTGAGGGGGAATGCTGTAACGGGTGCGGAGAAGCAGCGCCCGCAACGAAAGATTTGGACGGGGTGGATTGGACCGAGGATGGAGGCGGGTGGTGATGATGATGGGAAAGAGGCGTGCCTCCGGCAATGGCTTGCCTATACTGGAACAGAGAAAACAATAAATATTACTATTGAAGTTTTGCAATTAATAGATATCAGAATAAATAATTGCAGCACATTTAGCCGCAGCATCAACCATGTGAATTAATAAGTGATGGTTAGTCAAATAAGGCCATCTCCCATAGATTAGTTGTCATTTCAAATACAATTGGAAAGTTATTAGCTTGATGGCTATTATCTACATTAATGACTATTGCATAAAATGTGATAATGGACGTGACATGGCAGCAGGCATGAACTCGCTGTGTTTGCTTGTAGATAAGTATGCATTCGTTGAATATACTTGATACATTAACTCCAGTCGAATAAATTATTCACAATTAAATAATTTAGCAATAGCTTCTTAAGAATATGATAATAGTTTTTTTTTGATATTGCTAATTGTCAATATGAAAACATTTTAATTTGTGAAAAAGCTTTTCCAGTGCGTTCAATTTTAAATTGTCTTTATTAATATAATTTGATTAGTGACTGCTTTATACAAGGTGTAACATAAATAACGCACAACCTCTTAAGAGGTCACTATACTCATCATTATGAACAACTTTTACGATAGGACCAAACCTGAAATCGCGAATAAAAAATCCGCTGTTTCCTACATTTTGACGAGTTATGCGAACATTAATGTAGGGAACAGCTGATTTTTTTTTCGCGATTTCCTGTTTTGTCCCATAGTAAAAGTTGTTCATAATGATGAGTACAGTGACCCCTTAAGAGTTTGTGCGTTATTTATGTTACACCTTGTAGAAGAAAAATCCAACGATAGCCTCACATGTCGAACTGAATAGCAATTCATTAATTACCCGTTAGACCTCTGCTCTAGTTACAACTGTTATGAAGCAGCCCTCAAGTAAACTGGACTACTTTAGAAAGCTTTAAGAAATAATGTATCGATCTGCATTCGATGATCAACCAAACATTTTCGAACATAATGAAAGCGTATCTAGAAAATGCATAAATACAAAGAAGAAGTGAGATACAGATCCAACTTTCAACAAACAACAATCTATGAGAACCTTAAGCATTTCCTCTTGCATCAATTCGTTTCGTACTTACGCAGTGTTAACAGGTGTCTGCAAACCGGTCGCGCAGTGGCTCCAGGATGTTTGCATGATTGACAACCATTATCACATTAATACGATAAACCAAAAGCTTGAGACACCACACAGTCATGATCCGGAACAGGAGCTTCCAACGTCTACAGCTTTACACTCCAATTTAATTATAAAATTAATGACCAACCACGAAGAGAAAAACAAGTCAATTGAACAAGTGGTTATTATTTTCGATTTAAATAAAGCTTGTTAAAAAAACAATTTTTCATTGGTTTATCTGACTTTGCAATAATGGTTAGATATTTGGCAAATTAAAAGTATGGGAAATACGTTTTGCATATAGATGTATATAAAGCGGCTAGCGTTGGAAGCACCTTAGTTATATTTTATTATGAATACATCATGGCATGTTACTTTAGGTACTATAGATCCCACTGTAAATTAACCCGTTAAGCACGTGTATGGTGAAATTGCCACGCAAAAATAAAATAATAATTCATTAAAATACACATAGTAACTACCTATGTAGTCAGTTAAATTTATTATGTAAAATGACAATAGCCAACAGCGTGACACTCAAAAACAAAACCGGGGCTAATTTAAATCAGGTAGTGGAATTATGCATAATTATAATATGCGTGTATTGAATCGCACGAATCAAATTTTAGATGTGATCCAAGTCGTTACATGTTTATGATGGGCGAACGTATTGTTGTGATTATAATTATTAACATAAGCGCATACCTCTTCACTAGTAGATTTGTCGTGACGCGGCGGTGTTGTCGGCTGTCCAGCCTGGCTCAGCAAGTCGGGTAGTACGGAGCTAGTGCGAGATCCGCTGCCTTCGTTGGCACCGCTCGACCGACCCTACATCCAATACAATATTTTACTATATTCTGGAACATGTATCATGTTAAAAAAAACATTATACTCATGTTTAAAACAATTAAAGTTTAAACCAACTTTCATTACATGGAAGTTCAATGGCATTTAATAAAATATTTGTGTAAAATAATTTAACACGTTCAGGGCCGGATGCCCTCCAGGAGGGCACCCTGTAGTCGCATTCGCGATGCCGGGTGCCCTCGTGGAGGGCTCATTTTAAATGTAGGTTTTTCTTGGAAAATCCACCGTCATGAAACAAGCAAACACCTATTTCATGACGTAGTAGCGTATTTTTCACGGTTTTTAACCTAATGCCAGGAACCCTCCTCGATTCACTCTCAGCGCAAATGTAATGCCGAAGACTTTCCTGGAAGGTCCACTAGCAATATGTATGGCGGCATGGCGTATGATCTCTATGAAAAGTGTGGTGGACTCGAATGTGTTAAATTATCAAGTATTCGTAAATCACATAATATTTTATCAAATATTGAAACATTCGTATATTACTTTAATAATTTGTTGTTGTAATCATATTATTCAAAATAACACAAGTTTTACAATTATGTATTTTACACAAACTCATACTATTGAACCTATGTTACTTTTAACTTATTTCAACGTGACAAACTTTTTTAAAATATATATAGCAATATTAATAATTGGACAATAACAGAGCTCGACATACAATGGCAGCCAAACATGCAGTAGTAAAACACATTCACAAGTTGATGATTGTTTCTTGTCAGCTTCTGTGACATGTCGTTAGGCAGCATTCCTAAAATGGTTAATTTTCGAGTGTTGATGGCATAAGTAGGTATCGCATCTATTTTGCGTTTGTTGATTTCTTGGCAGGAAGACGGTATTCGCGTATAGACAATGAATTAAAAGAATAGGTTAGTTTAAATTAACAATGAGTTGCAGTGATACACATGTTAGGTGATGAAGCTGTTAAGAGATCGTTATATCTATGGTTTTTATTTTTCTACTTTGTTAATAGTTCTTACTCACTAACTATTTTTGTACCTTTTGTCTTCCCAAACAAAATCTGAACTAACACTAAGATAATTCTAATAACTAGAAGAGAATTATCACGCCAAAATGTAAGACGTGTGAGCAATATCTAAAACCAATGTTCTCCTTACTTGATAAATACACGAAATAGATAATTTTAGTAAAAAGTGAAACAAACAAGAGCCGTTTACCATTCCCATACATTTAGGTAATTGTTATATGAACCAAAACCACTACAAACTAAATACAAACATACTTATAAAAGCGTCCATATTATATTTTATGTAGATGTTAGTCAAAACCATGTTAGAAAACCAAACCCTCATACCAAATGTAAGTATAAATTATTAATCAAACTATCCTGAGCAGGGAGCAATTTACCTGATCCTGAGCGAGTACCGCTTCCTGCCCACAACTTGTCATAAGCTCTGTATGCCGGTTATATTGAGAATTTCTCCGGAATACTATATCAGATTCAGTCTTTTCTCTGCGAGGTTTCACCATGTTAGCTTCATTTACATTATCCGAAATCGATTTATTCTCATGAGTATTCGCTGTTAAGTCCGGCGTACCAGCCTTTTCGAACGAAGTGCTACTTGTGAAGCAAATGCTTGTTGCTGGCGAATCACTATTAACGCTGCTTTGTCGGCTTGGCCCGTTGCTTTCATTATCTTGTCTGATAAGCGCAGCAACATTTTTGAGGGCATCAATGGGATTACTAGCTGCAATTTTTCGCTCCGGAGTTCGTTTCTTTTCACCTTTCCTCGCATCCCCTTGAGCTGACATTTTCAAACTGTCGTTTGTTTTTATGAAATCTGTTAAAATAGGTTCTCCAGCCGACGGTTTCATAACTTGTTTACGAGAATTGTTAAATATTCCACTGGATCGTAGCTGTTTATTTACTCCTGCTTGACTTTCATTCTTCGGAAAGTATATGGCGGAGTGACGTGTACTGGGTAGTGGAAAGAGGTCGGAGTTTTCTCTTCTGAAGCCACGGAAGAAGCGGTTTGGAGAATTTGTATCTGGTACTGCGTCCTTTTTGTACTTTAACATATCAGATAATTTGTCCTGCGTCGATTTTTCGGTGGGCTTTTGGAACAGCTGCTTGTGTCGAGAGGGAGGAGTGGCAATAGCTTTATATTTAGACCATGCATCTTCCATTTCTAAACGTGACTGACGTTGCAGTTGGGCTCGCTTTTGCTCGGCGTCTTTTGGTTTATCATGCTTTTCTTCTTTCTCAGAATTCTTCGATGGGAAGAATCGGGCGAAGTCCCAATCCTTCAGTAATACTGCTTCATCAACATCAGACTGCCTTTTATCGTTTTCGGTATTCTCTCTCTGATGTTTGATAAACATGTCCGATACAAAAAGTGAATATAAATAATAAGAACAAAAAAACGTATTAGCATTAATTTATGCTCACTAATCTTACTTTGGCGTGAAAACCATTCATGAAAATAAAATTCAAATAAAAACAGTCAATCTCTTTCACATGGGGTCCCATTCTGTAAGTTCGCTATTTTTGATCAAGCCACACACAATATAGCACATTACGGCACACAAGACGATCCCAGTTGTAATAAAACAGCTGCTCAGAAATAATAGTCAATTTCTACATTATTTTTTGAACTAATATTTTTATTACAGTAGCCATTTTATTGCACCTGGTATATACTTTCCGTAAAAATAGATGTGGTGACACAAATTAATAATATGTTAACAGATTTAGCAACAGTTTCAGTAGGTATGTTTGCATATTAGATTTATAAGCACTGGCAAAGTATAGGTCGTATGAACGTAGTAAAGGGGCCATGGATTGAGCTTCATGTTTCCATATCCAACATAACAGAATGTACAGTAGGATAATATGATCGAATGGTGTCTGTGTTAGCATTAAGTATGGCTGTTTGGTATGTGTGACTTACCCTCTTCATGACGAGCGTGCGGTCAGCGTGCGTGTCGTCGTCGTCAGGCGTGGGCGGCAGAGGGCGCGTCGGCGCTCCGCCCCCCGCCCCGCCGCCGCCGTCCTCCGACACCGCGCTCAGACCTGGCCTGTAACAGAACTCGGGACTGACAGGCCAAACACAATCGAACAGGATGGGGAGGTCAAACAAAAATGAGGTGAACAAAAATATATATGCAAACAAAATAAACAAAAATGGTAATCACAGTTAGTTATATTTCTCGAAGAAGAAAGAATAGTTAGCACATATTTATGAAACAGGTGTTCCTTATATTATTTACTTACAGCGGTTTAGGCGGGTCGCTGGCCAGCAGTGTGCCATCATTGCGCACTCGTCCACCACTCTCTTCGGCGTCAGAATCGCTATCGGAGTCCTCAAACGCCGGTTCTGGTTGGTTTCTTTCCACTGGTGGTCCTAAATCACCAACAGGTGTAAGTTTTCTCTACTCTATCATCTAAAACTATTTTTTTAAAGTAAAGAATGTACCTTGTCCATTAGTGGGAGCGCGAGGTGGCCTGTTAGGCGGCTCGTTACCAGATACGACGCCAAGTTCGTTAAGTTGCGCAGCCAATTTGTCCAAGTCCTGCAGAGTTGTAAATTATGTATAAAATAACTTTCAATGACAATAATGTAGCGATCATCATCTCAATAATAAACGCAACTCAAATAACCTACCTCTGGCCTTCTCGGTGGAAGCTGCAGTTGCAGTTTAAATCGGATGTGCAAAGAAAGTTAACAGCGTGACATGAAAATAAAAACAAAAAGCCAATAAAATTAAAGTAACAAAGAAACATATAATTAATAATTTAGCAGGATACATAATCAAGTGGGTATTACACTCTGTAAAACATATGCGCAATACGAGTGACATCCGTTTATTTTCTAGTAATTTAAATTTTTCCATGTTGGATACAGACTGAGCCAACAAACGCACACGAATGAATATCTTAGAAGTTTTAGACTATTTCGACAGTTTAGGGAAAGCTACAGAAAATCTGAGTTTAAATTACGATGACAAAGTTGAAAAAAAAAAAAAACTTGATATCAGAAATAGTAACATCTGTCATTAGTATCACCGCGTATTTCCCAGAGTATAATACAACAGAGGGCGCATTCACACGTACCATGGGTTTGAACATGTGATGTGAGCCGCGCTGTGGAGGCTGCGGTCCGCTGGCCGGCGGCGTGCCGTTGTTGGAGCCCGAACTGTTTGACGAGCCCGATGACTTTGGTGTTGGTGGTAGAGGCCTGCAATGTATACTCTTATTAAAGCATTTATAAATGTTTTAAATTCCATATATGCGTTCAAAACACTTTGATAGAACCACTAAATACATTTTGTATATTTATTTCTTTTATTAAGTTACTAGCGACCCGCCCGTGCTTCGCACGGGTACTATAATATGCATGCATTATACATATAAAGCTTGCTCTTGAATCATTCTGTCTATTGATGAAAACCGCATCAAAATGCGTTGCGTAGTAGTATAAAAGATCTAAGCGCACAGACGGCGGCCAGCGACTTTGTTTTATAGGTACCATGTAGAGAAGAAATATAATTATTTTAAAAACAACACTTATGTCTGGATTCAGAGTAGTGACAAAATGTATTAGACTGTTCTGAAAAAAGATCTATACTAATATTATAAAGAGGTAGAATTTGTTTGTTTGTTTGTTTGTATGTAGGGGGTAATCTCCGAAACTACTCATCCGATTTCAAAAATTCTTTCACCAATAGGAAGCTACGTTATCCTTGAGTGCTATAGGCTATATTTTGGGATCAAAAAATTAGGGATCCTTAAATTAACGCGAGCGAAGCCGCGAGCAAAAGCTAGTCTTATATAAAACCTTGCACTGCTATCTTATTAGTGTGTACTAGTTATAATTAACACAAAACAATCAGATTATATTAACAAATAGTTACCTATATCTATTAGGCTGTTGTGCCTGCGGGTCTGGAACAACAATCAGTCTTTGTGGAATGGAAGGCCTTGCCGGTGGACCTGGCTCTGCAGTACCAACAAACAGCACAGTGTTAATTAACGTCACAAAGTTATTGTAAAATGTCACAAATTATAGTTAGAATGTTAAGTCACCTGGAATTTCCTCACGTTCCTCTCGCTTGCTGTTACGCTTCGGCGGAGGCTGGGGTTGAGGCGCTTCGGCGGGTCTGGTTAATTACACAAGATTAAAGAGACAGTCAAGTTAATGGGCTTTACAAATTCAGTTAGACTGATGACAAACCTGGGTCCTTCCTGTATTTGTTGGAAGTTTCGACGCAGAGTATCGCCGCCTTGGTGCGCAGCCGCGTTGTGTACGATGGATGAAGGTTCGCCGGCAACCGCGTTCTCTTCTTCCTCCCCTTCTGATCCAGAGTACTTGTAGTCCTCTCTGACCGAATTGTCTTGCTTCCGTTTCTTACACCTGTCTATATGATCTTTCAGTTGTATTCTCACTTGTCTCTCTGTAGGTTGATCTCTATAAAATCAAGTAAAATAAATGATTAATATACCATATTGTATTATTTCTCATTATAGATCGGTTTTCTAAACATAACTATAAGTTTATATAATTGACTCATAGCAGAGTTGTAAATATACTATATCTATATTAATGTCACAGTAAAATAATGACTTACCTTATAAATGCATGTTTCAAAAGTTGTTCAGTGTATGGTCGTTGATGATAGTCTTTTACTAACACAGTCTCAATGAAACTATGAAATTTTTTAGCCCATTTCTTTGACTTAAGACGAGGCGGCGGGTTTCTGTAAATTTCGAATTAATTTATTAGTGGTCGATGTCGTACTGAAAGTTCCAATGCTGTCAAAGGTTTAATGAAATTATACCTGGGAATAAGGAAAAGAGCTCTCATAGGGTGAAGATCACAAAGGGGCGGTTGACTTTCCGCCATTTCAAGAGCAGTTATACCGAGTGACCAAAGGTCAGAGCGATTGTCGTATGTTGCATCAGGGTTTTCGTCGCACGCGATAACTTCGGGCGCCATCCAGTATGGTGTGCCAATGAATGTGTTTCTTCTACCTATGGTCCTATCCAGTTGCGCCGACACTCCAAAATCCACTGATAACATAAATTGTTATGAAAATTATTCTTCAAAGTTGCAATTTGAATAACACAAACTTCTTAACAAATATACTTCAGTTAAAAGGAAGCAGAAAGAACAATAACCATTATCATCTATTCTATATCAACAACACTTAAACATCTGTGAGTAAATTATGTAAATATCACAATATGTTTCAAGACATTTATTATTGTTTTAATACATACCCAGTTTAACTTCAGCATTGTCTGTAAGCAAGACATTTTGTCCTTTGATGTCACGGTGAATGACTTTATTGGAGTGTAAATAACTAAGACCTCTGAGGATTTCCCTACAAATGTATGAAATCCATTCTTCTTTTAATGACTGCCCTTTAGTGGACTTCACTAAATCTGTCACAGATCCTAAAAAAATGAAAACATTGTCAGAAAAAGTTAATGAAATCAATAAAGCGTGATTAAAGCTTTTTCTCCAAGTTCTTGGTAGTTAGCCCAAGAGGCTTGCCTAAGGTGAGTTGTATTAGATTAGCTGCCAGGTGGTTGCTAGTGTAAGAAAACTTGTAACAGGTACATTAGTCACACTGCAAATAAGTCATGAAACTTCAAACGATACACACCTGCACCACAATACTCCATAACCAACCACAGTTGGTCATCTTTTCCTGGCGGGCTCTTTTTGATAAAAGCCCCATAGTATGTGGCAATGTTGCGGTGATTAGAGTACTTTTTCAATACATTTATCTCTAACTTTATCTCTTCTTCCTCATCTTGTGTAACATCCATAACTTTGATGGCGGCAAGTTGTCCTGTTTTTGTGTGCCGCCCCTATAATAGTAGTATTGTTTTTATTGCTATGTTTTCAATGGTACACTAGCTACTAGGCTAAGCTCGTAAATTAATATTGTTTCATTTACTTATTAATTATTATAGATGGAATTAATTGACGTAAAATAGGTTAAATTTTTCCTGGTTTTTATGTTTTTGCATATTCGTAATCACTAATCACATAATATAGTGCATAAGTATCAATACAGTGTCATTTGAAGCCCTCAATGAACATCAACTTTGTTGCTACCCTAAATAATTAATTATGTTATGTAGTCCACTAAAGATCACGCTACATCATGCAACATACATATAAATCGGCGTATTTGAAGCTTTTACAGCATCGTAGGTAGTTGGAGCGACGTGTCAAAGTTAACGCAAGGGGCGTGTGGAGGCAACTTTGTTGTGCAAAACATGTTATCAATACACAGTCAATTGCTGCTGCCTACCCACTACTATCAAAATATTGCGTTCCATAGGGGGGCATACATATTCTGTATGTAATCCATAATTCCATGCAAATTATGTTAATTATAACAATAAGAACTGATTGTTTGTTCAATAAATGAGTGGAAAATATTGATCTAATATTTTAACAAAAATTAACAAAGCTGCAAAAAATGTGGGTTAGTTGCAGTATTCTTAACATCACATGATAAAGAAAATTTATTCAAATTTCATGCAACCCATACAATATGTAGATTAATACATTCTTACTTCAAAGATAATAGGTAGTTGCAATTGAAAAACAATACAAGTTGTTTTTTTTTTATGTTACAATGCAACCATAATGCACCACCAAATATCAAATTAATTGTTTTAATGTCTTTATTATTTAATAACAGTTACTGTTCAACAAAAAACTGTACAACATTTAAATTGTATGCAGAGTGAAAAATTGTAATTAAAATTAAGACAAGTTGCATGCTATCCCAATATTATTCAGATCAGTTTTATGCTAGGAGGATGTGCAGCAACATCTTCTTGTGGTAATACAACCTGCATCTTTTTCAGGTGTAGTGATTATGAAAATATACTAGCTCAACCAGGTGACCCCTGTTTAGCAGTGGATATAAACTAGCAGATATGTATAATCAATTACAAAACTATGTATGTTATCGGTAGCGGGTAGCACTGGGCGGTGTTGACAAGGGAAGGTGGCCGTCGATATGGATCAACGCACCTGATGTTATAAAGGCGGTGGTCATTTGACGAAGCGAGAGCATTCGGTGCTGAACAGCTGAAGAAGTCTGACCTTTTATATCTGACTAGCTTGTCCTTATTTTATGATCTTGTAATAATTGTGTAAAGTATTATATTGTGATCTAGTTCATGTTACTAACACTAACCCAAATACAAGTACTCTCAGTGGTGGAGAGTCTATGTTGGTTTTATTTACTACATTTACCTTGCTTGCAATCCTGACATACCGATATTTGCTATAACTGTAATGGTAGAATCACCCCTGAACGATTATGTTATTGTGTCTTTTATATGTATCTGAGAGAGAACAATCTGTCTCATGCAGATTACAATAGTTACACTATTTTAAGGGGCTATTTCACCAACCTATCATTAACTGTTCATTAGCTAATTTGGTCTTTAAACTTTTCAATAGCTAACATTTGCATTTCACCACCATATCAATAACGATAGTGATAAGATTATTGAAGACATAAATTTCATATTTGTAGGTCACATTTAGCTTATTGGTCAATAGTAACAGACTTCTTATTGTTATGTTTGTGAAATACCCCCTAAGTCAAGCTATATTCTGTTTTATAATACTTATACATGACACATTGTAGTCATGTGATTGAGCCTATCCTTGTTTTCGAGCTTTAAATGATTTCCTAATTACTATTACTTGGTGCCGGCATCAATACTTTATAGACCAATACATCTATTTGTAATGGAAATGTAATGAATGTGTGAATATTTTAAAAATATTGTACTATGACAATCCTGAAAATATGTTTCCACCTTCTTGCAATACAGTTTTTGTTTTAGACATTAATAAAAATATTTATTAAAAACTATAATTAATACCCCCATGTTTTTTATCATGTCATGCCTTAAACTTTAGCAGTAATGATTTCATCATAAGGGTGTCCATGTGAATCTGAATTATTATGATTTTTTGTAGTAATATATGTAATGAATGAGTGGGTGTTTATAGATATAAAATATTATAAGTATCAAAGTATGATTAATGCGATCAATCTTTAATTGGATATTATATCCTATTCATTATCAATTCATGTAATATAGAAATTAAAAAAAAAGTACAATATATTTCTCTGGTGCCTATTGAAAGTCCACTGATGGGTACTAATGAAGTTCATTGACATTAATAGACAGTACTCTTTAATTGTAATGCTTTCATTGGAGCCTATTAAGTTAATTTTTATTAGCTCCATGTCATGTTTTACACCGTGTATGTAGAGCATGAGGATAGAAACAATATAAGGGATCAATTTAATTACTAAAAGATATAGTTATATGTACAGGTATAGTTTATTATTGAACTCTTGTTTTAATCTAGTACATACCTTGTACACTTGTCCATATGTGCCATTTCCGACCACTTCTATAAGTTCAAATATACCAGCGGGATCCTGAAATGAGACATGATTGAAATGAAATCGCATAAGAACATTATTATGCCATTTCAAAGTAAACCTTCACTTATGATTCACGCCCTGTGAGATCATTGCCCTTTGATTACTTTTTTTCTGCAAATTGAGGGAGCCCCTGGGCTCTGGATTTTCAGGATGTGTTTTTAATAACAATAGTTTACTTTAAAAGTTTACCTTTAGTGCGCTGAGGTCAATGTCGTCCAATGAACAATTTACAGACGGTGCCAGTTGATGCGCCATTTTGAGTATATTGTCACACACGAAGACAAAGCACGGGAACCTCACATCAATATAAAAAGCGTATAAAACACCTAAATTATGACATTGGCAATGAGATTAGAACATTTTCAATCAATATCGCACGACTAAACAATTTATAAAACTCATTGTTTACACTTAAAATTAAGTAAATTACAGATACACAATTCGTATGTCGCTCACACACCCGGCGGGGATGCCAGATGAATAAAAAAGTGTAGACAGATTATAACAAAAACAATTTGTAAATAAATGTAACGCCTATGTTGCCAATACAAAATTTAACTTACAAATATAGAAAAATGCATGGTCAAAATTAATCACTATTTAATGTTTACTGATGATCTATACATATAATAAAACAGTAATAAGAAATAAAACTTTATTGTGTGAAAGTCACTACTTTTTATCCAATATAGCGACATCTACCGGAATTATTCGATATGACATGTGGCGATTACAAACCAATAGTTGATAACAAAGTTTGGCAAGGCGGAGACCTCCATCCACCGGATTAGACTTGGTCATGTTTGTTGTCCAGCCCACCTTGCCAGACTTCATATTATTGACAGCCCTATTTGTACATGTGGAACGGATGTTGGGGACTTAAATCATATTTTTTTCAACTGCCCGCTCTATGATCGTTGTTCCTTCCTAAGTAATCTTGTATCCCTCCGTACTCCTTTTCCTACTTCTATACTTTCATTGCTTTGTACAAATAACTTCCTAGTTTATAAGTGTATTGCCTCTTATATTTCTGTAAATAATATTAAAATTTAAATTGTGTAGATAGTTCATCCTCATTCACATCTTTGACCTTTAGTTTCTTTTTAGCAGTTTTTCAAATACATCTCATCCATACTCATCTCTTCTGATCCTATCCAAATCTATCCGAATTGTCTTCTTAAGAATAATCCAGTTTCCCTACCTTAAAAAATTTGTCATTCTTCGTTTTAAATTTCTACCATACTTGACGTCTGGCGAGATGCACAAATAGCGCGAAGCCAAAAAAAAAAAAAAAAATAGTTGATAAAACCAAGGACTTTATCGTAGTACCTACTATTAGTACTTCTATGGCTAAAACACAGATAAAACCTACTACCAATACCAGCCACTACGTACGAAAGTCACTTCCTGTGAATGCTAACCCATAGAAAGGTAGTCAATATCCTCCGTATTACAAAAGATAGTCTAAGAAAAACCTAGGTTTTAGAATAGCACCGTCTCTTTTTGTTATATGACTTATGAAAGTGATGGGTATATTTTAAACCTGGGTTTACCTTAGTCTTGGTTTAAACCATCTTTTGTAATAAGGGGGTTAGAGTTTGGAGCTATTCAATTGAAATATGTCCCACAATGTCCTATTAAATAGCTACAATTTCTATAGAATAATGAGATTTGTATGGAATTTTACAGCGGTAAGTATGGTAGATTTCGATGCATTAACTTTGCATGATGGGTTAGTAGTGTTAGTACCTATACTAGTAACTTCAATAAAAAAAAAGAGCTTGTCACGATAGATTGACCGCTCAATTTTCAAGGAACCCACCAGCTTAGTTTGATCCACTTTGGAGCTTGGTCTGATAACAAGCTATGAATGTTTATGCTAAATGTTGATACAGAGAAGGTAAAGTGCAGTAAGTATGGTCTGTACCTATTATCAGTAGCTATTGGAACTTGGGTCTGTGCCAGGGTAGCGTGCAAATTGCAAATTTCAATTCAAAATCAGCACGTTAACATGTTCACTGCTGAACACGGTGCTCCTACGACACTGCTACAACAAAGAGTCGTGACGGAATCATGCCATATTTAATCACCATGTTTGGCTAACGGATTGGTGGTCGCAGTAAGTTTTAGTAGTGACCATGACCTCTGAAACTGATGAAGTCAGTAGGTACTACCTAGTTAAAAAAAAGTATATCTGGGTATTATTCCTTTTTATTAGTCTGGTTTATTGTAATGGGAAACACTACCTACATGTTTTCTGCAGTTTTAGTTTTGCTAAATATCGTCGCCCGGGAGTGAAAACCTCGAGAAAGACCAAATTGCATTCCCGAGGTTTTCACTCCCGAGCGACGTTACAGGGTTTTTGGTTTTTGCTAAATTAAACGTGCCTATTCTACTTGTTATCTAACATGGAAGATGAGAATTTTATCTGGTTTCCATAATATCATTGTTTTACTGAATACTACACTCATTTTAAAATCACCAAAGCTTGTTCGTTATGATTTCTTTAAGGTAGTTTGAATACTGTGCTGAAACTCCGCGATTATTATGGGAAAATCCCGGAATTAAGGGTCAGGATTAAATTCATTTAGATTCCGGGATGGATCTAAAATGAGATCAAGCATTAATTCTTTACGGCTGCTCCACAGAAATACACACTCGCCCCTGTTGCGTGGAGTTCACATTAGTAGGAAATTTTTAAAGTACCTTAGGAAAAAAACCGGCCAAGTGCGAGTCGGAGTCGCGCATGAAGGTTTCCGTACCATTATCTATAAAAACGGCAAAAAAAATCACGTTTGTTGTGTCGGAGCTATAGTTATTTTATTCTGTTTTTTAATATTTGCTGTTATAGCGGCAACAGAAATACATCATCGGTGAAAATTTCAACTGTCTAACTATCACGGTTCATGCCTGGTGACAGACAGACAGACAGACGGACAGCGGAGTCTTAGTAATAGGGTCTCGTTTTACCCTTTGGGTACGGAACCCTAAAAAGGTAGATCTGCCTTCCATGGCAGACAGAAAATGTATTGTTACTGATAGTTGATTTCGTATAAAAATTTAATTTTTAAAATTACATTTACGCTAGTAAGTAAGTAGATTAGGTAATAACCGATTAATTATTTGTAAGGTTTTTGTACTAAGTGTACAAAGCGTTTTTGTAGTCCTTACTGGATAAAGTTTGTTCTGAATTTAAGCACGTATGCTTCCCTCACATTTGATCGCGATGATACTTTGTCTGAAACCTACTCGCTAACGTTATCTTTGCTACGGTTTCCATTTGTCGACATAAACACTTGCTCGTACAATCAGTACGACACCAAATTCATAAAAAGATAAAACATTATAGTAGGCGGGCTTTTGAACGCAAGATTAGGTCGAGTGATTTTAAATATCACGATGCTAGGTACTTGGCATTTATTCGTGTGAGTTAAGCAAATAAAGTATGTACCTAAGTATTTTTATTCGGGTGACTGTGAAAGTGTTTGGTATGTATGTTAGATGTCCATTGCTAAACATTGGCCTCACCCTTAGATCCTAACTTCGAACGGTTTTGGATTGGTATCTCCTTTTCTGCGATTTCTATCTTCCGTGATTTCGGACTTAGTGCCCTTTCACAACATAGCGGATGTCTGGCCCACAAAAAGTCGTCTGGCTTTGTGTCTGAACATATAATTATGGCGATATTCTCAATATTATAGTATCGTATCGGATTGCCAAATAATACAAGCTGGCCAGGACGACGCGACGTGTTGTTTTCCCAATAACCAAATAGCGAGGACTGCTCATAGGGGAAGGATGAGGATGAAGGTACTTTTTTGTGCTTTTCATCCTACACAATGGAATTATAAAATAAGGTTTTTGGGATAAAAGTATCATAATATGTCGTTCCTTAGAAAAAAGATCTTGACAACAAGATATACGAACGGAAAGATAACAAAATTGTCCTGAAGGGGTTCCGTTTTCCCATTTTGAGGCCGTGACCCCAAAATCGGATTTCTCCTATACGTACTGACACATATCTCCGGTACGAACCCTCGTACTCCCCCCGAGGGTCCATCTCGTAAATTGCCCGAATCGCCCTTTCAGTTTAAATATGCTAGAGAAAGACTCTTTGCGGCAAGAATTATCATCTACAAACAATGTCACACAGTTACAGCTCAACATAAAAGTCTATAATCGGAACTAATTTGTTATTATTCAGAGGTGTTATTAGTCAGTGTTTTATCAGGCGTTAAAAAATTGATTTAAAATAAATAAGATTATCCAAAGTTCTCCTAGAGAAGTTATTTTTAAAGTTTAATTTTTACAATGTGTGAAGTGGTGACTCCATTTTTCGTTCTCTTTTGTTAACCGACTTTAAAAAGAAGGAGGTTCTCATTCTCAATTCGTCTGAATGTTTTTTTTTTGTTTATTTCGCGATATCTCCGCCAGTTATGAATGGATTTTGATTATTCTGTTTTTGTTTGGTAGGCCATACTTTAGAGGTGGTCCTATATAAATTTTATCGAATTTGATTCAGCGCTTTTTGAAAAAATCAACAAAAACAAAAAACAAATACTTAGATGACGTTTTGGTTTGTTCCCTTCAGCAAAAGTTTTGATGAGGACTTTCAATCTCTGTTTTAACTGTTACCACAGAAACATTAGCCAAGAACAAAGAAGATTGTATGTATTTGTAAGGAGCCGCCTAGCCGTCATGATAATAATTATACATTATTACCTATTCATAAAGAAAACTACCTAGTTGCTGGAAAGATAACGCAACCGCGTCATTTAAAGTAGTCTTAAACCGTGTTTAATTGGGGCACTAAAACGTATTTAATAAAAAACTTTAAATAAAAGTAAAAACCGACATAAAAAAAAAGCTAAAAAAGAGTGAAAGAATTTAAAAGAAAGTAAAATAATTAGCATGATATTAACAGTTTCAGAAGTCGGTGCAATTCTACACTGAAACAAACAAAAGCCACCGACTTCTGAAACTGTTAATTTTATATCATGTTAATTATTTCACTCTTTTTTTTGTTTTTTTAAAGTCGATTTTTACTTTTATTTAAAGTTTTTTATATATAGCTGTATACCATCAATGTAGATACGTTATGAAACAAACTCTATAGGGCCTATAATCAAACTCTGAGGTAAACAGGTAAACCCATTTTAATCAAAGACTTTGAAGATGTTAAGTCCATTGATTAACAAACTTAACGATTCAGAACCTTTTCGATAAGCCAGATGGCGACAGATTTATTCGATTTGTTATCTATGCAGTTTTTCTTGTATGCAAAACGAGATAACAAACCGAATCGAGGGCAGGTTCTGAATTTATCGATGACCGTAAGTATTTGGATTAACGGTAACAAATTTTATTAATTAAGTAAAGTAACATTTTACCAAGTTTTATTGGCTATTATTTGGGATCCATGGGACTAATTAACACGAACGTCGAGGTGATTTTTCAACATAGAGCACGTTCTTTAACTGAATTCCAAGTAGCCACATTTTTAACCGACTTAAAAAAAAGGAGGTTCTCAATTCGTCAGAATCTTTATTTTATGTATGTGCCCCGATTACTCAAAGACGCCTGGACCAATTTAGAAAATTCTTATTTTGTTTGAAAGGGTATACTTCCCAAGTGGTCCCATGGTCATAGGTCAGGATCTAATGACGGGATCCTGGAGAAATCGAGGGAACTCTTCAAATTTTACAGGCACACTTGAAGTGATTTGGGTATTTTTTATAGTGACTCGTGCATTTGTTTTCGGAAAGCACAATTTGGTGAAGTCAAACTGATGATGAAGACCATAGATGGCCTACGTAGTTGCAATACGTTTACTTTAATAGTAACACGGGAAACATTGTCAAAACTGGCAGACCGCTTTCTGGGCCTACTGTCACAGAACCTACAGTACATTTTAATTATTGTTTTTTTTTGTTTGATAGAGTAATACTTCCGAGGTGGCCCCATTTAAATTTGGTGAAGATCTGATGAAGACTCTCAGAGATTGACAATGGAACTCTTCACAGCAAATTACCCGCAATTGCTGTAATTGCATGTTTATGTATTGTTTAGTCATTTAAAATAGAAAAATAAAATGACTTCTAAATAAAAGAAAAACCGACTTCAAAGAAACGAAAAAGTATTTTTTTTGAAGTCGGTTTTTCTTTTATTTAAAAGTATTTTTATACCTTATGTTTTTCAAAAAGTATTGATAGATTGGATTGGAAATGTTAGCACTGTTTCCCAGTTTAATAATTGATCTTTGTACGGTAACTTTGTATGTAAAAATTCGATCTTTCCGGTCAAGGTTTTATGAGATTCTGAATCCGTTCTTTATACAACAATATAACTAATTATGGAACATACGAAGACATTTTTTTATCAATATACAAGGTGTCCCGAAACTCAACGTAAAGCTGGGAATAAATGCACTTTCAACAGGGGCGGATTTGATACGTTGGCTACCCTAGTCCTATGAAATATTGCCGCCCCCTACTAAACCCCTAAATTAAATGTATTAAAGGAATAAAAATAAAAACAATGAAAGTCAGTAAATGATAAAATTATCTTAATCAGTGTTTCAAATACTGATGCTTACCATTTCTATTTGTAAGCAACAATGAATCGTTATTCACACATTGTCTTTTGTTTGCCTTGACACTCGAGTTTTTTTACATTTGAGTTGAGTTTATTGAGTTTGAGTTGGCGGATAGATTCACAGAAGGCGCGACTACTAAAAAAAAAACCACCCGCCCACCCTAGGCCCGGGTCTACCTGGCCTATAGGGAAATCCGCCCTTGACTTTCAAACCACAAAACGATGAAACATTAAAAAATAAAACAAAAAATTCTGAGTCATAAACTTCATTTGTTCAATATCATTTTTCCCGGCTTGAAGTTTAGTTTCGGGACACCCTGTATATACCTATATTCAGGATTTAGACTCGTCCAGTCATTATTGAATTGTATGGGTATACACCTATGCCTGAATTGGTAGCATAATATATTATACTAGCTTTTGCCCGCAGCTTCGCTTGCGTGAAATTTTGAACCCGTTAAGTGACGATTTTCCATACACACTTTCATCCCCTATTTAACTCCCTTAGGGGTTGAATTTCGAAAAATCCTTCCTTATTCCTTGTCTACATTATAAAGGGAACCTCTGTGCAAAATTTCAGCTTTCTAGGTCCAAGGGTTTGGGCTGGGCGTTGATGAGTCTATCAATCAGTCAGTCAGGACTTTTCTTTTTATTTGTATAGATAGATCTAAATAGAATGAATACTCATTCATAGTGTAGGGTTAGGGCTGCCGTTTGACCGGGTTTCCCCAGATATATCCTAGTAATGAGGGCGCCCGGGTAATGTCTGGGTTTTATAAATATTCCGGTTTTTACTACACAATTGGAACCTTTTAGAAAAACTCAGCCCTCGGCGCGCAAAATTAACTCGCACTTAACGTGAGAAAAGTGATGGAGTTTCGACCTTAAAATACCGGGGTTTTCGAACTTCTTGTCCTTGTTAAATAATTACAGATAGCAAGCTCAATATGATAGTGTATTTGTGTCGTATTGGAGTTCCTTAAGCAAGTTAGTAATACGTAAACAAAAAAAATACAGGTTGATGTACAGGTCTGACGTCTATAATCTGTTCACCCAAAGATGAGTCCCAACAGCTCGGTCATTTCGTAAATTGTAACCTGACTATGACTGCTATCGAAAAAACGCAAACGACATCATCAAAAACCGTAAAATAGGTATACATTTTTTTTTATATGTTTGATATTCTCTGTATTGTAACGTTTTGTAAAGAACCGTCAGGAATAAACTTACGGTGAAAAGGCTGAAAAGGTTTGCTATTGTGTTTTGAAATCAAAATTGTTATCGAGAATTAAGTTTTGGAATGAATCTATTTATCCAGATGAAATAGGATGTTAGCGTTTGATTATAAATCTTTCATGGGTTATAAGTTCATAAATATGATTACGTAAAAATAACTATTTCTAAAGTGAAGATACTTATGGTTGTGTATACCGGTTACTAGCCTAGATAGTTGGCTCGACACGACGTGTGGTGTTGCACAAACCCAAACTAAAATTATTGACTAGATATTATAGAAGTAAAGTATAGCCGCGGTGCTACGTGCGCCCGCGCGGCCGTGCATACCGAATCGTAAGATCAAAGCACGCATAGGTAGTTACTTTACCTACTCCAACACCCACACACGCGCACGCCGCGTCACGTAGCGGCGTGTCGGCGTGGCGCACACATGCGCACGCGCACGCGAACACTAATAAAAGTATAATAAATGTTAGCGAGACACAAGCGCGGCGTACGGTACTATTTGTTCGGGAGGGAGGTTGGAGGCACTCATACAAGCGAGGGAGAGGCTGTGTCGGTGCTGCCAGCCAGTTTACCGTTGCGAGGCGCGTAGTGCGGCCGGACGCTGGACCGCCACCCGCGCGCCGCCGGCACCCCGAAGCTCTTCGCAGCCCGACACCACCACCCTGGACTGTCTCGGGACGAAACAACCCCCTGTGCTCCCTCACGCGGACACCTGTTCATGAACACGACCCTTGTCGCGTTCACTTATTTACAGACTAAGTGCTACGACTCGTGCTTATTTCACTGGAGTGTTAATCCGATTTCAGAATATTTATTGGATCGCTTCATCATAGGCGAAGGTGAGTTTTGCATTCCGTTAATTTGCTTAATAAACTTCATAATTATCTTAGCAGTCCACGTAGTAATGTCAAGATTATGTTTATTTATTATACAGTAGAGATTTAAATATTAATAACTGTAATATTTAAGTTTTCATTAAACCAGTATAGCGGTTGCGATAACTATTGCTAAATTAGTATTTCCACGGGTGAAGAAATTATCATTTCGTTGATAATAATATTGACATTTATGAACGCGGATGAAGTAAAAAGCATGTAATTTTTTAATGAAACAGTCAGAGAGATTAAGTGTGGGCGGTGAGGCAATTGTTGTATAGTTTACCTTATAAGTTGCATTGATTATTACGTCTGGAGCTTACCATAACAAGAATACACGAATGCAGTTTTGGTCTTTGATTTCGGTTCAATTATATAAATTACACTTTAGATTTGGAAAGAGAGCAAGAAACAGTGGCCAACTGTCAACAGAATTGTCAATTTTTTTCTTTAGTTGAATGCTAATCACAGCTTTTCATAACTACTACTAACTTTTACGCTTATTTTTTTCCACATAGTTACTGCAAGTTATACTAATAAGTAAGCATTAGCTCAGCAGTGCACTTAAGGTGTATATACATTGTTTTTATTGGTGTAAATATAGGAACAAATTACTTGAAGCGCATATCATCACAGCACTGTGTTCAGCAACATATCATTTTCTATTAAAAAGATTTCAACGCGCAGTACACCTATTGAACTCGTGCGAAAATTGCGCACTACATACATACAATACGACATACACTCAGTAATCTATACGTTAAATTTTCTCTATATTTTTCTCACGATGGACCACGGAATGTAGGTAATGGACACATGCATAGATTCGTGAGAGAAGTCAAATAAGCCTGTCCATAGTTATTAGAATAAGGAAAATTAACAAAATAACTGACAATTATACATGCAAATGTAATGTGATATGACTGTTTCACGCGAAATATGCTGAGTAAAAGCGTGATTGGGGGAATTAAAATACATGTTTTCAGCAATAGTAATTAGCGCAATATATTGTATACAAAAATGCGTGGATATGGAAGAAACAAAGGAGTATGTCAGGACCGTAGCACGTGGCGTTCTTTAGATTCTGTCGGCTCCCATGAGAAAACGGCGAAGGATGCTATGTTGTTATACAAACCATTTTCAAACACAATACTTCTTCACATGCTTCATCATGTTAACATCCTCTGCTGAAACTGGGCACTTAAATGACCACTTTAAGGAACGGTCACGGGAATAGCACAATGACAACCACGTTTGACAGTCCGATTGGTGATCGTAGTATGTTGTTATTAGCATACAGAAGGACGCTTCCGTCTATCTTTTAGTCTTAAAACAATAAATAGTTAGTCTTAATATACGATCCTCTCATGTCGGCTCGAGATATACGAGAATAGGTCAAGCCGTGATGAAAAGATTAGCCAGTCAGCAAGATTGGTAGCAGGGCTGCCTGCCCAAGGTACACCGGACGTACTTTAGTGTCGTACCTCGTGGAGGCTTTTTTAATGCACCCATACTTATTATTAATCTTGATTGTTCCGATACTGATCATAAATTGATCTCAGTGGTGCATTTTCACTCTGTTACTCTGTCTTAATGTTGATCTGATTCTGTGTCACTCAAAATACATGTCGGTAGTAATAAAAACGTTTAAGCTAAATTACAAGTCAGGTATGAACGGAAGAAAAACTTGCTGTCTTATAAAACCGGGGTCTGTGGCAAGTACTCATGTTTTATAGGTAGATACAGTTGTCTTATATCCGGTTCAGAATTATCTTTATGGGTTATTGGTATAGATTATGATGTATAGGTACTTGTTAGATACCTGCATATTATAGTTTGCATTTTTAATCTATATCTTGTTAATAAAAAATAAAAAACTGCATTTTTTAAGTTGTTTTACCAAATGTTAGTTTGATTTCAATGACAAAACTACTTTTAAAATGTTTGCACCATTTTGATAAAAACTGATTTGGGTATTACGACGTAAAATCTACTTTAAAAAAAACTTATTAACACATTCCAATATTGAAAATTGTAATACTTTTAATATTCTTAATTATTGTTAGTCTATCTACAGTTTTAGCATTTTACGATATCTCCAAGACAAGCATTTTATTGTCTTAAGTATTTTATAGCGGGCCGCGGTTACCTTGAGAGTAGTATTGAATTGGACAAAGGATATAACGTCACAGTACGAATTAGCCCGTAGCGATAGTACAATGAGATGGCATGAAGGTGATGGAGCTTGTTAGCCGGCAAGGGGAGCGTGTATTGTTCGCAACGCTACGTTCAAGCAAACGCCAATGGCGTTGTTGAATTTTTGATATCACTGTTCAAAGCGCCGCCTACATCAAAACAGAATAAGTAGCTGAAAATAGGAAAAAAATCCGGGATTGAAAGTACCTTTGTATCAAATTTCATCAGAATCCGTTCTCGTTTTGTGATCAAGAGTTAACAAGCCAGCGGAAGGCCAAATTGATTATCTAATTGGTCGTTGACCATAGGAACTGGCGCAAATAAGTGAATTTAATTAGATTCTTGCTAACATACTTACAGAACTTGACATAGAGGAAGGGATTGGGAAATGTAGCTATTCTTTGTATGTAATGTAACATTTTCCCCATCTGTGGTGCTTCGGATCTTATAAGTCAGGTACTTAAACACCTTTGAGTCCTTTAAATCAAACAAGTTTTCAAGTAAAATCAATTCGCTTTTACTTCGTAAAGTATTCGGGAAGTGAGCTCGTAAGCGAGAGAATTTAATGGCGTATTGAGATTTTGTATATAACTATAATCCGGAGAGAGTAATAAGTAAAGGATGTATGTAATCCTCGCCACCCAACTGTGGTCGAGGACCATCTAACCCACCTACAAATGTGAATGCATTAGAAATTACAAAAATGACGGAGTGTACGGATAGCGGCACTATGACATGATTATGTGAAAACTTTGTGATTTGCGTAAATAAGACAAGTCATGAATGATGATGTTGTGTGTTTGCTAGTACACAATTAGTTTCTTTTCAACAGTACCCCAAGTGTGAGTTTTTTTCGTTAACTACAGTAGTTGCGTCACGACAAAAATGTATGAAAATTTAGGCTGCGCCTCTAGGCGCACCGTTCACTAACTAATATTCGCGCGTTAATTGAACGGTACGCCTAGAGACACAGCCTACATTTTCATACATTTTTGGCGTGACGAAACTACAGTAGTTAACGAAAAAAACTCACACTTGAGGTACAGGTGGATCTTATGAATAGGCCGGGATAACACCTGAGTTACTATGAAGAGTTGATCAGCAAAATAAGGGGCTCCTTAGTTGACTGTTTCAAAGAACGGCCGTGATTAATATCACCGTTCTGTTTCAAGCGTGGTCAACTTAAACATCAAAACTGCTTCTTCTTCTCTCGTGTCAGCACGAGCTATAACGAAAATAGCCCATGCTGTGGTGAAAAGATTAGCCAGTCAGCAAAGTTGGTAGCGGGGCTGACTGCCCAGGGTGCGCCGGACGTACTGAAGTATCGTCACATCAAAACTCATTTGTTCCAAATAGACTAGAATTAAGTACTTAGTTCTTTTTGAACTTCAATCTTACAAAAGACAGCCCCTAAAAACGCCAAAATGCTAAACTAAACTACGCTTGCAACGGAACAGTGACGCAGGATTTTGTTATCAATATACTGGTTATATTGATAACAACATTCTATTGTAATCCTTAATGCCCTTTTTAACATGGGCAGGGAGGGGGAGACCCTTTCTTAACTGGCAACAACACACAAGCAAACGGGTACATCGGAGGACAATGTCTGCACCAATTCAAAACCTTTAATGCACCTTCATTACTTAGGTGTATCTGACTTAATGTGTATTGTTAGGAGCAGTGAATAGAAATAGCTCCGTGGATGCTGAGCATGAGCGCCGGTCGTCGTGGCTCGTCGGCACATGATCGCGTTACGCAATCAAAATGCTCCACACGACGGCATCGCGCCGCCACAGATATTCTTAACTATACCTTATAATGCGTCACGATTTGTCCTTTTAATTGTGTTCCAATTCCAAACGTTTGAAATCGGTGTGTCTAGTCGATCTCATTTAAATGACAAACTGGAACACTGCTGCTATGTTTAAGCTTCAAATGATTGATGCACGCGACTTCAATGATATATGATTGCTTAAAAATACAAGTAAAAGCGTGATAAATATTTGCTAGTTCTAAATGGCTTTTTGTTTCAGCGTTCAGTCTTATTCAATGTAGCGTGTTAGATAGCTGTCAAAAATGAATTACTGAATGTTTTTCCAGAAACATTTGAAGAGTTTTATTACGTATAGGTACAGTACATAGACAGCGCCGATATCGGTTTTAGGTCTTTCTTATGCGATACGGGCCTTATAATGGCAAACCAGGCTCGGGTCATTCTTTTCACAATCGGGCCATGTAACATAAATATGAACGAGTCGGCTATTGCGCCTGCGACCACGTGTCTTTTTTTATCCAATCCACTAAAAAAGTTAGATAAATCTGTGCGGATTAGTTTACTTGTTTTACTTTAGTATAAACTTTGAAAGTTCATACTTATATGGGTTAGTCGGAAAGATGGTACTTAACCGCAGAGAATGTAAAGTATCACTGATGACTGCTTGGCAGTAATAGTTAAAATAAAACATACATATTATACAGGGTGTTAACGAATTCGTGTAATTCTTTCAAACCGCGTGACCTACTGGTGACACTGATTGACCCTGTATAGGTTTTTGTCAGAATCAACAAAAAAAAGTTTTCAAAAAATGAACCATGTTATTCTGTATCTGAGTAATTTTAGCGTCTCAAGATATCTGACTGTATGGAGTGATATCGGACTAGTCGTGCTCATAAGCTGTGTCACCGTGCCTTCATGCATTTATGCATGGCATCAAAATTTTATATCACATTAAATAAACATTTGGAAAAAATTAAACTTTTTTTATTTTTAATCAATCTAAATCCCGTGCGGGGTTAATCTATACCATTAATAGATCATGTGGTTTGAAGGAATTACATGAATTCGTTAACACCCTGTATACATAAATTAAATGAAGGTATTCAATTCATTTAAAAGAATCACAACCCTTATTTAGAAAATGCAGCTACTTATCCTTGACCCCAAATTTTAATCTGACCTAAAGTGTAAACGCAGTAACACTGTTGATGAAAGATTTGCCTTAGGGTATTTCTTATAAAATCTTGTAACAGCTATTTCTCTAAAACTATTGTCTCTTCCATATGAGACTTTCCCCAAAGTCAAACCAAAGGCTATTTATTAGCGACGAGTAATTTAATACTCTTTCGGATTAGTACCTCCTTTCTGACTAACATTGTAAAGGTATCTAGTTTCATATTAGCCACGCAAACGAACCTGCAATAACATAGTGTGTCTTGCAGGTTTAAGATAAGAACAATAGGATATATTGTCCACGAGAGTTAAAATAAGACTTTAGATTTCTGCGTCTGCGTCTTTACAGAAACGAGAAAATCATTGGAAAGTGAATACTTAATAGTGTGTTTGATAATTACAAGATATTAGAAGATATGCGATTTCAAACATAATTAAGTACCATAAAACGATTAAGTTGTGTCTGTCGATGTTGTCCAATAAATGTGTATTAGAATTTCCTTCCTTAAGTGTACTTAACACTTAAGTACAGAAATTCTCCATTCATTATGTACTTGTGCACATTGTAATTGATTAATTAGAGAGCCTTGCAAATGAAAATACTTACACGGAGTGCTATTTGCTAGTTGGTTAAACAATAGCATTCTTAAGGCTGTGTACGACGTAATGTGAAAACGGTAACCTTTCCGAGGAATAAGCCGGCCTAACGTAATGTTTGATATCGTTTGTCGGGAATCAACTACACGGACCAAAGGGAGTTTCGCTTTACTTTATAGATATTTTAGAAACTTGTTTATGTTAGACGAAGCCAGGTCTTGAATTTTCTATAAATTGATCATCTCACATTATTAACGCGAATGCTTGGCTGTATATTTGGAGTATATTTGACATTCAATCACACTGTATCGTAACTTTCGAGAGACACATTCATATTTATGATTAAGTAGTTACGATTTACTCACGTGTATTTTTCGGGATTGCCCGACTAGTTTTGGACCCAAATGGAGCCCTTAATCATGAGCTGAACACGCAGCGAGGTCGCGTGTCGAACTCCAGTATTCGGATAAACACACTTTATCAGTGTGTTTATCCGGCTTTACAGAAGGGAAGAAAGAACTTTTACACTTCGGAGTGCTTATGGACAAACCAATGGTTATTTACAAAAGCAAAAAAAAATAAGAGTACCAATTGAATTTCCATAAGTGCCAATCTCAAATAAAAATCGTGGGACAGTGGCCACGTAATAAACGTGAAGGTGTACCCGACATAATAATAACAATCTATAACTCTCGCCAATTCAAAGCTGTAAAATACTCTGCAGTAAATCGACTCCGCCTGTCCGGTCTGTTATGATTTTCGGAGAAAGTGCGATAATGACAGCAAACAAATCTCTCTCTGTTAATTGTTTATTATGTAATTAATTATAATACATGAACTTTTATTGTAAATGTTCAATGTTAGCTTTGATGCTAGTCCGATAATTGTCTTTAAAGTTAAACCGCGCCGCGCCCACGCTTCAGTTAATAACTTTGGAAGTATTTATCAAGTGTTTTGATTGATTCATACAATCTTTTACTAAAATGTAGGCACGTAAATAAATAAAAGAACTCCGAATTTAATCGAAAGACGCTTTCATTATAATTTTTCAAACAAGTATAACGTTATATCCTACTTGTATTTCCTTTTCGTAACTATTACTTATTCACCAGACTTTACAACTCGTCATTTGAGTACAAATCGTTTTGCATGCTAGCGATACCGTAAAACCAGCTGACATTAGCACGTGCATTTTACTTTTCACACTACCTTGACAGCTACAAAAAACAAATTAAAATTTTGCAAAGAACTAATTAAAATGCAAATTACTTAAAAAAAACTATTTAGTTGAGTAAATTAGAGCAAAATGGGCAGTGTTGGAGCCTTGACCTCTCGCGTGTGGAGCGCAGGCGCGGCGCGACGCGGAAGGTTGGTGCTCGCCCGACCGCGACGCGCACTCCTGCGCAGAAAGTGTTTGTCCTTGCTGTACAACGTATAACCTTTGCCCCTGAAACAAAAACGGACGATTTAATTCATTAGGTTCTAGCTAATTGATAACATTCGGTACGCAATGAGGAAAATGTTACATGCCAATAAAAGCGCGATTGACACAAAAAACAGAGTTAGCAAGTGAGGAATGTTTTGTGTAATTACTAATTAGAAACTTAGGGTTTTTATTTTAGTTTCTAAGTCAGCTTTCAGACTATTAGTACAAAAAATTTGCCATACTTACATTTCTTTATATACATATAAGTTAATTTCTTTCAATTGTCTGATAAACTCCTTTTTCACGTTTGTTCCGTATCCATAATTAGTTTAAGATTGTATATTTTTTTATTTATGTAGTAGTAACAATAGGACTGGGTCAAAATTACGTTCCAAGATATTTTAACAAAAGTTGGCTTCAGGTAAAATGTTTGGATGAAAACCTTTCAGAAACAGTACTCGTCATTAAAATTACTTATAATTATCCAAAAATAATTGCAATACAGATCAAAGAAACATATTAGTATTAATTCTATTCAAAAATTGTGCCAAAGACAGCAACGAGATGTATTTTATAATTACCTCTGCTATCTACATATTTAGTATTTCTCAATGGGATGGGTTGAGTAAAATACAATCAATCAATTTGGTTTATTAGTTGCGATATAATTATAGACATCGGACGTTAAAAACACCTTACTACAGGCTGTTAACGAATTCGTGTAATTCCTTCAAACCACGTGATCTACTAGTGACACAGATTAACCCTAAATGGGAATTTTTGAAAATCAATTAAAAAAAATATTCAAAAAACATGTTGATTTTCTATTTCTGAGTCATTTTAGAGCCTTGAGTTATCTGACTGCAAAGAGCGATATCGCGTTAGTCGTGCCTGCCAGCCGTGTTGCTGTGTTTTCATTAATTTATACGTGGCATCGAAATGTTCACACAAATAAAATATTTTTTTTGCAAAAAAATAAATTCTTATTTTTTTACTGAATCCTTATTAGGTGGTTTAGATACGATCGGTAACAAAGCCGCATGAAAAAATAATAATTTTATTTTTAATTAAGCTAAATCCCGTGCGGGGCCTATCTACATCAGTCGTAGATTATGTGGTTTTAAGGAATTACACGAATTCGTTAACACCCTGTATATACCGAGACTTTTTAGCCGTCTTACAGACGAAAACCATGAACTTTGCTCATCATTCTAACATTTACTATGGGACCAACACTGAATTAAAAACAGATTTTTCATACATTTTGTTGAGCAACATTGATTATTTTATACTAGCTTTCGCCCGCAGCTTCGCTTGCGTGAAATTTTGAACCCGTTAAGTGACGATTTTCCATACAAACTTTCATCCCCTACTTAACTCCCTTAGGGGTTGAATTTCGAAAAATCCCTTCTTAGTGTATGCCTACGTTACAAAAGGAACCTACTGTCAAAATTTCAACGTTCTAACCCCAGCGGTTTAGGCTGTGCGTTGATAGATCAGTCAGTCAGTCAGCTTCTCCTTTTATATGTACAGATGGAACAGCAGTTTTTTTTCCCTACAGTAGAGCCTCGATAATCCGTACTCTGGTTAATCCGAACGTCGCTGTAATCCGAACTGCCGACTGCTCCTCTCTCTCTTACTGTGACTGCTGATCTTATGTTTTGACTTTAGTTACTAACTAGCTGTGCCCGCGACTCCGTCCGCGTGGAAGTCGGAAAACAACATTGTGTCGCAGCAACTAAATAATCCATTTATTATAATAATAGACAAAGGTGTCCCACTAAGACACTTATATCTTTTAAACCATTTCTTTATGTAGAGTTTCAGCTCCTCTTGATTGACCGTAAAGATTCATAAAACCGTAATACTAAAAACGTGTTGCTTATTTCTATACATTTCCTTGCTAAAATGGATTATAATTGAATATTGATACTTTTATTGAAGATGTAACAAAACCATATCGCGATACAAAAATAGCTACAACGCCGTCTTGTTACAATCTGCGAACTAAATTATGATTTCATTCGAGGTGTGGTAGGTATAGAAAAGAACTATTTAAAAAAAAACTTATAGAAGACTTCATTTAATTTTAATAAGTTATAAATACGTAGGTACTGCTTTCAAAAAGTCTGATCTGGAAATCGAACCAACACAAACGCGAAAAAACATCATCTATATTTTTATTTCACCAATCGATATGATCGCTCCAATAAACATAGTGCCTGAAATTGATGGAAGACCATAAAAACTAACATTAAGTGCCTACCTAACTTAGGTACATTTCAATTCAAACACTTATTTGTTGTTACTTCTTATTTCTTGCACTTCCTTCAATTTAAGACAGTGTGTTTGTTGGAGAGATTTGATCCTTATTATTGACCTTATAGATATCTATCAACAGGTGCCATAATATGTATAATACCGGATGGTACCTACATAAAGCTTTGTCAGTTCGATTCCCGGTTCAGGCAAAAAAATCAGTAAAAGGCAATATTTCGTACTTTAAAAAAAAGTGAAATGAAGTTTCCTTTGAGTGAAATTTGCTATTTTTAATATTTAAAGTACTTTCCCTCCATGGCCATGTCTTTGGAACATTACCTAAAGCTTAAAAAACTCAATTAAATAAACTTAATAAAACGACGGCGACAGGCTTTGAATAAATCTGACATTAATGAACAAAATAAAATAAAATATAGAAAAATATTCCAAAAAGTGCATTGAGTAGATAGAATGATTACGAAATACTAAATTTCAACGAAAGCACTGGGTGAGCGCTTTCCTTGCAAATAATCATGGCCACCGATTTCAATTTGAATTTGGACCTTATTTTCGGCATCAGCATTCCCAAAAAGTATGAACATTCAGTGAACAAAAATCCTACTATTAGTCCACATCATGAATTCATTTTATTGTGAACAACAATAAGAAATTGACCTAATAAATTCTAAATAACAATATCTTTTTTTTTGTAAAAGCTTAGTTCCTTCTTCTTAAGGATAGCATTTCATTAGACCTTTCGTAGACTGAGAATAGGTACCAATTCAACAATGATTATTAGGTAATTTGTGGATTTATTCGTAGTAATATATTTCCGCACAACATGATTTGATACACGTAACGCCATCTATTGAAAATAAACTAATACATGCTAAGTTCTTCTAGAAAACTTAAAATTCGCATAACTTTTGATTGCGTGAACCGATTGCGATGAAACAAAAAACATATGTTCCTTGGAGATAAGCACAATATATGTTTATAAAAGTCAACAGCATTGGGTCAGTTGTTTTTACGTGATGCTTGAACAAACAAACAGATAAACAGATAAACAGAAAAACAGACAAACAGACAAACAGAAGAAACAAAATACAAAAATGTTAAAAATGGGTTCTTTTGGTTATTTTTTAACACCCCAGCCATGTTATTTCAAAATATTTGCTATGTACAGATACGCAAAGTCTACAGATTTGTAAATGTATAGAAGATATTGATTATTTGCATATCTTTTGAATGCGTGAACCGATTGCGATGAAACAAAAAAAAATGTGTTACTTGGAGATAAGCACAATATATGTTTATACAAGTCAACAGCATTGGGTCAGCTCTTTTTACGTGATGCTTGCATAAACATGCAAACATATGTTTAATCTTTACTTCCCTAGATGGCGTTGGCGTCGAATTAGATCGCGCTATGGTTTCGTTACCGCGCGATTTATAAGTTCTAGACAAAAATTTCTTAGTTACTTCTAAACCACGATTTTATTATATGTATAGATGAGCAACCCCGCGTGTTTACGTTACTCTGTACTGAACACGCGCGCCACGTGTTTTCCTGTCTTTATCCGAAAAAATGATGCTGCGTAATTTGAAGGACGAAGCTTTTTCTTGGCCAATAAATAGAACCCACCAGACTAAAATAGATGACATTATGAATATGTAACTTGCACCTAACGTATTTTGTGGTTTAAATATGTATCTTTTAAGCTCAATAAATATGTTCTGTCAAAGGATGCTTGCATTTTTTATAACATACTATAATCCGAACGCTCTGTGAGTCCGAACAGGGTTTTTTTTAGTAATTCGGATTATCAAGACCCTACTGTATTGTAATGTTGGTCCCACAGTAAAAGTTATATAGAACGATGAACAGAGTTCTTGGGTTTCAGCTGTAAGGCGACTAAAATGTCACGGAGATCTATTAGATAGAGACTCAGAAACAACGAAAAACAACGGGTAACAGAAGAATGTTCAGTAATTCTTGATTTTAATTCATTCACAGTGTTCCTGTAATTTAACACAGCGATGCTCAATGATTGAATTTCTTCGGGACACTTAAATCAAGTCGCAAAGGTTCTGATCTGATTATAATTATTATTAATCGTGGAACAGTTGATATACTTGATTGATAAACAATAGTACTTAATAACTGCTCCATATTTATCATCATACCATCACTTAAGCATTAAGCATTTTAGGTATGTACTTGTTTATGTATTTATGGATGGTGAAGAAAACCTAAGCCTAATGTTTAGAATTATTTCGAAAATTCTTAGAAAGTTATTTTGTAAACATAATATTTCTTACAAAATAATCAAAAAAAAACATTCGCACACTTGGTTCAAAGTTCGCGGTGCTGTGTTAAACTGGCTTAGTTGGTTTTATGGTCTGTATTACAGCGGTAAATACATCCTCGGTTAGTACAAAGGGTACTCCCAGTGGAAAAGCCGCAGGCACGACTAGTATAACATAGAAATGAACATCAAATTGCTTCATCTGCTCTATCATGAATCTGCATGTTACGAAGCAATGCCGCACGTGTTAGTGTACGAGATTATAAATGTTTGTGCAAGCATCGAAAAATAAAAATATATCCAAGTGTTTATGTGTAGTAAAACTGTAAATGTATATAATGTGTGTCATGTATTCAATTATTAATTAAAAACATTATAGGTGAACCTAGTGGTTGGAATTTCCATTGCAAATCTATTATTAGCAAATGACAAATACTTACACCAAGAAATAAATAAATAACACATAATACCTAGGCATATAGTGATAGCATCATTGTTTCCGAGTTCTAATATATGATACGCAGACTCGCATCTTTTAAAGGCCGTAGCGTGACTAATCTTCACATTAAGCTTAATATGTCGAAATACACTCAAATCAAAAAAACATACATACGAATTTTTTCGTAGTAGTGCATAAACACAGACACACATACACACAGACGGGTGTTTTTGTCGAATATTAGAGTCGAAGAAACCGCCGAATACCGCTAGCAGTGCCGTCGGTTATTGCTCTCGGATTCCGCAACAAATTAACATGTATTCGGTACGTCTACATTTTATACCTAGTAATTTTACTTTAAATACGTTTTTTACGGTTTTTTTTCTGATAAGTTAATGATTTTAATGCGGAAGTAAAATACACTTGTCGCTTATCTGAATCCACTATATCAATGTTCTTTAATCAATATGACTAAAGAGCACTGAAGCCGTTCTTTGTATGTGTGTCAACAATCAGGCTGCCACGCATTTGTAAGGGGAGAATGAGGCCGGGCCGTTTAGCATTTTGCACTAACTTACTTTTGTTTGTTTGATCGTTTGTAAGTGGGTCCTCTTATTAGAGTTATAATGAGGACACGCACGTGTAAGCTGGTTCATGTTTAACATCCTGTACGTAACTTTTTTCTTTAAAAACTATGTATTTTCCTCAATTCATTGGGAGTTTTGTGTTGGCACAAGTCATTATATCCTGACCACACGCCGCCTGTAGCTACTTGCATAATTTATGTTTCTCGGGCGTTGTTGCTCACTGAGCTCCGACATGCTGTCTGTAACAAGAATATTTTTATATTTGGATATAGAAGTAGGAAGGGTTTCTCTTGTCACCTCAAGTGAAAATAACTATAGATTAGAAATACTTATAGCTGGAGTCAAGAAGTTGAGCAACAAACTCCTCAGAGCAGGTAAAATCAAAAGTACAATACACATAACTAACTGACTTTATATAGATCAAAAAGTATGACGATAGTATTCTACATCGATTGTATTTTGTTTATCACGAAATTATTCTAAATTATGCTTATAGCAATTAATTTGGCATTTTCATTTTCTAAACCATAATTTATTTTAAACCAGTTAGTTATTATAATGAAATCCGAATAGAATTCTATTAGTTTATCGTCGTACGATAAGCAAATTAATATGCAGCTAAAAAATTGTAAAGCTAAAATTCTAACTAGTCGCAAAATCAAAAACTGGTTTGTTGTTGGAATATTCTATGATAGAGTGCAAGTGAAAGTCATGATCGTACATAATAAACAGTTCCGGTTTATCTTATTTTTCTCATTAATTAGTAAGTCGTGCTTACGTCGAAAAATTATGCACTATGATTTAAAACGTCAGAGGCGTCTATAGTTATTATTCCAACCCTTCAATCTATTCCCAGGCTTCCAGCCCGTAGCCGTAGTAGGACGTCGTAGCTCGTAGCCTCGTAGGCCGCCCGGACACCTCGCGCTACAATGTTCCCACTTTTAGACTAATTATAATTTTCGACTCTCGTACATGCTATTGCCAAAGGATTTATTGTATTATTATAAAGTATATAATAATCAATATTAAAAAAAAACCATTTATGTGTAAAAGCGTGACATTGACGTGAATTTTAAGAATGATTTGGTTCCACACAGATTGAATAGATAAATGATACAATAACATTAATTAACATATTAATTAATACATTAAAAATACAATGATTCATCTGTCGTGCCACAAATCAATCCCGGCAAGAAATAATAATAAGAATACAAAAGCACGCGTCGATTGAGATAATGACATTTCAAACGTCCTTCAGTGACACTTGGACGCGGAAATTAAACGGCTAAATTACTACCTACATTCAAGTGCAGAACCGAACTAGCAGTAATACAATAGTACAATACATATCAGCAGGTAATGCATATTGTACTATTGTATAATACGACACTGTGTCCTAATTCAATTTGCCCACTAAACTCAATTTTCTAAACATCGTTCTATGAGCTCAGGTCTATTTTTATTCTGGCAATTCCGACATTTGTTTTCAGGGGCCTAGCTTCTAGTACGTGATTTGAATAAGACATTAGGAAGTATTAAATCATGCAAACAGCATCTCAGACGTCCTTGTAGGTTATTTCCTGTATAATAATTTTACCCAAATCTGTTCAAAATCTGTGCAAAAATACACGAGTTAAGGAACTTTATGAATTATAATTGAATGCAGTTGTAGTCACGTATACAATGTTCGGTGGCATTGTTGTTTGTTGTAATGAGTGCTAAGTCGCGATGCCGCGTGTGGCGAGCAGTGGTGCGGCGGCTGGGCTAGGACCACAATACGCGGCTGTGTTTCACCAGCGCACTGTGGAACAAAAACTCCATTAATGTCATTTAATCGAGCTGTCGAGCGTGGGATTACGAGCGTAGTTTTAGGTATAAATTAAAATTTAATTCGCATTGTACTTTTCCAGTTGTTCGGCTGACCTTCGGTTCTTAACGATAAAACCGGAGCATTTAAGGAAGTTTACCTAAATATACCTTATTTTTTTGTCTCGTGTACCTTTGATAAGTTAGTTACTATTATATTGTGTATCAACTGAACTCTGAAGATATTTTTTATCAAATAATGAAGGATGAAGGAAGACCGACTGTTGCGATGCAACTCGGGAAAGGCTTGAGCTATGGATTCTATTATTTAATTTATTCATTTAAGATTTTTGAAACAAAAATAGTCCTGTAGCTGTAATATAAACAAACCTATTGAATGACAGTAAATAAAAATTGGTATGAGTAGTTTTAGTCTTAGGGGAAATCAGTCGATAGGAAAACTCGGTGTAGGTAGTACTTAACTTACTACTCGAATCATTAATTATAATTAACCGCTCACTGTGATTGATTGTTCCTATACTTTCCGTAAACTACATATACAGGGTTTCTGTACACCCACCATAATCTAGCACCTATGAAAAATCCGTGATTGAGAAGATTGCTAAAAATGATTACGCGTAATGAATAAATTATGTAGCAAACTTTAACTGCCTTCATTTGCCTTCCTTCACCGTAGTGAGAACTAAAGCTTTATCTGGCTTTGTCATTATTACAATACTAAAAATGCGTCCCAGATGAATCTGCAAAATGAATATAACCGCAACTGTGGTATCCAATTAAGTGGATTGCTAATAAAAGTGAAATCGAAGCGAGTGCAGTGGCCGCACGGCTGCGCGACTGCGGGGCTGCGGGCGGCACTCCGCACCGCGACGGCGACGGCTCAGACCACCGCGGAATACACACTTATCGCACTGTCTGTACATTTGTTCTCAATCTCAACGTGCACTTTTGTTCTTTGTGAACACACATATAAATTCAGATTCTGTTCCAAATTCCAAAACAATCACATAGGCCCATTCAAACTGATAACACTTTCGTGTTCACTTGAAAGTATTTTTATGATCACGGACGTGTTTTGAATCTATTATTTCGATTTCAATTTGCGTGGGAAGAGCTACCGGACCGGCAATAAAATCCGTCCCATAATATTGATATTAAATTTCGAAACCTCACTAATAGGAAAGGTTAAGTAAAATCACCTATTGTGACGGTTTTCTATTGTCTGGTGCCTAAATATCTACAGTTAACCGGAACAGCTTGGCTATAAAGCTGAATATTATTTGAATAAGAAGAATTTCGCCGATTTTGTATGTTAGTTTGTACATAATGCAGGTATGCATGAAATTTGTTTTTATTTAATGCAGTTTCACAGAATAAATTAACAATTAGGTGGATTATGTTTCCTAGTGCTCCTTGGTGGCGGTGTCTTTGAGATAGTTTGAATTACCATGTGTATGAATAATTGAATATACAAAATCGCACATATGGACATATACCTAACAGCAATTATGGAACCAATTATATGAAATAATGAGACACTTTCTCTGACAGTATTTGGTCATACGAATAGTTATATAAATATAACATACATATATATAATATTAGCATAATTAATATGAGTAGATATCTTAAACATAACTAGCATACCTATGTTATATATTTGTTTAAAAGGCCAAACCTACTTAAAAAAACACTTTATATGGTGTTGGCTATAAATTACTTACATCACTGCTTGTCAAGTTATTCTAAACGTGTTTGTTTATTGTTTTACATATAAACAAAAAACATTTGTCTTCATTCATCATCAGGTGCAACGTATTCTAGTGTAACAGAGCAATTATAGAGTGTAATAATATATCTGACCTCACGTGGCACCCTAACATATAAATGATAAAAAGGATAATCGACAAAAATGTAAGAAAGCTGGACTAGGGACCAATAATAACCACACATATGTCATTAGATAGATATTTTAATATTCTGCAATAACTACTATGGTACTATGGTGGAGGAGCTCGTGGCTAAATAATTACAGCCGCATAGACCGATCTTCCGGGTTAAGCCACGCTTGCCGAGGTTGGTCTGTGGATGGGTGACCATTTACCATAGCGAGTTTCCTCCGTGCCTCGGAAAGCACGTAAAGCCGTTGGTCTCGGCTGTCATTTGTAGATCTTTGACAGTCGTTACTGTTGGTCAGAAGCCAGAAAGTCTGACAACCAGTCTTACCAAGAGTATCGTATTACCCAGTTACTGGGTTGTGGAGGTCTGATAGGCAGTCGCTCCATGTAAAATACTGATATTCAGCTGCATCCGGTTCCACTGGAAGCCGACCCCAACATAGTTGGGAAAAGGCTAGGCAGATGATGATGAACTACTATGGTGGCTAATTTCAGATCGGTGTGTGAAAAGTTATGGCGATGTTTCATAAGTTAGGTTAGGTTATGTTGTTTTCATTTATATTGTTAGGTAATAAAAACAAGTAAATTGAGTAAACAGTGTTTGAAGTTATAACCGCATAGATCTTTAATTATTACAGAGCACTAAAGAAAATTAACAAACGGTCAACAGGGGGGCTATTAATGTCACATTTGGTGAATCATATTTTGTTTCATATTCATAATCATAACTGCAAGTGTGCTGCACATGCAGTCGGCAGTTGTCAAGCAGTTGCACTGACTGCATCTTAATTGCCTTCAAGCTGAGTTTGACAGCTGTAGTTTGCAGTTGCGACTGAATGTGCGGTGTGCGATCCACTTGCAGTTAAGATTACGAATATGAAGCGAAATTTGATTTACCAAATACGACGTTATTAGCTCCCTAGATCATCAGTTGTAAGCACTACTTAAAAATTAAAACCTTTTCCTGCTATAGACTTGTGTCAGACTTTCTTGTTTTTTTTTCTACGTGTGTGAAAATGTTTTTTTTTAAAGACAAGCTTAGTTTAATAATTGATACGTGATGAATATTTGTTGTCAAAGGGTGATCGATGACATGAACTTTTAAGCTGTTCACAGACAGCGTGAGGGGCGTGCGAAGTAGTCGGCGGGGCGAAGTGCGAGACTCGCGCGCAACATGATTTATCGCGAGCTTAGATCCGGTTCGCGCAGCCACCACCGCTACCCACGCCTTGTTTTGCTCTATTATCACGCCGAAATGATCACTCTGTGCTCTGTACAATTACATTATTCGCTTGCTTGTGTTAGTTTCGATCAAGTACAGTTTATTATATTTTTTTATAGTTTTTCCTTAATCAAAAGTTGATACATTGTAGTTTGCGAAAGCTCTATTTGTTTAGTCATTAGAATAATATTATTCACAATATGTAACTAACCAATTTCGTCTCATGTCGAGACGTTGATAGTGAAAAAATAAACAGTCATTGGAAATACCAAAATACTTAGGTAAGTACTTTAACGTTTGAAGTCTGGTAATAATACGTAAACGGTACAAAAACCACGAATGTTGGTCAAGCATCTCTTTTGGCACTTTCTTCAAATAAATAGCTGTGAATTGACGTACTTATTAGTTGAAATGTAAATAACTGTATATATTCTGCATATTATACATTTGTATTTGATCACTTGTCCACTATTTATGTTATAATTATGAAACTAGTGGGGCGTGACTGGCTTGTGAGCGAATCGAAAATACCTTGAGACTTCCTGAAATTTTTATTGACTAAAACTATACTGTAATAAGATATTTGATTTATCAATTTTTGAAATAAACACTTACTTATATAAAGTACATGTCAGTACTTTCTATTACCATTCAGTCAAAACTTCAGGTATGAATGGACAATGTTAAATATTTTCATTCGTTCTATTGACGTAAAATTCAAATCATTGCCGACATTATTTTTCAATACGAACCTTTTTACTTTTTTTGCCTTTAATAAATACTCTTTTGAACTTGGTGAAGACTTGAGTTGGCTTCGTTAGCATTATTTATACTAAGGTATTCAATAGCTGACTACTGGGTAACTATATTCTTTCTATTAGAAAAAAACTGTTCTCATCGATAATAGCTCGTTTATTTTGGTTTATTCCGGTTTTCAGTAGAATCGACAGTACAGTGGATATCATTAGGCAGCTGAGCATGATGCTTAGGTTCGCGTGGCGGTGGTGCACGGCGACATACCGTCACGCCATACTCCCGCCGCGTTTTGTAACACACCACGACTTTTGCCCGCTTTACGTAAAATACTTACTTGCCATTTGATTTTATACGTCCCTTTTAGTTGAACGTGAGAATGAAACTGAAACTTTGGCAACCGTTTTCCCGTTATTTTTTCATTGTCAATTTATTTCTGGGGTGCATGAAAAGAGCCTCCACGAGTGACGATACTTATGTACGTCCGGCGCACCCTGGGCAGTCAGACCCGCTACCAACCTTGCTAACTGGCTAGTCTTTTCACCATAGAATGAGCTATTTTTATATAGCTCGTGCTGACACGAGAGGAGAAGAAGATCGATTTATTTCTGATCAGTCAACAAAGTTAACTGATACATCTACTAACTAAATTACCGTATCTCGTGAGACTGGAAACAGACTTCAAAATATTAACTTTAGGTATTGCTGTTCGCTATCGTAAAAATATATTTAAAAATAGTTTTTATTTTTTCAACAAACACAGTTTGAAGTTGAATTTGAAGAGGTTTACCGCAACAGTTAAGAGTAAAGAGCAAGTAGATAAATTCAAAGAAACTTAATAAATCTCACTTGGTCGTAACTGAAAAAGAAAGTCTGAAACAAATGAACATGATGGCTCACACTTATGTCAAATAAAAACTGCGCTTGGTCTATTATCTAGACAAATCACGATTTGTTTGATGTTATTCTCACGCCACTGGCAGTGGAATCTGTAATGAGTCACTAGTTGAGGTGGCGTGGCGAGTGTGTGGCTCTCGCGTGGCGTGTGTGTGGCGTGCGTGCGCGCATTACTGACTTCGTGTTACGGTTAATGTTTGCTTGCATCACACGCAGCGCGGACGATGACGCCGAAAGAGACAACGAAGGAAAGTCGTGATGAAAACCTTACATTAGCGTTCACGTTTGCATTATTAAAGTGAAGTTTAAAAATTACTTCAATAAAGTTTTTATTATAGAAAATTTAATTCCGCAACACTTTAAATTGTTATATCAGTAGTTCATTAACAAAGAAAGTTGAATACATAATGTATTATCCTCGTCGCTTTGTGAGGTGAGGTAGTGTTTGAATGTTCGGCGCCTGCACACACGTTGCGCCTGTCATGGTTATTGATTGACCAATTGGACTCGACCGTCTCATTATTTGTTTGAAATTTGTGTTGTGACAGAGATAATCGCTAGACATGTTGCTAAAACGCCGATATATTGTGAAGTTAAAAAAAATATTTTATATTCTTAGGACGGTTAGTTACTCAAAATCTTTTACTATTCTTTAAGAGCGCTTGTGCTCTGAGTTCGATACGAATCAGAGAAAATGCCATCCGAAATAGCTTGTAAAATCCATGAAACTCGGATCTGATGGATAACACAATACACAACCTCTCGTACAAATAATACGAAGTACGACTATTACGTGCTCGCATCATTTTCTTGGGTTTAGATAAAATAAAGACATAAAATCGTAAAATAAGTTAAATATGTTCAAGTTACGATCTTGATCATTAAACATAATTGTGTTATAAGAAATATCACTTCGAAGGCTTTTTACATTTGCGCAGTAGATACGTGGAATTTTATATCCAATATTCTGTTCTAAACGCATTTATAACATTATGCTTCCTAACACAAGCATTTCCCGAACTTTTCTTATCTCATCAACAACGAAAGTAACAGAAAACAAATATACCTGTGACGTTTAATGACTAATCAAAGTTAATTAAATTCTATGACGAGTTTACATAATACAAGACTCTTAACACATACCATTGTACACACAGAGACTCTCAACTAAAGATCTCAAATGCCATTGATATTTTAATTAACAGAATTGATTGTAAACACTCTACAATAAGGTAGTCATCATTATGGATGTTCTTGAAAGGCGTTGATAATTATAAGCATGCTTCATCTCTAACAGCTCAATAGTAATGACAAAGTACAGTAGTACATCAACCTATTGACCTTTATTATTAATCTTTTTTATTATTCGACTCAGCGCTCAATATACAGGCATAATTAAACCAGTAATATTCATTTTGAGATAGACATTTGATATGTGACCTGAAACACAAACATTTAATTCACATTGCCACAATAATCGTTTCCGTCTATGCTTTCTACTAAATAAATCAAAATATTTTGAAATATAATATCGTGTCTCGGAGAAAACGTTAAGCCGTCGGTCCCGGTTGTCATACTAATACGTATGACAGTCGATAGGGGTAGTCAGAAGCCCGAACATCTGACAACCGGTCTAACCTTAGGGTATCGGCATTGCCCCTTAACTGGGTTGTGGAGGTCTGTTGGCAGTCGCACCCGATCCCAAAATAGTTGATAAACGCTATGCAGAACATTTTAAAACATAATAAGTACTGGGCCACAGACGACCCATGATTTTTTGAGTTACGTATCATCAGTAAACGACAACTGTAAGTTTATAACCACAATATTAATGGACATATAAATTAAATTATAAATATCTATGTATACCCTATAAAGTATACGTGAGCAATATTCATTAAATTTTAACGTCATCTCGTAAATACTGGAGGTTGTGTCGAAGTTTCTCTGGAAATATATCTACTCCACTATATACTTTAATGAGATTACAGCAAATACAATAAATATACGGGAAACAATAATATATTAATCGTGTGAAATACATCAATAAACTTCGCATTTGTAATTAAACGCAACTTTCTAAGTTCTAAACCCTAGATGTAACAGTATCAATCAATAGTAATAGCAGCAAGTGCAATTAAGCCCAAAATTTTCATTGGGTTTTAAGTGTAGTACTCGTAATGTAATGTCAGTCTGACGGTAACTAATTAACGGGCGTTTTGTACCGCGAGTGGTCGCGGCCGGAAGGAGGCCGCGCCGGTATCGGCACCGCTCGCAACTAATGTAGACTTAAATTATCTCGTCGAAAAGAAAAAGTGTACCAATTGAGCTGTGTAAGAGCTAGACGTAAATCAAATTGAAGATGCCCGATAAAGTGGATAATAATTAGTGGAAGACGTGAAAGCGTTGGGAGAAAAATTCGTGAGAGTTTGTGTTAGTGTGATTGTGCATTTGGTGAGGGACATCCGGCTGTGGCACGCGGCGCAAGCGCACTGAGATGTAAGCGTATCTATAAAATCGACACTTACAAATGCTGCTATAAAGATAAATTAATAAACGATATATACATCATATATCATTTTTAATGTTCTAATCGTTAAATATTTTATTAAATATCTAAATAAACGTCTCTGCGTTTCGAGACCAAACATGCAACGAATACATTAACATCGCATCAGTTCAAAGTATTTACAAGGGTACAAGCCGCCTTGGTGTGTCATGATACGGATTCTAATTGATTACCCGATGAGTTTACGAGCAGACCAACAAAAATTCCAAAAATGGTGTTACTGGTACCTATTAAGGGCTTGAACAAGCTTCTGCAAACCACCAACGATGCTCGATACTTCGTACAAGGAGATAGGCACTTAATTGGGAGCGATTCACCATTTGCGAATATATTAAAGCGATCTAGTTGCATGTTCTATTAGAGATGCTCCTTCATTAAATCCTGAGACTCAATCACACATAATAATATCACAGACTTTTATTGTCGCTATTGACGATTTGTGTAATAATATCAATTTAGTGGGCAAAAATTGTTGCTTTAAAAAATCTTATAGAGTCATCAATCTTTCCCATCTAACGTCTGCTTGCATGAATTAATTGAAATTCAATTTAAACTCGTTTTAATCTAAGGTATTCTAGAAAACAGGTTTAAATTGAACTAAATCAAGACTGAATTTTTCCAGCAAGCCAACTTTGCTAATTTCATTTAACCTGTTGCGTACCGCCCGTCGTCCCAGGCCGACACTTAATTGTCTTAGCTATTGTGTCTATAATTACCGTGTTTTAGGTTTTAGATGGTTCATCATCTGCCTAGCCTTTTCCCAACTATGTTGGGGTCGGCTTCCAGTCGAACCGGATGCAGCTGAATATTAGTATTTTACATGGAGCGACTGCCTATCAGACCTCCACAACCCAGTAACTGGGTAATACGATACTCTTGGTAAGACTGGTTGTCAGACTTTCTGGCTTCTGACCAACAGTAACGACTGTCAAAGATCTACAAATGACAGCCGGGACCAACGGCTTTACGTGCTTTCCGAGGCACGGAGGAAACTCGCTATGTTAAATGGTCACCCATCCACAGAACAACCTCGGCAAGCGTGGCTTAACCCGGAAGATCGGTCTATGCGGCTGTAATTATTTAGCCACGAGCTCCTCCGAGGTTTTAGATGGTTATAGAAGTATAATAATAATACCAAGCATGACATACATAATCAGCCCATTACTGTCCCACTGTTGGGCACGGCCCCCCTCTCAGAATGGGAATGGTTTAGGCCTTAGTCCACCATGCTGGTCTGTTGCGGGTTGTCGGACTATACACCATTGAGAACTTAATGGAGCCCTCTCAGGTGTGTAGGTTCCTCGTGATGTTCTGCTTCACCGTTAATTTACGTGATAATCAATTTATGATCCGCACACGAATTCAAAAAATCAGAGGTGCGGGCCTAGGTCGAACTCGGACCCTCCTGCACGGAAGGAAAGCGTTCAACTTACATCCATTGCAGAGGCATGTCATGAATTGAAGGGTCCACTGCAATAATGATGAATGTACAACGTTTCTTTAATTCTAAGTAAGTATGTAATTCGGAAACTTGATATAGTTCATTTGGGACAAGAACGTCTTAAGTCCGAAAACCGGATTATTCAAAAAACGCCTTTATTCTAACATTTCGAAGTCGTTTTCTGAAAAAAAAACAGTTTTCGTACTTAAGACGTTCTTGTCGCAAATGATCTCGTCTACAAACTCAGCAATATCGCTTACAATCCCGAGATAAATACGTTTTTAAAAATCGGATACGCAGCTAGAACACTCAGCGTCATAGGTGTTCTCATCTTTAACGCTGAGTTTTCTTTTACCATTTATAAAATTAAAAATCAAAGAAGGGTCCACTGCAACAATGATAAATGTTCTTTTTACTTTAATTGTGATCACAGAAATCTAAATAATAACAATTTATAATTCTGCGATTATGACAAGCTTCTGGTTATACGCGACACACAACACAACCTTTCTCCACAATCTCCAAAAACGGTTAGACTTAAACTAATATAACTGAAAAAAAGCATAAAACATATTCATCACTATGTTTAGTCATTGGTGCAAGAAAACACGATTTAAATGATAATGTCCTATGTTTATTAGTGTTGTTAATTATGCATAGTAACAGAAAATAATACAGTTGCAACGACGACGTTGACATTTAGTTTAGATGCATATGAAATGCGTCAGTTCTTTCTATTGAGCTTTCTTATGTTAATATAGTTAGTGATAATATTTTAATTAATTGGTTAATTATTTATTAATATTCATGTTTTTCTTAATTAACATTTTATATTTTTGTCAGCGATTGAGGAAATGTAAATAATTCCAACACAATAACGCCTTGTCATATTACAGAAAGTGAAATCATTTATTGACGGGATTAAGCTTTGCAAGTCAGAGGTTAAAGGCTTAAACATCTTGATGATAATAATTAATATATGTTATTGAATTCAAATCGATGATGTCAAAACCTGTTCTAGGATTACCAATAAACTGTCATTTGAAATATATGTATAAATAAGTCACAAGTAATTAACCGATACAATGAAACATGTCACAGAATTTTATTACATGCCGTGTCTATCTATGAGTGCGTAAATAATGAACATAATTCATATTATAAAAAGCTTTTATAAAAGTAAACCAAACTTTTTGAATTGTTTCTATTGTTTGTTTTTATTCATCAGTTTCTGTTTGTCTTTTTTTATCTGTAGTGACTTAAATGAGGTGTCTTTGATAGTATGTGACTTGAATACAGTTCAACATCTATTTATATTTTATTACTATCTAGTTATGCCAATAAAACTATGATTAGATTGCCTGGTTGATTAATGGATTTTTCCTACAATCTACTAGTTACTATCGGCGCATATTGACATGCAGTCCGGTTATTTCTACGTTGTAATATGAAACGTGATTATTTTTTAAGAAAGACGATTTCCCATTAGTTCCTTCGGGGATCTATCAGATATTTTGGGTTAGATATTCTTTTCAGACAAACTTAGAATATGCATATTTTAGTTTCTTTATAAGTCGTAAAGAAAAGAGATCTAAAGTCGGCATCAAGCACTCTCACTTATAATGGAATTTGCCATTACGATCCACCTAGATATTATACCAAAGCGGGGCAGCTGATCGGCCGCCCACGACGACGTGGTACCTAGGTGTCCACCTTGTATGCATATGAACGTGATTTGCGATATGAAAATATCTTACAAACATAGCATAAAAATACTAACAGTGACTGGGTGAAGTACCGTTACACTGCCGGATTCGATAAGTCTATGGTCAAATGCCACTACACGTCTTTGTAGAAATCGTGTTTTATACGTAGAGAAAATATTTGAATCGATTTTCAAATAGCTGCAGCACCTTGACAAATGGAATGAAATGATTAAAGATCAGCTTTTAGGTCAACCTTAACATGAATTTAGGTCAAAATGAAGCGAGACCGGTTAAAATGTAGATCATTACTTAAATAAATAAAAAGAAAACAGACTCCATTGAATTATTTTTGTAATTTAAACTCTCAATCACCGTAATTATAGACACAATAGATAAGACAATTAAGTGTCGTCCTGTGACGACGGGCGGTACACAACCGGTTAATTAGCATTACGGCCGATTCCTAGGATTTACCGCGTTTAAAATTAAGGCTCTTGTATCTGTATCAATAATGCAAAGACCCCATAGCTTTGCAAAGTAGACCCTCCCATACCTACTTTAGTAGCTATCACAGGTAACATTTGCTTATGAGTCTATTTATAATGCCCAGTTTGGCAATAAAAAGTGCTACCATTGGGATACCTTCTTTTTGCATAATGTTCTTTGTCCTAATATACTTCGGCATAACGATTTTGACACAATTTGTTTTGGCATAATAATACTTCGGCATAATTTTTTTAGGCATACATTTTATGTTGGCATAATCATCTTAAAGACTAATTTGTTTTGGCATAAATTTGATTCGCATAACGTTAGTAGGCCTAATGACTATTAGCATAACGTTATAGTTATGATAATCAGAAATGTTTTTACCATTGTCTAATAATCTAGTCGCAGGCGCACCCCGACACGGATAGGTTAGGTTCGAAGGTTAGGTTCGTTCGCTCACTCTAGCCCCCATCATCCCCTTCGTGTTAGGTTACTTTAAACCATGCAGACAGAAATAGGAGCCCCGCAGCGGGGCTCCGTCGACTCTGCTTTGGAGCCTCCACCTTACAAACATCCCCTTAAGTTTTTATTGTGAAAATGAAATTAGGTGACGAATAATCGTCTACCGTATAGGTAGGTACCTATAAAAATATGTTTTAATATCATTATGCGTAAATAAATTTATGCTTTAGGATATTATGCTTATAAAAGTTATGCTTTAGAACTTTATGCTTAATCATTATTATGGTTAGAGAAATTATGCTTAAAAAATTATGCGTAAGCTGTTATGCGTAATTATATTATGCGAAAATATAATTATGCCAAACAAAATTATGCTAAGTTATATTAGGTCTTAAAATTTTATGCAAATGGATAGGGAACCGCTACCATTGGTAAGCGATACGATTCACTTTTAGCCATGGGAACCGGGCATTAGCCGTTGTATTTTAGAAACGTAGGTAATATTGAACGAATGGAATGAATTAATAAAACTTTATTATACAGAGGTTTAATCAGAATCGTCGTTAATAGAGCCCTTAACGTTATGCCCGGAGCATTTATTACGTTCATAATAGAGTGAGCGCTCTGCTTGCGGTCTCGACCTTTTAGCTGTAGTAATTATTGTTTAATATTACGGCAGTAGCTAGCCGACGTAACTCCCGCGCTGTGACAGGTAGTACCTAGCTACCGGTAAATATTATGCAACGAGCCGGACGCAACACAATGTTAAGTGCATTATATCTATATGATACAGAGCGCTTCGTGACTAGCCCGATCCTGATCGCGAACGATGGCGGATGTGTCCGCAATGTCATGATATATCATGACATATAAAAATGTAGGTATTCATAGCAGGCATTTATACAGTGCTCGCGGTTAAGACGTATATTACAGACATTACTGTGTCTTGGAAGGTGTTTTGATAGCTTCGATAAAGTGGTGAGTACTAGGAAGACATCAGCCCGAGGCAACAGATCTTCGTAATGTGAACGGTCATCACAGCCGCCTTTGTACAGACGTGTAACTATCATTGCGATGAGGTTAAAGGTACACGCAGAAGCAATAAAATAATTATTTATTTACTTTTAAGAATTGATACAATAGATCAGGAAGTTTCGTCATTTTGTTATACTGAATACGATATCTTACACAAAATAAAACGTTATTTGCAAACGAATCCTTCCAGTAACTTAATATTAAGTGCATGTTTTTCAGACAGTCACGGAATCTTGCCGTAACAATTTGACGCACTTTGGTTTTACGTAGAGTAAACTTGGTATTTTATTACTCAGCTAGTTTAGTAAGTCTATAAATATTGTAAAACACACCTAGGACTTTAATTTATGAAAATTAACTCGTTAATTTTAAATGACCGTAACTTAATGTATTGGTTTAGTATCTACTGCATACCGAAGTACATCCATAAATAATCTTCAATGTGTTTTGTGCTTCTCGTGGAAGAACATGAGGTCGATGTACATGATAGTCACATCGCAACCTATCCCCTGATTTAAAACGTTTCAATTGTCGAACGATTCCGTTTTTACCCGACTGCGCGACAGCAAAGATACGGTTATGTTTTTCACGCGTATAAAGATACATTCTTTGTATCTAAGTATCTATGTATGTGGGATTATTTATACCCTCGAAGCATCCCAACGGCTGGATGAACTTTAATGAATGAGGTGTCTATTGATTCGTCTAAGCAGTGCGATGGTTATAGGCTAAGTTTTGTTTTTATAAAACCAAAATGGCGCCCGTGAAATACGAAAGAGCGGGAGAAACAAAAAAAATATGTCACCTACCTTATTATGTGGGATATTATGACTGCATGTTATGATTTGACAGCATGTTTTTTTCGTAAATTTTTCGTTAGTATGTCTTGTTTGCATCTTTTCAGTTTTTATTTTTTTAGTTTGCATTTATATAGGCGGGTTTTTTTATTTTTTTATTAACCTTTTTTTATTTATCACATTTTTCCTCATTACGAGAGTCGTAGGAAAAGCGAGATAACAAACCCAACCGTTCGACAACTGACTTATCGAAAATTCTGAGTCAGGTGGAAGATATAATACAACTATTACTAGCTCGAAACAATGACGAACTCTAAGCTGAAGCTGTAAGCTGAAAGTCACGAAAGAAAGGCTCTTCAATTTCGACTGCCTCGTTGGTCCAGTGTTCGCAAGCGCGACTGCTGAGCGTGAGGTCCTGGGTTCTCGATCCCTAGATCGGGCAAAGTGTTACTCGGTTTTTCCGTATGGAATTTCTCAGTAGTAGCCCGAGGTCTGGATTCGTGCCCGGTTGATGGCAATTGGCTCTTCCCCTATTACATGGGACTTAAATATAACGGCGAATTAGGGGTGTACCTACTAATAAACCTCTGCCTAACAGGCGTAATGTTATGTTTCATTTTGAGAAGTTAATTTAGGCAATGTTTTAACATACGTCGTGATTCTACATGTATTCAATCGCCGGTGTTGAGGCTAATAGAAGGGCTCTACCACAAACACTTTAAATCTATGAGTTCACCCTTATTTCTAACCTAAAACTTAACTGTTTGCTATATTATACATACAAAATTAAAGCTAAATTAAAACACAAGGTGCCTTTTACAACCAGTGTAAGAGAACATTTTCAGATAGGTACCCGCTGTATGTAAAAATTAAATTGTTGTTAAAAAATATATAGAAACAAAAAATAAACTAAAAAACTGTTCCTATAAAAAGTACAATAAAATGTAATTCTACAATACCTAGTGTGATAAAAATCAAATTAAATTATTAATTTAGTTTGGCTTCGAAACAATAGGAATGCACTGCAAATAATCTGATCGTGGAAAGCACCTGTTTCATTGATAATGATTCTCTTTTGTTTTCACTTTTAGGTTCGTTAGATGACGACTAGAGCTACACTAGGTTGCTATTGTTTAAAAGTAGGAGAGGCAAATATGAAAGTGTCTCCGGCATCTAGCATGACGCCAAAACAAAACGTTAACCCGTGTGGTCAATAATATAACTTATAATTAGATGATTATTAGCCAACGATAAGATGCTAATGTATTCCAACTTAATTAACTATTATAAATTTCTACACATTGTTGCAGACGGCCTTGTTACGCAATGTGTGCAACATAACACACATATTATCTACAATATTAACATGCGGAGCGTTTCTCTTTCATAGGTCTCACTCGTGGCTCGAAACGCCGGCGCTTCGCTTTTGAACATACATTTCTTTCTTTTTTAAAGAAACTATATATTTCTAAGTAGGTATGATTCATTAGAGAAACAATTGTGTTATGACTTGTGAGTACCACAATATAAAAGCAAGTCTGTGTTATGTCTACCTACGTGAAAGATGTGACAGCGACACACTAGGAACTGCGATTTGCATCAAATGATTGAACTTTCAGTAGGTCGTGTTACGTTAAATGTATAAAATATTAGTAATAAAGTAATTTATCGGAAAAGTGCACCTTCAGAAAAAAAAGGAAACTTGAACTAAGAAAATTGTTAGGAAGGCCGAAATTGTCTTGGATGAAGTAAAAATATTCATGGACCCAGAAATTTTTCTTAGCTAATTTCGGTCTTTCTCAATAGTTTCTTTAATCAAGAATACTTATACGACAGTCAAGAATTACTATTTTCTGTGGCCCATTGAAGATTAGGTAATGTTTTTTTAAGAATCTCTACGAACTAGAACCTCCCCACTTTGATGGAGGACACCCTTGACTAAGTTGAGATGCAGAAAAATAGTTGAAGTATATGTTAATAGATAATTAATTTTTATTAAACATAATAAAGCAGAGATGAGATGTTATCTAATATGACACGGGGGTCAAATGTGACGATGGTTTTTACTCACTTTGTTTATAACTTAATATTAAGCACAGCAAGGAAGCGTTTTCCTTTTATCGGATGGGTCTATAAAACATAACTGTAAGCCAATACACACACACTTGTATTGACCATATTTTCACACCTTAGTAACTTGATTAATACATACGCTTTCTAAAAACATTAAATACATTGAAAATTGTGTATTAACGTTTGTAAGTATGCGTATGCGTCGCACAGAAGCTGCTTTTGTAAACATCGTCGCGTTGCTCACTCAGGCGCAAGTGACGCAGGCGACTTCACATTGCGACCTCACATTATGAACCAGCGACAAATATTTGTTCAACTACTGTCAAGAATATGTACTTAATAACAACTTTAGGCATTCTACTGTGTACATTATTTAATAGAGATTCATTATTTGCATTATTATTTTGTTCCTAAATACAATATAAAACTAAACTACATAGTGTAATCTAAAGTAAAAAATCACTACCTACTCATATATGTACGAAAGAAGTAATTAAAAAAAGGAAAAAAAAAAAAATAAAAAAAAAAAAAATAAAAAAAAAAATACAACCGAATTGAGAACCTCCTCCTTTTTGAAGTCGGTTAAAAATACAGTTCGCTTTCTACTTAGTTTAAAGTATATGCAATAATAAAACAATTGCAGTGTAGTCATCGGTATATAATGAATAGACGGTAGCGATTTGATTGGTCGTAGTAAGTAGTAATCAGTAGTTAAATATAAAATATCTAGGAATAGATATAAAAAAAGTGAAATAAAAATAAGTACGTATTTATTGTATTTTATATACTTTTTTTTTCGGTGGTTTTTAATGTGCCTATAGCGGACGACTATTTTTGCTTAAATCTATCTTAAATAAAAAGAAAAGTCCTGACTGACTGATTGACTGACTCATTAACGCCTAGCCCAAACCCTTGAACTTAGAAAGCTGAAATTTTGCACAGAGGTTCCCTTTATAATGTAGACAAGGAATAAGGAATGATTTTTCGAAATTCAACCCCTAAGGGAGTTAAATAGGGGATGAAAGTTTGTATGGAAAATCGTTACTTAACGGGTTCAAAATTTTACGCAAGCGAAGCTTCGGGCAAAAGCTAGTTAGAAATACGCGCAAACACCTGAGCACCCTCAGCCTCAGTTTTCTTCCTATTATTACCCGTACCAATCGCACCTTTTTATACTCCGCGATCTACTGTAATGGTAATATGAACCAAGGAATTGATCTCATTACGACTTATCGTTATCACAATATATTAAAAGACGCCAAACAAAAATTGAGGTAACGAACGGTAGCTTACAAGCGAAAGCCCTACCGTCGAAGACAAATTGGGTTTTATAACGAAGAGCTTAAGTGAACTTCAAAACTTATAGATGGGTACATAAAATTGAATGATATGTTTCAAAGTAAAAAGTATGTAAGTAAATTAAAAAGTAAGTCGAGTGCAGGTTCCGTTTCTCCTCATGATTGACGTGACAACTTGATCTGGCAGTTCGGTCGGCGTGCGCGCACGCCCGCATCACGAGTTTTCGATCCTTTAAAAGTTTTGTTCTCAATTTAAAGAAGACTTAAAGAGCAATCCAAATAGTACAATAAAAGTTAATAACTTAAATTATTATTTGATACTACTTAGAACTCTAAAAAGTTCCAGGGAATATTAGACTGCTACTAGTACCTATTCAATTCAGTGTGTAGTGGGCTGAACTCATTATTTAGTTTTTGGTCTGTCCTCTGTCCTTTTAAAACATTTACTTCTTCTCTCGTGTCAGCAAGAGCTATACGAAAACAGCTCATGCCGTGCTGAAAAGATTAGCCAGTTAGCAAGGTTGGTAGCGGGGCTGATTGCCCAGGGTGCGACGGACGCACTTAAGTATCGTCACTCGTGGAGGCTCTTTCCATGGACCCCAATGCAAAACATTTACTAAATTAGAAGAACAAATTGGCAAAGTGATTTTGGAAGATTCTTGGGAGAATTTCCCGTTTATAAATTCAATATAATAGGCTGAATTTACTAATATAGGTTTAAACTTTTGGTTTTATATCCGTTACTCCCAATATTTTAAATTCACATTAAAAGAACAAATGAAAATGTCTTTAGAATCGGGTCTTTAATACAAGAAAAATCACTACAAGTACCTAATTATTCTTCACAGCTTGAAATTAGAAGGAGACCTCTAATGGTATCGTATGTGATGTATCACATACACGTATCATGTATCATGTATGTGTACATAGTAAAGATAAAATTGATATTAAACTTAATTAATTGCCACTGGAGATTTTAACATCAATCGCTTATTACCATTAGTTAAAGACAGGTGCTTGCGAAAGTTATATGTAACTTCTAAGAGTTCAAAGTTCTGAATTAATTATAAGGTACCTCCGGAGCCAATTGAGCTGTTCTATCGATTCAATATTATTATACCATACAATACGGCCGACGTATCTTGGCGAGTCTGAGTTAGTTGTTTGACTGCGCAATGAATCTTTTCGAAACGAAATTGTCTACTGCGCAGCTAATCAACTAACTTCAGACTCGCCAAGATACGTCGTCGGCCGTATTGTACGTACAGTAAATACAAATACATACAATACAATCTAATGAATCAAATATCCTTATGCCCTTAATAAGTAGGTGAATGTCCAACACAAATTACAATATCGTTGATTACATTTATCATTATTGCTGTCAATAAAAAGATTTTCAAAAATATAATTGACACAAATGAGTTCGCTGTCTGAAATCATTTTTATTGGCCATTACAGTAAAGTGGTCGCAAACTCGCAAGTCAGTAAATTATAAATTTTATTCATACATTATAAGCTAGAAAGGATTCGGCTGCGCTTTCACAATCGACGTCTCATTTTGATTTTCGTTAATTCCGTGCATGTAATTGACGTGAACTGTTCTGAAAATATCAGACAGGCGGACGCGATTAACCCGAACATTAATAAAGAAAATCGCACGAGAAAATACCATTTAATAATGACAGCGTGTCGGTCCGCCCAGCTCGGCCAGTGTCGGCCAGCTCCGTCAGCGGAATGCAGATCGAGAGCACTTGCCCACACAAACCTGCGTAATGTTTTTGCAATCGATATAAAATGCATTTTTATTAATTAAACTGGAACTCGCTCGCACCGATAGATGCAAAATGAGAAACGATTTATATTTTGTCGAACGGCGGAATGTCGTGTATGGTGTTATTTACATAGCGAATGCGGGTGCGGATAACGTGACTCGTGACTATGATTATAGAGCTGCATTATATCGTGCGCTTAATGCAACGCCGGGCTGCGTAATGTTCACACAATGGACGCTTCTTACAGTGAAAACACTCATATTAATGCGGAAAAGAAATGCATAATGTTGTTCGACAAAAAGGGTGTTTTCAGCGATCCGATGTGGCTACTTATCTGAGACGTATTAGTGAATTACAATAGCAAAGCGTTCATGCATCGACGTATGAAAGTAAACGCGTGGTGAGGCTGCGCAGCGCGCGTGTGTCGGAGGCTACTCCGGTCGGTTTCACCTCGCACTTGTATCTTGTGATCTCGACGTGGAGGCGTTTCGCGCGCCTTTTTTGGAATAACTCGAGCAAATTTCGTCGGAAACTTTTATTTCACTTCGCGCAAGTTGCACTCAAAAATCGGATTTTTATTTTAATGAGCCAGTTTCGCGGCGGCGTCTCGCTCGCACCCGCCGCTGCACTGAATAAATAAATGAGTTGCTCTACTTTCTATGAGATCGTTTCTTTGGGCGGTTCGATGAGACTCGCCTGTTACGCAGAGCGGCTTTGTGCTGCGGCGCTCGTGCCGGCCGCCGCCGATCGCCGCCGAAGACCGCGCGCCGCGTGCGCATCAACAACATTGTTCTTTTACTCTATACACAATAACAATTCTATTTTGAGATACGTTTCAGTCACGATTTATATAGGCACTCTTTGTCAGAAAATGCCAGCTGCTCAAAATATAGATATTAGTATTTGAAGGTTGGGTTTCCTTAAGATCCAAGTTAATGTATGTAGGTAAACGATCCAGGCATACCACATTGTTAATTAACTTATTCACAAATCAATCTTAGCTGCATAAATATTTTATTGTAGTATCTCTAATATTGCATTTTTTCTACTCATATATTATTGTATAGAGCTATCAGTATAACAGATCTCTGTCTCATTAATGCGGCAGCCATTTATGTTTGTAGAGTTGTAGATACAATCGCAACCTAGTGATTTCATGAAAAGCGACATATTTTCTACGCTTAAGATATGTCACCCGTGTTAAAGGTAAATATATGCTAAGCTGTAGAATTAATTAATTTGCGCTGGGTAGAACTATTGCATTATAAAGTGAAGTAATAATGAATGACTATGTACTCGAAGAAAGTGTCTATTTGTTTGTGGAAACATTAAATCCTGTATTTCATTCATGATTCATCTTTTCATGACATTACGACGTCAACAGGCGTACGAGTCGACGAATTGTCACGTAGAACGTCTTCACACGACTCACACAACTTATTATTTATATTCATAAGATAAGCCACCTCCCACGCACGCGCACTAGCGTCTAATATTGTCATGCTAGCTATAAAATATATTATTTGTTTTGATTTATGATTAGGCGAAACTGTGATTTTAAAACGGTTTTTTTTAATCGCGTGATCAGTTTCTTAATTAGCATAAACTATTCTGATTACAACTTAGCAGAATATTTATATGATTCTATGGTTCTTTTGTTATTTTTTTATTTCCGTGTTCAGTGCTATTATATTTTTTTGTAGTTATTTATTTAAACAAAGATTTCAAAGTATCGATTTCGCAAACGATTGTTTCAGTTCAATTGATTACTATGTACATATAATATATAGTAATCAATGGAACAAATATAATCTTGGTTGATGGTTTATTACAAACATTTCCATGTAATTGAAATATTTTCATCTCGATAGAAAATAAGGAAATGAAGAACTAAGATATTGAAATATAAATTAGAACAACATGTAAAGCGATCGAACACCGACTATTATGTAAGTGATTTTACCATCGATACGGCTTTATGCAAGATCTTGCGAGTATCATATGATACGGCACTTATTGGTTGAGTACAGAGCTTGTTGCCTACCGGACGTGGAAAGGACTTGCTCGGTATTATTAGTGCAATGCACTTGCATGCGTCACTACGCGAAGGACACGCTTTGTCTGGATCAGGTGGTCGCGCAGCAGGTGAGGGGGCGAGGGGCGCGGCGCGCGGGACGCGGGGGTCGTGGCTCGAGGCCGCTTCCTGTCGTAGGACTGGTTCTGTGGTTTGCACCACTTTTGTTTTGCACCAGTTTCCAACTAAACAAACAACCTTTTAACATTTAATGCACCAGTTTATGCGCGTATGCACATTAAGCTTGTGTATAAACTACCTAAATAGCTGACTACTTATGAATAATTTCCTTCATTGTCAACATACATATTTATCTTGCAACATGAATGCCTTTAATTACAATGTAGGCGTTTAGATTAAGATTGGTATGACAGACTTTTATAGACAAAGCATTTCAGACGGGAGATAACTTTTTCCTGAACAACAATAAAACTTTTATTCTTTCCATCTTCTACGATTTCATTATTACGACTGATTATCTTATTTTATATCTACCACGATGGCGCTTTAAATATGGAGCAAGGCACTGAATACCACGGTTATGACCAATAATAACGTCGAGTAGAAAGCTGGCGGTGTTAACTCCCCTTGAGACTCGTAAAGCCGAAATTTTTGATAATAAAAACCAATTTACTCTCAATCCTGTTGCAAATCAACGCTTTATAACCCTCAAAACCTTCGCGAAAACTCCACTAAAGACCAATTTTAACAATGTTATTGAGTTGGAAGCAATTTCGTTGTTATTCCTTTTTATTTTATTGTGTGGCTGCTTGGACTCTAGTTGCCTTTTAGTAAAATATCGTAAGACTGAAATTGTAATTCTGAAAATGTTTTTGAAGTGGTTCATAATATAAAAATCAACAAATTCTTTGTTTTGTAGATTTTAGAATTTATTATAACAATTAAATTCACGCATTTTATTATTATTGGTCAGATGTAATTAACAATCAATTCTATTTATTACAGATATAAAATCGTCAGGTGTCGCATCAAACTAAAAGGTGAGCATCATAATTACAATTTTATGATTTTACATTATTTTTGACTAAGTGACATTTTGTCATTCTGCCGTCCTTAAAAGGCCGTTAAGTGACTAAACCTAATTTTGAGTTATGAGCAAAAACGTCGAAAGTGTTGTTTCTAGAAATTCTGAAGACATACAGATGTTTTTGATTATACCAAATTATTGGGCTACTTTAAGCTCATTGTATAACTTTTAATGAGTTACAGGACTAATACAGTTTTAAAATTAAAGTAATTAATTTTTTTGTTATGTCATGCTTTTTTTATACTGATATGGTTTGGTAAATTATTATATGGTAATGTCTCAGCAAAAGTCTCTGGATCTTGTAATTGACAAATGATAGAAAAATACGGATCGGACTGGTCGATAGAGAAAATGTTGTGCTTTTACGTAGTTTATAAAACTCAAATTTAACAAAATGTCACTTTACGGTCTTTTAGAAATAGGACGGCAGCATTGTCAATTTGTCAAGGTTCCATCAGGAATAAGAAATGACGTGAATGTTACATGACTTTACAACGAAGGTGAAAGTCAATCGCAAGTCATCTCGTCTGTATGCACCTCCGCCGCTGCAGCTGCTCATTGAATCTGCAACGAACTGAATTAATGAATAGAATTGTATGAATGATGGACAATATAACTATATCGAATTATCGAGCTGTACTTAACTAGTTGTCGGAACAACATTGTCTGTCAGCACTTCGCTGCTGCTTGAAAATGATTTATTGAGGCTTCGAAACTCTTATTTTTTTTATAAAAGCACATTATATCGAGGTATGGTTCCTGGTATCTGAATGCGACCTCATACCTTTGCGATATGTTAATACTTTCAACAAGTAGGTATACCAGCCCAGCCACTTGGTTGACAACGTTTTTGTTCAAGTATGGCTTGAGTGCGATTTATTAAGGCTTCGTGGTTTTTATTACAACAAAAAACTACATAAATTGGGTCGATTTATGGTTGCTAATTTCCACATCACTTCATCTCCACACCGCTTTATTAAGTTAATTTATAAAGGTAACTTTAATCCTTTGTTTGTGCGTGTTTATTATCATGGTTATTTGGGCACTGCCCAAATATAATGTCAGTTTAAACTGATGTCGTGACTGTAACTGTAGACGCGTTCGAGGATGCTAAAGACGCTGTTCTGGCCATGATTTTATGCCGTTAACGTAGGGCAAGAGTCAAGGGCAGGGCACCGGGCGGTCCGCTAAATCGCATAGCTCTTCAGGCGTGTGTAAGCAGACAGACAACCTGTTTTAACCTTTGCATGGTACAGAGATCACGCTTGCATCAATATATTAAACATACGTATTACAATGAAGAAAAAAAAACTGTGATTGTGTGAGTTGTGGTGAATCGGCTCATAACCTTGAACTTACAAAAATTTAACACCAAAAATTATTTATAAAACAAACTGTAGCCTATTTGTGAGACAAACATATATCCATATATGCAAAAAATATTATAATGTCACATACATAATGATAAACTCGTTAAATAGGTATTCCAAATTCATTGATTTATTCGAACATCCAGTTCCAAACTGTAAATTATTCAAGCAGGTGAAATAAAAATTTGTGTTAATTAGTTTAAAAATAGTACACAAAATAGATAATACTACAAAAAATGTTCAGCGACTCTACATGAATATTAAACACCAATTAAGTTGTTTTTAGATTGCTAAGTACAGTAGTTATTGATGTATATTTTGGAATCTCAAACATTTCCAAAAGCTAGCACTAGAAGAATTTTACATACCTAAGAGTAAAACACGTTTGCTTTCATTAGTTGTTGGCAGCTTTCGCTTACAATACAATATTTTTAATCTTATATAAATAAGAATAAGACTCAGATTTCAATCAATCAATTTTTTATAAAAATTTCATCTCGATCATAATGATGATGACGCTACATATCCTCTTCTGCTTAAAATGGAAATGCAAGTTTATCTGCCCATACGTCATATTATTACAATTCCAATCAACAAAAGAAATCTTTTTTTTTTTCAATATTAATGGAATAGGTGCGGTTATTAGCATTCAATTTATAGGCAGGATTTAGAAAAAATCATAGATATCACGCTTCAAACGATCTTTGTTATATTAATTTCAATAAAAAATAAATGGTTGTATTGTATTTTTAAATGACTAACAAATCAATATTAATACCACATTAAATCAAGATCATGATGAAGATAAAATCATGGAACGTTAGGTTTAACGTTTGCAAAGCAAATATCATTTATTTAGTTATGAAATCCAAGATATTTTGTCGCAGATTAAAAAAGAGTCTAAATAAACAGTGTTTGTTTCTCTAACTGTAAACCTAATTATTATTCTAAACATAATTATTATCATTTTATTGGACATCGTTGATCCATTCCCAGTTTTCCCAGTTTCCCAGTGTGTAATAATTGTGTATCTTAAAAACTTAATAAAGTTAACCGCTTCTGATCATGACGTGCTCGCATTATCAGGTACTAGAGTCAGACAAATGTTGCTTTTTTACAAGTTGATAATACATATATGTTCACGTTATACTTTAAAATATCCAACAATTTAATCCAAACGTGAAAAGGAAGCCGAGGAGTAACTCGAGACTTTCAGAGGAGCTTACGTTGCATTTAGTGAATCGACTTGATTCACTAAATGCAATGTTCATAATCAGAAATGTATTTGTAAGGCTGGACATCCACTAGAGCTGTGCGAGGAAAATGTGCGGTGCGAAAATGTGTAGCGAGGATGTGAAACGGTGTGACCCTTTCCATCAGAGCTGTGCAGGGAATGTGTAATGTGTTAATGTGTACAAATGATCATCTACCCCTTCCAAACACCATCTATTGACTGACAGCTAGGCGCATATTTTCAAATCCTCGCATACTTTCCTAGCAACACATTCCTCGCAACACATTCCTAGCAACACATTCCTAGCAACACATTTTTCGCAAGACATCCCTCGCTCGCATTTCTCGCTTGTTTTGTATGAACAAAAACCTCGCTCCGCTAAGCCCATATCCACCAGAGCTGCGCAGAGCGAAGCTAGGTAAATGAAATGATTCTATTGGTGCTTACAAAACACATTCCTCGCCACGCAGCTTAGCACAGCTCTGGTGGATGCTCAGCCTAAAGGCCCAGACGGGCATAGACGGTCTGCATCCCGCACATTCAGTTGGCAGTTGTCACGCAGTTGCAGTGAATGCACCTTAACTGTCTTCAAGCTGTATTTGGTAGTTGTAGTTTGCAGTTGCGACTGAACGTAGTAGTCCACTTGCAGTTATGATTACGAATATGAAACGAAATATGATTCACGAAATGTGACGTTATTGAGCTGACTTCTCTGTTACCTTGGTATTGCTTATTAAGCTAGTTACATTGCTTAATTTTTAAACATAACTGTAATTGTAAACATAAGTATTTTTATTATATTAATAGTTCGGAAATTACAGGCGTGAGTATAATAATAATATTTTTTTATTAATAACTTATTCACAAAATAAAGTACAGTTAGACCACAAGTTAATAATTAAATCTTATGCTATACTTACAATAATGCCAAAGTTATATCTAGATTATTAAGATTATAAATAATTTACACATACTGAAAATAGTTACACGGGCTTATATCTAACTAGCGTCTTGCCCGAGCTAGGTTTATTCAAACCTATGTTACAGTATAAGTATGTATGTCATCTGTACAACTGTTAAGCCCATATTAATAGACAGGTTTCATTTGAGAGATCTAATAACCTTTTATAGGGAAGATTTTACATTAGGGCACATATGAAACCAAAATTACTTGGCGTCACTGATGATCATATTGGTGGTCGCGTTTATGCGCTTTGCCCGTTTAAGTTCGATGCGGTTTTAGCATAAGGGTGATCATTCATACAATAGTTTCGATAAAATCGACATTAAAGTCAGACTAGTGGCACAGTGTACCTACTTACTACATACAGTGGGTCAACGCCGATACATTTGACAGGTCCTTTGAAATGCAAAATGATGTAGGGGCGGAGGTTATGTCCCAAGTATGCAGTATGGCTACTCGGGACAGAACCCCCGCCCCTTCACCCCGCAACCCCCCGCACGATTGCTCTACGACAATGTTCTACGTTGATCGACTGTAAGGAGTAAGATATTGGTAGACTGTGCTAGTGGGGTGGTTACAAGCTCTTTACTAATTTCGTTTCTGCCCTTTGTAGGGTTAAACAGCAGCATACATTTGACTATTTTTTTAAATACTTCTCTCGTCGTTTTGTAATTATACTTAAAAGGGATCTCTCAAATAGAAGCTGTTTATTATTACGGATCTTAGACCCGACTACTAGTCCAACACTTCGCCAGACTTTTCTTGTACAAGTTTTTTCCTTATAAACGAGGCCCAAAGACTCATTAACCCGTTAGATGGTTTGTAACAAAAAAGCTTTACCATGAAGCTGCAGCCGCTTCAGGCATTGAGATATTCTGTTCTTCAAGTTATTTTATTTGAATAGGTGACGTAATAGAAATGGTGTCAACCTCGTTCTTGATTGTCAGTCTACAGAGAGAAAAAAATCGGATCTTTTCGTATTTTTTTACTTTTAAGATACAAATAACAATATTATTCAAGAGTACAGACTTTCGACATCGTAGTACAAATAAATGATTAACTATTATTTATTCTAACAATTGTAAAAGATTATTTACTTACATTATACATAAAAAGCTTATACCAAAAGCTCGTATAATAACAAATGTTCTGTATTGTGGTTATTGTGTATGTGTCACCTTTATTGATTGTACGAATTAATCTCACAGTGCTTGAATTGTAGGTCATCAATTACTTTCCATGTAAAAATTAATATTCTATCAACTTACAATATGATAATGAATTTGAAGAAAGACGTACTCACAACGAAAATAATTTATTTTAGATAGAATACTTACGATAATAGTTTTTTTATTATAACAAAACTGGGCGAATGGCTAATACTTTTTTGTTGAATAAATAATAGTATTTATTTACATTATTGTGTATGTTATCTTTCTAAGTATAACACTTATTATTACTATACTATTATTATTATATTTAATCGTTCTAAAAAACTATTCACCGTTACAATTAGAACAAGCTTGCACAGCAACCGATGATAATTTATTTATCAGCCAATATCTACACAAACATATTTACATTATCTTGTCTCTAATAATATTATAATTAAACACAGTGTCGTAAGAACACATTATTATTGGTCTGGAACAAACATGTTAGCATGCGTTTAGCACAACTATTAATAATGTTAATAAAAAAGAAATAAAACTGTCTGACTGATAAAAAAACACAAGTTGGCATGTTGCAAAACCAGTTTTTAATTTTTATGAGGTGGTATTGCGCACAGTTAGGTACTATTTATACGTATTATGTATTTCTCGAAATCGTGTTCCGACAAACCCTACATTGAACAGTTATAATCTAATAATAACCGAGAAATCTGGAATCTGATTTGATAATTGTTGAAACACACATAGATACAAGACTGTAGAAAAAACTCATGACACCGATATGAATGTAATTTTAGCTAACATCAGAACAGTTATCTCTACCTTTATTGCTTCCGAGAAAATTTCAATTCAAAGACTTCTATATTATTACAATTTTCACTTTCTTGATGAATCATATTGTTGGGCATTCAATTGACAATAAAAACAGTTGACCGCTACAAAAAAATATCAATAAAGGTTGACAAAGACTCAGAAGTATTGTATAAATTAACGGCATTGTCATGCAATTAATTTATTAAATGTCTGACGTCATTGCTTAAGTTACAGTCTGACATGTTACATTTTTAACATTAAATACTCGTGTTATAAATAATTCTTTCCTAAATAATATCATAAGCTATGCATAAACTGTATGCAGAGCTATCGCGCGTTGATGTCTTTTCCATTGCACAGCTTTTAATGGAACTACATAAATAGCTTAGCATTTATCTTCAATGTACATTTATCCTTTGTGGCTCGTTAACTGACATTTATTTTAATAACAAGATGTAATGATCGTGTTCTACCTATGAATCGTTTTACGACTTTAGAACTTATTACACTACTAAACTTTTATACTGTGTGCACTTTAGAGCAGTAATTGCTTACACAATTATACGTTTTCAAAATTGCTTACGCAGTTTCAGTTTTTGCGTAATTTAGTAAGGGTGTTAGTGGCCTAAATGATTTGAAAGCTTAATTTTAATGAGTGGTTGGATATTTTAATTTGACTTGTTAAAAATCCAAGGCCATCAGATATAGGGAAATCAAACTGTTGTATGTGTACTAGGTCGAATTATTATTAAAACTTTGAAATCGAAATGGTCGACTGATTGGAGCTTGGTATGCAGGACCAATTAATGTGGAATGTTTTTATTTAAATGAACGTAGTGGTTGTTAAGTGATACAGTTTCAACCATTTTTATCGTTAACTGTGCTAACATAACACTAATTTTAAGAGCTTTATCTTATAATGTGACCTATATTATTAAATTAAACAGTAACGAACAAACAAAATGTATACAGTGAAGCTGAATACAGTAAGGAAGCGTTCAACACCACCTATTATACTTCACTGAGCAAGTAAGATGATAAAAAATAAGGACTCGGTCGAATCGGAAACTCCATTGGAACAATAATAATATAGTGTCAGTGGTAAAGTGGAACAAGGAACTCTCGTAGTGGCGACTGGTACGTTGAACCTCCCGGGGCGCCAGTGTGTGTGCACGCACACACCCGCACAGCGTGCATACACACCAACCAACAACACTGTACACACGTCAGCGGCGTGCGTCTGTGTGCGTCTAATAAACGTGTGTAAGTACTTTAATCTGATTCATGGCGCGATACGTAGGTAAGGCGCATGATGTTTTAGCAGCACGCGTTACGTTTTATTATTTCCTAATTTATTCCTATACACATAAAGTTCACATTACAAAGGCACGTCAGTAGTTTGGTACAAGTACCAGAAAACAAATTCTCGCATGATCTGTGTAGGAATGATTAAGTTGTTACAAATACGCGCGGTATCGGTATCTAAGTTAATGTTTATAAAAGGAGGAACGTATCGAGGCTCCGAGGCTCCGAGAGCCAGTCGTGCTCGCTCCGAACGCTCCGTCCACGTTGCCTGAAGGCACTCACTTGTACTTTGTGGACGCATAAACAAGATTTATGCCGCTGTAACTCCGAACTCGCATATTTATCGAAGGGAAGCGTGTTCTAACTTAGGACTGCTATAATTTACAGTTATTAATACGACATTAGCTTATAAGAATAAGATAGCTAATGTCCATTTAACGACTTATCCACTATCTTAGTGCCGACTTCCTTAATTTGTTTTCATTTATGACTATTTGATGCAGTAGGCTGCACTGGACTTAGTATTGCTGTAAATGTTTTATGGCCTATAATAATGGTAATATCTTTACTCTGATATAGAAGTGATGCATACATACTTGTGTGATTATGAACTTGATGCAGGTACAAATGTACATATTTCCTTGTATAATGCCACGTGCGTGTGCTTGATAATGTGTTAGCAGATGACACGTCAGCGTCTGTGGCACACTAAAGCTCGGCTCACACGACACTTGATCAATGCCTGCATCAAGCAGTTTTTTTTTATTAATGTCTTGTACACTCGGGAGCAAAGAATCTGGGTCACCAACATAAACCTTAATATCTCGGATACTAAGAATGATAGCTTATTCAAATAAAAAGTATTTTATAGACTACTAGCTTTTAACCGCGGCTTTGCTCGCGTTAATTAAGCTCAAAAAAACTCTTAACACATTATTAAAATTAATTTCTTTAGTAATATAATTCAATCGTGAATCGAAACATACGTGGCACCATTTATGAACGTTATTGTTGTATTCCTCGGGAACAGTACTTTTTTTCGGAATGAAAGGTACCCTATGACCGTTTTTGTACACCTGACAATGTATTGCATAATTTCAGGATGATCGGTGCAGTGGTTTAGGCGTGAAAAGGTAACAAACAAACTTACTTTCGCATTTATAATATTAGTTAGGATAGGATTAGGAAGTTAGGATTTAATACTACTTAAATAAAATTAATAAAACATCTTAGTAGCTAGCATTCTTAGTTTTCGAAATATTAAGGTTTATGTTGCTGACCCGGATTTATTGCTCCCGTGTGTAATTGATTTCAGCCTAAGACATTCTTTGGCTTAAATTAAAACATTTTAGGTATATCGTATACAATTTGAGACAATAGCCAGCCCATGACAATCAAGTTATTTAGCAGCGAAACAAGTGTCGTGTGTCGGTGTTAAGCCGCCCGTTGATTTCCAACTGGTAGTAAACTAGTAATGCATGTTCGTTGATAGCTGAGTTGGTGGTGATTGCGACAGCCGCGGGTACGATCAGCCGCGTGATCGTCCTTGCTCGTTGCTCAACGCTCGATAAGTGCACGATATTAGCGCCATCTTAAAAGCTTTCGAGTACGAAAATAAAATCGGTAATAAGAACAAAAAGTAATTAAAGACGGTTGTAACTGTTTTAGTGTTGGTCGACGTCGACGCAACGCCTCTAGTTGGAAGCCGACCATTATCGGTTTGTATTTCGAAATTTGTACAACTCAATGTTCTAAAAACGTTATTTTGCAATCTACAGGTTTCTATGATTTTCTAAGGGTTGTATTTACCAACATTAATTCTAGTACATTTTTGGAGTAAACGGTTGTTTAATTAATTCACATTAATGTTCATGAACACCAACCTTAGTGGTATTATTATGCTATTTAGTTTTTGCTTTTAAAGATAACTTATTTTATTTAGAAAACGTAAAATTAATTAGGTCTGTTCGAAGACTTAAAGAAATTGACACCAATCGCTTTACAAGTACCTACTTGGTGTTAAAGTGTAATTAAGTCGACAACTGAAACAAAAAACAGTACAAAAAAAACTGATGAGAATTGTACGACCGTAAAAATAAATAAAATAGTCATTACGAGATTGATGATTAATTAACTTTAATATAGGCCTTTCAAAAACTCAACCTCCTCACATCAAAATGTTTCTTAAACACTATTCTTAGAAGTTGATGAATAAAAACAAAAACTTTCCATTGTAATCAGAGCTAGTCGCAATAGGCTGATGTTCACTAACATTACTAACACATTCTCTAGTTAAACAAACGTTTACTACATATTTTATTTCACTTGATTTTTTTATATTACATTACAGTAACTTTTATTACATTATTCTATATTATATTCCTTTGACGCCTAAGTACGCTTTTTGTGTAGGTCAATTTTTGTACTATATTTTATATTAATAATTGTACATTTTTGTACAGATAGATAAAAATTATTTATTTGTGAAAACATTAGTGTACAGTAAAAATTAGATTTGCAATGTAGGATCTTGGGATTTTTATATATTGGCCTTACATGTTTAAAACTTAAAATTCTAGTACATTTTTCGAGTGAAATGTAGTTTAGCTAGAGAATTAATGTTGGTGAACAGAACACCAGCGCCAGTATAGGAAAATCCCATTCGTAACAAGAACGCGAAAAGTAGAATACAAAAAAAAAACCTTAAAAAAACTATCTATTCCAATATCAAAATCCATTATAATAAGATCGAGACTATTGTTAGTTTTCGTGGAATCTCTTTCGTGTTGTATTTTTAAGGCTGTACAATCTAGGTCGCCTATATAATTGTGTCGTGTAGTGTGCTGTGTACCAAATAGGATTGTGAGTAACAAAGGATGTTGCGTAAAGCTTTGGTTTCCTAGGATAGCGGTGCCGTCATATAGCGGCCGTAATATTACGGACGCAAAAAGACGGCCGTCTTTACGGTGACGACATGTGGAAAGTTCCACGGCCGTTTTAACACACCGTCAGTCATTTTTTTAAAACAAACGTCAAACGAAAAGCATCCAAGATAGAAAATGGACGACCTTGATTTAGCTTTAGTAATTTACTTGGAGGATGAACTATCATCAGAAGAGGAAAATAGTCGTATGGCGGAAGACGATTTATTCAAATCTCGTGGTACTGAAGGTGCATTTGAGATTTTAGTACGTCGTCGTTTACTGAGCAATGAAGAGAAATTCAGAGAATACTTTCGCCTTACACCACAGTTATTTGATTACGTACTTAACCACATAAGACATGATTTGAGTTACAAACCATACAATAGACACACAAAACCAATAATCCCAGAACAAAAACTGTGTATACTTCTTAGGTAAGTCAATAAAAGAACATTTTAATTGGTCCTGTATTTATTTAATATTATCAGTTTTGCGAAACTAAATATATTTGTCCTTGTTCATCTACTCTAATTAAACGAGTGCCTGGCTGTTCATCGACTGTAATCAGTGAAGTGTCTTGCGGAGAAGGAGCTACAATTAGTGAAGCACTAGTACTACTCGTAGTAGTTGTGGTAGACATTGGCGAAGGAACAATATCTGCATAATAATCACTATTGCTAGTATTGGGTCTTGGAGATAAGGCACAGACTTGAGGTGAATTGTTTGAAATTTGGCGTAATTCAGCATTACCAACTAATGATCCTATTTGCAACCTTAATTGTACTTGCTCGTAAGGTGGCAGCTTCTTTACTATTTTTGCCATTGAACCAAAAAAGAGATCATTTTCATCTAAACCACTTTGAGTAGAATTCCGATCAGCAATTTTCTTAAGTAGGTTTAGACGTTCTTGACTGTGTGCATTATGTTTCCGTTTCTTATCGCTGCTCTTAGCTTTATTTTCTTTTTTGTGATTATCTTCTGTTTCCTGAGTGTTTGATTGTGTTTCTTCGTTGTTGTGAGTATTTTCCATTATCATAGCCCCGTCTTCCGAGGTTTGTATTCTTTCGCTGATATCATGAGTGTTTTCCATTATCACACTATTATCTCCTGAGTTTTCATCTACAACATTCGTAATACTGCTTCTTTGGGATGAAGGAAGGCTGTCCAAGAATGACAGGAGATCAGATCTTTTCTTTGCTGCTTCTCCGCTTGAACCAGTACCTGGTTTTCCTCTACGTCGAATATAATAGTCTCGTATGTAACACCATCTCTTGGAGCAATCGGAATCTGTAAAAAGTTTATTTAATTTGTAACTATAGCAAAGAATATATAGAGTCATACCCTCAAACAATCTTTCAGTAATATATTATGTAATAGGTAACAAATCCATACTAAGATTAATTACATTCATTATTTATTTCAGGCACTTGGCCACAGGAGAGTCTTATCGCTCGCTTGCCTTTCAGTATCGAGTAAGCCATAGCTGGATAAGCGCTATAATAAAAGAAGTTAGTACTACCATAGTCAAAACCATGCTCCAATTAGTTATACCATTGCCAAAAGATCATCAACTCAAAAGAATCAGTGACCAGTATTTATTAAAGTGGAATTTTCCAAACTGCGTGGGAGCAATTGATGGAAAACACATAAGAATGAAGGCTCCCATCAATAGTGGATCATTATATTACAACTACAAGGAGTATTATTCAATGGTATTGCTAGCAGTCGTCGATGCGGATTGTAAATTTATTGCCATTGATGTTGGTTCTTATGGAAGAGAAGGAGATGCTGGTATTTACTTAAAAAGTAAAATAGGGCAAAATATAAGAAATCAAACATTCAATATACCAGAATCTAAGGCCCTACCTGGAACAAATGATGTGATACCACATGTTTTAGTGGGAGATGAAGCTTTTGCTCTCCACGAAAACTTGATGAAACCCTATCCAAGACAGCAATCAATCCATGATTTATCAAAAGCCGTATATAATTACCGATTATCACGAGCTCGAAGAACTACAGAAAATACATTTGGAATTTTATGTGGTTACTTCAGATTATTTTTCGTACCTATTGCTACTGCCCCAGCTGTGACAGACAAACTAGTAGTGAGCGCTTGTATTTTATATAACATATTACGGGAAGCAAAAGTACTGGCACCTGGTCAAAAACATGTTGATGACCCTCTTTCATTACCTACTGAAAATTTAATACCTCTGGCAAATCGCAATGTTCGAGCCCAAACGAATCCTATTCAAATACGAGAAACATTGAAAAATTACTTCAATGGACCAGGGGCTATTGAGTGGCAACATAATTATGCGACACAACATTAGGCTGTTCTTATATAAGATAAATGTAGCTAATTAAGTACTGTAATGTGAAATGAAAATAGATAATTATAAACTTTTTTTTAAATTGTATATACTTACTAACCTGTTTTTTTTAATATTTCTCCAATTTCACGCCACAAATTCTGTTTCAATTGACTTTTTCTGTATTCTTTACTTTTTATATTATAAATAGCTTCATGGTTACGTACGAAATCTATTAAAATTTCGTCGTCCTCGCTGCTCCAAGAGTTGGAACTCATTTTATAAGTTGTTCCGGTAAAAAAAAACACAAGTACGTATTAAAAAAAGCTTCACCGCTATCAATAAAACGTTCACGAAACCATCTGACACCGACAAGACGGCCGTCATGCAAATGGCGGCACCGCTTTTTGACGTTACGGTGTCAGTTACCGCTCTCTAGGAAACCGCGCCATTTTGTTTACATAGACAACGTTCTAGTGACGTCTTTCACCGCTGCATTACGGCCGCTTTAAGACGGCACCGCTATCCTAGGAAACCAAAGCTTAAGGCCGCATTGTAATTTATTGATAAATGTCAATAGTGACGTGATATGAGGGCTCATGGCGAGATAACAACTGATCGATCTGCGAGATTAAACTGCGCTTGTAGTCAGTCGGTGGATAGATGACTCGTAGTATTTTTCACATCAAGGTCGCTAAACTGTCTAATCCCGGTTGTCATGCAAGCACCTCTGACCACCGTTAAGGGTATTCGACAGCTGGATAGTCTGACAACTGTCTAAGTTAGGCCGGTTATCAGACTTTCGGCCAAATCGTAGGATATCGGTATTGCCCAGTAAATTGGGTCGGCTTGTTCAAATATCTTCACCCTCCGCGCTATCTGTCGTATCTAGCAATTGATAATTTTTCAGTAGTTGCATTAGCTGTGTCTTTATTAATGAATTAATAACTTTTTTATATTGCTCTTGGCTTGGTTAGTAGTTGCCCTAAAACCCTAAAGTATCTATTTATTTATTTCTATTAATTTTAAGCAGATACGTCACACTGTGAGAATTTCTCTGAAAAATTATCAATTGCCGGTTATGACAGTTAGCGCGGAGGGTGACGATATTTCCCCTCCTGGAGATCATTCCGGTCTCGCCAATAAATGCCTGGTTAAGTAGAAACGGTCCACAAGGACCATCTACAAACAGTCCAATAGTAAAAAAAGCGTTCAGATATTAATGGCATTAGGTCAGTGTATAATGCTGAAAGCTAGCCGCAGCTTGTAAGACTATAAGCCGGCAGCAACATAGTTCGGAAAAGGCTGCAGTAAGAAGGTGATAATATAAAATATACCGTTTTCTTATAATAGACTGTGATTTCTGTAACTTAATAACTCTATGAAATATAATAGTATATTGTGAGTTAGATCAGTTGTTAAACTTTCGGGCGTCTGACCAGCCTTCAGAATCGTCTACTTCATTAATGTATAAAGCACGAGAGAATTTATGTTATAGGAAAATGCCAAGTGGGCTAGGTATTTCTAATAAGATTCATAATAGACAAACAGGCGTCGCCGTCGGCTCGCTGCAACTAACAGATATTGCTTTACTTGAATGTTAATAGGACTGCGTTTTTATAAATAACTACTAAAACTAATTTGCTCTGTATAGAGTATGTGTTAATATCGCTACTTCATATTTGAGGCATTTATCAAACAAATTCCGTAATATCCGTTAGGACTAATCTAATGCACTCACACACGTGTGTAGTCAGCACACATACATAGCTAAGTTACTAACACAGGGAAGCACACGTGCACAGTGGTGGCAGCGCGGAACGAGTTCACACCGACCTGCTGCGCCCGCGCAAGAAAGAACTCAGCCAAGGACGCCGGCGTAACGGTCCGTGTGCGGCGCGCGGGGGGCAGTAGGAGGGGGCTCGGCACGCGGGGAGCGGGCCGGGGGAGGGGGAGGAGGGGGTGCCCGGTCCCGCTACGCGCGCTTCGTACCTGCGGGACGCACGGGATCCACTGACCACTGATTCATACTCACAATTGCGTCATAGCCCCGTAACTGTATCAAAATATAATTATTAAATTAGCATTAATTGTAAGATAGCGTTAATTATATTTATAATTAGTTATCAATTATTATTTTAGGTTAAAACCGATATAGAATTTACTTACAAGATTCTTATTAGAAATAACACCGTGCGCATTGCCGCTGATTAATGTCTAACATCGATAATAATGTGTAAACATCAATAAACCTAGTGACTTGACACAACATTTGAGATTATGATAGACGTGTCCTAAATGAAGCATATTTCTTAAGAAAATCCAATTTTAAGTTCCTTCGCTCGGCCATCGACCCTAAAAACCTTATTTTCTTTCTCGCTCGCCCTCGTTAACATTGGTAGTTTCGTCTCACAGTCACGAAAACCGCTGTTCTGTCTTTATTTTGTTCCATTACGGCCAAGAACAATGACTATTCGTCGATAGGAACGCGTTCCTATATCTATTCTTTTCTGTCGTGCGAGCCGCGGCCGTGCCGCGAGCGAGACGACTAGCTTTCTGAAGCGCGCAGCCTCTGCTAAATGTTTCGAATTCCTATTGGGCCGCCGAGAGCTTAAAGATGGCCACTCGAAGACCGTTTTCTCGTTACGATAACCTAATTTTATTCCATTACGTCGGTAGTCGTTCTGCTTAAATTTCAATAAGCAACTCCATTAAGTTCGAATGTCAGGAGGTAATGCGAGTAAAAAGACAGCGACCTCGCGGGCGTATGTTCGCACGCTGCGCCCGCGCCGGCGGCCCCGCGCCCCGCCCCGCCCCCTGCGCGCCCACAGCCTCCGCGACCCGCGCTTGTCCCGAGCGGGTGATTCAACTGTGTTTGTTCGGAAATGTCGAAGGTTTGCCGGACGTCAACAGACACGGAACTACCTTCAGCTTAAGCGTGTTTCCAGGTATCGTTTTAATTTTATCTATCTAGAGCACCGATAGATTTATTCGCTACGAAAGAGTGCTTGAGTACAATAAATATTTAGTAGCTAAATTAAAATACAGCCGCATTAGTGCATAAAGCAAAATGCTATCAACAAGTAATTCCGAAATGTACAACATAATATTGCCATTTCAATTGTTCAGTTGCTTGTTACTTTACGATACAAAAGACATCAACGCGCCACACAACTTTATTGGAAAATTATACGACAAACTCTGTTTATTTTTTTGAGTACCTAGTTAATTGGAACGAGGCTAAAAAAAAGAAAATATTCAAACAGATATTTGAAGGCGTATAAAATGATATTACAGGATGAACTACATTTTTTACACCCGACGACACTACAAACTTTTACATGTTAAAATGGAAAAATATATTCTTATGAATCATTAAAATGTATGTATATTTGCATAGGCATATTCATCATAAGTATATTCAGCAAGCGCCGGCGTCACGCAGACCACCAACATGACACCTCATTTTAAATGCCACTTTTTGCACGTGTTTACTAAAGGCCTACGTCTCCTTTTGTCATTGATATTTTTCCGCATTTAATCATGTCGCGGATTATACTAGAAATCCTGTTCAGGTTTTTTGTTTATTGTTAAGCTACCAGTTTGACCGCTATCGTGGCACGGTACGATACGCGATAGATTAGATAGAGTGGACGCCACGTGTGACGTGCCACGTGGGCTCCTCTGCTCAAAATAATTTTGATTATCAATTAACTTTTAGAATGGTCTATTATTAAGATTTGATTTGATCAATGAATCTCATTGTATTTATGCAAATTATTTGAATCATATAACTTTTTATCATCAAAAGTTATTACTAAGTATAACTTTATTATTTTGTTGACATTAAATTTAAAAAAAAACGACACATTTATTTTCAAATGAAATACATTTTTTATATTATTTATTATATAGATAATGGCATTTCCGTATCAGAAAACAAACACAACATTTTTATATACTTAATCATTAAGTGAAATTTACCGCTGTACCTATCCTAAGTTACTAAATTCAAGTAAGTAAAGAGAGTTTAAATAAAGCCCTTTAAAGGAAATATGCAAATTAACTTTATGACGTCGCTATATTACTTTGGCAGCTGAAATGAATACTACTTAATGAACCATGAACATATTTACCTACGTATGAAGTAAAACTATAATAAGACAAAGGTTTAAAACAGCTACATAAATAAATTAACTTGTGCTTTTCTGCTGTTTTTGTAAGCTGTACAAATACAAGCAAGCATTAATAAACATAACATAATATCACGCCCGTATTCCCCGGAAGGTTGGCAGAGGTGTTTAGTACACCCTCATTTCGCCGTTAAGTTTAAGTCCCATGTAATTAGGGGTGAGCCTATTGCCATCAATCGGGCACATATCGTCGCTCGGGAGTAAAAACCTCGGAATGCAATTTGGTAATTTTTATTTTATCACGACTTATAGGGACTATATCTTATAAGAGAGCCGCTCTATGTAAAATTAGTTTGTAGGCACTGAAACTAATTTTTATTGGGTATATAAATTCGTAAGAAATATAATTAACTAGCTTTTGCCCGCGACTTATTTCGCGTGAAAGTCCACAGGAACCTTGCAATGACCAAATGCATTCCCGAAGTTTTCACTCCCGGGCGACGAAATCCAGACTCCGGAAATTCCACACGGAAAAACCCAATAACAGTACCTGACCTGGGGATCGAACCCTGGACCTCACGTTCAGCAGTCGCGCTTACAACCACTAAACCAACGAGGCAATCAGCAAGCATTTATATTTAACAGAAATGTGAAATAAATGTAACATTAATAAAATGACTGAGTTCAATTAATTGATGGGCTTCTGAATTGCCCGTTTTTATTTACACGCTCTGAATAAGAATGCGATGCGCACGCGACGTGCTGGTTCAAATTACATGGTAACCATAGCAACCGTAATGTCAGACATGCTATTAATTTGTTGACTTACACTGCTTAAGTATGAGGCGTATAGAGTTAAGGGTAAGTTTACATACTGAGTTAATGACAACGATTAACTAAACTGTAAACATAATATAAAATATTCGACAATAGTCGATTGAAATCCACTATACCCTTTTCACCATAAGTTGACGTATCTCAACAAATCGTTACCATACAAAGAGTATCAAATATGTTTGAAAAACAAAGCATAGATAATATACTAGCTACTTTACGATTCTTGATGATGTCGTTTACGTTTTTTCGATAGCAGGCAGTGAAAGAGCTGTCAAGACTCATCTTTGAGTAAATAGAGTATAGCAACTATTACCGCTCAAGTTGACTTCTGCAACCGACTCTCAAACTGTGGACACATGCAGCAGGTTGACTCTTGCGAGTTTTACGAACAAAGCGAGCAATAGAGTGCAATAACTTGCACAGTAAAACTTGCTAGCGCTTTATGTATAACTAGCTTTTGCCCGCACTCGCGTTTTTCGCGTTTTTCGCTCGCGTTAATTTATAATTTGACAATCAATTCGGGTTGTATTAAGTACAATAATATAATTCAATCATGATTCGAGAGACACGTGGCGCCATCTATTATTGTTATTGTTGTTTTCCTCGGGAACAGTACTTTTTTTCGGAATGAAAGGTACCCGCTGTCCGTTTCTGTACACCTGACAACGTGTATGCAAAATTTCAGGATGATCGGTTCAGTGGTTTAGGCGTGAAAAGGTAACAAACAAACAAACTTACTTTCGCATTTATAATATTAGTTAGGATAGGATTTTATACTCGTAATAGATGAGAGCTAGTCTATCCTTAAAATTGGCCTTAGCCTGGTCACAACCCTCAGCCCACTCCAGCATCATAGCGCATCATACTGCACATCGGCCGGTCAACTAGCAGAGGCACTTCTCTCCTGGTCGACGCAGTCCACAGCCACCACTCACCGCTCACAGTTTCGACTCAAAGGAACACCTCCTGGCCCTGGCAAGTTCTCAAGATTCAACGACCGCTGACTCATCAAAGACGATCGACCTCCGGTCTCAGGGGGGGAGTGATGTGGCGGCATCTATCTCGCCACATGCGAACTAGCGAACTATCCTACATCGCGCAATCAAGATTTAACACGCAGATAGTATATATACAACCTCCCAACATCAACCGTTGGGCAGTAGCCCGCCAGGCACAAGACTCCGCCTGGTTGGAGGTTCCTCCCTTTGGTTGGAGGAACACCACACCAAGTTTCTCCACAAAACTGTGTAAGACCTAATCAGAAGGTATTAAATTTATTAGTATTAACCTATTAAGCTTATTTAGATACTTATAATTTTGTTTTTAATTCATCCAGAAATGTTTTATATATTTTTATTATCATCCTCAGTTTACATAATTTAATTATTGTAATTCACATTACCATTTTTGTGTATAGACTCAATTGATTTATTCACTTGACAGACAGATCTGTGTTGCTGGAGAGCTTGTTGCGCCGTTGCTTCTTCACAGCATAAACTTTGGCTGTTGTTTGTGGCAGTTCTTGGGGGCTGTCTTTTGTAACGTAAAGAGCTGTGTAATTTTAGTCTATTAAAATAAATGAGTTTTGATGTTGAAGTTATAAATAGTTCATGACTTGTTCCTATTTTCACAACAATAAACATTACGTTGAATTATCTATTGATTTGGAACCCTGTTCACATCATGAAGTTAGGCGAGCTTGAACATATTTTTAACAAATAGTGCGAAGTAATGAAGTTATCTTAAAAGAGATTAGATCATCATATCCGTTAAAAAGGTTGATGCTTTCTTTAGCGCAGTTTCTCAAAGTTTTTGACGTGTCATCCCTAGTTGTTTGGAAAGAAAGTGAAGTAATCAACACGGAGAAACAATCAACTGTATTCTATTTCTTTCACAAAATACGTGTTTCTATGTAGTTTCTATGCAAAAAGAGCCGTGTGTCGGCGAAACTGAGAGCAATCTATTCAAATCAAGCCTCTTTAATTACATGCGAGATATTGGATAGACGTCAATTTCTAAATTTTTTATACCGATACTGTACCAGGAAAACCCATGGCAACATTTGTGGGTCATTTTTTTTTAACTTCTTGGCATTGTTATAGACGACCTACCGGGTTTCTTTTTGATTAAAAAGTCTTTAGATGAAATTAAATTCGGTAGCCAATTAAATATTAATAAGGTTTGTGGTTATGGGTTGAAAATAACTTCTATTAAGATCATTATAATGCTCTGTCGTAAACTAAGGTATGGTGTTTGGATGAAGTACAGTTTTCGATATTACTTCTAATATCTCATGAAATATTGATGTTTTTTGCTTATTTGTAATGTTAATTCTTCTAACGACACGGTAAAGTTAATATAAAGGGTCTATTTTATCTTCTCCGCCGTCGAAATTAACATTTCAAATAAGCAAAAAACATCAATATTGCATGAGATAGGCACGAGAACTTAAGTAAGTAACCTAAGATAAAGTTTACTTCAATGTTGGCGACGCGATTCATCTCAAATGTGAAAGCCCATATAAATTATATGTTTTACTTAATAATTACGGAAAATAACCTAACTACCATAAAATTTCTTGTCGTTAGAAGTGAACGAGCTTGCACTTAGTAAGTAACAAAACACATTAAATTCAAAGATATTGAGGAAATACATGGGGACGTATATTTTTGGTCTGAAAGACCATTGTATAACTATTGTATTTGTCAAAAGAAATGTTTGTCCATATTTCTGGGGGTGTGTCAGGTGTCAGTCAAGGTAATAAAGAACGCACTAGCCTTAAATAACAAAATTTTGATAGCTAGTGCGTATTTAATGAATACAGATGTTTATTGATATTCTTGGTCTAATAGCTTAATGGATTCAGTAACCAGGTTAAGTGGGGCGTGTTTTCAATTTCTCGCATCTCTCGCGTTGAGGTCAGTTGATCAGCTGCACGTTTTAGGCCACATCACATCTCGTTGAACCAATTTGTTTGTATCGAGCACTTTAGCGGGAGGATCACGACTGTAGGCACTCAAATTGAATATGTTTGTGTTACGCTAATATTCATAAATGTATAAGATGTAGAAAGTTGTGTGTTGTCCTAATTTTCAAATTGAGATAACAATCTCATCCATTGTTTTCTATGAAATCGATTTTATAAAGTTGGTCTGAATGCTTTCAATATAAAAAATAATTGTCTTTGAACCGGCAATTTCTCAAGCAACACCTTAAAGACGATAGCTTAAGTAGTTGCCATGTGACGGTGACGCAACTGTTTAAAATAACTTGTGTTGTCCATTAAACGCAAGCTTAATTATATTAAAGGTAATTAATTAAATCACTTTTAATTTTACACTCACATTTTTTTTGTTCGCTTGTTGTCAGTATGACGTGAAAATAAAGATGTGAATGCGGTGAAAGTTCCAAATAAGATCAGTCGTCTGGTTAATTACCACCTCCCACCTACATCCTGGTTTATGTCAGGACTTGGACCTTATTTGAGTATGTATGTATATATATTTAAAATATGTATATATTTGTGTTATAATATGTATTTATACCTAGTTATTTAGTTGATTCCTGATTTTTATAAGGTTATATATTTGTACGCTGCAAACTGCCGGTTAATTTTTCTTAACAATTCTTTCCATCCTATGGTTGTCTGGAAGAAATTGCTTTAAGCGATAAGACCGCCATTTGTACTGTTTTAATTAAGTGTATTCCTTCTGTTTTATTTCATTTTGTGTACAATAAAGTATATCTATCTATCTATCTTGGTTTATTCTTTCTGTTTATTCGATCAAACCGTTCCGTGTAGTGCCGGACGTAAAGAATAACACTACCCCATCTCTTTCCATGGGTGTCGTAAAAGGCGACTAAGGGATTTACTAGAGGATGGGCAGCAGCGTTCTCTAAGTACTTTAAAAACCATACTGCGATAGCCAACCCGCCTGCCAAGCGTGGCAAACCCCTCCTTTGGGGAGGCCTATGTCCAGCAGTGGACGTCTTTCGGCTGAATGATGATGATGATTCGATCAAACTTGTAATTTTTCCTGTAATTTTCTTCTTTATTTAGAGTTCTTAAGATCTCGATTGATTGTTAAATGTCGGGTTATACCTGTGACGAATTGTTCAGCCGTTTTTCGTTTTACTAAAGTATAATTGGTTAAGAAAAAATAGGAATTTTCAATTTATCGTGTAACGTTACAAAAAAGAACTTTTTCATCTGAATTCTTTCACAATAAGTGAACACCGAGAATTGTGTAGTTCGCTGTCTGCTTGAGTCTCGTGAATCAACAATTTTGTATTGTATCTCATGCGGTTTAGTACCTATACATAATAAATAGTAATTTTATCTATAATAATATTAGCAACGTATAAAACATCAATTTTGTTGAATATTGTTAAAACAAACGAAACGCCCAAATGGTTATTTGTCGACATTCAATTCATAGTATCTTGTTAGGTGTTGATAGATTCAAACATTTAATGAAATATGATATGGTAATGGTCGCGAAGCCCAATAGCTTATGTTATTATGGAGTGATATACATATTTAATTTGTAGAAGGGAAAGCAGCGTCCAATTGTGTACTAATAGCATAATAATCAAGCATTTTATTTGTTGTTATGGTAATATTATATCATAAAATGTGGCATAAGGAGAAAGCTTCTATGGACATATTTAAAGCTTTTCTTAGTTATTTACACAAAAATCAGTGAACCGAATCCAGCGTAACACTAAATTTATAAACAAGACATCATAAACTGTATTCACGCGAACAAACTTGAATGAAGTATGTTGGTATTTGAATAGAGAGCGCTCAAACGGCGGCGCTCAATCTTTGTCATTATTGTAGCAAATTAATCATAAGTGAAATTGCGCATACAGTCTAATTTGCGAACGGCTATCTGGCGTTTAAATCGATTTTTTTCTTATCCACAAAAAACTCGCGACGAAATATCATTAATAAAAAATATAAATTATAATGTTTAGTTCCGTTTGTTTAAATTCTATCTATCATTTTTGGTTTAAATGAATATATAAATACGCATGAAATGTGCATGTGAAAGACTTAAAGTTTTTTTTTATAAATACATTCTGATGTAAAGCAATTCGTTAACCAAACATTTGTTAGATAAAAAACTAAGTAGATCACTAGAGTACGTGTTGATCTTTGGAATAAAAAATATATGTACGCAGTAGCTTTTGTGTTCTGTCCTAGTTTTTCAATTTCTGATAATAAAGAAATTATTAGTGATTTCGTTCCAGTAACAGTCAATAGATCAATAAAAGCAAACAAGATACAACCGATAAGGTATGATCAATTTAATTTGGATGCGAACCTTCTTAACTGGTCAAAGTTATTAAATGATTAGAATCTAATCTGACCACTTATCATTATCCTTAAACCAGTACTAGTTCTCGTCAACAGCATTGAATTACAGCGCCTCCAAGCGTCGTGATTGTGGCCAAAACTCCCAAAGGCCTTTCTTTGTAGCAATCTGTTAAGGAGTCTACGTCTAGCAGTGGGTTATTTCTGACATCATGCTGATGATTAAATTGTAATATTTCAACCTTCTTTTAATCAACTTAATTAAAACAGGTTATTTGCTATGTTATTTTTTATTTATTTAATCATTTATGTAAACATAACATCTAATACAAGATGAGATAATCAGGACCATAGCGTACAAAGGCACTGCTTATTTCTTAAAGAAATCTCTTCCAGCAGACCGAATTCAGAGGAGAATTTAGAACAAGAAATGTGGACAGTATAATTATTTGAACTTATTAGGCGAACAAGTAAAACATTGAAGTAGTTTATAATTTATCAAGCAATCTGAGTTCTTCAAGGCCAAAATGCATGTCCAGTTCCATCTAACATGTCCACACAACGTCACAGCAACGCGGCAATATTTCGCGGAGTAAACCTCCAACAATTTACGAGGAAACGAGCATTTCGCAAAACTGATTGCAAACCGTCGAGATTGGTTCTCGAGTGTGGCGTGTCTAATTTATCACAAATGTGCATCAGTGTAACAACCGAGGCAGGATCGGTGCGGATCGTAGGCCGTCGTACGTACGCCACGCCACCGGGTTGCAGGTGTCAATCCTGTCGCATAAATAATGTGGATAAACTTCCCGCTTTCCACTGAATTATGTCTCGTTCACGTCGTAAATACTCACGCACATTTGTAATTCAAAATTTTTAGGTTTCATCATAGTGCTGAATGGTGTAACGTTGGATATTAGTAGACTCGTGCCAAGGTTTTGTTTTGTTTTTGAACAACTGAAATGTTGGAAAATAGAGTTAATATTTTCCTTTTTATGTTCATACTTTATTTTAATACGAACACCTAGTATATATTATACAAGCTTAGTTTTAGTATATACTAAACCTGAAACTAGTTTGTTCAGAATCACTAGGAGAATCGATTGACATATTTTTACACCACATTATTATGTATCTCTATTCACGGCTCATCTTCCGTGGAAGATGTCCGGTCTTTTGGAAGGCATACACGGGGACACAGGTCCAACGCGCAGAGGCCCCTTTGAGAACTTTAATGTAAAATGGGGTGGGGCACCAACCGGGGACTATCCACGGCTGCACTATTGAAGTACAGTCATGGACCGTCCCAAGCACCACATTATTATTATTATTTTTCGTAAATTTCAATTTTGTTTCAGTAGGTTTCTACCCATAACAGTTGACGGGAAAAGACACATTGAGGCTGAGATGGTCCACTCGGCCAGTTTTCGTGTATTAGACAACCCCTGCATAGCACATCTCAGACATTTCACACTTTACCAGGGAACTTAACGCGACATAAACTACGGGGTAACTTTGAGATTTATTAATCATTACCCTTCCTTTTGGCTTCGCCGTAGTCCGGTAAAAAAAAAAACACGTATTCAGGCAGTTCTGATGAAAATCTTGTTGGGGTGTCTCGGTTTTTGTGTATACTAAAAATAACGTTCTATATTCGTCACACATTACCTATTTATTTTCCTGAGGCAGTTCCGAACAAAGTACAGTGGTGATTTGTTTTAGACATCTTAAAAGCCCTTTGTATTGGTGTTTAAGAGGACTGAACTTTCTAAGCTTACAACTTAGAATAGCTAATAAATCATAAAATTTCAAGTGTTCACAATTGAAATTGCCTCAATAGGCAACAAGTTATACAGTGAACAATACTCTGTATTAATTTCTGTTTGTCGAACAAATAGAAGATATCGCAAAAGCTGTAATGTCGATGTTTAAATATACATAGGTATATATCAATAAATAAGGATTGTATAACTCTTAATGTTATGTTCCATAGATTTGCGATACTCTTAAGTTAGTTTAAGACATGCCCTCAGCAGTTACTTTGAATACAGTTTACGTAATTCAGTGATCACTGATTTATTTCCAGTGAGTAACCTTTACACTGATATTGATGCATAAATAAGTATCGTAGAACTGTATCTAATGTGTGAGTTTTTTACGTTACTACTGTAGTTGCGTCAAGCCAAAAGTGTATGAAAATTTAGGCAGAGCCTCTAGCGGCGAATAGCGAGACAAAAAATTTGTTTGACATTTTTGGCGTGACGTAACTACAGTAGTAGCGTAAAAAAAATCACACTTGGGGTACTGATATCTTAAGCTCAATAATTAATCATATTATTGTTACAATATAAAAATTATAAATTTCAGAATTTTGATATGTCAATAACAAACTCAGCCTCGGAGACAAAGGCTTCTCCCATACAAGAAAATGAATGTCTGTAATCGCTACATAACATAACATCACGACTTTATTCCCTGAGGGGTTGAGCAGAGGTGTATAGTACACCCTCAATTCGCCGTTATGTTTTATTCTTATGTAATATGGAGCGAGCGTACTGCCATCGACAGGGCACAAATCCAGACATTGGGCTGCTACTACAAATTTCAAAACGGAAAAAATCTAGATAAATAAAAAGAAAAGTCATGACTGCTCAAGCCCATGGACCTAGAAAGCTAAAATTTTGCACAGAGGTTCCCTTTATAATGTAGACAAGGAATAAGGGAGGATTTTTCGAAATTCAATCCCTAAGGGAGTTAAATAGGAGATGAAAGTTTGTATGGAAAATCGTCACTTAACGGGTTCAAAATTTCATACAAGCGAAGCTGCGCCCAAAAGCTAGTCAGTAATACTTTGTCCAACCTAGGGATCGAACCCAGGACGTCACGCTCAGCAGACGCGCTTACGACCACTAGACCAATGAGGCAGTCGGTAATCACTATGCGTGCTTAGTAATGGTTGGTGATCGCAGAGCCTCACAGGTGAGCCAATCCTCTCGCACGGGTAAGCTTTATACCCTTAATTTCGGCCTTTCGTAGCTTTATCTAATTCATTTTGTTCCGCAAATTACAATAAATCATTTGCAGTCAATGTTGTCATATTCCAGCAAAAGTGAAGGTGCAATAATAAATCTGTGTTGTGTTATAATAAATCTAAGTAGTTGTTATTCGTGTAGTGTGTCGTTTGGGCTTACAAATATTTTCGCTGAGTGGTACAAGAGCTGCGCGTACGGCGACCCGGCACGGAGCGCTAGTCCCAGCACAGGCGTACAACACGATAGCTAGTTAAGTGAGAGTGCACATTATGATAAATTGTTCGATCATTATGTATTCTCTCACATTATTTATAACATGTAACTGTAGGTCACATTCTTAACTGTAATGCAACTATTTGTCTTTACTAATACACGTTGAGAAAGTTTTAAAAATATGTAGGTAGGTATTCATGAAAATAACACGCTAAATATGAATAAGTTGTACATATATTTTTATATCAAATTCAAACTTCAATCTTCAAAACTCATTAATTCAAAATAGATTAGAATAAGTTAGTTCTTTTTAAACGTCAATGTTAAAAAGACTGCCCACAAAAACGCCCGCCCTTCACCGCTTCCTAGTGTTTATGCTGTGAAGAAGAAACGACGCAACAAACTCCCCAGCAACACAGATGTGCCTCTCAAGTTACATTGATTGAGTCTATAAACAAAAGAAGGTAATATTAATTAATTAAGTCCAAACATCATATTTCTGTTTCCCTGAAGGATCCAAAGAAAGACCTCAAAGATCGTTGAACTCGATCCACTAGCCGTGAGTAACTTTAATTTGAAAGGTGTATTTTCCTGCTATTTTAAAGTTTCTAGGTAAACAGGAAGTATAAAATTAATCCAAATATTTTCGCTAAGAGACAGGAGGAACACGAGGGACTTCAAGGTTTTTGCCAAAAGGCCCTCAAGATACAACTGATAAACAAAGTCCGTAATAAATTTAAGTCAAGAAATAATGTGTTCGTTTATCTTTTCTTAATTACAGAGTTACAGTTTCAAATCTTATTTTTCTAATTGGTGTCAGAGCTGAACACGACGCTGTTTCAGATTCCGATCATTACTTTAGTTGTCAAATAAAAATCAGAATTTAAGATATGTAGGAAATTGGTTAAATTCTTTTTTTCATAAAGTAAGTAGTAGTCACCGAATTTCGCAATAAATTATTTAACATTCCGGTTCAGTCTTTAAATGTCAATATGTAGAGCATTTTAAGAAAGAATAATAAATAAAATATGTTTTCACTTTAAACCTGCTGCAATTACCTTGATAAAAGCCACAAAGTATGAACCCTTCAATTAAAAAGTACATTCAGGTTTGGTAGCGGCAGCGGGCGCGGGCGGGCGCTTTTTCTTACGAATTGTAATTTGGCTATATTCATTACGAACGTTCCATTGTAAAGTGTCACGGGCGAATAGCAATTGACATACCATTTTTTATACCAGTTTATGTAGAAGACGAACCAGGAAACCATGTATGGGCGTATTTATGTAGAAGAAGACAAGTAATTAAACTATATATTCAAGGAAGTTATATTTTAAGATTTTAATATGGATACTAAGGCGCTTTAATGGAACTCATCCACTTGAATGTTGGTATAACCATAAATGTAGAAATGTTTCCAATTTAAGAACAGGAAAATGATTTAAAATATTTCAAGTGAAATACCAGACATAAAATATTACGTTTAGACAACACCTACTTTCTTTGTGCTAGAACATTAAAGAGCAACATAATAACCGCAAATTATAGTGTACAAAATTCGATTTGTTATACCTAAGTATTATAACGTGGTGCATCTTAACATGTTAATTTTCAGTCTCGCTTGATGGTATGAATAAATGTCGGTGATGCCAATTGACCTCCGCCATCGGACCTAGCACAATATCCAGAACAAAAAGAAGTCACCGGGACCAATTAAAAAAGCCATTAACAACAAGAATAACGATCGCTTGTTTATTGATTTAAATTGCAAAAGAGCGCGTCACGTCGCGTCGTCGCGTCGCGGTACGGTGCAGTGTGCGGGCGCACCGTCTTCGTCGCTTGCAGCTTTAATTGGCGGACATGTCCGGTATTTTTCGTCATCGACTCGGATGGCCTGGGACCGGCCTAACATTTGCTAACCCAATTCACTAGCTGTACATATCGTAAATGCGAGAAGTCGAACACAATAGTGTAGCCTATAAACGTTGATAGTCGGAGCGCACTAAATCTTTTAGTACCGATCTATGTTAATCGATAGGACATTAACAACACGGTGCGTCGGTAATGGTCAGTCCTGGGACACGGCGTGCTCAAGGCTGCGCTCGGTGAAAGGATTCGTCGTGAATCTGGATCATCCCGACAGCGACATCCGCGAGCCGAGCCTCTGCCTACGCGCAGATCAACCGGCAAATAGCACGACCACTGGTGCGCTAATTTGTAGCCGACATGACAACGGCTATGATAACTGATATTAATATGATATTCAAATTATAAACTACTCTTCGACGGAAGCATGTTTGATTTAAATTCAGACGTCCTTTCCTTTCGCTAAAGACCCAATAAGCCTTCATTTCTCATAACCTAAACACTGATCCCTCCCGCAATACTGATTAATATTTAACGATAGCGGTAGGTAGGTACTTAAGATTTTATGACATTATATTACATGCAGTAAAGCTCACTACATCAACTACTACCTATTTATATTTAACACACATTTTCAAGCAATGATTTTTCTAATGTATAAGCAAAAATTCCCACCATTACTTATCGTTACCCGAAAATTGGTTCACTAGAAATACATAAAGCCTGTGAATTGTAATTATTAGTGGTTCGCTCGATGTACAACACGGGGCCACATCGACACCGCCGTGGAATATGCAAATGATGTTAAACTGCAGCCTTACGAAACTGCTCCGGCTCTCCGGCCGATAGACGTGATAATACCTATAAATAAGGACAAACTATTAATGGTGAAATAAATTGATGTGAGATCACGATTTGAAAATTATTAACCTAAAGTCATTTACACCGTGGAAAGCGATCTGCGCCGTGTTATATGCACACTTACCTACTTATGCGACACGACTACGGCTTCTGTAGACATACTTGGTAACTTGGAAGCTATTTTATGTACATGTCGTAGAAAGATATCCGAAGTTGGGGTTTACGTAAATCCCTACTTAAACTCACTTAAGCATCCTTTGTTAGTTTTCAGGAATGCAGTGAGTATAATCGTCAATTTGTAGTTCTAAAATCCTATTAGCCGCCTGTATTTCAGATCCTTTTCTCGTTGTATTAAGTAGAGTTTAATCGATTAATCGTTTGATCGCGATCTCTAATTTTTTTTTCCAATTTCGAAGTGTACAAATAATACCTCATTTAAAATTAATTATTTATCACAGATGATCAGGTGTATAATTTATGACAGAGATTGTATTGTTGTCAAAACTGGCTAGACAACGCCTAGCTATTGTATCAGATATCTATTTGTTTACGTCACCGCATCTTTTAAAGTTACGATAAAAAGCGTTTCTTTTCTTCCGCCATTATTTTAATCATGTTGCATCTGCAAATTATGAGCAATTGATTGGATAGCATGCAAATAAAAATCGTTTAAAATTGATTGATTATCGACTGATTGGATTACGATTACTATTGCAATCATGTGAGCCAGCTGTTTTGGTGCACATAACGTACTAGCCTCGTGTGATTGCAGTTATACAGATGAGCTTCATTAAGATTCGTGCTAGACATATTGCTGGGCGCAATGTGAGATATTACTACTCGTTAGTAATTGCGAATCGAGATACAACTTATTACACGACTTGTTGTCGGCTTATAATTGTCTATCCATTACTATGTATCATAGGATAGTTATTCCTAGCGCATCGGGGTAAGTAATGTAACAAATAAAACGGTTGCACACTACTTAGGTAGTTGATTAGTATACCAAATTAGGATCAGGAACTTTTAGCTTACAAAAAATACGATTGAACAGAAGTAGTTCACGATTATTTATTTCAAACTTGAACCAATATGTAAATTTGAAATATCCATCTCATATCTTCGCGAAAAAAATTGATGATTTATACTAAATCGCGTATTAAAATATTGCAACTAAGTGGCTACGGTCGGCGTGGGTTCTAATCTAAATTTATTATTATTTTGGAATGCATGCAACGATTGCATTCGATTCGGTGACATGCTAATCTCGAAATATAATAAATAACCGAAAATAAACTTTATATTTAATTGGTAGTAAGTAGTATCTAAATTGCGAAAAATATGTTAATGATTCAAGTCTTTAAACTGTAATTATCATAAGCTTGGTTTTCCTATTGGTAAAAAAATATTTGCACTGGATAATAATACAAAAATTCAATTGTCTTTGACTGAAAATGAAAAATAAAAAAATACTGCGCTTGTATCGGTGAATTTTAATTGCATCGTGAGTAGTTTTTGTTATTTTTAACTATAAGTAGATACTTACAGAAAAAGACAAAAATTATAATGACCGGGAAGTCCCTTGGTTACAAAATTTTTCATACGTACGAGTATAATATGCGATCATATATCTAGTAATTACACATTAAAATTAAATGTGTATGGAGTTCGTATAAACATTAGCGTTTATGCACGCTATAATTTTACTTCCCGAATGGCAAGTAACAAGTTGCAACAACTCGTTTATTTATACCGAGAGCAATACGTGAACGAATAATTACGTTGACTTTTGCTCTCGGTTATTTTATAATAACAAAATCCGGAATGACTTATTGCATGGTATTGAGTGGTGGTTAAAAGTATTTTTATTTGCATTCTAGTAAATTGTAGTAGTTTCAGGAATCGCAGTGGTTGCTCTGCTAGCCCAACATGCGCAGCGCGGGATAATATTGTCATCTAATTATCTCTCCCGAGACGAGATTAAGAAATTATCTCGCATCATGCTACCGTACAAATTTTTATTTCGTGACGTCATCTCCTCGGTTACCACTGGCGTTTGCGCCTACATTACTCATAGGCAGCACTTTACTGTTACATATGAACTCTTCAGAAGTATTAGCTATGAAATCTAACGAAAATAGAAATCCGGTTGATATCCGGTTCAGTAGTAGTTCACACTTTCTCATACTAACTGCATCGCGTGTAAAAATCTGAACCTATCTTTATTGTAGGTATAGTATATACTCTTAAAATTGTTAACCATAAAAATAATGCTTACTGACGTGCAAAAAGTATCAAAGTGAACCGTGACATCCAAGCCCGACCGGGTAATTTAATATTCGTAAAACTATCTGATAAAAATAACACAGCAAAACTACGCCAGGTGCTACTTTCGTTTTCCAGCCACTTATTGACCCGCCTGTCAAAAGTTTAACGCCAATTTGCCTCTGTATTATATTAGCACGCTTCGCACATAATCGAACGTGCATGTTAACTAGCAATTAGTCAATATCTTCATTTATTTTCACTAACAGATGCTGCGTCCGGCAAATGCTAACTGACTTTTTTGTCTGGACATCAAATGTCGTCGCATCGAGATTATTTAACTCGACCTTTTCATTACAAACAGTTTTTTTTGTTCTAAATTGATTCATCAGGTGGGCGCTGTATAAAAATTGTTGTATAAATATTTATAAAAGTCATCAAAAGATCGTATCTGTTTTAAGTTAATTGGTTGGATTGAATGTCTATGTCATTGTTTCCTTCTTAAAATCAACTGCATTAAATATTTTGGTGAAGTAACTTTTTAATTTAACGAGACATGTTTGACTTTGAATGCCCTTATAATTGACGCATAATACCCAAAGATAATTAAATACATACCTGTTATTTTTAACAGTGAGGGCTCAAACCTTGCTCAGCTATAAACTCAGCTCACTCCAGAGTGGTCCGCGAAGAGGACGTTTTAATTAAACGGAAGCGCTTTCGTATTATTTGCTTAACAATATCGATTTTTGTCTTGATAATGTCTGTTGAAGTACTCCGTAAATAACAGCTATTAAAACACCATAAGAGAGTGAAGGTAGGTTCGCACGAAACCAGATCGAACCGGATCCAAATCGGAGGGACCGTTTTCTGTAACTGGAGCAGACGGCCGTCTCGAATATCGCCCCTTATGTCGATAATAAGATTTTCTTTCGTACGTCGCAATACTGCAGTTTCTCTTTTTTGTGAGTGCACCTGTGATGTAGGCCAATCATGGCTTATTTCAACACGAAATCGTGATTGACGCTTATCCCACACGTTATTGTCCTATGCAGATGAATAAGAAACGTGCGTTTGTTTACATTTTATTGGCTTTGATTCTTATAGTTTGTATCTAGTATGTGTATTATACACCTGTGATTATGAAAATTTCATCTTTGCTTTGTAATATCTGGGAAACAAAAGTTTTCGTGGAACCGAAAATAACACGAAAATAAAAATGAATTACAGTTTTTTAACTTTCGTCAATCAGAAAATGATTTGTCCTTAGATTCTAAATTTAGGAACGACTAATTATGCATAAAAGTGCCTAGTTAGTGTGATTACGGATTAAATGAGTTACCAAAAATATGTAAAATCTATACATATAAAAGGAGAAGCTGACTGACTGACTGATCTATCAACGCACAGCCTAAACCGCTGGGGTTAGAAAGTTGAAATTTTGACAGTAGGTTCCTTTTGTAACGTAGGCATCCACTAAGAAGGGATTTCTAGAAATTCAACCCCTAAGGGATTTAAATAGGGGATGTAAGCATGTATGGAAAATCGTCAGTTAACGGGTTCAAAATTTCACGCAAGCGAAGCTGCGGGCGAAAGCTAGTAAAATATATACAGCATCTACCGTTTCTTCTAGTAAATGCTCAGATTTTATGAACTAAGTATCTACAAATATTTATAATCCAAGAAGATCAATCTTTTATCAAATTATACAGTATCCGCTAATTTGCTATATTGCTAGCTATATATTTTACGATCTAAAAATTGATGAGTGAATTAGGTTCGTGAATCGGATTCACGAAATCAGCCGTATTACGTAATCTTGAGTAATGATGTGTCCAATTAGTTCGAGCTGCTGAGCTGTTCTGTAGGACAAAGCGGTCATCTCAGTATAATTTTGGTGCCTAATCGAGCTAAACCTGAACGACAGGTCGGCACACCCGCTCATAGAAATGCAGAATCTAACCATCTAATTCATTATACCTAGCGATTATAGACATCAATAAAACATCTCTTATTTGGTAAGACATAAATAAGATATCTAATAGAAAGTGAAGAATAAAGCTAATTTTTTTATTGTATTCAAAACGATAATAAAAGTCGTTTTCTTAGACAATATCACACACGGAACTAGAATTATGTTTTCACTAAAAGATTTATGTCATTGTGCTCTAGCTTGTAACTTTATAAACCATAAGATATTTTTTTTCTTTTAAGCTAAGTATTTGGGTTAAAAGGACACTACTCACTCTTGACTGTTATTGTGAACGACAATCGACATCAGTATGTATTCAATATTCAAAATCATTGAAATCTATCTTTACAACATTTGCATGTGTCCAATCATTTGAGAGCCGGTGTCGGCGCGGGCGCAGCGTTCGCGCCGCGTGGGAACTCGAGCAACCACTATCCGATATAAATACTAACCATATTTTACGTCAGAATTCGACACACTCTAGTTGCGCGTAAGCAAGTAATCTCCGCCATTAATGTCACGACTAGATTGTGCATCCTTGCGTAGCCACCAGTCTCCCAGTTGCCATAAATCAGTGTGTAAATCGCAATCGACCTATATTGGCATTTATAACGGCGTCATACTACTCGTACAACATAGTACCGCCACATTTATTATCTACCAAATTAATTATTCAACCAGATTTCGAGCATAATTAGCTCCGGTGTAATTGAATTGCAAAAAGATTTCATTAGTACACTTGCTTATTTAAAGGAGTTTTAATGTATGTTACAATGTGAAACATCAAACGTGTTCTCAATCAATGTGAAAAGTTTTTATTTGACGCTGATGAACGAACGCTTAGAAATATGAACTCAGGTGGAGGTGGAGAATCTTCGGAACTTAGAAACACACTTGTAGCCGAGCCCTTTAATTGCATGAACCGCAATTAACCGCGTGTCATTCGAGATTACAGTAACGCCCGCCAACTGATACCGCACGCAACGTTAATTTCACTTTTACTGGTATCCTACTCGTTATAATAATCTGGCATAAAATTGCAACAGTATGAGAGATCAAAGGCTGTACGTACGTAGCAAGCGGTCATCTTCTGCTCAAATGTCAGAGGTCGTGCCGCGGCCGGCGGCGACGCGCGCTCTGGTATGCGAGCGAGCTGCAACCAGCTCCCATTTACGGTTGCCTAGCTAATACCAATTGATATGAAACAGAGCGACAATTATACAAATTCTAAAACCATTCCAATAATCGTAGATAGATCGATCCTTATATTTACATAGGTGGGTTGTCATCTTGAGAAGAGGCCTGTGCCCAACAGTGGGATAGTAATGACCTGATTATGTTTTATGCAATACAAGTAGAAAATTAATTGTCACTTTATTAATCACACGTTCTTTGCTATAGTGTTTACCATTAAACATTACACTTTTTTGAAGATTATTATATAATACATAAACGTGTATAATTAAAAGTTGTTTTGACTTCATTTTTAATTATTATAATATTATGATAATATGATAATCTTTTTTTAAATAAATTGAGACCTTATCACGTACATTCGTACTATTCGAAGTTTTGCTTTTAAAAGAAATAACTTATAATTGAATCTACATTCAAACTATATTTCTTTGTTTAATAAAGAATTTAAGTAAAAAATTAACAACCAAACATTTAGTTGTCACACACAATAATAACATCGTGCTGCACGTCGCGCGTCGCCTTGAATTGCAGAGAATGACCAGCGGCATGTTCAGGTTTATTTCGAATCAATTCTATGTAAAACGTCCAATTAAAGCCGTCACAATGTGGTCGCACTATCGCGGTCCGCATCTGAGTCGGTCGCGGACTCGCGGCCCGTGCGCGGTCACTCCGCGTAACATGCGGATCATGAGCTGGATCAGCTCCGACTCTCCGAATAGCCATTATCGCCACATCGAAACTTCACAGTTAATTGTCCGCGTATTTTTGTTGTAAATACGACGCAATTTGTAGACATCGTTCGATAGCTCTCTGAGATAAAGTCGGGCATTGTAGTTGCGATATCGAGGCCGTTTATTCGTGTTAATTAAAGATATCGAACTAGATCTACGCCATCGATATGAACTGGATTATTTTATAAGACGACATTATTTTTATGTAGGTAAGTATATTCAGTTTTATAAAACACAATAGTACCTCCGCTCTCCTCTCATTCCAAAATCGACAAACAACAATTATTGTATAACTAAAGTAGTAAATTACATACAAAGCTACATCTTATTACGCCAACGTGTCCATTGCGTCTGTAATAATATTCTTCAATTAATTTAAGAATGCTATTAATAGATACCGGTACATAAATCTGTTAGAGACATTAATTACTTGCCTGGATGGCATGAAGGTAGAAATAATACAAATGGGTATAAAATGTAATGGGTATTCACGCTAACGAACATTGCAATTTGAGATTTCTAGATACACCTAAGAGACGTAAGGTTTCTCCGTCCCTCTACCTTATAAGTCACATCAATAGGTAATAGAAATGTTATTAGTAACGTTTGTATGTATTGGCGGATCTTCTCACCACTAACCACATTCCGGACTGACAGTGTCCTGGAAATGACACAGTTATTACGAAAACAATTTAGAATATAATTCCTTCAGCTTTCATCTAATACCTCTTATGAATTTTGATAGTCTTAAAAAAATTGGTGTTGGAAACAACAATAACTTATATAACGTCAGTATAGCAGTTAATGCTTGAAGCTATCGGTCGGTCGGTGTCGGCGCGGTGGTGCGCAGGCGCAGCGTCCGTGGCGCAACGGCGCTCGTTAACCCACATGCACTGCGCCGCCGCTGCCACTGCTCAATACAAAGTCATCAAATTCAAATCTTTACTTGTCGATTAATATTATGTACTAACTAATTAAGTACTCAGTTGAATAACGGATTTAATTACGATTGTTACTTACCATTAGGCTATATTTACATCAAGCTGTGACCCCTTTAGTCAAATCACAATTTCGATACAGGTACCATAAACCAATCTAGGACAAGTAAAGTGTTTGTAAACTAACTAAATGGTTTTGGATTTGCTCAATACCTACCTTGATATAAACAGAGAGCACACAAAAAATATTTAAAAAGAAAAATATATAACGATATAAGGCGACCGAATTTTAAGTATTATTGAAATCTGCATATTTATAGTATGCCTACAATGATTCGCTAAAACTATTTTGTTGCCGTGTTGCGAATACAAACCCCAACCAATTGCAATAATCGACGCTTATCGGTTAAGTTAATAGCTTACGAAGCTATTACGAGACCAGATTCTCAGAAAAACCACTGCGACCTTAGCGCAGTCAACTATAATGGTTGCCTGCACCTCCACCTACAGGCCGCCGGTGCGGCCTGGGATTACCCACTACGAAGCTTTAACGTAGACATACCGAGCAATTTAACCCAATATTTTTACCTTTATGATAGATACTTATGTCTCAAGAGCCATCAACAATGTTTCCTATAAGCAATTTAAAGTTAATCCACCGCTCCGACCGTTCCACGATTGCGAAATAGGGTTTAAGTAATGTCAAAAGCACTATTTTTAACAGTGTTAGTTGCAAAACAATTTCGCATGTTAACTTAGTGTTTCGTTTAAAATAATGACAGGCTGTATACAATTTAGTACAGTTAAAATATCTTTGTGAGGCAATGACATAAAGTACTGATTGAATTTAGAATTTTATGAGCTGTTTGCTAGAGAGTAGGTAAATATAATAATTTATGATCATCACTTAGCTTATACATCATTTATTTCATTGTCTAACATTGTACTCAACTATTATGAAATTATTAACTTAATACAGCATAGATAAATGTAATATTCATTATAGTTCTGTATATTTGTCTATGGTATTAATAAAGCGTGCATAGTTGCATGCAATATAATTTATAATTCCATACTTCATTAGATATTGTAGCAAAATACACGAACCCAAACAACTATAAACATTGAAACAAAAAATAACGTCATTGTTCTTAATTAAAGATTCGTTCCAGAATTTTTTATTGCTCACAAGTATTACATTCCGTTTAAAACTTAACAACAGTTATAAAGCACATCCAAAGAACTGACGATGTTTTATTTGTTTTTTAAATAATGTGCATGATGTGTGTATAGTACAGGACTTGAATTAAAAAGTTTTTTTTTACTCTATATTGACGTAACTATAACTACCTACTAAAGCTAAAGAACACAAGAAGAGTCTACCCGTGACCATGGCCGGTGTAATTCGGCCGAAACGTCGCGTCGGGATAAAAAGGTATTTAGTGCCTTTTAAGTTTTTACGCGATTAGACCCGAATCTGTATTTTTATAATGTGTACAAATCGCGAAAGTTTAAAAACATTTAAAGCTAAAGAAGCTAATAGAGGAAGCTATTGTAAATGTATCTTTTCACACAACCCTTGCACTCGACATACTAACAAACAAAGATTATAATTACCTTAAACTTCTATTTTTTTTAACTCTTTTATATTATAAATCCCAATAAGATATTAGTGTCTGTAAAGTATACAGCAAGTAAATAATATTTCGTCAAATATCAACCAGTTACCATTGTATCAGCTGTCAGATGAAACTTAATATCGAGTGTTTCGGTCCCTCGCGCTTGCTCCAATTCATCGTGTCGTTTGACAGACCTTTCTCATTTTACGACATGTATATCGAACACGTATGGAAACCTCCAGCGTAAAATGTGAACATAATTTTACATTTTTATACACTTAAAAATACGTACAAACAAAACGAAGGATGTGGAAATGAGTATGATAATGTAGAAAGTAAATATATTTAGACAACCACTAGAATTACATACCGTGTGATGATCTCGTTTCTGCTTTCATTTTAATAAAATTTAACGTTCAGTTTTATTTTTTGGTATTCGCGCTGAAAGCCGGCTCGACTCGGAAAGCACTGCGCGGGCGGTGCGGCGTTGCGGCGCGGGCCCAGCGCGCAGGCGCTACGTGATGCCTGATAGGCACGACGCGTGACTTGCTCGCCCTGGTTTTGTACAGGATCTAAAGACTCGGAGCAAGCTTATTAATTAAACATTCAGATACAGATATATTCTGCCTTATGCTATGCGATGCCGACACAGTATAGTTTCTTAACTATAAAATAACACTTCACTAGTATAGCTACTTGTTATATTTGCTATTTGGGTGATGTCAATAACCATTTCTTTTTTCTTTTTCCAGATAGACTTCGCCTCTTGGCTTCGAGCACCTTCAACACATCATGGATAAAATGGTCGAGTGCATTCACGTTGTCAAAAGCCTGGCTAACTAAGTTCTCGACCAGCAAGGAATAGGGTTGGGGTGAATAATGGGAAAAAGTAACGTACGGATCAAGTTCGCACACTCGATTGGTCCGCCGATTGACTCGAGCACGTTGGGCACGTCCGAGTAGCACCCCAGCCCGCGCCCCGCACTCCCCGCACTCTCAGTTACCGACGCTCTAGCGACTGCCAATAAAGTACAAGTCATACCGGGTTATTCACTTATTTAAATTTAGATATATTTACTGTAGTACAAAGATAAACTGAACACAAACATTGTGAGCTTGATGTAGCAAAACTGACAGGAGAACGAACCGAGTTGTCGTCCTCGGTTGTAAATGAAACGGTAGTCATGACGGCCACTGCCCCAGAACTGTCAAAGTCGGATTTCTTTGATTTCGTGACGTCCAACGAGGTTACTGATGCCCAGTACAAACAACAGATGCGTTCTGTTAATGTGTTCATGGAATCACCCGACTCGAGATCAAACCCACTGCTCTCGGAGGAGCCCAAAGAACAGAACAATAATAGTTTATTGAGCGTGAGTGGCGCGCAGCTTGGCGCCAACAGTGGTATGGCCACTGCCACCACTTCCACTACACTACAGAGTTTCGACTCTATTTGGAACGTGGACCGCGAACGTGATCGCTTAGATAATACCATGTTAGAGGATCTCAACAAGTTTTACTGGAACCAGGAAAGTGATATTAATGGCACGCATCCCTGCACAGACACGGCAATTTCAAATAAATTAATTAATAACACAGACGGACAGATATACACACTGACCGTTCTCAATCATGACATGACGGAAACCAGTTCGAATCGATACTGGGCTAAAGAAGAAGACGTGTCTATGTCTAGTCCAACTGATATAGAGACGCACAACTCATTAGATCTCGAATCTATATTAAATATGAACGGATTCCCCAATGACTTCAATCAAGATTTACCAAAAGTAGAGGGCTTCACTTATGAAGACGGTGACTCAGAAAGTCAACATGCTGATTTGAGTACTAGTGATTTAGTGAAAGTAGAACCTTACAGTTATGAAGAAAGTGAGTTTCAGGGAAGCGACACTAAAGATGACTCTCATAGTCCATCCTTGCTAGGAACACCAGCCTTATTAGAAAGTCAAGTAGAATTCAATAACAATAATAATGATTGGAAAATAACGGATCAAAATACGGAATCGAACGAATCTTTGCTCAGAAGCGCATTACAGGGAAAAGCTTTTATTAGATATAGTACTATTCAAAAAAATCCTTCAAAAGTCGACGTTAGTAGTGAACTAAAAAGAGTCATCCCGACTAATAATAACAAACCTGATGTACCGTCAATGTACCCAGACAGCAAGGAGGAAGTCTTCATGGCAATTACGCCACCAAATCGTTTGAATATTTCGATACTATTAGAAGATCCAAACACCACTGTTGTTTCAAACGGGGAAAATCCGTCATCAACGCAAAGCGTGGACGACATTCTGTTGTCACGACTCGATACCAACTATCCAGAGGACTATGAAAAGTTAAAAAGGATAGCGACAGAACTTGGAGAATCAATGCAACCGTTTTGTACGGTAGAACCTATTGACCCGACGCGAAGTGTCTATAACATACATCACGTAAACGGTGAACTAGTGACTATGATCCCTGCCGGGGAGGTCCAGCTAAACCAGCACTTACAAATAGTGACAGCATCGCCTACCGTAACGAGCACTAAGCCGGGCAACAGAAGATACAAGAAACCGCAGAACAAGAACCCGGCGCCGACGGCCCAAGCGCAGTCAGGCACGGCTATTCAGGCGGCCACCTCCACGTCGAACGGAGTGAGGAAAGAGAGATCCCTCCACTATTGCTCCATTTGTTCGAAAGGATTCAAGGATAAGTACTCAGTGAACGTGCATGTGCGGACGCATACGGGCGAGAAGCCGTTCACGTGTTCTTTGTGCGGCAAGAGCTTCAGGCAGAAGGCGCACCTCGCCAAGCACTACCAGACGCACATCGCGCAGAAGAGCGCCGCCGCCAACGGCGCCGTCAAGCCCAACAAGCAGAGGTAACGCGCCGCGCCGCCGCGCACCCTGCGCACCCCGCACACCGCTCACACCCCATTGATAGTCAATTGAACTTTATCATGGTGATATGAAATGTATTTTCTTATAATCGATACTTAAAGGCTGAAAATATCACAGATGAATTTGGTAAGGTGCTAATAAAGTAATAATTTATAGAGAAATAAGACAGTTACGAATGAGAGATGTGAAGGTTCTCGGCCGTTAATCTTATTTGTTAATTTGTATGTAATTCCGCCCGTTACCGTATACATTTTAGCTTTAGCTAAGAACAGATAGATACTTTTAAGTGTTTTACAAGATTGTATAAAATCGACTTACATTCCATATTTATTAGTCATAAATACTAGTTTACGTTAGAAGTCATATATTTGTAAACTACGTTTTATGCATTTTGGTATAAGTAGGTAGATATCTACGTTAGTTCCTTAATACTCATAACACGACAAGGTTCTACGTGGTATGTGGATGTATTTTTTTGTTGAAATTGCGAATTATCGACAATATGTCTCAAAGTAACATCAGATAAATAGTGAACAATGATGAGCACCGCTGGTGTTACTGGTCGCCGCGGCGCCGTAGTAATTTCTCCCGCTGTGCGACCGACTGAACTTTCTAAAAATAAAAAAAATAAAAGACTAAAAGAACGAGTATTCGGAACCCAGCATCTTTCACCGCTCAACTATCGCATCTCTACACTGCTCCTCTCGATTTGAACAGTGATTTTTATTTTTTCGAGTATGGCTGCACTATCATTTTTCGACATTTCTATATACTTAGAGTAATTCTGCGATGTTTAAGATAACGCTTTGTACAAAAAGTTGAATACCGTGACTATTATTATAATGTATACTCCTCAGAAATTGGAACGTAGGTAATAGCTTGTTCGGGACGGGTGGGACCATTATTCGAGTGTCCATATCGGACGACGCGACGCAGTGAACGGTTTCTCATTCCCAATATTACATCTTTCGCCTCATACTGGGAGAGGCCTGATTGCCCTCAGATTGCTATAAATTATAAATACAAGTGGTGTTTCAATCGCGGTCTTTAAAATTGTGCTCCCTTTCTCGTCTAACAAATTGGCCTTTCTTTGTTCCGTCCGTGTGTTTATAACACAGGGCCTCGCCCTGTCATTATTTATATACGTACCTAGACAGTTTCTTAGACATTGTTTACCGTCGGACACCTATGTAAGTAGTCATTTTATGTCTTCCCATTATTAGGTACCTGTCAGTTATTAACCATGAAACCGTAATCTTGAAGATGAAAGTGCATGAAAGTACTGTGCATGCTTACCTTCCACTTAGTGAAAGTAATTACCTAATATAGACATCATTCTAATCTGTTTCACTGACATTTTCTGATACTATACCTACCTTTCTATATAGACTGGTGGTATGTGTTCCGTTTATTTCTTCTTTAGATCTCTGTACGTTTCAAGTGACGATTGGAAACAATGTTTTTTCTTTCTTTTCTTTTGAGATTTCGTCTCTTTCATAGCATTAATGTGAAATAAAGTGAATACACAGAAAGTTTCATGAAAGCGCTTTCATTCACCTCCTAGCACACATGAATAAGAAGAATATTTAATTCACGTCGTTAAGTACTAGGTATAATTTGCAAAGTGCATTCTTAGATTAGGGGACCCAATGTGTTCAATTATCATTATCATCTAATGACGTTGGACATTCAGTATCATAACGTAAATTAGCGTAAATTGGCTAATTCTGAGAGATGATAATGATATAATCAAAAGTTCTAACACACCAGTATTCTTAAGTAGTTGCAGTCAGATAAATTAGACACTTATTTATCAAAACATGATGTATGTTTTGTTTCTAGAAAGTAGCATAGAGGTCTTGTCTACTTCTCTACATTCTTAAGTACATTTGTTATTTATAGCAAGTAAACATAAGAATGAGAGATAACGAGTTTCCAGCTATATGATAAGTCCTGATTTTCAGATTAAATAATTTAAAATAACTTACATAAAAGTTCTTAACATCCACTTCTGTGTTCGCAGTATTCTTAGACAATAACGTGATCAATGTATCGGTACAATAAATGCGTTAATAGGCCATATCATGCAGTGTCTGTTACAATAGTTCAATTATATAGGTACCGTGATTGAAATTAAACCAGTGGAATTAAGGTCAACTTATAATATTTCGGCCTCCGCACGTCAGGCGCGCGGTATCACACACAATGTCATTGCAGCACGACCTAGTCATTTTTTTCCATTAACTATTTCCATTACACATCGTCTTTTGAAGCCAATTTTGTTAAAGCTGTAGGTATGTCTCTGGTGAACTGTCCACCGTCTAACCTCTGAACAAAAAGACTTATCAACGAGAACGTATTGAATTCTGGGCTACTCGGCGCCATTAAAATTTTCCTGTCATTGCCCTTTTTCCTGAAAAATTAAAGTCCTTCGTCTGAAGTGTTCCGCCACTTAGACCCGTCCGCCCACAAGCTAAGGATAAATAAATATCTACCTACTTGTATACCGATTTGCTATTTTAGATACAGCTCTGCTTGCTCTGTTTATGACAGCATATTTTATAATTACTCGGAAACAAGAAAATGAAATAGATTTACCGTTAAAATAAACTGGCAATTTCTAAAACCATATTATTATATAGGAAAACATTAATAAAACAATATTGTAAATCAACAAATTAATTGGACTGAAGTTCGTTAATGATTTATAGATAGATACCAATAATTAATTTATTTGTATCTTAAATTACAGTTTGCTGTCTCTAAAATCATTTTATATAATATTTCTTAGTATCCGCCTTTTGCGTTGGTCTAAATATAATGTTAACGACATCTCTCATATATACTGTTTAGAGACTGCTGGTATCGAAGCGTCCCTACCTACTTATAATACTAAGTTGCCGATAAATATGCATCTTGCCGGTAGCAATACTGATTAACAATGTTCAGTATTTACCTAATTGTAAACGAACACTGCCTCCTTGACGCTCCTGTGTGACTGTGACACTACAATAAGAACAACGTGTTTGCGTTGAAGTAACGTACGTTATTTTTACAGTTCTGAGTCTCAATCCTTTAAGTATTTCGGTTTATGTTTACAATAATTTTGTATGAACGCTTTGTAGTTGATATTAATGATTAAAAATGATAGTACTACGTTCTACAAGAAAGCTTTTATCGATTAATAACTACTAAATAATTATATTGTTATTTACAGAACAAAATACAATGCAAATGTATTTGTTGTGTACACGCGGCACATCTTGTAAAATTATTTTCAGACTGAATTTTGTACCTACACTATTTCCTCAGTTAGTACGTGCATGTGACGTATACTAAAAAGCTTTCTATTGAGATTGTCGTAAATATGTTTAAACGTATAGTTGTAAAGCCAGAGGAAACTCTTTAACAATACTCATTATCTTGTAAATATGTATCATGAATGAATTTTATAGAAAAGTTGACTTTGGAAGTAAATTTTATACTCTACCACTTGTATCTCATTAGATGGTATTTGAATTACTAGCGAATTTATAGTTTTAATAAGTACCTAAATAAGAAACATTGAGAGATTTACCAGATAACTTTAAGATACTATGGCTACCTTCATAAATTATGTGAGTGCATAAATGGTTGTTAATATATTCGTGTAATATATTAAATATGTTGGTTTTTGAGTACATTATTTTGAAAAGGTTTATTATTGAAAAGGATTATATTGATCGATTTTTATTGCATTTGTTCCTGAGTTGATTATTAGATTTTATTGATAATTATGTCTTGTTTATAAGGTTCTATGAGTAATTATTGCATGAATAATTTAATTTTATATAGTATCGGAATTGTTGTAAGGGAGACGTGGATGACTCGGTATCAGCGATGATTTGTAATGTTAAATACTTTGTAAATACTGTTAATTTATTGAAGGTCTTCCCTTGATTCATGAGGGTGCCGGTATCGGCTCTTAATCCATTAAAATTATCATTCTCTTTATTCAACTTTATTATTTCGAATTAACATTAATTTCATTTTTTTTCTACTTAAATACTCAATCTTAAATTCTTCATAGTCGTAAGTAACCAGATGATGTCCTGTTTCATAAAGATTATAAACATTGAGAAGGTTTATCTACGTCGCCCTTAAACTGAGCCGTCCTGTACAATACTTCATTATTTATTTTTAGAATTATATTTAAGGTGAAGAAAATATGAAAACAAAAACATAATTGTATTTTGATTAACCGGAGCTGTGATTTTTTGCTTATCTGTATATCTATTAGACAGTGTGAGTGTAATGCCTGTCATTGTACTCACTACACTGATTCAATCACTGAGGTCTTCCGAACCCTATGTAACCCTGCAATGCTTCTGCGTCGCCTGCCAACAACAGAATTTCTACGAACAAGCCATGTTTTTTTAAAGAACCTGTTTTTTACCGCGAATCTATTTAAATACAACACAACTATATAGGTATGACACTGGATATCGACAACGAATATTGACAACGTAACATTTTGCATGTTAATTGACAATGTATTGGGTTTTTCCTTAAACCATAAAACTGAAAATACGAAAGAATTTTTTTTCGTGTTTCACATATTAACAGTTATGCTTCCTAGAAGTAAAAACCCAATATTGCAATTGCTTGACATTTAGAACCCACTTCAGAGAAAACGTGGATTTATTTATCTCACACCGAAATTACAGTAATTGAATGGAATATTTTAATTAATCGTGCAACAATCATTTGATATTTAAGTAACTTTTAAAAACGACGCATAAGCATCGCAGGTAAGCCTAGTGTCAGACATAATGTCAGATTAGATCTGGTCACGTTAAATCAGTATCACACCGTAAGGTACGTGTAATATAATAAATGTAGAGCTACCATAATTTTTTACAACATTTACAGTTTTATAATGAATTTCTTATATTTTTACTTTCCTATGTTAGTTTGCTAATAAAATGTTTTTTAAAAATATTATATGACGTTTTGTTTTATTTCCTTCATCGACGTCGACAATGGACTTTACCTCTTCACACAAACCGTGAGAGTCATGTCGGTAAAATGTGTAAGTACAACTTCTAAACGATGAGCTGGCAACCAATACATGTTTACTTTTACGACCGAAACCGAGTCGTGACCGAAACCCACCTCATGGAGCTTTTGCAACTCATTATATGTATAAAACACTGATTCTTTTTATGGAAACCCTTTATCTTTAAATGATAAAACTACCTATCAAAGGATTTTTTTTTATTTTTAGGGTTCGATACCCAAAGGGTAAAAGGGTAAAAAGGGTCCCCTATTAAGACTCCGCTGTCCGTCTGTCACCAGGCCGTATCTCACGAACCGTGATAGTTAGACAGTTGAAATTTTCACAGATGATGTATTTCTGTTGCCACTATAACAAAAAGTACTAAAAAATAGAATAAAATAAATATTTAAGGGGGCTCCCATACAACAAACGTGATTTTTTTGCCGTTTTTATAGATGCACGAGTCCGACTCGCACTTAGCCGGTTTTTTATTTTGTATTTGTCTGCTTGTCGATGGTCCTTGCAGACCGTTTCTAAGTAACTGGGCAGTTATAGGAGAAACCTGAACGGTCTCTAGCCAATGAAGGGTCTCCACCAAAACTTCTAAATAAACGATCTACTGTATAAAAATCTACACATTTCTGAGGTAGGACAGAACATGCAGCTGACGCCGCATGAATTTGGTAAGTATAAACATTTGCACGTATCTTCAACTCTACACAAGAAAATAAATCAAACAAATCTCTATCTACGTGGAAGAAACGGCCACGTTTCCGGGGTTTTCTCTTAGCTGTTAAAGTACTTACACTCAAGAACGACCAGATACTAAATAAGTAGACACGCATTTTTTGCAATACAAACTTAAAACCAGGAAAAACATAACAAAAATGTACAAAATATTTTAAAATTGAGTTAAGTATTCTGGGTTTCCCCATAAAACCACAAAGGCTTATAGCAAAAACAAAATAAAAATCACTCTGATTTATGGTTGAACCCATATTTTCCAGAACCCACTACTGGGTATAAAATAATTGAAATAGTACTGATTAATTTAAATATATGTAATATATTCATCTTTAGCTAGCTAGTCCATGAAATTAATCCGTGTGAAATGGTCTTGGTCTTCCAAAATGAAGAGTAATTATGCTACGCATAATATGTTAATCTATCCTACATTAGTACCCATACAGTCATTACGGCCTTACGGAGTTCAATCAATCAATACTCAGCCTATCGGATTCCACTGCTGGACATAGGCCTCTCTCAAGTTGGCCACAATAGTCCTCCGTCTTCAAGTGTTTCTTCAGGTGACCAGAAGCATTCTACGCTACGATTGCTGCTTGACAGGATTATTCTTCTCTCGTGTCAGTACGAACTATACGGTACGAGAATAGATAAGGCCAAGGTAAAAAAAAAATAGCCAGTCAGTCCCGTCCCGCTACCAATCTTGCTTGGTAGCGGGACTGACTGCCCAGGTTTCGCTGGACATACTTGAGTATTGTGATTCGTAGAGATTTTCTTTATAGAACAAATATTATTTTCATATATGTTTGACCATTCAAAGAACCTCAGAAACATTAATTAATTAAGTTATAAACAATGACCCACATTAATTGTTAATGCCAAAACTCTTTAAGGCCTAACTGAAGCCATTGTGATAACGTTAAGATGAGTTAACAAAAGGCATATATAAATAGTTGGCGGGTCGTCGGCGGCCATTGTTTCCCGCGGTTCCGGCGCACACGCACCGACCTAAGGCGGTAATTAGTTCTATTGTGGACGGACCGATGCTATCGACGCCACAAATACTTCCGATGGATTTACGTACCTGCTTTCCACTCATTGTTTACTTATGTGCTCTTTATTAATCGTCCGTCTCGCCGACTGTACAAAGAACATCGCGCCCAATTAATTTCAGTCCAACCATTGCATTGTATAAAATATGTTAAACGAGAAACAACATCTTTATAAGGTCATTATAGTACCACAGTTTATATGATTCTTAAACTGTGATAGTACATTAAATTATAAAAAGGTGAAGAAACAATTTTAGATAAGTCGTGTAGATAAACACCTCCCTTAGTCATATACAGAACGTACGAGCAATAAAAATGGAAAAAAACTGGATTCGTATCAATAGCAACAGGGAAAAGCGCTACATAAGGGCAGACAACAATCCTTATACAGTAAACAGAGCGATCGTACGAATTCAAAATAACTAAGTTAAGAGCTCAAGAAAGCGGACAACAAAACGGAAGTATAGCGGACGACCTTCCTTCACATAAACATAGGTATCTCATATCTGTTTACGTACGCTCCGACGACTAATAAAAACACAAGCACATATACATAATGTTCAACATAAGTCGTGCCAACATGATATGTTATCGTATGTAAAGAAAATACACAAATGCTGTAGCATACCTACCTAATGTAAACAGACTTGTGAATATTGTGAGGCACTACAACTTTCTCCTTGTGATGGGCCGTCAATCATCATAAATTAGAGGCGATTTTCCAGTTATCACTTTAATATGACTTTACACATATGTATGTTTAAATGGTCTTAAAAATCTCTAAATGTAAGAACTTATTTTTATTTAATTGTAGGGCCTAACTCTTAGTTTACTCTTAGTTTAGTAACCCCATAGTGGTAAATTGCATTCACGTTTCACATTGGGGTGAAAATCATTTAAAATGACCAATGTGAAAAAACTGAAACAAAAATGAAAATGTAACAAAAATGAAACGCGAACAAATATAAAACTTCTCAAATAATTTTCAAAAATTCTTCATCGCTACGTTAGTAACAAATTCAGAAGCTGGAGCTTTTAATACCTGACCCCAAATATGACCTAAAATGTAAACACAGCTGATCGTGGCTGAGGATAGATAGATTTTAGCGTATTTTTATGGAATCTTTGAACAGGTATTTCTCTTTAACTATTGACTTTGGGAAAAGTTGTAGAACAAAATCTATTCATTATTATGGGTACTTTAACACCATGTATGTCCTAATCTGCGATTCGTTGGCAGGTTGGCGCTCTATTGGGATGCACACGTCCAGCAACGAAATACATCTTGTGGTGCCTTATGCTGACTCCGTAATTTATCGTATTGCAACTAGTGTTGGACGGTTCCGTACCCAAAAGGGCCATCTGTCCATCTGTGACAAAGGTATATCTCGGCAATCGTAAGAGGTTATAATTTTCACAGATTGTGTTGATGTGGCGATCTTAGCAAATATTAAAAAATACAAAAACCAAATCCAAAGGATTCGTTCGATAAACAACATTTTAATTTATTGCTCAAAACACTTGTAATCGCTATGGCTTTGATTTTGACAGGTCAACAATATTCATTGCGTGGTACATAGTTGTGGAGAAGTCGGATTGCTAATATATACGTTGATATGGAAATTGTTGACCTGTCAAAATCAAAACAAAAGCGATAACGAGCGTTTTGTGCAATTAGAATGCAGTTCTCTAAAAATTGGCTATATTTCCTCTTTTTTGGTGATACGAAACTTTACGACTCTCGCTTGACCGGCTTTTTTATCATGAAATCAAGTACTTATCTGAAATTACTTGCAAACCTCAAAAAATCAGCTTCACATTTCTATACAAAATGTGCGAGAAAACTTACAAAATTCAATTAAATTGCTAACTAATTAAATAAAATGATTCACAGTAAAATAAAAAATACCATGACCGCAACTATACGGTTAACCTACTTTTAAAGCTCCTAGTTAAAGAACTGCAGCTGCTGCTAATCATTAAATTAATTACTATTATTACCAAAATGTAATATTGAAAGTACTTTGTAGAAACTTACCAAAGATAAATGATAGGCATAGTGAAAACAACAGACGGAGTGAGCATCGCAACCAGACATCATTAGTTGGCGCGGTTACAGGAAATAGTACATTATGAGTGAAAACTGAGCATTCTGCATTTTCAACTGAACGGTGACGATACTCATGACGAATCACATAAACAGTTTGTTATACGAGTACCTAATAGTCAATAGTTGTCTGGGGAAACTCGTCTGAAATTACGAGAGTTTTCATAGCGCAAAAAAAATGTATTCGCGCATTAAATGGTCTGAATCTTGTAAACCGTTTTCAAATCGAATAATCCTGTTGCTTACATTTCCTAATTGGATAAAACCCCAAACAAAAATAAAGATATAAATAAAAAAAACGAATAATCTTTTAACTTTTCCCAGCATTTATATTACGGAGTCGCTAAATTCGTAAAATATCACAGTCACCTTTTTGAATACAAAATCAACACCTATATGCGACAAGTCACTCATTTTCTTTGAGAATGCCCGTGCCAAAGTTAGAACTTTTTAGAAGTTGAGTCATAAGGCACCACTTATTTTTGACTCCTTGCCTAAGAGGACGGCAGACTTACCTTATAAATTAAATTATGAAATTGTTATGCACTGCGGGAGTGGTTAATACAAGAAAGCTTTTACTCCACTAAAGATTTCTTAAAAAAATGTTCTTGCCTGTTCTAGATAATTTATGTTTATTTAATTTTAATTTTTAACTTCATTTGACATGTGTAACTTTTATTTTGCGTGCCTATATTGGTGAAATATATCTTGATCTATTTTTTATTTAACAACTTGTGTACAATTCAAGCTAAAAATTAAATCTATATCTATTCTATACATATAATAAATCTGTAGATATGGCGTGTCTGTACATGGCAAATATTTTGAAAAAACCTGGTTGGGATGTTAAACTATAACCAATAGTATATATATTTCCAAAAATGTTAAATATAACATTTTTGGAATTTTTGTCTGTTTGTCTGTTTATCTGTTTGTCTTTTTGTCTGTTTATCTGTTTGTTTGTGCAAGCATCACGTAAAAGCAACTGATCCAATGTTGTTGACTTTTATAAATAAATATTATGCTTATCTCCAAGTAACATATGTTTTTTGTTTCATTGCAATCGGTTCACGCAATCAAAAGTTATACGAATTTTAAGTTTTCTAGAAGAACTTAGCATGTATTTGTATATAGCATACAATTTCTTTTCAATAGATGGCGTTACGTGTATCAAATCACGTTGTGAGGAAATATAATCAACGAATATATTACTATTCTGATATTCTCAGTCTACGGAAGGTCTATTGAAATGATATCCGAAGAAGGTACTAACTAAGCTTTTATAAAAAAAACGAAGATAATGTTATTTAAAATGTATTAGGTACCTATCTATCTGAATGGCAGTGGAAGAGAAATACATTCAATTTCATAAGCGAGTGTAGATATTCTAAATTTTTAATTGTGCAAGGCAATACGATAGCTTAATTTGAAATACTCATAGATTTTGTTATGAATGCTTAAATACGTATTTATAAATCTATTTACTAATAATAAAATTCAAAGTGCACTTTGTCTGTAATTAAATATTTTTCCAAAATTTCGATTCGGTGGTACTATACTATCGATACAGAAACCATAACATTTTTTTTTTAGAATTATTGTGTCTGTTTGTCTTTCCGTCCGGATATCACGTAAAATCCCGTGGATGGATTTTGATGGGACTTTCGTTGTTGTGTTGCGTAAAGAGCGACAATTTTGCTGGTACATATATCATCACGCTATTGTTCATAAGAGCCGAGCAGCGGGGCATTATTTCTACATACTGCGAAGTATAAGCTTAATATTCGGATCGTAAAATCGCGTGAATCGATTTTGATGGGCCTGCGCTTATGCTGGTATATAAAATATCACGCTATTGCTCATAGATGCCGAGCAACGGAACATTATTTCCATATACTGCGTAGTATAAGCTGTAGACAGAAGTAAGTGCTGCAGTGAACGGTCGCTGTCTCAGTGTCCTGCGTTAAAACCTCACTTTAAAAAAATACACTTTTTGTAATTTTTTTGGAATGTTTTTATATAGGTATTTTATTTTGTTCGTTGTTGTCAGAACTATTCAAAGCCTGTCATCGCCGTTTTATTAAGTTTATTTAAGCCTTAGGTAATGTCCCAAAACACATAGCCATGAAGGGAAAGTACTTTAAATATTAAAAATTGCAAATTTCACTCAAAGGTGACTTCATTTTATTTTTAAAAGTAATAAATATTGCCTTTACTGATTTTTTTGCCTAAACCGGGAATCAAACTGACAAAGCTATACCATCTGGTGGCACCTGTTGATAACATCTTTATGGTCAATAATCAGGATCAAATCTCTCCAACAAACACACTGTCTTAAATTGAACGAAGTGGAAAAAATAAGAACTACTTAACAACAATTACTAAGTGCTTGAATTTAAATGTACCTAAGTTAGTCAATTTTCGTTTTATGGTCTTCCATCAATTTCAGACACAATGTTTATTGGAGCGATTTGATCCGTATTATTGATCCTATCGATTGGTGAAATAAAAACACAGATGATATTTTTTCGCATTTCGGTTGGTTCGATTTCCAGATCAAACTTTTTGAAATCTTTGAAAGCAGTACCTATTTCTAACTTATAAAAATAAAATGAAATCTTCTATAGGTGAAATTTTTATATATTTAAAGTACTTTCCTATTCCACACCTCGAATGAAATCATTTTATAGACTGCACTGCGTAAAATATTTTGATTTAGTTCGCCGATTGTGACTAGATGGCTTTGTAGCCATTTTTGTATCGCCATAAGGTTTCGTTACATTATCACAAATAAATATCAATATTCAATTATAATCCATTTTAGCAAGGAAATGTATGGATATAAGCAACGCGTTTTTAGTATTATGGTTATATGAACCTTTACGGTCAATCAAGAAGCGCTGAAACTCTACCTAAAGAAATGGTTTAAAAGATATAAGTGCCTTGGTGGGACACCTTTGTCTATTATTATAATAAATGGAATACATATACACTATTTAGTTGCTGCGACACAATGTTGTTTTCCGAGTTCCACGCGGACGGAGTCGCGGGCACAGCTAGTAAATAATAAATCAAACGAAATATTTTGTCAGCGGCACAAGAGAATAATGCACCGGCGCGGCGCGCAGTGTGTTGTTTGGGCGGTAGCTGTATTGTCCGTAATCACAGCACGTCTGTAGTGCTCATCCCGCTATTACGAATTGTATTGGAATTTCTTAAAGGTCTCAATCAACCGTCAATTCGGTCCCGTATTACTTGATACTACGTAATATTGCTGATATTGCGTAGTTTAATAGGAATAAGTTAGAGTAACTTAAGCAACTAAGACCAGCATTTAAAAAAATAGAACTCATTCAAAAAATCGGAAAATTGGATGTCAATCAATCATTACAAAAGTAATTATAAATAATGTACCTAATAAATAAATAATATTTATTCAAAATTTTTTATCGTAAAATACAATAAAAATCTTAGTAATTATAAAGGTATTTACAATGTCAGGTGTCTGTACTAGGATAAACCTGTGTTACAGTCGCATAATTAATTATAGGCCCTTTTCAACGTTAGATGAGTCGTGGGGTTAATATAAAATATTTAACAAAAAAAAAACATGAATAATACGTCACGGTTTTTGATGATATCTTTTACATTTTTTCGAGATATTACGGCTATAAATTACGAAATTACCTCTATGTCAGTACCCCAAGCGTGAGTTTTTTTACGTTAGGTACAACTGTAGTTGCGTCACGCTAAAAATTTATGAAAATTTAGGCAGCGCCTCAAGCGGCGAATAGCGTGACTAAAAATTTGTTTGACATTTTTGGCGTAAAGCAACTACAGTAACGTAAAAAACTCACACTTGGGGTACAGAAATCATCTTTCGTTGAACAGAGTATAGTAGCGATGCATAACTTTGTTATGACGTGTTGACTTCGCGTCAGAACTGGCAATCTCTAATTCACTTTTAAATCCATCTGTAACCCACATATCCATCATAAACATCGTGTCAGACAATTTTAAGTAGGTAGTTACATTTGACTTGAACTCACGCGTCATCCACAGTCAAAGGGTTAACCTTTGTACACCGATTAGAAAACCGCTCAAACTGATTTATAAAAAATCAACTACCAAAATGAAGCTTTCATTAACCGAACTAACTTTCTACTATAAATCTTACACGGAAGTTACATAGAGCGAGATAAGTGGACAGTGCGCCACAGATAACATCGCCTTCATGTAGAGTCCATAACAAAACTAATTTATAGTCGTTTCAGGAGACTCAAGAACACTAAACTTAGGTGACGTTTGTAATTAAATAGCTATTTTAGTGCATGATGGCGTAAACTGTAGAACATTGTATAGTATCAGTTAGCAATATACCTATTGAAATATGTTGTTTGTTTGGTTAAAATTACTGTCAGAAATCTCTATCATGTTGTGGTAGACAAAAATAAATGATCGACGATGCACTCAATTCACCAAAAAAAAACTGCAAAAATGTTATAATAATGTCTGAAGCGTAGTTCATAGTACGCTATAATATACAGGTTGTAAACGAATTCGGGTAATTCCTTCAAAACACTGATTTATTAATGGTATAGATTAACCTTGTACGGGATTTAGATTGATTAAATATAAACTTTACGTGATAGAAAAGATGCCATGCATAATTGAATGAAAGCACGGCGACACAGCTGACGGGCACGACTATCGCAATATCGCTCCACGCAGTCAGTTAACTCGGGACGCTAATTACGGGACGGGAATTATTCAGAACTACTACAGACAACCATGTTCCGTTTTTTGAAAAAAAAAATTGTTGAGTTTGGAAAAAAACTATGCGGGGTCAATCAGTGTCACCAGTAGATCACGCGGTTTGAAGGAATTACACGAATTAGTTTACACCCTGTATAGTGTATAGCAAATATTAGCACAACGACATCGCTCAGTATACATTTTATATGGACACGTTCACACAATGCTATAAAGTATTGTAGTTCGAGAGCCGGCTGCAAAAATACCTACCTCATCGGCTACCCCAATAGGCTATGTTTAGATCGTTAACCGACACTTAAACACGTCAAAAAAATCAGGTCTGCCAGAGCCGATCCTCGGTCATAGAAATAATCGATACTTTTTGACGTAATTTTTTAGTAAAAATTACGTCATAAGATACCCGAATGAAAGTGCTGGCAGCAGTTAACCATTGATTAGTTATGTAAAAAAAAGTGGGTCTGCCATTGCGCACCCTGCCGGAAGTACTTGGCAGACCCCTAAAATATGCCCTTCTGACACACTAAACCTACCTCATCGAGTACCCGGATGGGACCAACGCTAAATAATAACCAAGATGCCCCTGATAATGGATCAAAAGGTCTGCCAGGTCTAAGCTTGCCGGAACTTAGTGTTCAAAGCATTTGAAGTTGATAGGGAGCATACTTTCACCTGAAGTCAAAACAACATTATTTTGTTTCTTTTATACAAATTTATGAATATTAACTGCTTTTCTTATCACAACATGAAATAATAATAAATAGACCAAGAAAACCAAATAGGTACATAAAAACCATCGCGCGAAAACGAGACAGCTATAGTTCAAATCAAATCAAAAAAAATTATTTCACATAAACCAATACAGGCGCTTATGAAAAGTCGAATTTAGGTGCACGGTTCCAATTAGTCGTTTCCTATGGAGAAGAGCCGGCAAGAAACTCCATGGTTACTCTTTTAAAAAAAAGGGATATCTTTTACAATTTCAGTGAATAAGTACAGTAGGTACTATGAGAGAGAACAATGTAGTCTTGACCACAGACCTTGGAGTATAGTACCAAGTCTTGAGTACAAAATTTAACCAAAAAGGGAAAAATAAATGTAGAAGAAGAAAAAAAAAATACAATATGAATAATAGTAATTTACACAATTATATGTATAGGCAAGTCCACAAAGTTCTCACATTTACAAAAAATAAAATGAAGCTAAATTATATAAAACAATTGACATACTTAAATGTCATCATAACTTAAACAAAAAATCATTATAGAGTAAGATAAAAGATATCTTGAGAGTAATGATAGCAATAAAAATAAAAAATAAATAATCATAATTGAGGATAGTTAATAGACATACACATACGTCGTTAATGAGGTACCAGGGAAGCCACATGTGCAGGAACTAGAGCCAAACATCCCTGTCCTCGACGTAGTCCTTAATCTTGTAGTATGCTTTTTGAGTGAGGACACGTTTAATATGGGTTTTGAATTTTCCCTCGGTAAGATCTGTTACAGATTTCGGCAGTTTGTTATAAAAACGTACGCCATTGCCCAAAAATGACTTACTAGTTTTGCTTAGTCTAAATTTAGGTATCACAATTTACTGTTTTATGTATATCCCGTGTATTTTTATCATGAAAATCACTCCTAACATTAAACAAATGCAAATTTTTGCGTACTGTATATAAAATATTTTCTAAGATATAGAGTGACGGCAAAGTGAGTATTTTAATATCATTAAACACGTTTCTAAGGGACTCGCGGGAACCCAGGTTGTAAATGGCACGGATTGCTCTCTTTTGTAAAATAAAAACCGAATCGACGTCAGCTGCCGAGCCCCACAACAGAATGCCGTAGGACATAATGCTGTGGAAATAAGCGATATTAGCCTAGCTGTAGCCACATCAGTCAGCTGCCTAATTTTCCTAACAGCATATGCAGCTGAACTTAACCTCGCCGACAGGGCAGTAATGTGAGCACCCCACTGCAATTTTGAGTCAATAGTTATACCTAGGAATACGGTTTCATTAATTGTATCAAGTTTGTTGCCATCAAGCATTAAATTTAAACCTACTTGGGGTACATTTGGTAGAGAAAATCTAAGGCATTTTGTTTTATTTGCATTAAGTAATAGATTATTGGCTGTAAACCATTTGGAAAGAACAGTTAGGCTCTCATTGACATGTAAAACGTCCCTATCTTTCCTATCTATTTTAAAAATTAGGGAAGTATCATCAGCAAATAAAATTATATCAGATAAATTGGACATCATAAAAGGGAGATCATTTATATAAACTAGAAATAGAAAAGGCCCAAGAATTGAGCCCTGAGGCACGCCCATCTTAACCAGAGACCCCGACGATATAGCACCATTGACACCCACCTTTTGCTGTCTATTTGAAAGATAAGAAAAAACGAGGTCAGCAGCTCGTCCACGAATTCCGTAATGGTGTAATTTACAAATAAGTGTATTGTGGTCAACGCAGTCGAAAGCCTTGGAGAGATCACAGAAGATGCCAACAGCATCCTGAGAGCTCTCCCAGGATTCCAAAATTTGAGTGACTAGTTTCACTCCTGCGTCTGTGGTCGACCTACCTTTCGTGAAACCATACTGGCGACTGTGCAATATCCCGTTTAGGTTGAAATGAAACATCATCTGATCAAACATAATTTTTTCAAAAATTTTACTTAGTGCTGGAAGCACAGAAATGGGTCTATAATTAGAGGGGTTATTCTTGCAGCCCGATTTGAAGATTGGTATTATCTTACTATGTTTCATCAAATCGGGAAATGTACCGCTATCTAAACATTGGTTGAATATGCCTGCAAGTATAGGGGCAATGGTGTCAATTATAACTCCAAAAACCCTTACAGAAATGCCCCATAAGTCTTCAGTATTTTTTATGTTAAGACTTTTAAATGCTTTTTTAAGCGAAGCAGGAATCGGCCTCCAACGTGTCTCGTGATACTAATAACAAACAAACTATAGCTGTCTCGTTTTCGCGCGATGGTTTTTATGTACCTATTTGGTTTTCTTGGTCTATTTATTATTATTTCATGTTGTGATAAGAAAAGCAGTTAATATTCATAAATTTGTATAAAAGAAACAAAATAATGTTGTTTTGACTTCAGGTGAAAGTATGCTCCCTATCAACTTCAAATGCTTTGAACACTAAGTTCCGGCAAGCTTAGACCTGGCAGACCTTTTGATCCATTATCAGGGGCATCTTGGTTATTATTTAGCGTTGGTCCCATCCGGGTACTCGATGAGGTAGGTTTAGTGTGTCAGAAGGGCATATTTTAGGGGTCTGCCAAGTACTTCCGGCAGGGTGCGCAATGGCAGACCCACTTTTTTTTACATAACTAATCAATGGTTAACTGCTGCCAGCACTTTCATTCGGGTATCTTATGACGTAATTTTTACTAAAAAATTACGTCAAAAAGTATCGATTATTTCTATGACCCGGCAGGATCGGCTCTGGCAGACCTGATTTTTTTGACGTGTTTAAGTGTCGGTTAACGATCTTAACATAGCCTATTGGGGTAGCCGATGAGGTAGGTATTTTTGCAGCCGGCTCTCGGACTATTGGCTTGCTGTACGCGATAAACTTGAGCGATTCTCAGTGCTTTATTGTACGATTCTCAGGGGCCTAATTCTCCTAAAATAAATTGTTGCCAAACGCAATCGAACCACAACCGTCAGTCAGTTTTTGTTTTCGAAAACTTTCAAAATGATTGATTTTGTTTTTTGTGTCAAACAATTTGATAGCTTTTGAAATTGAGAACTGTCGGAATGAACGGTTCGGCCTTGGTTCGGTTGTGATTTATCAAGATTTTATTTTAGGAGAATTAGGCCCCGTCCGCCTCACTTCTACCCCATCCGTTGCCCGACGGATCTCCGTCAAATAACTTGCTGTACATAGTAGACCGGGTTGCGATATAATATAGCGTATAGTGTGAACGTCATACTATATTATAGTTATAGCTTATGACGCAATATGCTTTACTATAGGTACAGTGATATAGTGTAGCGTAGTCTGAACTGCGCGTTATGCCCGATTAAATTAGTTGCGTGTTCCAAGAGAGTTCAATCATTTCTCCAGGATGCACTAAGCCTCGTTATTGCAGCGTTTTCTGATTGGTTACCATTGAAGATTCTGACTCAGAGAAGATAAGAAAGGCTTCTTCAAAAAAAAACTAGATACTCTTGGATTAATTATATTTCCAATATGGGCTCATATCATCATTAAATCCAATGATATAGACTTATAAAGCGATTACATTAGATGTAGGTTATTAGTCGTATCTTCTTTTACTATACGTCCATTATAACTAGTTAGTGGTGCTATAATACCGCCCACTGCCGCACCCATGTTCAGTTAGAGGTCCATGCCTACCGAAACCGCTAGAAAAGAGAACATTATACAACCCCTTTACAAAATGGTTCTTTTGCCACCTTCTTCTCTCGTGTCAGCACGAGCTATACAAAAATAGCTCATGCTGTGGTGAAAAGATTAGCCAGTCAGCAAGGTTGTTAGCGGGGCTGACTGCCCAGGGTGCGCCGGACGTACTTAAGTATCGTCACTCGTGGAGGCTCCACCACAATTGGCAAACAGATCGGTCTTCGCAGTATGTTATTACTGATTTAAGAGCTCCACACACCAAACGCGGTGCGGTGCGGTCAGCGGCTGCCGCTTTTAAAGTACAGTTCAAACGCTGCACTGCACGGCGCCGCGTTCGATATGCATTGTCTCATATAAATGCATACATAAAGGTACGAGTTCGTAGCCGACTACAGACAGCAGCAGCAGACAACGTGTCCTGCGACACTACTGCTTCTATGTATTTCTATGAAATACCTTCCGCAGCTAGCGACATTTCGCCCGACTAAACGTCGCACGATCGCAGGCGACGTGTCGCCTGACCGCAGATCAGTAGTGCCACCGACGCTGGAGCGAAAAATAAGTTTTTTCAATTCCGAGGAAGAAAAACTGATAAACCAGGTGGCGCCAGGGGCGGATTTCCCTACAGGCCAGGTAGGCCCAGGCCTAGGGCGGCAAAATATAGGGGGCGGTAAAATTTGGTGGGTTTCTTTTTTAGTAAGTAGTCGCTCCGTCTTTGATCCAACCAGAAGCCAACTCAAACTCAATAAACTCACCTCAAATGTAAAAACTCAAAAATATGACAAAAGAGTCTCGCAAAAAAAAATTACGCGTATGGCGATTACGATATAGTTCATTTAATTTTTCGTGATTTACAGCGAGTAGGGGGCGGCAATATTTCATAGGCTTAGGGCAGCCAACGTATCAAATCCGCCCCTGGGTGGCCCAATATTCTGTACTGTACGATGCTCTCCATTTCAGCATTGAACGTGTGGCTTGTCGTTTTTTCTCTCTATACTTGTATAATAAAAACAAGTCATCGTCGTCTTCTTCTTCTTCTAGCAAAAGATACAAAAGTAAATAGCGATCGCTAATCCTAAACAGGTCAGACATCTTATCTCATGGAACATTCAGAACTATTAACTGGAATACAGCGTTGCTGTCTGCTGCAGCCATCTGCAGTTAGGTTCGGAATCATGACTGCAGCGACATGACGCTGCGACATGTCGCTGCGACATGTCGCAACGTCACGTCGTCAGCTGCTGCTGTCTGCAGTCGCCTACGAACTCGTACCATTATTCGTTAGCATTTGGTGTTTGAAGCTTCTTACAATAGGATACTGCAGCCCCTTGTGATACTCACGGGAAGAGATCTCCGAAGTTAATTCGATGTTGGAAAGGATAAGGTCAATGATCATGTCATAAATAGTTGCAAACATATCAAAATGCATCGGCACTTAATTCTATATCACTTTGACTTTTACGAGCTCTTTGAAGAATTATACGAAACATATTGCTGCAGTTGATGCCATTGTCAAAAATAAACCTAATATGGTATTCTAATTCGCCTTCTTAGTATTCTGCACACGCCCAGGCTGACAAAGAAAATGCGTTTGCTATTTTCAAAATTGCTATATTAAGACGATACTTTGTTGTCTAGACGTTGGAGTTGGACGATCATTTTTTTACAGATAATATTTAGAACAAATTAGTCATTTGCAGTCAGTCTACATTTTGATTTACATAATGTTAACACATTAATCGATGTAGCCATTTAATCAAAGCAGTTAGTGTAAAGTTGGTCATTCGTGCAAAATGTGTATGGCATTTTAATTGACTTTTTATAGGATATACTGCCTTTTTTGAGAATGAAAAGATACAAAGTAATCATGAGTCAATTGAGGCCTAAGCGAGTTTCCTTCCAACGAATTCCCATTAACAACCATATACGGATGATTCTGTCACAGAAAAATACATATCTTTGCAGTTTGTCGAACTATTACATTTAACAGTTTTCTAGAAAGTCCTTTTTTTTTCTCTCTTGTCTGTACGAGCTACACAAAAATAGCTCATGCTGTGGTGAAAAGATTAGCCAGTCAGCAAGGTTGGTAGCGGGGCTGACTGCCCAGGGTGCGCCGGACGTACTGAAGTATCGTCACTCGTGGAGGCTCTTTTCATGCACACCCTCCTGAAAGTCTTAGAAAGTCCTGATTCAGTACGGTATTACTTAATTTTATGTCCACATAATTATATTAACAAAACATTACGCCTGTATTCCCCGAAGGATTAGGCAGAGGTGTAAGGTACACCCTCATTTCGCCGTTATGTCTAAGTCTCATGTAATAGGGGGCGAGCCTATTGCCATCAACCGGGCACAAATCCAGACTCCAGGCTGCTACTGGGAAATTCCACACGGAAAAACCCAATAACACTTTATCCGACCTAGGAATCTAACCCAGGACCTCATGCTCAGCTGTCGCGCTTACGACCACTACACCAACGAGGCAGTCATAATTATATTAATTAAGGTTCTTCACTACTCTACGTCTGACAAATCTTGTTTTGCTAGATCAACGGGTACAGATTGTCAGTTGGGAGTGCAAATTGACATATTATTATGTATGTATCATCTACATGAACCTGGATGTTATGCAGACCGTCCCCTAATAACAATCCCTCCTTCAAGTATCTACATTATTTTAGTAGATTTCTGTTAAACGGAGAAAGTATGCATCCTTGAGGGACACCATGTAGGTAATATAATCAACATCAACCGTGGGTTTTTACTTAGCACACCATATTTGCCGACTGCAGCTAATATGTGGATATGGATGACATCGTTAAAATACAAAACAATGTTCATTAAAATACTGATAACATTATTATGTTAAACACAATCGAATGCTTATGATGATTCATAAATTATTTTTCATAGATTATCTCGAAGTCATTTATCATTACTTAAAACATAAGGATAGTGTTTTCCCAATACCCTCGACTTAAAACACCAGAATATGGTGTATGTTAGCAATTACCATTCAACTGATATATCTTAGGATGCGTAACTTTCAGGATTAATAGAACGTGCATCGTAAATAAAATTGTATTTCTTGGTAATGTCTTTTAGACTTAATAAGTAAATAATAAAGATAGATTTAAACAGTTCATGGTGCCATTTATAATTTTGGTTGAGACACACTCATGTTGACACGAAAGTACACGAGAAATGTGGGTAAAAAAAAGTACGAGAAATAATGGTAAAAAAATACGATTTGTTAGATTATGCCACGCCGACATAGTTGAGTTTAATATAATCACAAATATTAAAAATGTACTCTTAGTTTACAAAAAACTTCAATATGTGTAGGTACCTGCTGCAAAATTACAAACACACTTAACTTAATTTAAATGAAATTATTTCAACGATGTTTATTAAGTTCTGTTGCATTAAAATGTCTTAGAACAAAAATAAATAAATACATAACTACTCTAAATTAACTATAAGCTATCTAGTTAACTGTGCACTGGCGACTGACAGACACGCCTTTGGGATCTTACCCTGGTTTTGATATCACAAAAGTACAAAATATCATAATCGCAGTACATTTTACATCTACAACACAATATACAACCGAAAAAAAAATTGGCAAACACAGTTTATCTCATCATGTATTCAAAACAAGTGTTATTATGATCTATATGTATTGCCCTATTTAATGAGTTAATGAGGTGAACTTAACAATCTATAAAAAATGTGTTTTATAATGATACATTATTAAAATAAAAAGTAAAAAAAAAATGTTGAAGAAATTCAAATGTATCAGTGAATATTTTAGGTTTAGGTTTTAGTTTGTAAACCAACGTTATATTATGTTCATGTTGGGCCTTACATTACTACTTTAAAGATAAGTTTCAATATATAACACCTATCATTCGTTCACAAAGCCAGGTATGCAAGTTTCTGACAATCGACGATTTAAGTCAAAAATAGAACATATTATTCGGAAGTTCGTACGCATGCACGTAACGACGACATAATTGTAAAACGTACTGTGGTAGTCAAAAACAGACTTTGTCGAGTATCTGATACTTGCGCCAACTTATGTATCAAAGGGCCTTAGTTTCAAGAAACATTAAATAGGTTTCCCTTTACGTCGTGTATAAAACAGATCTGATATGTTACAATTATTATTAAAATAAGATGACATACATCTTCTATTACAACAAGTAAGAAACTACATAAAGATATTCACTTCTTAAGTTTTCTTTACTTCTTAGGGTCCCTGTAGACACCCATGAAGAGAATAGAGTTGGTGGGGCGTTCGTAGATGAGATATACGAAGGGGAAGTTAGCAATGAAACGACTTGGCTCTGCGGGCCGAGATGATCGGAAACCGAAGATCGCTGTTGCCGCTGCAGCCACAGTGCCTGTAAATAAAATTATCAATTATAGACTAGGTACTCATTTAAACAAAGTTGGCTATGAAACTCATTATAAAAGAAAGAAAGGTGCTTTAAATAAACGTAATCAATTATTTAAAAAAAATTGTAGTAACTACTGGGGAGCAATGAATCCGGGTTACCAATATAAACCTTAACCCCCTTATTACAAAAGATGGTTTAAACCAATACTAAGGTAAACCCAGGTTTAAAATATACCCATCACTTTCTTATGTCATATAACAAAAAGAGACGGGGCTATTTTAAAACCTAGGTTTTTCTTAGACCATCTTTTGTAATAAGGGGGTAAGGGTCTCCCTAGACTTATCGACGCGGAATTGGCTTGGGCCGGTCGAAAAAAGCTTATTGGATACTTTTTAAGGGTGTAAATGTCGTCGTTCGCTGAAGGTGATTCTCTTCTTTAATTAACAAGTTTCAATTTGATTTTATTTCGTGAATGAAATACAGAACTCATTTTGTTCAGATATAACATTCATTTAATATATGTTCTGCTAATAGGTAATAAATAACAAGTCACGTACACTGCTTGTGTGCAGCAAAAACACATTCTCGGTTTTCCTCTTGTTCTTCATTAGCAGAATAGTGAAAGTTCCAATTTCGTCAAGTACGATGTGATTCATAAATGCATGACCGTTCTATACAATGACCATAATGACAAACTAAATAAACATTTCGTCTATGAATGACTTGCTGATTTGCGAAATCTTAAACAGTAATTGATTTGCGGTTACATACCTTCCTCATCGTTTTGTATCTTGGCCTTGTGGACGGCATCGTCGAAGAGAACGCCATGCTGTTCCGTCAGCGTGCTGAAGTCAGCGCTCACGTTGAACAAATCACCAACTCCTAGTGTTTCCAACACCTGAAAAAAAAACAAAGCATTAATATCCGATCCTTAAATATGGTCTTTACCAATCTGTTAATTAACTGTACCTATATGATTTTTTGGGTCATTTCCTTGCCTGTATACATAAGATCTTTTCATTATTTTACAAGAAGCGACTGATGACCGACCTCCATAACCCTATCACTGGTGATTCTAGGACATGCTGTCAGGTTTTCGGAGTCCTGATATCTTGGGATGACTATCACAAATATTCATATGACTGCCACAATCGAAACCATTCGATATTCTAAGGCATGGGGTACGTAACTAAGCCATCATTAAGCTTGTACATTGAAACAAACAAGAACCCTTGAAAAAAACTTCGAGAAAAAAAATCGAGAATTTTCTTTTACCCGACTGTGCGACTCCTAAGACAGGGATATGTATTTAAACAAGCTTAATGCTACTTAGCCACAATATTGTATTGTATCACAATCAAGTAATTTTTGGTACTTACATCTCTCAAGGGCAGGCTCCTCTCGACAGTGAACTTAGGAATTTCGACGATGACCTCGCGGCCCATGTAGCCTTCTTCTACCACGGCTGCCAGGCGCTCCGGGGTCAGATTCGCGATTATGTTAGTAACACCTGCCGACAAGGTACCGTTAGATAATTATTTCTAACTAGCTGTACCCGCATGCGTTGCAATGCACTTTTTTCTACTTACTACCTACCTACCTACTACCTACCTACTACCTACCTACTACTTACCTACTACCTACCTACTACCTACCTACTACCTACCTACTACCTACCTACTACGGCTACTACCTACCTACTACCTACCTACTACCTAAACAGATTAAGAATATGGATATACTGATATAATTTTTTTTTTTTAAATATCAAAATTTTCTTTCATAAGAACCTTCTCCTGTCAATTACGAACAAAACAAAAAAAAAATTAGCGAAATCGGTCCAGGCGTTGTTGAGTTATGCGCTTACCAACACATTTTGCGATTCATTTTTATATACAGGGCGTCCCACGACTTTGCCACATGGAGGGGAAGTACCTTAAATACTGTAGATAGAAAAATGTACTGAATGAAGACTTCATTTTTATTTTAAAAACAATACGAACTGCATTCAAAGAATTTTAAATAATCATCTGTCTGAACCGGGAATCGAACCCGCTAAATGTGAAAATAAAAAAAACTTCAATTTTATTGGACTAATCGAAAGGCTTGATCAGATACATTTATTTCTTCTAATTAACATAGCTTCTAAAATAAAAGGAACACCATGAAATTTAACATTTATTTGAAATAATAAGTCACGTTTAACTGTGCAACTACAAACAATTAAATTTATTAAATGCTCTAAATGTGTCCCTTCCTATGGTATACAAATTGTAACTCTTTTAATAATCTTGCTTACCGTCAATTTATTTATTTTTTCATAGTGAATATTTGTAATAATACTTCGAAATAGTAATAAAGCAGAAAGTAGTACATATAGTCAGTTGTTATAAGCACGACATAGTCAGAGAGAATGCTATTCATTAATCTGAACAAAATTTTAAATTAAATGTTAAATTTCATGGTGTTCCTTTTATTTTAGATGCCATGTTAGTTAGAAGAAATAAATGTATCTGATCGAGCCTTTCGATTAGTACAATAAAATTACAGTTTTTTTTATTTTCACATTTAGCGGGTTCGATTCCCGGTTCAGCCAGATGATTATTTAAAATTCTTTGAATGCAGTTCGTATTGTTTTTAAAATAAAAATGAAGTCTTCATTCAGTATTTTTTTCTATCTACAGTATTTAAGGTACTTCCCCTCCATGTGGCAAAGTCGTGGGACGCCCTGTATAAGATTATTGTGATAGAATAGAAGGAAAAACATGACAGTCACGATTGTGATTCTCGAACACACCACATAATTAGATTATTAACTAATTATTACGCTTCTCATAAGTACCTAGGTACAAAGTTATCGGGCTCACCGCAGGTTGTGTTAACCCTCGTTTACACCGAAGTATAAAACATCTATGTAGATATTTAAAAGAAGTAGACAATATTTTTATACATGTTTATCATAATCGCACCCTTAAAACGACAATGACGTAAGTATAAAGAACATAATAATAAATACCTTTCCAAAAAAAAAAAAAAAATGTGAAGGTAAAAAAAAATTGAAAAGCGTTTTTCTCGAAAATTATGTTTTCGTACTTACGTCATTGTTGTTTTGAAGGTGCGATATGTTAAAAACAAGTAAAGACTTACATAATTTGTTTACAACTTGTATCTATCTATCTATGTTAGGAGATGTGGTTTCCGCACTTAGTCCTTTAAGTGGACCATTGTACGTGGGCCATGGCGGCCATCATTCCAGCCAGCCCACCTCCTTCCAGAAGCAGATTAGGGCTCTCAGTCCGCTCAGAACATTTGCGAGTGATTTCGGTGCGCCAAGGGTTGTTTCTCGTATTTGGGTGACCCCTGTGCATTCCAGGAGCACGTGTGCGACCGTCTTACAACTTGTATCACAACTTGTTTTTCATTTTAATCGAGAGGTTATACCTACTCATGCAACATTGACGTATTGTTTAGTTATCCTGGGCTGGTTAATCCCCGCTGACAGGGATTTATTTCGTTACCCTGGGATATCGCTTTAGCCCGTAATTCCGCCTAACAGTATTTACCTAATATGATCACATATAACTCTATATAAATAAACTAAAAACTAAATTACACTAATAAAATCTCAACATAATGAAGCTCCTGAGATCTACGACAAAGAACGTGAGCGCAAAAAGGTCAAATAAACCGCAGAATAATCCAAAAGATTACTTAAATTTGAATATACCGTTAACAACCGACTGAACTAGAAACCACACATAACAGTTCGCATCATTATTCATCAGATTAAACGTCCCTGTCAGATCTGTATCGAATGTAAACGAAGCGTTGATAGGATCGAGAGTGTTTTATCGGTGAGACAGATACTGGAAGTGCTGTGTTATTTGTATGTAACCGACACTTAAATTTATATCTTTAAAAAAAAAAGAAGCTTAGTTATAACAGCTCCTTTCCATTAAAACCCAAGCCTAAAAAAACTTTGGGTTGTATTGTATAGTGGAAGAGATTCCTGCATCGGGATTCGGGACTGATTCGCGATTTTGTACTCATATCGATGGATTTATTTATTTATTTAATTTACACGGCTTCAGAAACCGATTACATAAATCAAAGATTTTAATAAGGACAAACATAAAACATAAACTTATAACAACAATTCAATATTATTATTCTCACAAAAATGTAGGCACATAGCCAGTAAATTGGCGAATTGGTTAGCGAATAGATCGCAGTCCAGGTTGGCTTCCACGAGCTTATTTAGTGCGGTCAACACGCGCGGTACGGGAAACGCAACGCGGGCTGCAGTTTATGTATGCTATAAGTCTAAAGTCAAAATAAAGCCTGAAGTCCGGCGCCAAGCAGTTTACAGTGTTCCATCGTGTGTATGTGAGAGCCAGAGGGGTATACAATCCCTCTATATTTCTGTTAATTGGATTCATATGCTCCATCTTAGACCCTATCTGCGCTTACCATCAGGTGCGACTAGGAACAAACACGACCAAGTCAAAGAATAAAAACAAAAAGGAAAAAACAGTATGAGTAGGTAGTTAATAGATTTAAAAACTTGTACGTTTACTCACCCTCCTTCATGGAGTAAGGAGGCAGCAAGATGTACATGCTGATGTCGTTGCCCTTGTACGGCAGCTCCAGGATCTGGGCACCGAGCTCATCGCTTACCACTGTAAACAAAAAAAAACATTGTAAAAACATGAAAAGCATATTTAATAAACCATATTTAAATAGGAATGTATTTTTCACTAGCTGTCGCCCGCAGCTTCGCTTGCGTGAAATTTTGAACGCCGTACTTATTTATTTATTTGTTCTAGCACAAAATTGTACTGAGGCGAACTTAATGCCTTAGACTTATCACACAAAGATTAAAATAGCACACGACGTAATGTAGATCAAATCGTCAGGTAAAATATTTAACACCATTTTCAGATATCTCGTCGAATTGGTATTTTAAGGGCAGGGGCATAACGTGGCAACTAATTTTAAATCAAGGTTAACTGGAATTGCTTACTGTAGTGGAAAGTTCCCTTCTGCTTCATGAACGGCACAAGCGTCTGGCGTGTTTCTGACACAAAGAAGGCCTCTTTCTTCGTCCTCTCTTTGGGGAACTTGGAGGCCCATACGCCCTTGAAGTAGGCAGCATTGGCGAGTACCAGCTTAGTGGCCTGGGTGATTCCGTCTTCGGGCAGCAGGTCCTTGATGTTGTTCTTGGTGATGCGGCTAACCCAGTTGTTAATGTATTCGCGAGAGGCTTCGGGATTCTCGCGGAAGCTCTGTAAAATTATAAGCGATTTTCAGGATGGTACGAAGTAATGAGTAATAATTTTTAAAACTTGTACCTTTTTGAGATCTATGACCTGTAACAAAGATGCACCCTGCCACTGTACAGACGGCGGAATAAACATGCAACTTTCTAGCCTTAACAGATAGCTCAGACCCCTGACTAGCAGCATTACAACTAGTTTACTACTACTTACTAGTAGTTTGCCTGTCTGAAACCAGGCTTTGAGCGTTCTGTACCCCAAGTGTGAGTTTTTTTACGTTACTACTGTAGTAAAAATGTATGAAAATTTAGGCAGAGCCTCTAGCGGCGAATAGCGAGACGAAAAATTTGTTTGACATTTTTGGCGTGACGCAACTACAGTAGTAACGTAAAAAACTCACACTTGGGGTACTGTTCTTCACTTCAGAGGGGCAAAGTTATTTGGTACGCTTAAATTAACTGTAAGTGTTTAAATACACTATGCCGAAGATACTCGACCGAATTTCGGCGTCTATGTTTTTATATAGGTAAAACGCGACGTAATTTCAGCCTGGTGTGTCGCGGGTAATTTAAAAAGCATTGCATGCGTAATCATGCCGAACTTCGGTCACGTATCTTCGGCATAGTGTGTTTAGACACTAACGCTCTCAAACAGGAATTCAGCGTTCTGTTCCTCAATTCAGAGAAGCAAAGTTATTTTACTCGTACTATATAAGGGCCGGCTCTGCGATCATTAAACCGTATGTCCAGCATGATGATGACGTGCTATGCCTTATTATTATGAAAGGGTACGATAAGGGTACAATAGTTGCCCCGAATCGGCAAACAGTTTGTTGTTGGCGCTCTTGAACTCATAACAGTCGCTGTTGTTGTGTTAGTCAGTTATAACTTTTAGTAAGTACAGTAGTGACAATTACCAATGCCTCCAGTTCCTCTCCGAAATGACCAGCATGCACTGCTGCACCCCCAGCCAGGAGTCGGCAAACAGTTTGTTGGCGCTCATGAAATCATAACTGTTGCTGTTTCGTGTTTCTACTTATAACTTATAGTACAGTAGTGATAGTTACCAGTGTCTCCAGTTCCTCTCCGAACAGGTCCAGCATGCACTGCCGCACCTGCAGCTCATGGTCGGCAAACAGTTTGTTGGCGCTCGTGAACTCGTAACTTTCGCTGTTGTTATTCGTCGCTCGCGAACGCTGGTCCACTTTGTATGCCGTCATCAGGTTTATTTTGTCCTGTAATAGATTAAATAATATTGTTAATTTAAAAAAATCTTTGAACCACTACTTATGTTAGTCAGTAAACAAGTAAGTAATATTGTTTTTTTAAATAATTAATTCAAGAAATAACTGTATGTACCAGGATTAAAAGTATACTGTGTGTTCATTCAGGAAATGGTCTACCTGTGTACGAAATTTCATCGAAATCCAAATTCGTATACAAGGTTAGTCGGAAAGGGTGTTAAAGTACCCATGATAATGATTAACTTTTGTTCCCCAAAAGTCAATAGGAAATAGCTGTTCAAAAATCTCAAAAAAAATACGCTAAAATCTATAAGTCGCGCGGAGAAGGTTTGCCGATGGCCTCATGACGTCACGCGTCGATGGTCGGTACGATTCAGACGAGCGCGGGTAGCAGTCGGTGAAGTGGGAGGCGCAGTCATCAGCAAACCTTCTGCGCGCGACTAGTACATGATTAGCTGTGTTTACATTATCCATCCATCTTCACAAACTTCCGCATTTATAATATTAGTGTGAAAACAAATTAGGAGAATAAGTTAATGTGCTTACCATATTATGAGCGATTCGCAAGGACTCCTTCAATGAGTTTTCGGTTTGTCCACCAGCGGAGAAGTAAGCTAGTATCAATGCATGGTACACGGAGAAAGGTGAGAAGAAGATGTTGTCGTCAGGAACCGCCTTATTAATTGCGTTGAACAGGTTCAGAGTGAACTCCAACTGTCCTCGGTACAGGGAGGAGCGAGCTTCAGGGTCAAGTTTCTTTGAAGAGTCATCTTTGTAGAAACACTGGCTGTTGACGGTCGCTATGACCAGGAGGCCCACCGCGACTACTTTCAACATGGTGGCTCTGAAACAACAAAACGATGGCTATCAGAAACTATTGTACTAATCCTCGTTAATCCTATAAATCCGTGTACGCACGAACGAACATGAACATCGCGCACACAAATATCGAACACATTGTTGTGCCGTTACCAAACTGTGTTCGGCAAACACGTTCATATAGAAACTCGTGTTCATGTTCGCGATGTTCGTATTCGTTGGGGCATACACGGCTTAAGAATAATATATTTATTGTTAAAAATTTAAAAGCGAAGAATACCTTCACTGTTTCAAGTTTACTATGCAAATATGTATTGACTATTTTCGTTCCCAAGCATAGGCTTTTATACTATATTGACCTACCTCATTAGGTTATTATAACTTACTATCAGTAATGACTCATAATTATGTGATACTTGAAAGGTAGGCATAATTAGGGCACCGTTATCACTAAGAAAAAGTGTTTGTTTTTAATGGCTATTGGGGTATTTTTTTAACAAGAAAATTGTGTTTTATTCATATTTAAAGTTCTGACGTTAAACATTGCAAGTATTCGGCTCAATCAACAAAATAATAAAAAATTGTGTCTTGATGGAGAAGTCCCCCGTATCCTATAAATTTTTAACGGGAATATTTTGTGTTCAATAGTTTGGCCTGTTACCTACCTATAACAGTCATAATTATTTATCTAACGTTGTCATAAATGTATTTAAAAAATCTGAAACCTCGAAAAATTTATCGCTCTGGGCTGTCCTGATTCCCGTTTGGTTCAGAAAATAGTTCGTAGGCTTTTTGTATTTAAAAATTACGACGTTTTTTTTTATTTATCTAACATTATAAAAGGTTTCTTTTAAAGGAACTAAATTGGATTATAACAATTAACGTAGTTTCGATCGCTGATCGCTCTGGAACGACACGAAGTCGTGTTCTGAATCCCTAGCTCAGGCTTTAGCCGTTAGTTTTCGCCGTGCACACTGTCATCAGCTGTGGTTCTTGTACTAAGAGGGACGCGCATGCCTTGCTTTGCCAAGCTGCCGATTTATGTAAACGATTGATTACTCTGGCTTTGGATTTCTAAATGTTTGATCACTATGGTACAATTTTATCATTTGTTTTCACTTTGTTTATGCTTCAATTTAATGATTAGAACGGTTTTAGTGATGCACTTATTGTGTAGATAGGTATGACAGCTTTCTGTTGTTTTAAATCTCTGCAACATCGACGAATAAGTTGATTTTTCTTATTGCTATGGCATTGATTACTCTGGCCAAAGAGATCGATGAAATAATTGCGTTTTTATATTTCATACTAAATAAAATATTACAAAAAAAAAACAATGCGTTTTCAAATTGTAGTCATGTGTCGCGTGACTATCTCTCCGTTAAACAAAAAATAGACTAACAAATTAATTACACAGAAGTTGATGAAGAAATAACAAATCGGTTGGTTGGTGTCACAACATAACAATGCCACCAAAGAAATAGTCATTAGAAGAAAAGCGAGAAGAAAAAGAAGTTGGCTAAGCGACGTAGGATGGCATGGATAAGAGCAGATCCTCTAGTCTCGATAATTTCAAACCTAAATATTTCCAAAACTGCTTGGTTAAAATCGAGGCCAATATAAAGATAGGCTTATTTAGACACCTTCTTTTCGAAATAAAAATACGGAACACAATTTATATCAACATATAAAATGCTTCAGAGAGGTCAGCCAAATACGCTGATTTTGGAGATCTTCCCATTCACACTAAACTGACCATTGGCTGGACACCCTTCAGGCCTCGCTAATAACTTCCCGGTTACGTTGAAACGGAAGGACCAACCACAAGCAGCCCAAAGGAAAAATACAAATAAAAAACTACGCACTGCAAATCGGGCGAAGTTTAGTTAGGTAAAACGAAGAAGGAACAATAGGGTTTCTATACAAACACGACGCAGATGACATTGACATGATGAAGATTGACAATCTCCGAACCGAAGTTATATTTTCTAAATGAGATGAATAGAACACGCATTTGTCTCAACTATTCATGACACTATGATCAAAAATGTCATTAAAATCAGAGTTTGATTAAAACATGAAAAGAAATCATAACACGAAAACTACAAAAAATCACGAAACATACATGGGGGTAATTCAGGTACCTCTAAGTGCTCTGGACACCCTATATAATTATCTATAAAATATTGAGAAAAAATATTGATTATCATTTTAATTAATTATAATTTTACAGAAAAAAGATAGTTTCATTACTTAATTGCCTGTGAAATTATATAATAAATGGAATTAGCAGTTTAACACATTTAGTCGACGATATGTGAATAATTAACAATACATTAAAAAAATCAATTAACAGATTCGCCCTCGTTACATTCTGTTAAGTATCTATTAAAAACGAATTATTGATTGATATTGTGAAATATGATGTAAGTAACGAACCCACGGTTCAATAGTGATAAAAAGTGCAAAGCTAAGTCAGACAGAATTTATCAGTGGGCATTTCACCACGCTTTCTCCTCGGTGGAGAGGAGGGGCAGCGTCCGCGGTCAACTACCCACGAACATACAGCAAGCCATTAAAAACAACTCGTCTCGAGTTACAAATTTCGCTCATTTAAGAGATTCAAGTATCATTATCATTACTTCTAATTCTAACAATCATTCATCTTAGCTCAATCCATAGACCAGTAAAGACGAAGTTCATTAGAAAACTCAACAGAATTCTTTGTTATTCATACATCGTGTGATAAATCCTTTAGGCATGTTTTGTTTTTAGATTAAATTCTATACAGGCATACTTAAATACATATGTTTTTAAGTCCTGCGAGTAGCAATATTCTTTTACTGGTAAATCTAAGTATCTGGTTTTCTAAGTAATAAAATATTATACTGATATTGGTTTTTATTTCAAAATCTCTTACATACCGAACTCAAAATGTTAAAAACCTGATGCACATAATTATATATTTAAATAACTTGAGAAAGCTATAGTAATTACCGTGTGTCCGATCTCTATACCTAATTAAACGATCTAGATTCAAAAATGAGGGTCATATCTGTTAGCTGCTCAATCTTGTCCGGACATGGCGTGTGATTGATTAATGGCCTCGCATCCACCACAGTCAGCCTCGTCCGAGGCTTGTTATTGCCGTCTCCACTCAGTTCCTGATTACATTCATTAAACGGATGGGAAAACCCCAGTCGCACTGTATGTAATGCTAGTTAAAGCTTGACCTGATAACCGACACGCGCCTACACACTGTAATCTAGTTATATGTACGTATACATGCGCGATACGTGCTATAACGTTTTATACATAACGTCTAAATTGAATGATTCGCCTGCACACATATGCGGCAAATGACATAATTTACTGCACTGTTGATATTTAGAAAACCAGTAATAATTAATTTTAATGGCTGCTAAGACTCGTTTTTCCTCTTGTTTTCCGATACTTTGATATTACATGAAGACAACATTTAAGACTTAACCTCTACATCTCAAAGTGATTCATCCAAAAGGATGTGTATTTTCGAGAATAAACCTCGACTTATGTAAACGAAAGTGGGACGCAAACTGTACCGTATCCGAGTAATGAGTCAGCAATTATGATGAAGTTCTCTCGATCTCACAGTAGCGAGAAAAGCACATCCGTTTTTTCATTCAACTCTTGTTTACGACTTAACAAAAAGGATGTTGACAATAGTAAAAAAATTAATAGCCACATTCATTGTCTATCTAAATTCCAGAGCTGCCATTTATCGTAAGGTTATCGAGTTTAAATTAGAGATAAGCCGACGAATGGAACAAAGCGACGCAGTAAGATCATTTTATCAGTAATTCAGATGGTGCATGCATGCACCGAGAGTTCGAGAGCAGAGTGGTCTGACGTCACAGGGAATCCCAGCCTCCCACGAGTAGGTCATGCTCACTAGCGCCACCGCCATTCGATTACCAGTAACGCACAATACTTGGATTTCCCTTTGAAATCAATGCAGCAGCGAAAGTCAGGCAACACGTCATCCTCGACACATTTGTTACACAACGAGCGAACAGCAAACCGTGTCAATACGGTATTGATAATATTTAAAAATACATCGAATACTGTGATTGATTCGAATACAATGCCGAAACAACAATGCGGTTTTTGGTATGAAATCATGTGTTTAAAAAAGTAAAAGGTTTCACAATACATGTACATATTTATTTTTGGATGCCAACGTGTAATGTGTAATAAAGTAATAAGGTACCTACTAGAGTGCGCGCAAGATAAGTCTGCGCGCGGCCGAAATCGGAACTAATCACGGTCCACCAAAGTGTGGGCCGTTTCATCCATTTTGATAGTAGAACTACCTGATTGTAGGAATATTTAACGGGAAAATTATGTTTAGCGATAAAAAAGTTAAGCTTAAAAAGCGGTAATTTGAACTTTTGCGATCATGGAAACGTTTAGCACGCCCTCAGCCACGCGCAGAGTTATCTTGCGCGCACTCTACCAATTGATTTGTGTTGTGTTGTTCAAAGTTCAATTTGTATTAACAGCTTGTTACTATTTTGCTGAAATTCTTGCACACACAAGCCAGGACTATTTAATTTTCACAACAAGGAGGTACCTAATCGTATCGGGCACCTGTATAAATTCGTAGGCACTTTCAGAGCATTTAAAAAAAAACTATTCAAGTATTGCTAAATGTTCTATTAAAAATAGGTGCTACAAGTAAGTGTCCTATCCAATTCTTGAGAATGATCATGTCACATTGTACTGTATTTCATGTAGTTATTATCATTATCACTGAAAGGAATATTGTTACCAAAAAGAGTTAGTTAGTGGTGGCCCGTGGTGGGTGACAGATCGATAAGAGCGCCGCCGCACAATGATTGTTAATATCATTCATGACGAAAAACTGGTAAAAGTTGAGAAAGATAAACAAATCAATATGTCGATTTAGAAGACGAGGGATGTATACTCGTACTCAGCAGACATGCGATAGTCGTTATGGTCAAATGGCCTAGTAGCCAAGGGCCTCGATCAACTCTTCAAGAGGCTCTCGTTAGGTGGCTGGATCAAGGGCTTGATACAGAAAACGGTACTCTTCGACACGGCACGCATTGCAAGACGATTCCTTTCTCAGGAGCCCTGACTTTGACTACCGGCAGCTATTCCAGATGGAGGAGGATAATTATTTGTAATATTATAAAAAATATTTAATAGTATGTAAGAAAATTATGTAACGGATATAGGTAATAGTACCTACTTATTATGTGGCATATTAATTATATGTTAACACGCATATTTTCATACCACTATGTACATGTGTAGGTACATGCCTACTCTAAACAATAATATACCTATGACTAAACAAGCATAGTAACTCATAACATTGCATTACATTGGTACAATACATATTCTTACGTATGTGACCTACCCTTATAAAACGATTCCACATAAAATTATGTTTCTATTGTGGTAATGAAACGCAGGTTCATTTTTCCACCACCATAGTTCTTTGTCATTAGAACACATTGTTCTAACAATCAGGACAAATAAAGACATGCCTAAACCCAAACTAAATTATGCTTAGAAAAGCTTTCTCGCTCCACTACGTGACTTGATAGTGATAAGAATTTAGCCAATAAACTATTTTATAATTATGATTAGCTATGCCCGGGACTCCGACCGCGTGGAAGTCGGAAACCAATTTGTGTAGATGTAACGAAACCATATCTCGATTCAAAAATGGCTACAACGCCATCTAGTTACAATAGGCGAACGAAATTGTTGAATTTCACGCAGTGCGGACTCCAAACTGTTTTAATTCTTTATTAATTTAGCCTATAATTTTTAATTAGGTCAGCTTAAGCAATTGCACCTTTTCAGGAAAGGTTTAATTGATTACGCGATTTAACATACACGTAACGCCGTCTATTGAGCAATATGGTACAAATGGTGCTAATTTCTTCGTGATAACTTTAAATTCTAATATCGATAAAATAAAAACTAAATATTAATCCGAGGTACGCACAATATTTGTCTATAAAAGTCAACCGGAAAAATCAGTCCTTATATGTGATACAAACAAACCGACAAACAGATGAACAGACAAAAAATCCAAAAATGTTAGAAATGGATTCTGTAGGTTACCCTTTAAGGCCCACGTTTTTTTTTTTATATTTCCTTCTTTCGGTCTCACCACGTCTACAGATTTTTTATATGTATAGAATAAATAGAACAATACAGGTTGGCAGCAGGCCTACGACACACTGATGGCAAATGGTTACTGATGCCTGTGAAACTTGCAACACCAAGGTGATTACCGATGCGTTGCCGACAAACTTGAAAAGTTTCATGTGCCTGTAATACTTTAATATTTTACTATAATATTATCCCGTGTGGGGGGACAGGCTAGAATATAAAACCTCCTAACAGCACGCTGTTAATAGACACGTGTTGTAAGATTAAAAAAAAACAAGCACGCACATTAAAATCTGGCGCCAAGCACTTTACTGTGTCCCGTCGTATATATGTGACAACTAGAGGCACTCCCAAACTGAATTTCGACAAATCATTCTACGACAAGATTTTACTTCCGACACTATGGAACTCCGACATTACGCTACTCCTACAATTATGGAACTTCGACACTTTATTTGGGACCACCGACACGGATAGGTTAGTAGTGTTAGGTTACTTTAAGCCCCAGTGTCAAAGTTCCATAATAGTCGGAGTAGCGTAATGTCGGAGTTCCATAGTGTTGAAGTAAAATCTTGTCGTAGAACGATTTGTCGAAATTCAGTTTGGTAGTCAACCAGAGGAGTATTGGGGAGTCCCTCTATATCTCTGTTACTTGGGTTCGTGTGCTTCGTGATTATGAAGTGAATGAGCTTAGTGATGTACATAGTTTTAATTTGCCATCGAATGATATTTAACTTTAATAGTTTTACTCAAAGAACGACTTAGAGAAAGCAGGCCGATTATATGGAAAAAATATAGTGAATAATGTATAATGAAAATATGAATCTATAAATCTGTGTATGATGTAGGTAAACAATTTGTTTACAATGTTTTCCTTAATCGATTTAACTTGTAACACATGGAACGAAAACACCAAGGTAACAACGATTTGACGACCAAACACCTGTTTACCGTATGTGCAATTTCATGAATTTTCATTGTTCAGATTCTAGAGGCCACGGATTTCCCATACAACGTTATATTGGTTTCTCCCACATTTCAATAACACTAGTATCTATCATTTTCTCATGAATATCTTCAATGCTAACAAGAAATTTATCCGCAACAGACTTGTGATAATAAGATAGTCTAGCATAAAAACATTAACTAAATTATAAATCCCAGCGTTGTAATGGGCCATTAGTTCCTTCTTAGCGATTATCAATGCAGGGAAAGTACTTTCCAAGAAGAGTTATACGACCTCGAATACGATGGATCTACAACTAGTTATTGCGGAGTGCCTTTCCTTGGGCCAGTTTAAGTTCTTGTCTAGGCAAAATATGAGGGTGAATCAATGGGTCTGCCTGATCATTAGCTATTGATAAGTAACGTTAAATCAATCTTTCAATGCAAACCCTCGATCAAATCACGTCAATGGTACCATAATATTGTATTTTCAGGTTTGCATGTATGTTTGAAAATACAATCAGACGAGCGGAAATGAAATAGATATTCATTGTATACGTGAGATCCCTAGACCAATTGAGAAAAAAACTGATGATCTTAAAACGGCTGAACCAATTTCTATCAAACATAGCTTATAAGTATAACCATTCCGGTTAAAGGAGCTTTCAAACAAAAAAATCCGCATTAAAATCGATTCATCCGCTTGGGGACTACGATGCTACAGACGGACAGACAAAGACTTAAATATTATAATTATAACACTTCTTTTTGTGATGGGGGTTAAAAAAAATAATAAATTTGATCAAAATATAACATTTATTATGAAACGAGTTTGATTCGAATTGTATAAAAATTACAATACTACATTCGGGCCGGGCGTACGACCGATGGTCACAAAGTCACAATCTGCGTCGTATGCGCATCGCGTATTGCTGACTGTGCTAACGGTTTTATTGAACGTTAAGTGAACCTCAGCCTTTATTGAATGCATTATAAAAACACTCAGCTTTCAATCTTAAGTTGAATGTACGTAGTTGCTTGATAGATCATTTATATTTTAGAAACTTACTCGTACGTGTTTTCTGCTGGAAACTTTAAGTGAAACTATACTTAGTGCATTGGCACTGGTCCATCCAAGCCTTATAACATAATCAATTTTTATATGCATTGACTTAGGTTTGTTACACAACCGATTGCACGTAAATAGTTTTCTTCAAATAACACTATAGGTACTTTTAATTGGCAAGGTACACCGAATCTACGTGATACAGCTTTAAAATATTCAGTCAACAGAAAATACAAAAAAACGTGTGATGAAACAAAGAGATCAAATACTATTTGTGATGAAACTTCAAGAGCAATATCATGAATGCATTTCTCCTTTAGCCATTTACAGCTTTTGGTGGAGCTTAACGTCTGCCAACAAAAAATAGATCGGACGAAAAGAAATTGATTCTTGCAAGAATCTGATCTAAGAGCCTAGATAAAATCCCTTTTGCTTTAACGTAAACGCCTGCAGAAAAGTCAAATTGTATGGAAATGACATTTGCACGACAGAAACGTTTGTAACTTCCATTAAATTTGATTTTGTCTAGGCCCCTGGGTGGCCTTCAAAACGATGGAGGATCTCTAAATCAAGACTCAGGAAGCCAAAATGGATTAAGCTGTGATGCCCCCTTAGTAGAAGTAGAAAATAAAGCTGTGATTGTATAATTGAATGTATATTACGTGAAAAATGTTTATTAAGTATTTAAGTGTATCAAAATGTATCGTTGGTAATCCTTAATAGATAAATAAACAAAACAAAATAGACAGATTTTATCTAGGAATCTAAATCCCTTCTCTAATTTAATAATTTTAAAATGTCTTGCTTTATCTTTTCCTGTTTCTCCTTTTGCTAAAACAATTTGAGGTATTCTCTTCTTATCTTCTTTCTTTTTTTTTGAAAAAAACTTTGCCCCTCCTAAGATTTATTTTGTATCGTGGGTGCGTTTATATACACAAATCTCACATACACAAACGCCCAGACCTGAAACAACCAACTGTATGCCATTCAAATTTTTGTTCCGTGTGGGAATCGAACCCACGACCCGTAGCGCAGAAGCCAATCGCTTAGCCACTACACCAAACGTGTCGTGTCGTTAATATAAAATAACTTCTTTATAAAATCTATGTGATACCTGTATCGAAGTTTTAACACTTATAGTCTTTGTCCTCTAAAATGATTGTCCTTTTTTGACAATATGTCGAATGTTTCTTACGACCTCGGTTCGTTTGGTCCATTTTTCAGAAGCATTAAGGTCGCCACACGTAACGTTTGCATAAGATCCTCAAACAGAGCCGGTACGCTGCCGGAATAATAATTAACTATCCACATTGCTTATAACTAACTGTATAGGTAATATTATTATGTGTTCTATGTAATAAAAATAATATTTTGAAGATTTTGGTCACATACGCATAATACTTTTAGGATTTATAGGTATAGTTTTTTATTACTACACTATTGGTTTATCAGCAGTGATCGGAAAAGGGTGAGCTAATTTACCTAAACTTCAAAGAACACAGACAAAAACTGGAGACTTCCTTACGACAACATTTTTTTTTCGGGAGAATTTTCCCGTAGATTGTCTTTCATTTGTTTTCAAAAAATAAAAGACAATCTCCTTTTTTGAAAAAAATAAACAATCTCTTTTTAAAAACAATGAACAAAAGTGTCATCTGGTTTTGTGACAATTTTGGGAAACAAAAATAGGAAACGAATTTAATTGTTTTCTGTATTATTAACATTAATATTAAATGTACTTTAGTGATGTCCCGAAACCCGGAATAATTTTCACGAAAAAAAATGTTGTCGTAAGAAAGTCCCCAGTTTTTGTCCCTCTTCTTTGAAGTTTAGGTAAATTAGCTCACCTTTTTCCGATCACTGTTTATCAGTTTATGTTAAAAAGATAAACTTACTTTAAAAGTGATATAAAAGTCTATGCAGCAAAGTGCAGTTTGTTTTGTAACACTCAGCGTGAAAATTCATTATGGATTGTCCCTTAAAAAGATTATTAAAAATCCAATCCAAGGTAACTCTGTATCTAAAATTTATCACGTCTTATCACTGTTTAAACTATACGTTTTCACTGATAACAATAAGCTTTTGACTTTGTTTGATCCACGTAAACGTTCTGAGAAAAAGAAATCTGAAGGAGAAATGTAGAGAAAACAAGTTTCCATATTCGCCATTCTATGATGATGAACAGATCATTAGTGTTTACTCCATTGTGCAGATATGAGAATAACTTTCTATTCCGTTTCAAGACTGCTCTTCAACTGTCAATATATCTAGCACTATTAAAAGCTTTTTTGACTTGCATTTTCTTTTATATACCTAGACTAGACGTAAAAAGGAAACCGATTGCACGGCTTTTAATTAATATATTGCTTATGCGGAAGAAATTGGTAATATCTGTGGAGTCTACTAGATATTTGAGAATTAAATCTTGTGCTTTATCTACATCACGACGGACAAATGAGCAACTTCTAGCATGAGGATATTCAATTTCAGCATAACACATTATGACAAGGCGGATTCACTACTGGACCAATCCAGTAGTTGGATCCAGCCTCGATGGATTCCAGCATTGGATTGGTATTAGACCAACACTATTCAGATCCAGCGCCGGACACTGGAAGGCAGTGTCGTACCTAGAGTGGGGCAAATAGGCCTCGTGCCCTATAGGCGCTATTCAAAGGAGGCGTAAAATTTGCAAATTAAACCATCAATATAATTGAAATTATCAAGTGATACCTACGACTTTCTGACTTTAAAAAAAGATCTCCGAGACGAACTTTTTAGTGTACCTATCTGTTTATTTTATATTTAGATTTAGATAATTTACGAAAGGACGTAACATCGATGTTCGCCCTAGGCGCCATTTTCCATTTCAGTTTCCAATAAACAGCCTGGAATCCAGCCACGCACTGGATCAATAATAATCTAAAGCTACCTTTATTCAGACACAGGTACATAAACAGTTATTATAACACACACACGTGTGTTATCAAACAGATGACATAGTATGCCCCATATTTTATATCGCTCATTCAAAGATACTGAAGAGCTAGGTACAGTACGCGTAAAACAACGTTGTCTCTCTGAAGTGAGGAACAGAACGCTGAATTCCTGTTTCAGAGCGATAAAGTTATTTTACGCGTACCAAATAACTTTGCCCCTCTGGGGGGTTACTATGATCTCTTAGAGCAGGAATGTTTTAATATTATTACGAGAGTGGGTAAGAGATAGCGCTAGAGAGCTGTCTAGCGCTGTCACTTTCCCACTCTCGGAATAATATTAAAACATTCCTGCTCTAACAGATCATGGTAACCCCCCTGAAGTGAGGAATAGAACGCTCAAAGCCTGTTTTCAGAGAGGCAAACTTATTTTACGCGTAACTACCTACATCTTGCAGTCAGTAGGCAAAGGCCAACACGGCAATTTATTCAGATTTATTAAGTTGTACGCGATCGTAAATAACTTCAGTATAAATATGTGCATGCACATCAAATCAACGTATATGCATATACGTTGATTTGAGCATAAATAATATTCAATAATATATTCCACAATTTTCCAGTTAACCATCAAAATGATTGATACCTCTTAGAATCAATAATCATTAGTTTCGTTCCTGAAGTTGATATATTATTCTCCGAAATGCGCAATGAAAGCAACTCATGTACAACTTGACTGGTTGGTCACTTTACATCCTATAACCAAGAACTGTGCCCATCATTCTGAACAACTTTTATTATGGGCCATAATCTGAATTCGTGAAAAAATAATCAGCTGTTCCGTACGAAATGTATGGAACAGCAGTTTTTTTTTCAAGCATTGTATGTCATCAAGGAAGGCCCCAATAAGGCCTATTCCTTAGGAAAAAAAACTGTAGCTCTAACTAATCCATTTTAATAAATGACACTTATTTATTCTGTGCCCATTACCTAACGGAGCTACTGTATGACATCACGTTACGTCAGTTTCTACCAAATGAGAAGAATAAAGTGTAAGAACTCAAATTGCTGATAATACGTTGAAAGTGACATACAATTTGGAGATTTGAATAATTCTAAACAAAGTGAAGATGTTAACTTAAGTTCTAATCTTCATTCTTAAGTACTTTTAAGTACTTCTGATATTCTAAAGGTTTAAAATTAAAATTACATTCGGTTGGTGAAATCGCCCCTTGAGTGTTTTGAAAAACCATCTTTTGTAGTGAAACGAAATGATCGGAGGAATGAGCTTAGGAACTAGAAAGTATACACAGTAGAAGAAAATGTCTGAAGATACTAAAGGGACTTCGCTACAAGAACTCTTATGCTTGTTCTGGTAGCTCTATATTTCAGTAAATTTTACGAGGTATGTAGGTAGAACAATGATGATTGGTTCCTTGGAACGTCATTTCGATTAAGCAGCCTTAAACAGGTATGTATCTAGTAATGTGCAACGAATTAAAGCGACATGGATGTTTATGTGCGCGTACTGTTGCGAAAATTCGTCATAGTAAATTAGAAAGCGTGCATGGTAATCTGCCAGGCGGTGACGGACTTGTGTTGTGTGTTGATACAACACAACACACAACACAATGTTCACAGTTACACAACATATTGTGTGAACCTGTCTTTATGATTAGATGATTACTGAAGAACAATGCGAAGTACTTAATTAAAGGAAAACGTTAGATAAACGTTATGCCTTTAACGAATCTCAAGCAAAGATAAAAGCTGTCATTTTCTTAAATTACTGCAGCAGACCAATACAAACAACAGGTACGAACTACGAACTAAAAATGATATAAAACAAATAACTCACCGAACGATGTCCTTGTTACGCACGAAGCTTGGTCAAAGAATTTTTTGGATTGAAAGTATAATCTTATAACTAAGACGTCTCACTATAATATACTGCTGTAGGTTTCTTTTACAATAAGTGTTATACACGGTATATTTGTATATAAAATACCATGCGGAGCGTAACGTTGCACTGTAGCGAGACTCGGAGACAGACTGAGTGAATGAGGGCCGGTCGCTATCCTCTTTTATGTTAGTATTGTAAACTGGTATGCGTTAGCGCACCAGCCGATGTCAACGGGAGGTAAAGTTAAAAGAATATACCTACTTTTTATCAAATCGCCCACACAATACACATCGGATCAAAAGCGTGTTAAATGAGATATAATCTCAGATAAATTAATCGTTGCGCGTAACCGTTAACTGTGTTGGTCACATAACTGTAAGATTTTGAGTGTCAATATTGCCCGCAGTTGAGGCATGGCGTTTAACGGTGGCAAACCCAAGTCCTCATACCTAAACCTGTCACTACAACTAAACATACTACAAGTACACAATTGGTTTACAATTCACCACCGTGCCAATTTGAGCCCTTTAACGTGAGCGAATGCTCAAATGAGTGAGGGTCACTTGCTTGTTTGTGACACTGTTAGATCGTTTCAATAAAAACAACATCTAGTTCGATTAAGGAGCGGTTTATATCCATACTAGGTATTTATCGTGCATTTGGACTAAACAATATTTGAATCGAAAAGGTGCTGAAAAAATTGATGCATCGTTCATACTTTCAACGGTCACGAACTCGTTACCACCATAGTTCAAATCACGGTCAACCTCTTTTTTTCAACATGCCAAAATATAGACTAGTAGGTACCTATAAGTTTCGAGTAAGCTCGTGAAACTGTTCCATTAACCTACTCGGATTACTTTTGAACGGTCATCCCCCGCCTTCTTAAGACAGATCGGACAACAATAGAATGATGGACAAAATGTCAAACTGTTAGCAACTTTCTACTGGATTATCCATTACTTATCTTCACTCGATTTTATTAAACGTTTTTCTAGGGTTTTCTGCTTCGCGGATGCGGACGAGTCCCATCCGCATGGGTACGAGTAGTAGGTACTAGGGTTTTCGCATTCCCGGCCTATTTGAGTTCCCGGGAATCGGGAATTTTTTCTCATAATTCCCGGGAATTCCCGGGTACCCGGGAATTTTCATTTTTTTTGTATAAATATAGTTTTTCTCGTATATTTCAACATTAAACTTGTGTACTTACGTACTTTAAACATGATAAATTGTCTAACATACCAAATTGGTATGTTAGATTGTTAGTTATTGGTATTACCAATCGACTTTTCTTATCAAAATAAAAAATCTTACACTAATTTAAAAATTGAACTAGGAACAGTTACAGTCATTTATTAAGCGACGTCGCGAGTTTTTTTTTATGAAAAAAGTCTTCTCTTCATATAATATGGAAAAATATTACGGAATAACAGTAGGGTGAATGTCTATAAAGGGTGTTACCAAATTCGTGTAATACTTTAAAACCACATGATCTACTACTGGTGTAGAATGACCGAGCACGGGATTTAGCTTGATTAAAAATGAAAATAAAGTTTTTTTTTCTTGCTGTAGCGATAAGTGATCGAAACATAACCAGCTAATAAGGTACAAATAAAAAAATTAAAATTGCTGAATTAAAATTTTATTCGTTGGCACATTTCGATGCAACTCATCAATGAATGAAAGCACGGTGACACAGCTGGCTAGCACGACTAGCACGAAATCGTTCTTTGCAGTCGGTTAACTCGGAGCGCAAAAAGGGCTCGAAAACAGAACTTTTTTTTTGAAAAAAAAACTATTTTGTATTTAAAATAAAAACCATTTAGGGTTAATCTGTGACCAGTAGATCACGCTGTTTGAAGGAATTACACGAATTCGTTTACACCCTGTATATTTTCATTATAAATCTCGAAATTACACAAAAGATAAGCATTGTGAAAAGTTTCTACAAATGAAACATTTACAAAAAAAAAAAACAAGCGTTTAGAATTTGTTTACTAGACAGAGACACCAGTACTGTGTGCTGACATCACGATACATTTACCCCATTCTAAGTTCACACCACGCAGTACAATGTCAGTTTCACGCGAGAGAGACAGAAGATGCTCTAAAATCTTCGGAAGCGTGCAGACCCTTCATTTTTCATCATCATTTCTTCATTTCAAATAATTCCCGGGTACCCGGGATTCCCGCCAAATAATTCCCGGGTCCTAAAATCCCCAAATTCCCGGGAATTCCCGGTTCCGGGTACCCGGGGCGAAAACCCTAGTAGGTACCCATCGGAAGACGCACCGCGTTTGGAAAGCTGTACAAAAAAGCAAAATGGGAAATACTTCTGGTTTCGGACCAGAACCTTTTTGATAAGCAGTTGTCGACCGATTCAGTTTATCTCATTCCGTCTACGATTCTCGTAACGAAAGAAAACGACCCCGTTTAAAAGCTTACCAAATCCTTCGACAACTGACTATTTGAATCGTTTTGAATCATGAGCTGACGTGCATGCCGACGTAATTCGCGATCGCACGCGTGAAACAGAAAACACCCTTATTACCTACCACATAAGCATCATCTTACATAATGCGGGACAGGGGTTGGCTATGGGTAGCAGCCATCTAAGATAGATTTTGGGTTAGGTCTCTAATGCAAGTCTACCTACCGCAAAAAACCGTTTTCCAACTATTGCATTTTATTCGATAGGTGTTCTTCAACATGGACAAAAAACAACACTTATGTGACCTTATTCTGTACCTTAGAGCATATTATACCTATGCTCTAAGTGCACTATACAAGGATAATAAATGATATTAAAGAAACTGAAACATGTGGCTTTATTTAGGGATACATTTCCTAGGTCATAAATGAGCCAATTGAGAGGGAATCAAAAATGAACACTGCATCAAGCTACCCCAAATATCATCTTTTTAGTCACACACAGCCATGTCACACAACCATGAAGTTTTCCAGCCCCACGCCAGATCACTGGTCGCGGCATTACCGAATCAACAAAATCGGCACTGCGGGCATCATTACCTAGCGAAGCGACAATAGGTACCTATGGCAGCCTTATGGATGATTAAAAAAACCGTTAAAATAGTCTGATTAGAAGAAAAATAGAGTCCATAACTGCAGCTAGACTGCGATACACAGAGTTGAGAAATTCTTCGATCAACGAGTAATATCTTTCCTTTCGCTTGTCAAATATTTTCAGCCTTTACCTATTAGGAACGATTGCAGATTATAAAAGAACAACGTCTTAACTATTTCAAAACGTGTTTTATCGCAGTTAGGAATTAATGAAAAGGTTGTCAAATGGATCATTCCCAACTGCCCCCACCGATAACGTCACCACTAGTGGCAAATGGTTTTTTTTTTATCCAATCCCATTTGCCACCAGTGGTGGCGTTGTCGGTGGGGGCTATTGGGAATGGCCCATATAAATAGGGTGTGTCTAAATTGGAATGCACTCTATATCTAAGCTTTTCCTATTTTTTCCGTTAATACGAAATATTAAATTATGTACCTACCCCCACCGCCATCACCATAAGGTTGGTTCTTTCACGCTCGACGTGCCGTTGCCCAGGTAGGACCGCCTTTGAAACGATATGCTCCAAAGGAGTTGGAGCAAAAGTTCTGATCTTCGGACACATCGACGACAATGGAGGACGCTTATTGACAGTGAGCAGTAACCCTGAATGTACTAGGGGACAAAATGTTCCCAAACGCGACGGTCAACATTAAGTCTACGTGACGCTGCAACGTTGCACTGTCCCGCAACGTTGCGCACAACATTATGAGACGTCATTTGTCACACAGAGTGTAGTCGTGTGCGCCACGTGCTGCTCAACATGTCACCAGTACTACATCTTCAGGCGACATTTCAATAAGAACTACTTAGTATGTGCGAACAAATTATTCCTAGCAAAATGTTGTTAATATTGCCTCACACTAGACTTTGCTCCTGTATCGTGTTCGGGGATGCGTTTACAGACATAGGTTAATTAATCTTACATGCACAAACACCCAGACCCGGAACAACTATCAGTCTGTAAGCCAAACAAATCTTTGTTCCAGAATCGAACCCACGGCCCGTAACGCAGAAAGCCAATCGCTCGGTTACTGCGCCAATTGAGCAATCTTTGAATTTGCCAGCTCAGGGGCCTAATTCTCCTAAAATAAATCTTGATAAATCACAACAGAACCAAGGCCGAACCGTTCATTCAGACAGTTCTCAATTTCAAAAGCTATCAAATTGTTTGACACAAAAAACAAAATCAATCATTTTGAAAGTTTTCGAAAACAAAAACTGATTGACGGTTGTGGTTCGATTGCGTTTGGCAACAATTTATTTTAGGAGAATTGGACCCCAGGTAAGACGGACGGACAATAGCGCCATCGCTGTACCGGTGTGAGCTAGATATACCTGCATACACCAACCAGCGTGTCCAACGTAACCACGAGCATTTTTTCAATATAGGCTGCAAAACCATATGTCCAGCAGTAGACTGTGATAAGGAAAGTATGCGGATGGATGTATTGTTGGAATGATACATACGCAATCTATCATTAATTGCGCCATTCTACGACAGGGCTAAAAGCTTCTTTATCATCTTAGTTAAAACATATTTCTTCGAACTATTTCTTGGTACAACCTTCTGAACCTGATAAATCAGATATCGATTGATTCGGTTATTTATATCGTTTTATGTATGAGAAAAACAAGATAACAGACCGAATCGGCCGAAAACTGACTTATCGAAGTTTCTGAACCGGCAAGTTCGATAGTGATGCGACTTTCAGCATCCCTTCACTCTGATACGTGTCGACACACAGATAACGGGAATACCATCGAGGTGTAATACCCGAGCCAGTCACAGGCCTGTGTCATAGCATCAATTAACTAGTGTGGTGACTCCGAGCAGAGGGGCCTGGTTTTGTGATATTAATGATTGGTCGTTAGCAGTGTACCTGGCCAGCTTGGTGGACTAAGGCATAAAAACTTCTCTTGCTGAGAAAAGGCCCGTGCCCAGCTGTGGGACAGTAATGGGCTGATGATTGTGATAATGAGGTAGCAGTACATTTATCGTTCTGCAATCGTCCCTAGAGCTTATATCAGATTGATTGTTCCTTCATTTGACAGTCCGAGTTTGTTCATTAAGGTACTATTTCGGACCGAGCTGCCAACTGCAACTGCCGACAGCACGTGCAGCGACTGCATGAAGTCGGCCGCAGCTGCGCTACTGGTTTGTATGTATTTATATGAAATGGCTTACAAGCGCCGCTGCAGCAGCCGCGGCTGCTGCAGCGGCGCTTGTAAGGCAGTTGCAGTTGGCAGCTCGGTTCGAAATAGTACCTTTACTGTGATGTATCATCTCATTCGTGTAATCAGATTAATAGCAATTAAATTGTCGCTAAAGTTCGTTTTTTAATCCCTGAGACTGAATTGACATGCGCGAAACGTCAAATTTGAAAAAAATGTTCCTAAAATTTACAAGTTTCACATTTGCGCCTGTCAATTTTGTCTCCGAGATTTAAAAACGGACAATAGTCGTTTTCTTTTCAGTCGAAACACACTCTTTTTACTTGAATGGTGTCATTTTCAAAGGTAGCTAAAATGAAGATTGGAATTTCCATAGTATAAAATGAGTTAAATAAAAAATCAGACGTAAATTAAAATATTTATTATGTAAAATATTATACATGATACAAAAAACTTAAGCAAAACCTATAAACAGTATATAATACAAGATGGATCGTGGCTTGCATTTAATGTTAATTTCATGTAAAAATGAAAAATAATTAGGTACACCCAGTCAAGATGTACGGGTAAGGCACCGCGTGTTCTTTATATTATGCAAGATAAAACATACATTATGCAATATGGTGTACTTTACGGTAGGAATGTAGACAATCCCTGAACATACTGCTCGTCACACGAAAAGTTGTGTGCCCTCGAGACTAACACAATATATGCTGAATATTTTACTTCTCGAGCTTGCTAACTTCGTATAAGTAAGCCGCGAACAACTTTATCTGTAACAATAAAAAAGTGTTAATAAGCTTGATGTTAAATGCAACAATAATCATGTGGACGCATGTCTTTTTAAGTTTAAAAATACCCCCGACTTTGTAATTTAGCTGTCGATCCTTGTTTTTATTATTATTAATGTAGTGAGAAAGTGTTTTACATGGGTCATACGAGCTCATACACGATGGGTCTTCAACTAGTCATTGCGGAGGGCCGATCACCACCCTGAGTGAAAGTCCTTCTTGTCAATATAAGTCAGGAAGCAAAATGGATTGGTCTGCCTGATTATTGGTTATTTTGAAGTAAATAGCGTAAACAAACTTCCGATCCAAACCCTCAATAAGATCAGCTCAATTATTTTAAGTCAATCGGACAAGCGGAAGTGAAACAAATACCCATTGTTTGTCTGAAATCCTTACACCAACTTTGAAAAGAGATGATCATTTTGAAACGGCTCAACCGATTTCTATTAAATATAGTCTATAAGCATAAAGACTAACCAGCATTCAAACGAAGAAAAAAGTATTAAAATCGGTTCATCAGTTTGGGAGCTTCGATGCCACAAACAGACAGACGTAAGCTTATAACACCCCTTTTTTATAGGGGGTTAAAAAGGTATAGCCTATAATCACCACGCCTGAGCAAATGACGTCTATAAACAAATTGTATATTATAAAACATGAGCTGTCAAGCTTTTATCGCACTAATATTATAAATGCAAAAGTGAGTTTGTCTGTCTGTATGTTTGTTACTTTTTCACGACTGAACTACTAAATCAATTTTGATGAAACTTGGCACTTGATGGATCCCGAAAAAGGACATAGTTATCGACATACCACGCAAGAGAAGCCGTGGGCGTCAGTTAGAAGATGTAAAATAGATAGATTCCCCTGTCTAAATCAATCTCACCAGACTTTCAATCCGAATCGAAATACATTTATAGGTAATTTTGTTTTCAATTCATCCAGATAATATCTTATAATTTATTTATTGTAATTAGTACCTGAACCTATTCACTTGACAGACAGATCTGTATAGCTGGGGATTTTTTGTGTCGTTTCTTCTTCACAGCACAAACATTAGGAAGCGGTGAAGGGCGAGCGTTTTTGGGGGCTGTCTTATGTAACATTGACGTTCAAAAAGAACTAAGTAATTCTAGTCTATTTTGAATAAATGAGAGTTGAAGTTGACTACATAAAAGCTGGTCTATATCATTACCAATTCAACGTAAATAAAAAATTACCATAATACTAATAAATGCAGATGCGTACCGATTCAATACAAATAAAATGATCATCGGTAAAGATGCAGGCCTTGACACTCTTGCGAGGAAATCCCTCTTACACATGAATAGTACCCGTGTATACCTTAAAAGGCATGCTTACCACAAACAGGAAAAAAATGAGTATTTAGTTTCAAAATTTGTTGAAATTGTTGTTATTTACCATGTTGCAAGATATGTTTACTAACTCCGAACACATTACATGTTATTTTTAATACCGTCTAAAAGTTTTCAACTAGTCGAAAAAACGTGCGGGGTTAAAATGTTTGACATAGAATCATATTTATACTGTGTTTATAGGACTATCAAAAGATATCGCGCAAATACAAGGTTAGTCGGAAAGGGGGTACTAATCCGCAGGCCACTTAAAGTACCACTGATGACTATCTTAAAGCAAGTGTTAAAATATCAAAATTCGGTAAAATAAAATTCAATGCAAAGTGATTTTTATTTTAGTTTTTAAAAATTCTTCATCCCTGCTTTAGTTGCAAATATAAAAAATGGTGCTTCTTTTAATTCATGACCCCAAATATGACCTAAAATTTAAACACAGCTGATCATAGTTGAGTATAGATATATTTCAAAGCTTTTTTTTTTGAGGTCTTTGATCACCTATTTCTCTCAAACTATTGACTTTTGGAAAAAGTTGTAGAACAAAAGTTATTTATTATCATGGGTACTTTAACCCCCTTTCGGATTAGTACCCCCTTTCTGACTAACCTTGTTTATCAAAACTAACCCATACCACTTTCGATCAATTGATCGAAGCACACCAAACCTCTTTTTCGAAAAGGGCTAGACACATCTTAGCGAGCTTTTTTAGTTAAATATAGCTAAAATATTATACATACTGTACACTTTGTTTTTATGGCACAGTTAATTTTAATCAATTTTATAACTGTAGGTATATATGTAAGAATAATTCGATTCATAGCATTTCTTAGATATCGGGTATTTGGTAGCGTACATGATAAGACTCACGAAGTCACGACCCACCCTGTGCCGGAGGAAAATGCTCGGGTTTTTACGCGGACGATTTTTTTGTTTACCAACTCGTCATATTTTTTACCATGTTACACATTGGATTTTGTTGTGATGATGTCATATGTTCGTAAAATTGATTAACAACCCTGCAAAGGTGCTAAATAGTGGTGACATACACTTACGACACAATAATTATGATTTATGTAGGTAATGACTTAACAATTACGTGATGTTACATATCTAGGTTTTCCGTATTGTTTTGCATAATTTTATGTCGCAATCGTATTCGTAAAAACAAGGATATGTTATAACACGTAGCCCTGCCTGGGATACACACTTATGAATATTCTTTGTAATAAAACACTTACCCCCTTGATGGTTTAAACCAAGACTAAGGTAAACCCAGGTTTAAAATATACCCATCACTTTCTTATGTCATATAACAAAAAGACACGGGGCTATTTTAAAACCTAGGTCTTTTTTAGACCCTCTTTTGTAATAAGGGGGTTAATGTTTAGTCCTGTGGCTAAGAATTGACCACGACTACGCTTGAGCTTTGAAGGTATATAAACTGGCACTGGAATTCGGAAGAGAGGGGTAAGAAACGATATCCCTGGAGACAGGATAATTACTTTCACAAGGGTGATTGCCTTTTCCAAGGTAATGTTGTTTCTTTGGTTAGAACCTCATTAATAGCATCGTGGATTTCAGCAATGTAAACTGTACGTACAGAATTTAACTTATAGTGTCCTTTGACTTCTAATTCTGATACGCACTATACAGCATGCCCAATATATTTTTGCAGTTCATGGCGGCGCTATTGCAACAATTTGTCAAATGCAATACCTTATATTTTAGTTGACTGCCTCGTTGGTCTAGTGGTCGCAAGCGCAACTATCAAGCGTGAATTCCTGGGTTCGATCCCCAGGTTGGACAAAGTCTTATTGGATTTTTCCGTAGCAGTTTCTCAGTAGCAGCCCGGGGTCTGGATCTGTGCCCGATTGATGGCAATCTCGCTTACATAGGACTTAAACATAACGGCGAAATGAGGGATACATATCTGCCAAACCCTTCGGGGAAGGGGTGAAGTTATGTTTCAGATTTTAGTTTTCCATTTCGCAGCCTGCCAAGATATTCTCGACGCACAGTAATTTCTCCAGTTGCGTACCCCATTATAATCAGTAGATACTCACTCCCTCGATATAGTTGCGCACGTTGATCTTCTCATTCTGCGAGTGCGCCATATCGTCGCCGGCGCCCATCGGCAGCAGCAGGACGTTGCGTCCGCTGGCCTCCTGCAGCGTGATCGTCACCGGGATGGATCCGCCCTCGCGGGACATGTCGGGCTCTGTCTACAAGTAACAAAAACATCACTAAACCATATGATCGCATCCCGTAAATGTCCTGAACATGGGCTTGCAGTGGCCACTCTGTAATGAACGGTCATACGAGTTTTTTTACGCTAGGAGATCCAGACAAGAGCGGTCTGTTGTCTACACTCTTGACATAACCCTTAAGCCGCCTTCTACGACACCAAGTGTGGAGAGGAGACAACAAAGAGTACTTTAACTTTTCTTTATAGTTTTAATAAGAGACCTTTATGATTAAGGCATTGGCTGACGTTGAAAATGAGGATGAGGATCGTTGTGTGCTGGTAGAAGCATAAGGGGAAGCATACACATCACCTGTGAACTCGAATGATTTCAATGGCGCAGTTGTCTAGCCCTCACATACACACAACGGAACACAGTAAACTGCTGACTTTAATGTGAGGGTGAGGTGGTAGCTAGCCAGGCGGATCGTATAGATCCTACTACAAAGCGTGCTGGTTTTTGTTGAATCTTACAACACACGTCTATTCCCAGCATGCGGTGGAAGTTTTATATTCTAGCTCGTACTCGCACGGGATATACAGGGTGTAAAAAGACCCATCACATAGCCGAAATCTACGCACTCTGTACATCAAACTAAACTACATTGACCAAAAATAATTGCTGGGAAACGACTTTTATTTTTGGGCATATAAAAAAACGCTTTTTTTTGTAGAGCGCAATGTGTGGTTGTGGCGAAGCCGTGCGTTTGCATGCGTGCAGCGGCTACACAGCTGAGCCAAGGCGGTCGTGTGCGTTAGATATTCGTTGCGTTTTTGTAACTTCAAATGCGTAATTTGTGAGGAAAAATTTAAAATTTTGATAAGGTTGTTTGGAAGAAAGTTTAGTATTATCACTTAGAATACGCTTCGGGAAAAAACTAAAACAAAAATGTGTACTTTGCCCTTCAATATCTCCAACACCAATGGTTTCCCAGGTATGGTCTGGTAGAAAAAAATGATCCCAATGATGGGTAGAATATGTGGTTTTCGTTATCGTTAAGGGTCTTTTTACACCCGATATACCTACTTACATACAGATGTTGACACTAAATGGATATTTTTTATGAATAAAATGCGAATTGATTCTTATGAGTGTGTTCAGTCCCTAAATGTGCCTACAGGAATTCCAAATATTCGTATTTGTAGTCTTTGAAACTAAGTTCTTACTAGGTAGATCATTCTGGTGGCGCGCGCGGCCGCTTGGTAGTGAGGGTGGTTTGGGTTTTCGGTCCAGGCACGTCCACTCTGTGCTGTGATACGCATTTTGTTCGGAGATCCCCTTTCCGCCCACTGTAAATAAAGTTACGAAGATTTCCTATTATTTCTACATGATTGAAAAAGCAACAATGTCCGGAGTAGGTATCATCAAATCCTTCAAAATCGTAGAGTTTCTCAAATCTGTTGCAGACAAAATCCTGTATAACCAGGTGGGGCTGAATATATTAGTATTTTACTCGAAGCGACCTTAACTACTCTCCAAGCCATTCGTGGAAATGACAAGGAATGAAACCCATCCAAGAATTAACCGCGGCAACATTGCTTAACCTGACATATACTTAAATTTTGCCACGACCCGTCTTTTTGGTTTCTGGATATATTTTCGTGTCTAGATTATTATACTTATTCGAAAATAGATGCTCATTGTTGTTGTAAAATCCCTGAGTCACCTCTTGCGACACCTGCCTCTATTTTCATAAAGTTGTATACAGGGTGTTAACGAATTCGTGTAATTCCTTAAAACGACAGTCATGATCTACTACTGATGTAGACAGGCCCCGCACGGGATTTATCTTGATTAAAAATAAAAATATATTATTTTTTCATGCGGCTTTGTTACCGATCGTATCTTAACCACCTAATAAGGATTCAGTAAAAAAATAAGAATTAATTTTTTTGCAAAAAAAAATGTTTTATTTGTGTGAACATTTCGATGCCACGCATAAGATAATGAAAGCACGGCGACACGGCTAGCAGGCACGACTAACGCGATATCGCTCTTTGCAGTCAGATAACTCAAGACTCTAAAACGACTCAGAAATAGAAAACCAAGTTTTTTTTTTGTTTTTTTTAGTTCATTTTAAAATTCTATTTTGGATTAATCTATGTCACCAGTAGATCACGTGGTTTGAAGGAATTACACGAATTCGTTAACACCCTGTATAAATACCTACTTTTGTCTCGCAATTATTCAAAGTATTGTGTAAAATAATGACAGTCTTGTTATCGTCCAATAAGGCATTGAGGGAAATCCCACTTCATAAATAGAATGTCACAGGCTATAAAAACAACAATTATCAGTTCAATGCGAACCTTCTTGTTGACAAAGTCAAACACTAGCTGTTCTACTTCTTCGGGCTCTTGGTTTGGCACAATTCTTATGGAGAATTTTCCAATAACCTTTCCTGGAATTACGGTCTTCGCTCCTGGTTGAAAAGCAGCTCCTAAAAAGGTATTTTAATCACATTTAGGCATGAATAAACACAAAGTAAAAAACTAGTCTTTGGGCAAATCAAAATATATTATACCCTCGATTCCGTGCAGTGAAAGGCTTGGGTATCTCCAGCGATGCATCAATATTTGTTCCTTATCGCCATTGTGAGCCAACTTGGGAGCACCAATGGATTGTCTGTAAACAAAAATAATTTTAGCGCCATCCTAAGGTCAGATGTTACATCTGTTTTCAGAGTTTCCGGCTTCTGATAATCTGAAACGTTTGTCATAGGTATTCTGTATGACACAAGGGACCGACGGGTTAACGTGTTCTTTCACGGAAAGGTCTCAATGCGTAAAGTATGGTCAACCATCCACCATTACCGGTCCGTGGATCGATCGACCCGCGCGGTAGCAGGAAACAATGACTGCTTGTGCAGTTGATACGACTGCTTGAGCGCTTTCGTGTATTTATTCAATGACTAACTGTCCATCCGAGCTTTTCATCTATTGTGGCCTTAAAAGGTTATAGGGGATAAATAAAACGTACCTATGAGCTATGTAAAACCAATGATAATATAAACTACTATAGATACGTTGCCCGCGCTCTGTAGTGGCTAGATGAATGCAAGGTAATTGCCTGACATCCATTTAGTCGCGTAGCAACCGTTGCCGCGGCTGTACATGAAATTGAAATAACTTGTGTGTAATAACTTTCTCTATTAGCGAAAAAAAATGCCGTCCTGTGTGTATAGAAAATGTAATAATTATACTGCAACTGTAAAAGATAAAAAAGTGTCATTTCATGCGTAAGTATCAAGAAAAAATATTTATTTAATTTAAATTTTTTCGATGCAGCATAATGGCGGCTGGCGAGGAAAATCGGTAACTTTGCATAAGTGTTTATAAAACCTACATTGTTTTTATTTCGATTAATTATATTATTTGAATATAATAATATGTTTTATTAAACCTAATGATCAATATAATAGACCAATACTCGAATCGTATTCGAATCATACTCGAATCGTACCTATCTCATCAAGAGGTCATCGCAGACATTTACTTAAGAGATTCTTACTTGATTTCTTTGATTATATAAATAAAGATTTTTATGTTTATATTACATTTTGTGTTATTAATTAAATAACTATATAGAATATATAAAGAAATATAGAAAGCAGTCCTCCTCGACACGGCGCGTATTGTGAGGAGGTTCCTGTCTCTGGAGCCCTAACTACCGGTAGCTTGGACCCTGCTCCCGATGCCGGTGGACCCCTATTTTTTATATTTTTAAATGTTTTTTTTTAATTTTTTAAAATGAAATATTTGAAAATGTAAATTATAAGTTTTAAAGATGTATAAAGGAAATAACTATAATTACTGTTGCGAAATACTGCATTCATAATTTTAAGGATAGAGAATTTTTTAGAAAATTATTTTACCCAAAAATCTACTACCTAGGTACCTATATCAACACGAGAAAATTGAGTGTCAATTTTTCCCCACATGCCTCTTTTTGTACGCGCTCGACCAATGAGCATGCACCAAAGAATAATAACGTAACCTAAGATATATATTTATCTCTTTCTAACAACAGGAATTCCTTAGATGACATTTAATTTTCTTTCCTTCTTCATACGTTTATGTAACTATCCAGCTACCGAATAGTATTTACGCTGATTTCGAGTGCCGTGATGTTGATGCACAACGCGTCTATTTATAATACGTCATTGTGTAAAACGCACAATGCCCACAAGATAGGAACCTACCCCTATTTTTGCTTCACACAGAACGAGACTTATCTGTATGCTACAACTGTCCAACTGTTGTTTTTTTATTATTGTTTTACAGTCAATCCGCGAAGACGCGGCCCACTCTTTGTCTAAATTGCAACAGTGCAAAGTGTGTATTATTAAATTGTTAATGTGTTAGTTCTACCGCCACACAGTAGTTAGATATTATGTGCATACGCATACTAATATAATAATAATAATATTTTTGGGACATTTTTCTACACAGCACCATCTAGTCCCAAACTAAGCAGAGCTTGTACTATGGGTACTAGACAATGGATATAATACTTATATACTTTTTTTTTTGTAAATACATACTTATAATACATAAGAAACACCCAGACGAACACAAACACTTATATTCATCACATAAATATTTGTGTCCTGTGGGAATCGAACCCACGACCTCGTGATCAGCAGTGCGACACTCGAACCACTAAACCACAGACGTCGCCGTCGTCATATAAGATAATAAGAGATCTCAGAATACAGAAAGTACCAGAAGCCGTGATCGCGCCTAATACTGAAGCATCAAAAACTACTCTTAAACAGAGTAGTTTGACGCGCAGTCGATCAGTTACTATGGGGACGTCATAACGACTACATGTATTTACCGGTGTCAAATTAAATTAAATTATGCAGTTTTGTGTCGTTCGAACCTATAAAAATGCAGCGGGACTAAAAACAAAACAGGATGGGATCACATTTCACGTTTAAGTAGCACATTCAGATATCGTCTTATTTAATTAATCAATAAATTGTTCAGTTTGTAATTGTCATAGGGAATGATGCGTCCATATTGTTAGTGTTGTCAGTATAAGAGTTTTGATTTTCCCTTCTTTTTATTACCTACTGAGAGCTTAAATTAAACGTTTTTTTATCTAAAACGTGTTTTATTCCTATTAGACCTTCTCTATTTCTTGAGATTATCAGGTACAGTTAGCGTCAAATAGGTATATCGCGACGAACAGACTGTTCATCATTACCTAAACAGCTAAAGAAATTAAACTTTATCTAAATGGGATTCTTGTCAGAATGCCAGTTGACCTGTCCTAGGTTCATTCTGAAACGCCCCTTGTTTCATTGACATAATTATACAGGATGTAAACGAATTCGCGTAATTCCTTCAAACCACATAATCTATTAATGGTATAGATTAACCCCGCACGGGATTTAAGGTTACAGCTCATTAGAACCACGCGGCACCCGACCCGCACCGCCTCATCGCTCGGCGTCCTCTCGTTGTCAGCAGGTGGTCCACGGGTGGACGCCGCGTTATCACTAGTAAACGTCGCGTGGTCAACCAGAGGACCTCGCGTGGTCATCGAGTGGACATCGCGTGGTCAACCAGTGGACCTCACGTAGTCAACGAGTGGAAATCGCGGGGTCCACGAATTTCCGAGTAGTCTGCCAGGGATCTGGTACATTTACGCGAAAGACACTTACGCGATTCCATTTGCGCGACTACACATTATGCGCGAATAGACTGTTACGCAAACCCAGTTGCGCGACCGATACTTGCGCGACTGAATTTACCGCGAAAGACATTGCGCGTATTCACTTCCGCAAAAGGACATAAAATCCGAGAAACGAGATTCCATACCATCACGCCTGTATTCTTCGAAGGGTAGGACAGAGGTGTATACTAAGTATGTATATTATAAACTCATTAATCACTACGTTCATAGAGGCTAGTTTAAGTTGGTTAAAGTTATATTATCTCACACGTTTCCCCTCCAGAGGGTGGGGGAGGTCAAAATCAAAATCCAAGATGGCGACTGTGAAATGTTACAAAATATGCGTTATGGGTGTCGTTTCCGTGGTTTTAGGGGGTGCTGAAGATGAAAATCAAGTCAAAGTAGAAATCCAAGATGGCGGCTGCAAAATTTTACAAAATATGCGTCATGGGTGTCGTTTCCGTGGTTTTCGGGGGTGCTGATGATGAAAATGAGGTCAATGTCAAAATCCAAGATGGCGGTTGTGAAATTTTACAAAATATGCGCCATGTATGTCGTGTCCGTGGTTTTCGGGGGCGCTGATGACGAAAATGAGGTCGAAGTCAAAATCCAAGATGGCTGTTGCGAAATTTTACAAAATATGCGTCATGGGTTTCGAGTCCGTGGTTTTCGGGGGCGCTGATGACGAAAATGAGGCCGAAGTCAAAATCCAAGATGGCGGCTGTGAAATTTTACAAAATAAGCGTCATGGGTGTCGGTTCCATAGTTTCCGGGGGTGCTGATGACGAAAATGAGCTCAAAATCAAAAGACGAGATGGCGGCTGCGAAATTTTACAAAATAAGTATGCGTCATGGGCAAAATCTTACAGCCGTCATCTTGGATATTGACTTCGACCTCATTTTCGTCACCAGCGCCCCTGAAAACCACGGAAACGACACACATGACGCATATTTTGTAGAATTTCACAGCCGCCACGTTACGGAGTTGATGTAGTGAGCGCACATCCATACAAATTCATATCAAGAATACGAACCGCACGAGGCGAGGCAGTGCGGGTCGGGTGCCGGGTGGTTCTAATAAGCTGTAACCTTTAGATTGAATAAAAATTTAAAAAAAAAAACCCTTTTTTTATTTCATTGAAAATTTCGATGCCATGCATAAATTAATGAAGGAACGGCAACACAGCTGACGGGCACGACTAGCCTGATATCGCTCCACGCAGTCAGTTAACTTGGAACGCTAAAATTACTCAGATACAGAATACCATGGTTCATTTTTTGAAAACTTTTTTTTTATTCTGCAAAAATCCCATGCCCCTGCATGGGATTTTTGCAGAATAAAAATCAATCAGTGTCAGATCACGCGATTTGAAGGAATTACATGAATTCGTTAACACCCTCTAGTTTTGTTTGGATCATTTTGAACAGTCTGTTCGTCCCTATATATTTGACGCTGACTGTACCTACTCAGATATAAAATATTGCATATATAGAAAAGCACAATTTTGATTTCATTATTATCTTACCTCCAATACTCAACGTTTTCCCCAAAAACGGGTAAACAATGTCTGACCTAGCAACATTACGCGGGTGGGAAGTGAGACGGGCGCGGGACGCATGCTTTGATTTTGGACACAGCGTACGGCTTGCAATTACTGTTCAACGCGGATTCTAGTTCTTTCTGTATTCTAAGTAAGAGATGTGTGATTTCCCTGAGTTTGTTTCGGCCTTTCTTCTCAGAGGTAGTCAGATAGGAAACGACGACGATATCTAGCTTTAAAAAACAAACCGACGTGTAAAAGTGATTATTAAATATCCAATTTGCAGAATAAACGATTTCATTTCGTTTCGATTAAATTTCAAACTTGAAAGGCAGACGCCTTTTTCTTCCGGCAATAGAAGTTATACAATCCACTTAACACCCCTTCCCATAGACCAGGTATTTTTCACCATATTTTACAATAGTCTTGCACCCACTTGGGACGGTCCATGACTGTACTCCAATAGTGCAGCCGTGGATAGTCCCCGGTTGGTGCCCTATCCCATTTAAGATTAAAGTTCTCAAAGGGGCCTCTGCGCGTTGGACCTGTGTCCCCCGTATACTTCCAAAGGACCGGACATCTTCCGCACGGAAGATGAGCCGTTACTAAAGAGAGATGTGTGCATACGCACCACGCATCTACCTCTCACAAAGGAATGGGACGCGTCCTCGTGGATGGAACACACTGTGTATTACATTTTTATAAGCTTTACGTAAAATATGACACGCGTGCAAGTCAAAATAAACTTATTCTTTGTTTCTTTCTAAAACACTGATATTTAGAAACTAGAAACATGTTGTTAACAGTACTAGGAAGCCAACTACTACATTAATGGAAAAGGATGACGATTCAACATTTGTTTACAATTACCACGCTGTAATTGAATACTAAATGCCTACATTGTATGCTCTTACATATTGTAAAACGAATCAAAATAGCATGTTCAAAGTTCACCGCAATATCGCGGACGCAATGATAATTGTGACTCGTTCTACGAACAGCATTCAAATATCAATTTATTAGTAAGCTGATACAAATAACTGTTTCTATTTCAAATTGTTTTGGTTCTTTAATCTGTGCTTATTATACGTCTAGTTCTAGTTACTTGTACGCGCTAGCGCGGCTGCAGAGCAAGCGAGAGGCATTGGGTTGGATTTTTGGGTCAAGCAAAAGTAGGTATATTAGCTTGAGTTATTACGGTGACGGAGCATGGCGCCATGAGATCTATTTCCATTGCGGTCTTGTTTTTTTGGTCTACTACGTTGCTACGTCTACTTATTTCATTGAAAAATCTACTTGTATTCTAATGCACTGTAAGGCTCGTCGAAGTTTCTGCATCTTGATGAAGACGTAAGTACGATCATACAAAATCAGCAGTGTTCGTTCTGAAAATAATAAATAGAAAACCACCCTACCTGTAGCCTTCGGTATCAAAATCAATATTCGTATATAGTTTTTTCTCATGCTCTGTCAACGCCGCAACCGAATTGTAAATACCGGTAATCTTGATCTTGCCATTCTGGTCCACAAGCTCGTTCATTAGATAAATAAGATCAGTCATTGCTGTAATTCAAACAATCATTCTCAATTGACGGATGTCGGGATGTGAGAAACATTGTGGATCACTTTAAGAATTGAAGATTCAAAACCAACTAAAATATATTTTCAATTTGTTAAGTGAGCATTTCAATTATACCGTTTTCAAAATAAGGTGTCATGTCCTGGGGTTTGTCTACAAAACTTCATACAAAGAATATCAAATATTTTAAAAAGCAAAACATGTATGGCTATTTTACTGTGTTTGATGATCTCATTTACGTTTTTTTGATAGCAGTGTCCTTACGGCTACAATTTATCAAATGACTGCTATGTCAGGGCTCATCTTTCGTTGAACAGAGTATAGTTTATCTCTTTTTCGCCGAAACACAAAATGTTCAGCCCATTGGCGGATTTTAGCCACCGCTCGGGCTAAATGTGTGTTTAGAATCCCTAAATGTGTGTTGTTAAGATTCAAAATTCAATGACATTACGATGGTTTCAATTTTGTTTAGTCATGAAATCTTCAATATCAATTGATATCAAATATTTAAATATATTTAATATTGAGATTAGTCGCGCGCTGATAGTGTTGAGTTCCATGGCAACTAACTTTCGTAATAATAAGACAAGTGTCGCATTTATCAACGTTAATATATAGATAAAACTATTGTGCAAGGATAATTAAATGTTTATCAGATTTATATAACATGAGGTATGCGCCTAAAACCACCTAAGCTATCGTTCGAAAGTTTACATTGCTAATGGCTATGATAAAACAGGAGCTGATTGTGTAGTTAAACATATACATTTTAGAAACAATGGATGCTTGCTTTTGCTATTCATGATGTCATAACTTTCTATTAGAACACTGTTATAATTTGCTGATAATAATATAATAATAATAATAATATACCACCGGTAGCTTGGACCCTGTTCCCGATGCCGGTGGGCTACTATATTTTTATATTTATAAATGTTTTTGTTTTTTTTATATGGAAATATTTAAAAATGTAATTTTATATGTATTTTAATGAATAAAGGGAATAATAATATATTTATTTGCGTAAAACTTATTAATTAATTTGCGTAATAGGTACCATTGTGCATGCACTACCGCAATAATTTTTATAATTCTTCTATTCTATAGTTTTGTATGGTCACGCAAAAACATAAAATTGATATTTACTAAGGTAATTAAGTTAGGAGTCTTATTGTTTTGTGATTCTCTGAGTTTAAATGACGCTGACGGCCCGGCCCCATGAGCGAAGTGGCTGAACGCTTTAGTTTTTGACACGTAATAGGTATTATTCAGTATAATAAACAGAGGCAAGAATTTCTCCTGACACGTCAGGTTTTTTAGACAATCGTCAGGGTTCCAGCCAGACTGAAAATGTCAAGATTTTTGATTATTTCATGAAATACTGAATAATTATAAAATATCTTTTTTTTTTTAAGTCTGTAGTCACCGTCGCGGCTTCGCTGCGGCTGACACGCCAAACAAATACTAAGCTGCGATCATTTCAAGACATTTTTATAGGCTTTTTGTCAGGACTTTTCAGTTTTACAATATAGTTAAGCTTGGCACAGTTGTAAAAGAATTGGCGCAATAGTTACCTTCATGTACGGTTCCACCATAGACACCACTATGTAAATCCATTTTAGCACACTCAATCTCCAAGAAATAGTAGCTGATACCACGTAGACCATATGTGATGCATGGCTTAGTGGTGCCAAGCCAGTAGTTGTCTGATATACACACATAGTCTACATCCTTAAAGAATCCCTCTGGTTTTAATTTCTCCAAGAGTAGAGCATCAAGGCCCTCTGAACCAGATTCTTCCATGCATTCAAACACAAACTTCAAATTAACAGGCAGCTAAAAAGAAATATATATTTGGTTTATATAACTTCACAATAAGAGTTGATTAATTAAGTAATATGAAATTAAAACATTGTTATTACTGGGAACTCTGGGAAGACAACAGTAATTTTTTTTTTTTAAATCTACTACGTAAACTTCAATAATTTAAAAAATCAAACAAGGATCCTGTCATGCACAGCTAGTTTAACCTCCGGTTTCCGAATTGAGAATTCGGGATAAGCAATACTTATGCAGTATTTGAGTATGGGGTTGTCAAAAAAATGACAGATTGTAAAGCATTACAAATGTTACTTCAGTATTGCTTATCCTAGAATTCTCAATTCAGAAACCGGAGGTAAATCAACAAATTAAATAAGCATACACACCTCTTCACCAATGCCTTTGTAAGCATTAATGGCATGAAGCCAGCCAAGTACTGGACCCTTATCATCAGTAGAACCACGGCCATACAACTTGTCATTACGTTCCACAAGCTCAAACGGCTCAGTGTCCCACCCATCAGACTTCAATGCTGGCTGAACATCTAAATGACCGTATATGCAAATTGTATTCTTCTTGGTGTCCTTAGATAAAAAAAAGACTTGTCAATAATAATATCATTTTTACAATTTTAGAAAGGTTGAATGAACAGTTTACAATATTATGTTTTACTATTCTATAATTTTATTATACAACTTACTCCCTATTTTGAGATTAATAGTACTGGTTATTTGTTTCTACTGGCATTACCAGTTACTATAATAGAAGATCTATATTAAAATTACTATCACATAACTGTAAAAATACACATTCTTATCTATGAATGTTTCACTTATTGATTTTATGGACTATTGTTTATTCTTACTCACCACAACACAAGGAAAAATGATTAAAGTATACAATATGGTAATGAGGTAATGGAAATATGTATTTTAATGAATAAGATGTACTTTATCATTGATAATTCTGTCATAAAATTACATGAATCCCTGGATAAAATGCACAGGAAGCAAACTTCTCTCTTATCATTTTTATGTTCATTATAACACAATGACAACAATGATTCCCTTTGTAAATGAATAATAAATGCATATTTAGATTTTGGCACCACAATATCTTTTTAGGTTTTTTGAATATCATCTTGTTATAATTGTTTACTCATTTTCATTACATAGAAACATTATAAAAGAAAGAGAAAAAAAAATTGGAAGTGTTGTCCCACTGGCATACAGCGCAATAGTCAAGGGTCCAGAGAGAAGAACCTCATAACAATATGCACCAAATCCAGGAGTGCCGGTTTCTGTATCAAACCCCTGATCCAGTTGCCTAACAAGAGTTGATTCATGTTGGTCATATCTTTCTCCCACTTGTTACTATTATCACTAACAATCAGATATAACTTTTTTTATATGATTTGTGAAGAAAGCTGTGAAGTAGATTTATGTGGGCTGATCAGACAAATACTTCTAAGAATTTGTAGACCCAAGTTAATTATAGATCAATAAATATTATGCAAGAAATTAAACTTAAAAAAAAACATATTCATTGAATTACTGATTATAATAGGTACTTACTTTTCCTAGAACGCCTACTAATACGGGGGGCAGTTTAACTTCTTTGCCATCAATTGTCTGATAGCCAACCTCCCTGAGCTCAGTACTTGCGCCTACTTCCTTCAGCTTCTCCTGCATCCAGTCCACCATCCGTACGCAGTCATCGCGATACTTGACATCACACGACACCGAAGGAATAGCGACCGCTTCCTTTAAAAGTTGCTTATAGGAGTCCACATTCTGATCCACATACTTAAATAATTGAGGCAATGTCCTTTCTGCCATCTTAGGGTTTTGCTTTTGCGTAACTGAATAAGGTCGATAAAAATCGCAATTAATAAAATTCTTCGCTATTAACGATGCTCTTGCGGCCGGAAACTTTATATCATTGCTGATGCAAATCACCGTTCTAATCAAAGACGACGTCATGATGATAGCAATATGACAGCTGTCACTTTGACATCTGACTGATTTGACATGATTTAAGACGTGGTAGTGTGAAACGGAACGTATAATTTCTAACCTAAGGCTTAAAACGCACTAGCGGCCAGCCGCATGCGGCTGCGGCGTGCCGCTTGCAGCTGGCCGCAATATATACGGTCTGTCGTAACGGCACGCCGTATTCCGGCTAATCGTATCGACTCGGTTCTATTGCGGTCCGCCGCAAACCTCAGTGCTTCTAGAAATATTGCACAAGATAGACGTCGAAGAACTAGCTGCAGTTATTTATTTATATTATCGTAGAAAATGTCTTCGAAAAAGTGAGAAGGAATCGAATTTAAACACTTCCAAGTCCCTGGCTGTACCTACAGTTAGGGTTGCCAACTCTTTGTGCGTCAAAAATAGTAGTTCTAAAATGATTACCCGCAAAAATATAGTAGATAACGAAAGGATGAAAAAAAATATAGTAGGTTCCAGAATAGGTACTTTATTTCTTTAAAGTTTTTTTTTATAAATTAACTTCAAAAGTAGGTAGTTACCAAAATACATACTCGAGAGCGCGAAAATCAAAATTGCCAATCTGTCAAAGTCAACGTAACTGTGAACTTGACTTATCAGAATCGTTCAGAAATAGATAAGTATTGACGTTTCGTTTTACGCTTACACATTTTAAAACGAATATTATTGCTTTGAGTTTGATGCCTTTAAAATATAGTAGTTTCGCCTACTATATACTATACTTCAGAAATATAGTAGTCGGGCCTCTAATATAGTAGGATACTATATTATACAGTAGGGTTGGCAACCCTACCTACAGTGTCTAGCAACTTGCGGCTAACCGCGCCGAGTGCGTGGAGGGGATGCGGCGCGCCGCATCATTCAACCGTCGCGGCTCGCCGCAGCCCCAGAACAACCGGAGCGGTTGACGGCTGGCCGCAAGTCAATGCGTTGAGATCATGCGGTTTCATGTAAAAATCGATGTGCGGCCAGCCGCAAGCGGCACGCCGTATTGCGGCTGGCCGCTAGTACGTTATAACGCTTAGACTAAGGCTTAAAACGCACTAGCGGCCAGTCGCAATGCGGCGTGCCGCTTGCGGCTGGCCGCACATCGATTTTTACATGAAACCGCATGATCTCAACGCACTGGCGCACGACGGCTGGCCGGAAATCAGTGCGTTGAGATCATGCGGTTTCATGTAAAAATCGATGTGCGGCCAGCCGCAAGCGGCACGCCGTATTGCGGCTGGCCGCTAGTGCGTTTTAAGCCTAATAGGTATATAGCATTTATGTAATTATGTTGTACTACATGTTCTTTAGGTTCTTTGTAATTATAAAGTCCTTGGTATTTAGTAGTGTCCGACCGAAACAGGATTTTTAGCCGAAACAGAAACCGAAACCGAGTCTTCGGCGCCAGTCTCAGTTTCGGCCGAAACCGAACCTTATTTAGACATGTAAAAAATTCTATTCTATTGTACACACGGCTACACATCAAGCTATACAAAACCAGTTTATCTTGGCGTGGCTTTGTATAATCTTTTCGCACAAATAACGGTCAGCTTATACTGGGTTTGCATAGCTTGAAGTGTAGCCGTGTGTACAAGGTGGGGCAAAAGTAAACACCCGATGTTGTTTTGCTGTAATATTTTTTAGGAATAAAAATGTTTGGTTCTGCTTGTGGATTATGTTTAGAATAGAATAGAATAGAATATACTTTATTGTACACCAAAATTGTAACATAGCTCTTATACAAATAATGTTGCTTGAAGTCCCGGGTTTATGTAAACAAGCCTCAGACTCTTGAAGTCCTTAAAGAGAATATCCGACAGGAATGCTAGAACCTATCGCCGGAAGTTCTGACACAAGTGATGGAAATTGCCATAAAACGAGCGCGTATGGTATCAATTCTGACGGCGGCCACTTGACCGATATTATTTTCTCGACTTGATGGAAAAAATTCTAATACATTAAATAAATAAACATAATCCACAAGCAGAACCAAATATATTCATTCCCAAAAAAAATTACAGCAAAACAACATCGGGTGATTACTTTTGCCCCACCTTGTTTAGTGAAATCTAGTATCTTTTTATACATATACAGACAGTTTACTCGTGTTACATGAAATGAAAGACAATAATGGAAGTATGTAACGAAAATAGTTATTAATTTATGGTATAAGTACTATATTAAAAATATAACATCAAAAAAAAATGTTAGATAATTTTTTTTTTTGTATTATAACTTTCGTGAGACACATTCATATTTATGATTATTTACGGTTTAGCGCTAGTTTGACTCGCGACCTCGCCGCGTGATCAGCTCATGAATAAGGGATCCGTTTGGGTCCGAAACTAGTCGGGCAATCCCGAAAAAATGCACGAGAGTAAACCGTAAATAATCATAAATATGTTAGACGATTGCCAAAAATCTTCTTAATTGAGTATTTGTGTTCACTGCCGTAAAGATTAATCATTTATTGATATTGAGATCTTGTATTTTGATACTTGGTAGTTAAAGAATTATTTACCTTATTACCAGTATCAACAAAAATTACAATGAATTGTACTTAATTCGGTAAACTTTGTCAAAAATCAACAAACAAAAACACAATACAACCATACCGCACGCCGACCGGCGAACTCAGCTGGCAACCACACAGGAGTCCCGAACTCACCCGAATTTAGCCGGAAGACGCGCGACAATTCACGAACACTGAGTTTCGGCGCGGCCGAACTTTCGGCTGATTTTTGGCCGAAACCGAAACTGGAGCCGAAACAAGATTTTTTGGCCGAAACTGGCCGAAACCGAAACCGAACCTTCGGTCGGACACTAGTATTTAGCCTAGGTTTGTAACTTATTGTTCTGAGTTTATAACATTTTAAAGCGAACTAAAAAAAAAACATCAAAATAATAAAATAAAGTTCAATATCTATGAAAATAATCCTTCAGTACTTTAGTTCAGGGGGCTTACCTTGACCTCTGAAAACGCTCAAATGCCAGCCAGTCAACTTCCGTTCAAAAGCAGGCCTGCTTCTGAATCGCTAAAAATCGTACCATGACAGTACTCAAGGTGAATGACTATTGAACCAAGTTGAACGGTTATGCTTGTTTATGGTACATACAAAAAAAAAGGTGAACGTATTTCGTAAACTTGAAGGGAAGTTGAACTGCCCTTCTTTTTTGTACTATGACATCGTTAGAGCAGGCCTGCAGCAGGCCAGGGGGCTTACTATGACCTCTTACAGCAGGGCAGAAGTTGCCTGGAAGTTGAACTGCCCTGCTTTTTTGGACTATGACATCGTTAGAGCAGGCCTGCAGCAGGTCTGCTACGTTGACGTTTACGATATCCGTTCACCCGTTTTTTTTGTATAGACTTTTCGTACCTACCATGAACAAGCATTACCGTTCAACTTGCTTCAATAGTCGTCCACCTTTAGTGCTGACATGGTACGATTTTTAGAGATTCAGAAGCAGGCCTGCTTTTGAACGGAAGTTGACTGGCTGGCATTTGAACGTTTTCGAAAGAGGTCATGGTAAGCCCCCTGCTACGTTGACGTTTACGAAATCCGGTCACCTTTTTTTTTGTATAGACTTTTCGTACCATGAACAAGTATTACCGTTCAGCTTAGTTCAATAGTCGTTCACCTTTAGTACTGTCATGGTACGATTTTTAGCAATTCAGAAGCAGGCCTGCTTTTGAACAGAAGTTGGCTGGCTGGCATTTGAACGTTTTCATAAGAGGTCATGGTAAGCCCCCTGCTCTAACGATGTCATAGTACAAAAAAGCAGGGCAGTTCAACTTCCAGGCAACATCTGTCTTGCTTTAAGAGGTAAGCCCCCTGTATTCTGTACGCTTACAACGTAGAAATAATGTGTACGCTTACAACTAGACAGAAAAGAATTCTACGTACGGACTTATTTTTAATCTTTGTCAGCATTGTGCCGAAGAAAATGTTACTAGAGGTGGGGGAGCTTACTATGACCTCATTATGAAAACGTTCAAATGTCAGCCAGTCAACTTCCGTTCAAAAGCAGGCCTTTGGGCTTACTATGACCTCTTAAAGCAGGACAGAAGTTGCTTGGAAGTTGAACTGCCCTGATTTTTTGTACAATGACATCGTTAGAGCAGGACTGCGGCAGGCCTTCTACGTTGACGTTTACGAAATCCGTTCACCTTTTTTTTTGTATAGACTTTTCGTACCATGTACAAAGCATAACCGTTCAACTTGGTGCAATAGTCGTTCACCTTTTGTACTGTCATGGTACGATTTTTAGCGATTCAGAAGCAGGCCTGCTTTTGAACGGAAGTTGACTGGCTGGCATTTGAGCGTTTTCATAAGAGGTCATGGTAGGCCCCTGCTTCTGAATCGCTAAAATTGTACCAACACAGTACTAAAGGTGAACGGTATTCGTAAAACGATGTTATTGTACAAAAAAGCAGGGCAGTTCAACTTCCCGGCAACTTCTGTCCTGCTTTAAGAGGTCATCGTAAGTCCCCTGTGGTTCCGGCGCAAGCACTATTCATAGAAGTGATATGTACTACAGCACATATTACTTCTATGGCCCGGGGCCCTCCGAGAACCTCGTAAAAAAATCTGAGAAAGATAAACAAATAAGATATCTCGATTTACGACACGAGGTTGTCCGCATGTAGGATGTGGACTCAGCAGTTATTGTCCCGATAGTCGTTACGACGAATGGCCTAATAGCCAAGAGCCTCAATCAACACCTTATGAAAGGGCTTCATATAGAAAGCGGTACTCCTTGACACGACACGCACAGTGCGGAGGTTACTTTCTTTGGAGCCCTGACCACGGGCAGCTCGGAACCTGGGGCCCAATTCTCCTAAAAGAAATCTTGATAAATCGCAACCGAACCAAGGCCCTACCGTTCAATCAGTTTTCGTTTTCAAAAGATGTCAAATTGTTTGACACCAAAAACAAATATTTTAACAGTTTTCGTAAACAAAAACTGACTGACGGTTGTGGTTCGTAGTCGAATAATAATTAAGATTTCAAGAAGATTTTTTGAAAATTATTAATTGCATGATCATTACATGCGAATATGGTTTCATTTAAGCCTTTACAACACTGATGGGTGTTGTGTAGGGCTCCGCTAGGAATCATGAAATAAAAATAAAAGAATTAAATTTTAGAATTAACTTTTATTTGCATGTAGTAATAAATTTTTTTTAATTAAATAAGATGTCGTCAAAATAAATATCAATGAGTAAATTAAACCTAACTAAACATTTTCTAACGTACATTAGTGCCGATTCTGTTGACCACCATCTAAACTTAACTAAAAATATTGCTATCTTTTATTAACAGGCAAAACAAGAAAGAGACGGAACATTTAGTTGTTAGTTTACTTGTTGAACATCACCGTGTTTTTCTTACATTTATTTCTTGTTATATCTGCAAGTAAACGATAGCAATATTTTTAATTAAGTTTCGTCGGTGCTCAACAGAATCCACGCCAATGGCGCCGGTTCTCTTGTTCACTAATTAAACTAAAATTAGAGAATTGCTATCTTTTACTAACAGACAGCACGAGAAAAGGACGGTGATAAATAGGAAGTTAGAGATGTCAAATTAGTTTACGCCTTGAACTTCGTCATGTTTTTAGTCGACACGTTCCAACCTGTTGTCTAAAGTTGTATGGAAATTTTAATTCAACTAAATTTGACAGCTCTTATTTACGTACGTCTCTTTCTTATTTGATGAGAGTGAAAAAGATGGCAATAGCCTAAATTAAGTTTAGTTTCTGCACAAGAGAATCGGCACCAATGTGTACTCTTGTACATTTAACTTCTCCGAGTTTAGCAAAGGATCTTACTGCGAGTGTAATTCTGATTATTTCCAATATTAGTATGATGACACGGAACTTGCATGTTACATGTAGTCACAGAAAGGGATTGCTTAACAAATTGACCGCCAACCTCAATTGTCCTTAAATAAAAACACAACACAATTTTTACAATTGTCTTTCGTTATCAATCGTATGGAATGGATGTAAATACGGTAAACTGCCTTAATTTGGTAAACAATTCGTTTCCCTGACCGTACCTAAAAACTTAAATTAAACTAGTTTTGGGTCAATAAAAGACTTATCCGAATTAACCCTGAGTTAATACTTAAGTATGCTAATAATTATGGTTCAGAGGGCTTGGACTTTATTCAATATTTTCTAGTGTTAATTTCAGTACGAGCGTGGAATGGTTCCAAAATACTACTTCCAAAGCTCACTCAAACAGACCCCTGCTATCACACGACTCCCTCACATACGTGACAGTCTTCTTTCCTAATACTTCGCTCAGTGTTGACCTCAACAGTTGACAGTCCTCAGTATGCTGAAATGAAAACGATGCAAATACATATAAATGTTTTCAAATTTATGTTCATAAGTTACATTTTTAGATATTTGATAATTTGTATAAAAAGTCTATACAATATGAAAGATGGTGTTTCAGATCTAGGCCTGTCGCTTCGACCAGAAATGATACACTATATTATTTAACTACGTTAAATGGATTGGCAATGTGAATAAGTAGGAAGATAGGATTGACAATTTGTTAGAGCTAGTAATTTGACAGGACTAATCTTTAATAAAATCTTTACCAATATCGGCCGGGCTTCCGACGTGAATTTGCAATTTGCAATTATTTTCGCATCATAACATTTATTTTGGTATAAATGACCTTTCAAAATAATAGTTTACACTTTAAAAAGCTTAGCTTTAAAATTAATAGTTTGCACTCATTTTAATGCTTTTAATTTCAAAGTCCCACCAACAAGAATCGACGGACTGAAAGTTCCGCGTAAATTCAAAATGTTATTTTTTTCACGGATCTCAATAAACCGGAGATTATCCTTCGCCTGCGCTGGGATTAATAATAATTATAGTGTTATAAATAGGTCGTATCGTAGGCACTGATGTTTGGGGAAGCATGGCGGAAAATAAAATAGTAAAGCATGTAAAAAGTATTTACCCAGAAGCGGCGTCATCGTTGACTATAGATTCGGCCGGCGTGTTAGCAAAGATGCGGTCTGCGTGTTTTTGTAGCCAGTAGGTGAGCAGCGCGGCGAGCACGGTGACGACCGCGCCCGCGCAGGCGGCAGCACGCGCGCCCTCGCCGCTCGCGCGCACAAACACGCGCGCCCACATGGCCTGCCACACCGACTCCGTCCACGTCGAGTACACGCCTGACTTCAGGTCGTAGTCTGAAGTGACAGGACATCGTTTACTCGTCGAGTATTTTTGTCAAAATCGGATGTTCTCTTTGACCCAAAGGTTGACTGATAGAGAATGCCTTGTGGCATTAAGTCCGCCTTATGTACCACCACTGTGCATTGAAGTATTAAATAAATAAATGTATATTATATTATTCTTATTCTTTACTATACACTAGAAAATTACGATATAAAAGTACAATTTAGTTTACAAGTCATGTACAAAGGCGTTTTCTACCAGATTTATTAATAACAAATGTACTACATTTGTTATTAGAAGGGAAGATTTAAACGTTTTATTTGATTCTATTTGAGTAAGAGGCGCTGCGTCATGAAGCACCTATTTCGAAAGTCTCATTAAGAATCACCAAACAGAAGACAGACTAACCTGCAATTATGAAAGCGGGGCTGACAGCAGCACTAATGTTCATTGTTGTCTGCATACAAACTCCACTGTGATTCCATCCTCTAAGCCAGTAATGTGAGAAACCCTGAAATGGAAGCATTGTACGGTTAGACCTAAATGGTGCTTAACAACAGGGATCACTACCTTACGAAATATTTAAAGATCTTTATTTTACGCATAATAGATGCGTTTACAAAGGTGATTCATTTTAAAACGTGTTCTTGTTTGCATTTGTTTTGTACGAAAGCTAGCAACTTTTCCATCACCTGATTTCATCAAGGCTAATTCTTTCAAAATTTCCCGGTCTGGCTGTCGGGAGACGTTGTGTTTAGCTGTGCGCGTAGAGGATACTTGCTACGATTAAGTCAAATAGAGACACTTCTTAAAGAAATAGCTAACTGCTAACACAGCCTAGATTTGCGCTGTGTAGGTTTTTAATCATTGAGGAATGAGTTCTAATTTAGGTGATGAATGTTTTGCATCTTTTTATGGGTTGTTATCGTTGCAGCGTTGTTATTTTTTACAAATACGCACTGGAAAATAAATTATATTTCTTTTACTGTTTTCATATAATTTGCTAAACCTTAACCGTGTGGGATAAGGTTGGTTTTACTTTGGCAATTTTTTACTGCCGGCCGCTATCGTATCGTGAATGAACTTCGTTTGTCACATTTGATGTTGACAGCAGAAATGAGCGGTCAAATAGATTCCTCACCAATAAAAAGGTACGCTGTGTGGGTGTTTTAAAATGTGTCCATGAACATTAGCGAAAGTTGCAAAACTTAGTAACATTTCAAATGACGCGGAACAATTTATTTTCAAAACATTTTTGTAGCTCACGCGTTCTGTAGTGTCATTCTGTAAGAAACCCACCTCAATATCGACGGTTAGCTCGATATCCATAATGTCACAGTATGGATAATAGAAGCAAATAACACACAGATAATCGACAGTATAATCAATAACGCGTAGCTTTGTTATCCACGCTGTGTCACGACAAGTGTCTAATTGACAGTCGCGATCGAGGTGAGATTCTTGCAGAATTGCACAGCTGGTGATGCCGCGGAGATGAGGCCGCTTCAAGAGAGTTAAGGAAAGTACTTACCGATACCGACAGTGCATCGCAGGCCGTGCGGTTGGCAGACAGGGGTGTCCCAGTGAGCAGAGCGAGCAGGTGTCCGGCGAACACGGGCGCGGTGGACGCCCACGCGGCGACGCCCACGTAGAGCGGCGCGGGTCGCTCCTGCGGCTTCTCCTCGGCACCACTCGACGCGTAGTCAGCCGCCATTATTAAGCGACACGCTTGACTGCGCAGGAAACAGTAGAGCATCTCGTCTACCTAGAACCAAGCATTTGGCGCTCCGTCATCATCGTGTAGACAGTCAGGCTTGTCGGTGCGACTAGTTTTACTTATTGTGTCAGTACAGTCATTGGTCATTACATCTGGCATCCCAAAAACATAAGTCATTTACGGACCGCGACTCGTGCATTATGAATTACATGTATTTCGCCCATATATGGATAACATTTTGCTTTAGCACCACTTGCATAAAGGTAAAAAACTGTTGTGTTTAAGGCTGGAGCCAGACGCGTGTAATTTACGCGGCGCAAAATGAGTCGGTGTAATTTTTTAAAAGGATTTACTTATTAAGTAAATCATTCTAAAAAAATACGCCGACTCATTTTGCGTCGCGTAAATTACGCTCGTCTAGCTTCAGGCTTAACTGACTAAAAGTAAAAAGTTAATAAGCTAAAAAAAAATGTTTTGTTACTAAAAAAAATACTACCAAAGACAATGGACTTACCAAATGCGCTGACGCAGAAATATTGCCAGTGTAGGCCTTTCCTGCGACCCTTTGAAACAGTGTTCGTGCTAGGACAGTGGAGAGCCGAGCTATTTTCACTTGGGGATCGCTTTCATTCATAGTTCCATTTGCCAAGAGTTCATTGGTTGATAAAACTGTGGAAAAAGTAAACAACATATATTATTATATTGCAACAATCAATGCATAACAGTATATCATTTAAAAAAATGCTATACTCACACGTTCCATTGCTGTCGACAGTGATATTACGATAATTAAAATTAATTTTCTCATATTCATCCAAGGCGGAATGGTAGAACATATTTGTAAACGTATTCTTGTGGTCAGTCAACAAAACCTCCGGTAAGGCTCCACTTTCGGTTACATTTTTGAGAATTCTACGGAAGGAGTGCAAGGATGATGGCGGCAAATTAGTTGTGAACTCTGGAGCTACTGACATGTTGTACTGAATGTTACTCGACATCATGTTGAGAAATTCTGTTATCTGCAAATAAATATGGTTCCATACAAGACATGTAAAGTTAATGAATGTATACCTCCAATATTATTCCATTTGATAATGAGCAGTGCGATCAATCTAAGGCTTGAATACATTTTGTACGAAAAAGATTTGAAGCGGCACAACAAAACGTATGAAAGCGACGCGTCTGCGCCGCGCCTGCACCTTACGCCGTTTCTATGCAATTCACGTGTTATGCCTTCGCAGTCCACTTTTGGACACCTAGGGAGATTCAGTGCACTCCACTCACTGAGCCAAGAAGACTGAGGCCATCCCCTACAAGTGGGGATGAGGCTTTTAATTTTAATATAAATAAAGCTTACTTCAGGCACAACGTCTGTATACGGCACAAATGCGTGTAGAGGCCAGGAGCTGTCCTTACTGTTTGCCAAGTAGCCTCCAATCTGTCCGAGCTCCACGTGCAAGCGAATGTCCCCCACAGCCAGCGGGGCAGCGGGAGGCCACGCGCCCCGGCTTATGTCGTACGCGACCCGCTGCGATCCGATATAATCAAACGCTTCGCCGTTGAATAATGTCCATAGCACATTTTGATCTGAAATTAATTAAACTATAGTAATATGACAGGCTATCATACCAATGAACAATTTGAATACCAAGCTGTAACTACTACACTGACAACATATTATAATGCCAGAGCTTGGGCCCTCATCAGGATCAACAGTAGTATGCTTTATGTACATTACATCACCAATGACCCAGGGCCATAGGTAGTCTTTGGGACTCAACAGCAACCTTGTGCAACAGGTGGTTGTGTGACCCTTTTTCTTTTTGTTCAGGTCCCGCTATGTTTGGGACCCTGGGCCACTACCCCAGCTACCCCGGTGCTAGATACGCCCTTGTAATAACTGTTGAAGATCAATCATTACCGTATAGTTGTGCATCTTCAGTAGGAATCATCTGAGAAAGAGTCGTGGCTGCCGTTAGCAGCGTCACCATCCCAACCACAGAGCTCGCCGCGCCTGGAGACACTCCTGTGAAAAATGTTAATAATCCATGGGACACTCTTTTTAAGTCTAGCATGCACTATAGTGGCAAGACAAGAGCGAGAATTTTAAGGATTGATGTACAGGAGTTTCAAGAAAATTCCTAAGAGATTACTTATATCAATAATTTATTAACAATATTCTTGTAAGTTTTAAGGGGTGTACAATCAAAATTCCTGTTTTTTTTTATCATCCTGCATAATACACATTTACGGTATGAAGTTCAGGTACTTACCATCAAATAACGATGCTGTATCAATTCTTGCAGTCACTAATGTTACTGGTTTTGAATTCTTGGTTTCCTAAGACAAAGTGAAACAGAATATGTATTCAAATAATAGCAAGCACACACTGCTAAGCATAGATCTAAAAAAATCCAAGTTTGGTAAAATACCTACACAGACACTTATACACAGAATATAGTACTGACCGTTGTCCGAGGGAATAGAGAATAGTAGACATTGTGATCACCCAGAGGGTCACATACTTTTGTAGGTGTTAACAAAGCTGACGAGGCTGATCTGTAAGTACAAACATTCATAAATAAAATAAGACCAAAGTGTGTTATTGATCATACAAATAGTATCTTCCTTCAGTTCATCTACTTTTTATATAACATGCCATTTATTTATAAGTATTACTGACCTTCTTAAACAGACTTCAGTGTCAACTGCAGCAAACATAAAGGAATGCAATTGTAGAGAACAAAGTGGTCTGCCCTTTTGATTATACTTGTCTACATTATACCTGAAAGCATTGAGTCATGTTAACAATTCATAATAATATGATATTAGCCCCAATATTGTTGAGTACCAACTAACAGATGATACTGGTATCTACTTCAGATAAAACTTAAGTTGAACAAACATTTTCACACAGAACAACAGCTCAGAATATGCCACCTAAAAATGCAGTCTTGCAGCATATAGCTGAATGAGGCACCTTTGTTTACCGCTAGCGGCCCAACCGACGAACCGGTTCGTCAGTGCCATTGTTTATCTATTGTGTCTATAATTACAGTACTTGAGACTTTAATACAGCTAAAATAATTATCTTATGTACTTATTAGTATAATATATTATAAAAAAACACAATAGTGTTTTTTTGTTGTTCTTTGCTGTCTGATAAAGAAATGTCTTTCTATAAAGGAATACATGGGTATTCTCTCCCAAGTTCTACCAAAGTACACATGCAATGTAATCTATGTAAAATAACAAAATAAACATACTTTTCAAAACACTGGTTGATTTTATCAATTTCTTCAACTCTTGACTGTGGCAAATAAAATATGGGGAATGGGATATTCCTTCGTAAGAGGCCAGTGCCTTTGTCATTCCAAACAATACCACCGGCTATACTGGATGAGCAAGTACTTCCAGCCGCTGATGAATACTCATTTGGACACCTTGACTCTTGACTGAATGCTGGGGCACTAAAAATATACATATTGTTATAAAATATGTGAATAATTACACAGCAATATTAACAGAACAGTTAGTATAGATGTTTTATTCTTCTGTTCCACCAACTGGTGGAAGTTTGATTCCACTAATAAGTTGCCAACCTTAGAGCAGAAGTTCAAAAGTCTCCTCATACCCTCAAACTGGTACACGGCTATGTTTCTTAGCAACAGAATTACTTACCTGGATCAACTCTTACACTAGGAACTCAACTAGTACTAAAAGACAGCAATTTTCTATTCATACCTATTTGTGATGTTGTCATAAAGTAAAATGCCAGCAACATTGGCAGGTTCTTCCATAAGTAATTCAATAACATCATAAAATTTTTCAGTGCTCACAACAGCCATGTAAGGCCCAGCAGAAGAGTTTTGCACCAGCCAGTGGGCATCAGTGATATCTTTTATCATATGAACCACACCTACCGCACCATTGTCAGCAGCTAAAACACACAAAAAATGGTGACCTAACTTTATAAATTACATATTTTAGTTTCTAGTTTTATTCTCTGCAAATGTAAACACAATACAATGAATTAAACTTAGAATCTATATCACTTCATATACTAATTATTTAAATTTAAGATTTCATCAGAAATTTGTTAATGTTGTATGCATACATGAACATCCTGTTTGATGAGTGCCATTTAGTCGTCTGAAACATGCTGCTCCTCCCTCAATTGAAGAGTATATTTTTTGATGAAGCCTTTGTGAATTTATAACTAAAACATTAAGAAAACAGTAATTAGCACATTTGTGTAACAATAAAACTAGGATCAGAGAAGGAGAATACAAATATATAAATTAAGATCATAAAACATTTCAAATAAGAAATTTGGGCTTGTTCCATATTATAGACAAAATGTTGGTATGACTAATAACTGAGTTAGGACTGATATTTTTTAATAATCAACCAATCACCAAGATGTACATTGTCTCGGTAAATACTTACATGTACAAAAGCTGAAAATCAACAATAGAGCAAGAAAATTAGAAGATGCCATGTTTTTCTCATTACTCTGGTTATTTGTTTATCCTTTATTCTTCGTAGCGAGATTAAATTAGCAAAAGCAAAGTTTTCTAATAATTTTCATAAAATTCATAAACGTCAGTCAGACGAGACCAAAGATAGATGACAGTGACAGATGACAATAAATGCGTCAGACGTCAGTGAAGACGTCCGTCAGTATCAGTCAGTGCTGCCCAAAGATAAAAAAAAAATGATCAAAAGCTGTGCTGAAAAGGCCATCGATTGGTCAATTCTCGATAGATATGCATATGCTCTAAGGATATGCATCACTATTTGCTTCAATAACTTGCACAATATCTTTTGCACAACTTAACTTGCTAGTAGATTTAGCGCATAGAATAATAACGAAAGCATTACGACGGGACCGTTCTGCCCATAGATGATTCACACAGAACAGAATACAAGTCACTCACTAAACGGCTCCCGGTTACCCTGATTTATCGGGTGCATTGTGTGTGTGCATTACTCATACAAGTAATAAGTACTTGGCATTACTTGGATGAATTATTATTTAAGTAAATACAGTATTTTACATGTTGTAACACCGGTTTTTTCAGTTTCTATGGTGCATGTACATTTATATGACAACACTGTACAGCTCCACTAACTTATCAGTAAAATGAGTGATGACAACACTGCCGCCTAAATGTTGCAAGTATAGAAGAAATAACTTTTTCTTGGCAAAATAATAAATATATGGGTAATTCATTGAAAACTAACCGTAATACAACACAACAGACTGTACCTATTCCTGTTTTATAAAGCATCCGAATCAATGCTATCCATCATCATCATCTGCCTAGCCTTTTCCCAACTATGTTGGGGTCGGCTTCCAGTCGAACCGGATGCAGCTGAATATCAGTATTTTACATGGAGCGACTGCCTATCAGACCTCCACAACCCAGTAACTGGGTAATACGATACTCTTGGTAAGACTGGTTGTCGGACTTTCTGGCTTCTGACCAACAGTAACGACTGTCAAAGATCTACAAATGACAGCCGGGACCAACGGCTTTACGTGCTTTCCGAGGCACGGAGGAAACTCGCTATGGTAAATGGTCACCCATCCACAGACCAACCTCGGCAAGCGTGGCTTAACCCGGAAGATCGGTCTATGCGGCTGTAATTATTTAGCCACGAGCTCCTCCGAATCAATGCCATCCATCGTTATCGAAATCGCTTCTTTTTCTGGCATTCATACAATTTATGATGTGATGTAATGTAAGTAGCATCTCTATAGTTCTTGGAAGTAAGAGCTAGCGCGTACGGTTTGCAAATCTCCGTTAATACCATGAAATCGCAGGGAAGCGCGTGCACTGCCAATAATACACCGCATATGTATTTATTTTCTAGATTTATTGCCGTGCGTGCCACACCATTCTTTTACATTGTAACGTGCAATAAAAATACAAAAAAAAAGGTTTGTTTTTAGGGTTAAATGTAAATTTAAAGTAAAATTTAGCTTTTGCACGCTACTAAATATTATAACAATCAACCATCACATCACGCGCCATTCAGTTCTGAGAACAGCGTGGCACGCGATGCGATGGTGACTGTGAAATAAAAGTTATATATTAAGTTGTGGGTAGATAGGAATGTTATCCTGAAATATAATAAGAGGTTGTCGAATAGACTCTCGGAGAGGGATCGAACCTCTGGATCAAGGACCTCTTGGTGGTTGTACTGCAGGTGCTGATATTCAATTAAAATACAGTTTATCAGTAACACTTGTATAATTTAACAAAATATAAAAATTGTTCATTCGCGAACATGGCGGTTACGGCCGCGGTATCTGGGTACCTTAATGATAAGCCGTGCTTACTCTACCACTCGAGTTCGTTCGCGACGGACTAAGCATGCTCGCACTATCGTTATGGGTTGGCCAACCTTACCGCACTTGATTCTTCAGAGTGTGGCTCGAAGAAGCCTGCGCAATGTGCACAGGCATGTTGAGCTGGTCCCCCAGCATACCACCTAGCGAGGCGGCGGCGTCGACGTCATCGAGTGCCTGCGCAGCCGGCACGTGGTGGCAACACTGACGGCGCACAGGCACCGGATGATGCGGCATGCGGCACGCGCACCCAGCGAAGTGGCGGCGGCGTCGTCAGCTGCGCCGACAATTGGGCAGCAGTGGCAGCACCGGCGGTCGCCCACGCAACTGCTGACCCCGGGTGTCCTTGGCATCGTCCCGCGCAATGAACCGCGGGACACACCGCTACGGCGTCCTACGGACACAGGGGTGGCGATCGGCGAATCGCAGGAGTGGAAACCACGCGTACAGCGTGGCGAGATGAGTCCCCAGACATAATGGATGAACCCCACTTACTTGCTAACAAGCATCATCTCGTACGATGATGAACATCATACAATCTTATATGGGACGGTTGAGGGTGATGCAGGATGTGGTCACGCCTTCCCGATTAGCACACCGGTCCGAAATATCTGGACTTCTTTCTGCACGTTCGCTTCATCAGCAAACCAAAAGTTGAATGGTTGAATGTCATGGTCATGCGCAACCGGTCTAGTGATTGGAATGACTTGCCGGTTTTATAAAATAGTCGACTTGACGTTTTAGTAAAAATTAAGAATCAATTAAATATAATAATTATATTTATACTAGGTCAAAGCCGCTATTATTTATCACAAGACAAGCCAATTCCAATCACAGGAAACCATCCTGGTATCGCATGATCATTATATTTAAAGATATCGATTGATAGTCAATCGATACTTTCTGCAATTGTCAGTTTGTTACTATCTTGACGTCACTAATTTTGACAATTGACTTTATGGATTTAATTTTAAAATTCAATTAATATTGAAAACTAATGAAATAAGATTTAGAGAACTAATTTTGCTGATTCCATCAATACTAATATCACGGTATCTCGTACTGTATTAGCAGAGATACAAGCGCGAATACGTGTCACAATGAACGCCGGTATTGATGTTTCATTGCTTCAAAAATACAGATATTTACATTTATGTGATGCATAAAAGATGCTGACACGGTGGTCTTAAATCACAGGATTATGTGTAATTCACTTAATTATTAATAATTAGTGAAATACACACCTATATTGAGCTGTTTGAAAAAACAAGAAAAGTAAGTAGTATACACTACAACATACCATGAATTGATACGAGAGCAATTGCACAGCGAAAAAAAATCGTAGCGCACGCGCCTCTCCGCTCACATTCGTCCTGAAGACCAAAGAGTAATGTTTGTTGAACACGCTGTTGAGTGATGGCATCCGGGGTGTGCTTTTGAACCTATCCCGGGATCTGGGGGCTTACCATGACCTCTTAAGCAGGGCAGAAGTTGCCTGGAAGTTGAACTGCCCTGCTTTTTTGTACTATGACATCGTTATAGCAGGCCTGTAGCAGGCCTGCTACGTTGACGTTTACGAAATCCGTTCACCTGTTTTTTTTGTATGGACTTTTCGTACCATAAACAAGCTTATCCGTTCAACTTGGTTGAATAGTCGTTCACCTTTTGTACTGTCATGGTACGAATTTTAGCGATTCAGAAGCAGGCCTGCTTTTGAACAGATATTGACTGGCTGGCATTTGAACGTTTTCTTAAGACGTCATGGTAAGCCCCCTGTTGCACTGCGCGTCGGTGGCGTGTTTCGCTTATCCCTGGTATAATGATAATGTCTATTTATTAATTAATGGGATCAAAATAGACCAGCCATTTGTACAATATTTATATAATACTTTATACTTATACTTTCCACCACTGACCATCTACATACAATCAACCAGATCATAGAAAAATGTCAAGAATTTAAAATTCCACTCTATCTTGCATTTGTAGACTATTCCAAAGCCTTCGACAGCATCTCACACTCCGCAATTTTTAAAGCTCTTGAAAAGCAACAAGTGGTTTCTACGTACATACAGCTGCTACAAAAGATTTACACCCATAGCACAGCTGCAATAAAGCTAGAGAGAATAGGCCCGAAATTCAATATCTTTAAGGGAGTCAAACAGGGTGACCCGCTATCTCCTAAATTATTTACCAGTACCTTGGAAGAGGTCTTTAAGACGCTGGCGACCAAATGGCAAGACAAAGGCATTGTCCTCGGCGGGGCAAGATTGACTAATCTTCGTTTCGCCGATGACATTGTTCTTTTTTCTTCCTCAGCCACTGGACTAGAACAGATGCTACAAGAACTGAGCAATGCAAGCCTTGAGGTTGGACTGAAGATGAATATGTCAAAGACTAAAGTTATGACTAATAGTTCACCACGAAACGTGCAAGTGGATGAGGAGAAAATGCAATATGTCCAAGATTATATCTACTTGGGCCAAGTAGTCTCCTTCCAGGCCAGACAAGATAAGGAAATTAAAAGACGTACCGAAAACGCCTGGAAGAGCTACTGGTCCATGAAAGAGCAATTCAAGGGCAGTTTGCCCATGTCACTAAAACGCAAGCTCATGGACATGTGCATTCTCCCCATCTTGACGTATGGTGCACAGACTTGGTCTTTGACCAACATCCAGAAGTCCAAACTCAAGGTTTGCCAAAGGGCTATGGAGCGCAGTATACTTGGTGTTAAATTAACTGATCGAGTTCGAAACACAATACTGCGCTCCAAAACTCAAATTGTCGACGTGGCTGAAAAGGCCGCCCAGCTGAAGTGGGACTGGGCAGGGCATGTCTGCCGTATGCCAAATGAGCTGTGGGCCCGTATAGCACAAGAATGGAGCCCTGAGACAGCGAGACGGGGTCGCGGCAGACCGCGGAGAAGATGGCGGGACGAGCTGGATGCCTTTCTTGAGGTTTGGCATGAAGCTGCAAAGAATCGCGACAAGTGGAAGGAACGGAGGGAGGCCTTTGCCCAGCAGTGGGACAGTACAGGCTAATAATAATAATAATAACCCTCTGGGAAAGGCGTTACCTCATCATGAGATTAACGTAAAACCGGAGGGTACATTAGACTAGCTTTCTACAACCCCATCATATAATAAAAAATGTATCATGAGGTCTACTGAAAAGCTTACAAACCGCAGGGCAGCTTGTGGCGAGCTGTTGGTGAGTGGCGACACTGCGTACCTTATTGCCTCAGAGAGTCGGTCAGGGCCTCGTCTCCAGGTTGCCTTTATTGGCTGGCTGGGGTGGAACCCCAAGAGTGCCCGCAGGACTCTCAACTCTGGCTTGCCTTTATCGGCCGGCCAGAGGGGGGCCGCCAGAGCTATATGCTCGGGGGTGGAAGTGTCTAAAGGCGTAATAGCGGGGAAACCCACTCCGGGTCTCTTAGACCCGCGACGGCGAAACCGGGGCCACACCTCTCTACACCTCTAGCCGCTCACACGTCTGTTGCCCCCTTCGCCTATGTACTGGCGGCTTTTCAGGGGGCCCAGCTAGTGAGCTGGCGAGTCACCGTCTGCCAACAGTTTTCAATTTTAAATGTTGAAAGGCAGACGCCGTTTTCTTCCGGCAATAGAAGTTATCTAGTCCACCTAACACCCCATCCCATAGACCAGATGTTTTTCACCATATTTTACAATAGTCTTGCACCCACCCGGGACGGTCCATGACTGTACTCCAATAGTGCAGCCGTGGATAGTCCCGGGTTGGTGCCCCACCCCATTTTAGATTAAAGCTCTCAAAGGGGCCTCTGCGCGTTGGACCTGTGTCCCCGTGTATGCCTTCCAAAGGACCGGACATCTTTCGCACGGAAGATGAGCCGTGATGTCCAAAGAGATACAAGATATAATAATAATAATAATTATATAATACAGAATAATCTGATGCAATAATTATTAAGTCGAGAGTAATGAAAGTGGCCGCTGTGTTGTAGGTGGATGATTTACACAATATTTCCTAGGTATTTCTTTCTTTTGTTAAGGTGACAAATAATTACAAATACAAACGTTAGTTTCGCAGTTCATTGCCATGAAACGACGTTTAGGTCACGAACGGTAAAACGCACAGAATTTTTAACTCTGTGTGCGTACCATAAGATTTCGTTATTTTGTTCTTTGTGGCGAAAAATAACGATTGCTCAAAGGTTGAATTAATTTCTTCGAATAGTTTTATACAAGAGTTATCCACTCAAACGTCCAGGCAACATTTGTTGCCTAAAAAAATTTCCGGTCGAACGTCCGGGCCGCAGTTGTGGCCCTCGCGACTTGTTCCGTTTAAAATCATTTTCTTATGTGGTAGCCCAAAGAAAGCTTCCGATTTTTTTTGGGGTGGCGCTGTATTAAATTCCGCGTCTGTGGATACTAGGAACACTCTATACAAGCATAGAGAAAAATTTAGAAAAAAAAAAGTTTATGTCATCTTTTTGTGTCGGCTGTAATTTGCAGAGCTCTGACAAAACAACGTAAGTACAATTTTATTTTTATCCCAATGTAGTTATGTATCATATCAAAATAATCCCCAAGATTCAAGCTTTACGAATATCTAAAAATGTCATAGATTCAAAGGCTGTTGAGACCAAATATATCGAAATGAAAAATATGCCTCATGACGCCGTGTGGAGCGTGGACATTTTCGTAATATTTTTATATGATTTACTACTTAATCTATTTAAATATTGCTCGTATTATGGATATTAGTTCATTATTAGTATTTACATAAACTTAGACGGGTAAAATACAACGAAAATAGTTAAGATTCATGTGTTTTCTACTAACGTTTCGTACGGGCAACAATAGTGGCCTTAACAGTTACGTTTTTAGACCACAATAAGGGTTCGTACAAGCGAAAAATCATGAATGTGATCCTGTTATCTGTTTACCCGACTACAGCGAACCAAAAGGAGGATTATGATTTTTTCGCTAGAGTTCATTTGGTGTTTGCTGTTTTGTGCGATGGTTTAGCTCGTGCAATAGTTTAGATCAATGGAATGATGTTTTCGAGCCGAACGTAACACGGTTTTTTGAGTGTGTCGTCCTTAGTAATTCACTATCCTACATTAAACATCTTATCTCGTTTGTTACAGCACACCTCCCGGCAGGACCAGCCGACGCTAAAGCCTCAACCTCTACGTCCCGGCTGTTCCATTCTCCTGGTAAGATGGTTTTTTGACTGTGTCGTCCTTATAATTTACTATGTTTACTTTCCTACATTAAACATCTTGTCTCGTTTGTTACAGCAGACCTCCCGGCAGGACCAGCCGACGCTAAAGCCTCAACCTCTACGTCCGTATGACTGATTATCATTTTTATCCGACGAAAAAAAAAAGGAGGAGGTTCTCAAATCGACACGTTTTTTTTTTACATATCATGTAATTTACTATCATTTTGAATACCTACGGTGATGTAAAATATTAAATATAAATACATTATTATTTGTTGTTTCATTTCACCTAAAATCACAAAATAAATAATTCCTATCAAAATAAATCATGTGCAACCTCGCGTGTGAGCGCCCTAAGGGCGGCCATCTTGCCGGAATTTCACTAGCGCAGGCGGCATCAAATTGATGAGGGAATTGGTAGTTTGTTTTGATTTATTTTGATACTCTGAACATTCCAAGTAATGACATAGGGATATCAAAAAAAAGCTTATATAGTCTAGTTTAATTATAAATAGCTTTCATTGACACAAACTACAAAATTATTGGTAAAAACTTAGCTAAAAGAAAAATTTTACTGCAAATTAACCCACATTCTCAAGTTTAACTTTTTTTTCAAGTACTTAACATTGGCTATTGTAATTAAGTTTTCACATAAGTCGATTCTGTTTATTTTCAGCTATACATACGTATTTTTTATTTTGGTGTTACTGCAGTAGTTTACTAGATATTTAGGTTTAAGTTGGAAATGATACCGCGCGCTTGCGCGGCGAAATTTCGTTAGCGCGGCTGGACGGTAGACGCTCTCGCGGTAGAGGCGCGTGGACGCTTGAGTGGCTATAGACGTTAGCAGTTTTTATAAAAACAATTCCAATAGGTAAATAATTTTGCTATCCTGGCAACTGAATTTGACTGTCAATGTCATGAGTTTCGTCATTCTGCCGTTTCTCAGATAAGTCAAGCGCACTGTACTTTGTTGTAATATATTACGGTGGACGCCATTTGTGAAACGACAGCTGTGTTTTAGGCTTTAAAATTAATTCACTGTTCATTTGGCTTGGTTCAAGCTAACTTAGGATTTATTTTCTCCATTGCTGAGAAAATTTATTCGCTATGTCGGAACAGGTGGAGATTAAGGTATGTTTAATAAGAATTGTAACAGTGTAATACGAACAATAAAAGCTTCCATTGTTCAACCTTGTCCGTTGGTCGATATTTTTTTACGAAACGGATTTTTAAACGTTCCTGATGTTGTTGACATGTTCTATATTATTACAATACGCTTTAAAATAGTAGTTAGTTAAATTGCGATTTGATTAATCGTATGATACTAAGAAATTGTTTGAATACACGGTTGTTGTACATACACTTTAAAATTGCTCCACCATTTTAAGTTTCGCAATTCTACATAAATTTATTATTTGTTGTAAAGAGTGCGAAAAACGAAAGCAACTGTAAAAACACATTACGCATTAACTACTTAATACATATTTTTTTCTAAAGAATTATTATTGAGAAAACTTCACTTGAGCCACAATAATAAAAACGTCACCTTCAAATTACACGTGTGATATTGAATTGCGTATATCTACTCTCTTTTTAATACACTAGTTCTACGTTTTCTTTACAAATAATATTCTATTCGAACGGGTTGAGAGCAATGAAACCTATTTAAATGACGTAATTTTTTTTTTGTTTTGGTACCCTGTTTAATTTAATTCTGATACATTGGACACATACATTATACGTTTTTGATGAATTGATGATTGTAGCTTACATATTACCATGGCTCGCGCTATTTGTGATAGCCGTATAAGTAAGCATACTATAATGAAGATGTCGAAAAATATTTATATACCTGCATTGCAATTTACAATACAACAAAAAACTAGTACATTATTTAATTAAATTACATAATTCAAACCATGTCTTGCCAATGAGATATTAACTATGCAATTTTTAGAAATAAACATTATTTCTGTAATGTAGCAACTTCAATCTCCTCAATTTTCTTTGCTAAAGTTCCAGCGCTGCAGATCAGTGGTGGCATCTATTGTCTAGGATGCTGATTTTCAATCAGTTAATGTTTAATATTTACATTTGTTTTGTTAATTCCTAGTTGTCAAGACTAGCTTTGTGCCACTGGTGATGAATAGAAAAAAAGTTCCTAAGAGCGATTACGCACTGCATTTGATCCGAATCTGTGAAAATACGCATATAAAAGACTCTGATATTGCTTTACGCACTGCATCCAATCTGAATCTGTGAAAATACCGATCTAGAGTAACAATCTCGGACCGAATTCGGATGTTGCTTATGCACTATTCCGATCTCTGATCCAAATTCTAACAATTCAGGGGCCATCTTTGGCATATCCATTTGGCGATCGATTTGAATCCAAGGTAGTGTGAAAGCGTTCATACAAACATTACTACGGCTACTTCGGTCCATCAATATTTCTTCCGAATTGGAGACTCATGGATGACGGATGCCGGATGTAGTGCATAAACTACCATACAAATAGTTCTATGGCTACTTCGGAACGTATTTTCACAGATTCGAATCGATGCAGTGCGTAACCGCTGTAACAGTTGTCACCGTTTGTGACAAACTATTAAATATGTATCTCGACAAGTTTTCACACAAACGTAATTATTATTATAAATATGACAACTTACAAAATGAAATCTTAAGCTTGTATAAAATTTAATGTTAAACAATAAAATGCATTTTTTATTGAATTTTGACCTGTTACATATTTAGTAGCAAGGCACATAACAAAATTTCTTTTATAAATACATGTACGACTGTACATGACATGTATTTATAAAAGAAATTTTGTTATAAGAGATAAGTTAGGCAACTAATAAAAGTCGTAGTTTAACAGAGTTATGCTTGTGTCGAGTGGCCAAGTTTTTGCCATCGCTTGTTTGAGCTAGTCTTGCATATAAAAAGATATTATGCACACAATTACTATAAAAATTCTTGTGTAGTCCATTGATATCCGTTGTTTGCCTGTATACCTAACTCTTTTGTTGGCTGTACACATGGCTACACATCAAGCTAGCTATACAATGTGTCCGGCGGTCATGGACTAGCAATATTCTAGGTACTTATATAACAACTATTCTAGTACTCGAAATACACTATACACTAGAGTCCAATTCACTTCCATTTTTTTTTTTAATATTCTGTACGTGTATACAAAAAAAGTCATCTCTCAAAGTTTTGGTCCTATGGAGAAGTAAGTAGGCTTATTCCGAGGGCAACAATATTGTCTATTGTTTACAATAGATACAATATGTTCACATTTTCATAACTGCCAAGTAGCGGGGAAGTAGATTGGACCCTAGTGTGTAGTGTATTTGTGTACTAGAATAGTTGCTATGTAAGTACCTAGAATATCGCTAGCCCATAACCGGACACATTGTATATTTCCTTTTTGGGTGATTCTACAATAAGAGGTTTTAAGTCCTTAGAGGATACGGCCAAGGAGCAAAAAGGGATTTTTTTCATTAAATACTTATATTACGATTTTTGTCCCGTTTATGTACCTTTTCATGTAAGGGCAAGTCAATTTATAAATATTTTGGTACTTTTTAGAAGGCCAGGGTAAATACATCGGGCAGGGGAGAGAATTTGATGCAATAAAATAATAATAAAGTAAATTAGATCAACTTTTATTAAACATTGTGCTTAACAGTTATAATCAGACTATAATTTTTGTCAGACTTTCATATTAATTACACTACTTAACAACGGTTTTTGCCCATAGATGAAACCAATGTGTATCAGTAGAATAATTAACCCTAAGTTGGATACTGAAGTGGAAAAAAATTAGGACGTTATTAGTAGTAGGTGATTTAAAATATTTATTATATCTCTATTACACATTTTTGCAACTATCAATCCTTAAAATACATTTTTACATATTTTTTTTGTGCTCTAGTTAAATTTCTCTACTAGAACTGCTGGGCAATGATAGGTAATCCAATGATGGGTGGTCCGTTAGAATACAACACAGGTTTTGTGACTGACGCAATATCAGGGTATTGTATATGCTTCTTGTTTTTGTTGTTAAAATCTAAAGTTTTTGTGAGGCAAAAGTAACAGTCCATAGCGTGATTTGACGGTTGACTCCACAACATTGGGACTTCAAATTGCTAGTTTTTTTTGCTTTCTGCAGCCCAGATCGTTAATATACTTCCACAATCTTCAAATTTTTTCACGTTGATAGAAATTAGCTACATCTGAGTTAGTTTGCACAAATATATTATCTCCCCTGGTCAGTGAATCTCTCCCCTGGCAGTTTTTTTTCCAGGGGAAATACGACAGGGGAGAGATGTTTTCATGAAAAATTAAATTGTTTTAATTGACGTAAGTTTTTTTGAGCTTAATTATATATTACACTTTAACTGTTACAGTATTATTAAATTAGGGCAGTAAATGCAAATACATTCAATGAATGTTACAACTTTTATAACTGACCAGTGGAGAGATACAATGACCTTGCGAAAGCACTACTCCGCACTGTCATGCCGCAACAACTAAAAAATAGCGGCACTCTAACGGCTCGCGTGTTTAGTTTTGATAACTTCACGTCGCTAGATGTCCTTGAGCGCAGTTCAGAATATGGCCGTCTTATATTTACGTTTATATTAACGGAACGAAATTTGCCAGGGTAGATACACAAAAAAAAGCGGGACAAAAATTAAGTTTAAAAATTATTGAAAATAAGCAACTTTTGCTGTCTTTTTATTTAATACTACTTAAGTATATTTATTTAATTTCGTGTTAAACATACTTTGTTTAGCAACTGATACAAAGAACCTATGTACTGTCTGCAAATTGAACTAAAACCGGCAAGAGGACGGGCCAGGGTAGATACTTTTTTAAGCTTTAGCTTCAAATTTCAGAAATATGTGCTTTATTAGGACATTTAATTGTAATGTTATTTACATTGCAAAAAACAACAACATTTAGAATAAAAAAGCAATTTTAAACTGATTGCCGCACAAGTTACCTCTTATCGTAGAATCACCCTTTTATACTGACCTCTCATTGTAAGGAAATGCTTTATAATGCGAGATCAGCTTATACTGGAAATAATTATGTAGCTTGATCTGTAGCTTCTAGACATTCTATAACATTGATTTTACGAACTTCTATAGAACTTGTTGGCATCCATTTACATCTCAATTCTTTCATTAACAAAGCCAAAAATCATAAACATCATGGCCCGTTTTTCACATTAATTATGTTCTTTGTGGGATCCCTGTAAAAGGTTTACTTTGTTAACATAACAGGTTTTGGTATTCATAAAATATGTAGAATGTCAATGAATTTTTAATAATCTTCAATCAATAGCACACCAAATACATATTTATAATATTTGACAATAACTGTATGAGTTGACCCTTATCAGCAATTTTATCCATCTGTAACACTAGTGGTTACTTTCTGCACAAAATATCTGGTTAAAATCCAAAAGAATCTTAAAATGACCTTTAGTAAGACTCTTTCCCGTTTTTAAATTGTCTAAACTATTCTTTTTTATAAATTATTTGATAAATGAAAAGTCAGCACTCAGTGTTATTATGATAGATGGGAGATGGCAAAAAAAGGCTTATTATGGTAGAGTCACGCTTTGACAAGGCGGCAACATTCAATATAAATTCTATATTTTTATTTATTTTTCAGCCTGATGCATTACCAGACTTAGATGACCTTCTTCAATGTCCTGTCTGCTATGAGATCCCCTCAGGACAAATATTTCAATGCAATGAGGGGCACCATGTATGTGGACGATGCAAAATGCGTCTTGATGTGTGCCCTGTTTGTAGAGCACTATTTTTTGGAACCCGAAATTATGCAATGGAAGAACTTATTGCTAATGTTAGAAAATTACGAGCTTTTGTAAGTATTTCGTTTCTAATGTACATTTTAACACCTGTTTTAATTGTTCTCTTATCTACTTTGATAATAATACTTTCATCATGAAGTTTTACAACATCAACTGATTATTCAAGTCAAACCAATCCCAAGATTTTATTGTATACCTAAACATCTAGGCTTACATATGTTTGACATCATTCACATTTACAGAAGCTTGGCGGGAAAGTTACTACAGATACATGCCCCGAGAATAAAGAACCCGTTAAAGAGAATCCAACTGAAGTACCTGAAAATGAAAGTGTAGTTGATGATGCAAGCGAGCAGTCTAATGTAAGTAAAAATACAATCAGGAAAAAATATGTACCTACTGATATGTGTAAAAATCACAGGGTAAAAAAAGGTGTGTATTTAATTTAACCTAATTTTCCTGCAGGATTTCCACTTTTTCTATGATATCATTATTACAAATGGCTCAATTTACATTGCCGTGGAACTGAGGCGTCAATTTCGCGTCGTCGTGCGAGAAGGCGCGCGAATTCGCGAGAATGCTCGAGAATTCTCAATGTTTCGTAGTCGCTTGACGCCGCACTGCGTCTCCCCCTTCGCGCCATTTCCCGCGGATTCCACAGACGGCGTCGACAGTAGTTACGGGAATCCTCAAGAATGCGCGAGAATTCCTCGGAAAACGCGCGATCTTTTATTTGGCTCGTATCTAGTTTTTACGTTACACAATTAACATAGAACTCATTATTCTATGTACAATACACATACTACGTTACAAAAATTCGGTTCTATTCCGTGGCAATGTAAATTGAGCCTAACTCATTCATTCTTGAATGTTGCTCTTCCCTTTCCCCAGGATAAATATCAGTAAATCAATAAATATTGCATTTATATTAAGTATGTGGACACAGCTGTGGGTTGATTAATTGTTATGATGATTTTCACATTAAATTGCAGCAATCTACGCAGAGGCCTCCTCAAGCTTGCAAAGGCCTCTTTCGTTGTCTGTCTTGCAAGAATGGTACTGGAGTCAGGCTCCCTGCAGGTCGCTTGCTCAATCATCTACGCTATTTCCACTGTCCTGAACTTATTGAGGTAACATAGTACATAATTATTAAGAAGAAATATTAGTGGCAAAGTAAAAGCTTATTCATTTTTAAGTGATCTACCAACCTACACTTCATAAATTCCATTTTTGTAGGGTAAATCTGAAAATGGCGAGTATGTACAAGCCTGGCAGTTTTCCACTGTACCTGGAAGAATTGTTACTGCGGTACGAGTAGCAGACATGGGCATATTTTTCTTGATAATTGAAATAAGCAGTAAGTCAGTTCGATCCTTTTTTTTTATGATTAATTATATACATTTAATCTTCAAATATAAATAGCCTTTATTACTTGACCAGATGTACAATATACTTTTATGGAGTCTGCCCACTGCAAAATATCATTCTAGGACTGTAATAGGAACATGTCAGGCATGGCAAAAAACGCTCTGTACATTACTATGCTCACTGCAATGGATCAACCGCGTTTTAAACGCGTATACAATGGCTATGATGACCGTACTATGGATACTGAATGTGGACATTCAGTGACTTTTTAATGGGCTTTCAGTACCTGCTCTATCAGTTGTTGTTCATTTTCTTGAACCAGTCACGATGTTTCCGCCATCCTCGTACAAATAAGGTCGATTTTGGAATCCAAGAGGGCGACTAAAAATTTATTGATTGTTCGTCAATTCACACCCAATTCCATAGCTTTCGGGGCAGCTAATGCTGTGAATGAGCTCAAAATCCAAGTCTAAAAGAAGTTAAACTAAAAAAAAAAACTGATTATTCGTCATTGGTGTCAAATCCATGGTATTCGACGCTGCTCATGCTGAAAATAAAGTCGATTCCTGAATCTATGATAGCTGTCATGTAAATTTACTAAGTTAAGAGATTCTCATGAAAAATAACTCAAAACTTTTCATAGCCGCCGTCTTAGACTTGAGTTTGGACCTTATTTTTGGCGTCGGCCCACCCGAAAACCATGGAATTGACACCCATGACGAATAATCAGCCTTTTAAACACAAGCAAATTACTGTCTTATATCAGACAGGTATAACAACGCGGAGCACACGTGTTATAAACGCGGTGCATCTCCGGCACGGATCGTTTCGTCACCTGCAAAATATTCTTTATGCCATTAAATTTTCACTGGTCCGTGTATGCCCTGTTACGGTGTTCTTCGACGACGGAACGGTCTAGTGGCCATTGTTTCATAGTAACCCATACAAAGTTTTTTTTTTGCCTGTGCCTGTTCAGTTATGGACCTTGTATGATACGGTGTAGTGACCAAAGTCTTTTACAATTAATTTATCTTTAAACTACACCAGCATTTTTATTTAATTATTTATACACATTGCATCAATTTACTGGTCACGTTGTCCTTCCCAGACATAGGCCTCTCTAAACACTTCCACACGTCTGCCCTTCCACATTTTCACCTGAGGCTCCCCTTCCCCTTTTACCATCTCTCGTAAACCAATTGGTTATACACTGTGGGCCAGAGGTACCCGAAAGATTTTAACCTTCGATTCCGATGCCTAATTGGAGAAGAAAAGCTAGAATATAGTTTATTGAATAAAGCTTAATTTTCGAAATATTCATTATTTACGGAAATTGACAACTCGAAAAATTTCTATGGTAACAAGACCTATGAACGCGACATTGCGATTTTTGTCAAACCATACCCCACTCGCCGTATGTCTTATTTGTCGGGGAGTCGAGAAATTTCTTATTCACTCACACAATAATTTATTAATGTTGCCAGTTTAACCTAAAGTAATGTTTACAAGGAAACACTAAAGTTAATTGATTTATTATGAATCAGAAAAATAAAAAAATATTGACTAAATTAGACTTTTGTTGATATAACATTTGACTCGTAATACCATCAGAAAGGCGTGCTTAAAATCTTTCGGGTACCTCGGGCCCACGGTGTATATTTCGTCTATTTCTTTATTTTTTTTCTTGTCATGTAACTTGAACACCTCCATATTACATACATATCTAAAGCAGTATAATTCAACCTTTAATTGTTTCAGATGACAATGTGTGTGCATGGCTATCCATGGCTGCGTCCCCGTGGGTAGCACATGAGTTTTCCTACACTGTCACTATTTCTGGAAATGATCGAGAAGCTATTTTCTCTGATTGTGTAAGTAAGATAATTAGAACACAACCAATGAAACAAAAGAAATGTATTATTATTATAAGACTTTTTATTTTGATAATTATTTTTCAGGTATGGTCTGTAAGATCGTGCGAAGGCTCTCTAAAAAAACGTGGACATTGCCTAATAGTGAGTGGAATAGACGCGACAGCATTAATTGCACCTGCATCAATAAGCGGCAAACTATCGGTGCGTCGTACGCCACCTGACCAGCTAACGAACCAAACTCAACCCCGCGCTGTCCTGCGTGTTGCCAACCGCGGCAACAATCGTGAAAACTCACATGCTCATGACTTAGAACCCTTTCTACAAGACCTTCAAAACGACGTAGCTAGGCTCTCCCGAGCATTTGCTACGCTCGGACGTGAAGCAAACGCTTTAGTGCGTTCCGAAGCAGAAATGCGTGCTAGAATCGAAAACAGACACAACACCGGCGCAAACGAACGCACGAGCACCTCTTCTGAGGAAGAATCCCCACCTACGATAGAAAACAATCAAGACGATAACAGTACTGAACGTACGCACCTGTCGCGTAGTGCGCGCAGACGCATGCGACAGCGTCTGAGAGCCGCGCTTAATGCTACACAGCCCCCGGTGCCAGCTCCCAGGGCCATCAACCACTTTCCTGGCCCACAAAGACAGAACGGTCCTACACCTGGCAATAACATACAACACCACCTTATGACTGGGCTCGCCATAGTGCAGCAACCACCCGTGCCGCCGCCGGTAGCACCGCCGGTACCCCCGCCGCCGGTGCCGCCGCCGCACTCCAGTGGACCGTCCAATGGACTGCCTCAAAACGGAAATGTGCGTGCCAATAAGAAGAAGCGACGTCATCGCAGATAAATTAACTTTACTTTTGTTTAGTTAGGTATGTATTAATGAAATTGTAAACAAAATAATAATTTTATTATTATTAATGGTGTATGTTATCAAATTGACTGCTCTTTGAGTCTCATAACTTTCCTCTGGGGCTATCTTATTGTGTATGACTCCATTTGTAAATATTTCGTCTTTTGACAACTGCAATTTTTGCGAGTGCTGTGATAACATGTTGCAAGTTCATGCAATATAAATGGTTAACTACTTAAATATTTTCATTAATTGAAGTATCCCCAGAGTATTTTGTGATTTAAACAGATACCCATTAGGATAAATTGTTTTAAGTTAATTTCAATAAATGAAATGCATTTTGTGGAATATTTTTGACTATGATATTTCAAGAATATCAATTTGAATAGTATTTAAATAATAATTGACAAATGTGCTTGTTTTAATCCTGTATGTAATCATGAATTTTGTTGTAGAACTATCGTTACTGTTAATTAATTACAATAACTATTAATCCTTTAGATAGAAAATAGTTATAATTATAAACTGTAAGAAATCTTAATATTTGTTTTATACCTCCTACCTACCTATTCTTATTTTTGTTTTCTAAGCTAACTTGCCAACGTTAGGTAGTTACAAACTTGTAGAATGTTTTGCTACTAACATTGTTTTCCTTAATTTTGCTTCTTGGTATCTATCAACATTATGATTTTGCTTAGGCACACACAAATCATGTATTCTAGATGTGCTAGAAGTCGAGGGAGCTTTTCCTAAAACTCATGCACACCTTAAATTCGTCACTGCTCAAGCGCTGCGTCTCGGAAAAGTGGCGAGCAGTGTTCTATCTATAGCGAGCTCTAGACTGTTGTTAACCGTTAGCAAGCAGCAGTAGCAAGCGCGAGAGTGTGCTGAGGGGACATTTGTCGCAGTTTGCCGAGCTTTGTCGCCGCTTGTTTGCTGTCAGTATTTTAGGGCTTGGTATTCAGGACAAGCATTTGCGCTAAATTCAGACTTGTCAGTGTCCAGTGTTCCCGCAAAATAAAGCATTGAGACGATTGCATCGCGATCGATCGGCACCATTATCTCTCCTTAATTTTTAACATCAAATAGCAAAGGACAGCATCTAAGTCTCGAGCTGTCTCGAAGAGCTGGAGGGGCACGTTTTGAAACTGGGCCTAAGCCCGCTTACAAGTTATGTATAGAAGGTACACTATGCACGTGTCTGTTGTATCCGAAGCAGTAGCCGAGCAGAAGCCGGCTAACCATGGGATAAACACCGTGTCGTATAAATGCCTGGCTTGAACGATGAACTGAGCTGGGTAGTGGGTACACATCTCGTCAACAAGGATCCCTACATTGCCAGGTCTGGGAATTGATCCCAGGGCAACTGCACTTTCAATCACTGCTAAATTATTTTTTATGTGCTAAATTGCCCACGTCTGTGGTCCGCGGAAGGGCGATATTTTAGCATAGGCTGCAGCCACAAAAATTCAATTTTATTATCTCATCAATTTGAAGTTCTCTCTATCGTAGATCCATTTTTAATGCGCAATAGTGAGAGCTGTTTGCAAAGAGATGGTGGAGCCCTCCCAGACATAAATATCTGCTGTAGGTACTTGTGACGGCAAGCTTCGGAAGGACTTCTAACTTTGCATCCGCGTCTTTTAACATAAAAGAAATTCAAAGAAACATTGAAAGAGATAGAGACACTGAACAAAGTTAAAACTTGCTTTTCAATTTTCTTATGTCTTTTTTTTTAAGAAGACCAGCTTACTATACGAAAATAATTCGATCGTGATTCTCAGTTCTTATAGAAATTACAATAACCCAATCGCGACACGTGTCCTACTCGTCGTTGAGGAGTTCCAGCAGATCACAGTAATGTTTCAGCAGATCATGACACCGGGAGTATACAAGGGTAAATCCGGGTATATTGTTACGGCTAATAGCCGAAGTGCGGCTACACCTAGTTTTAGCCGGGTAAAACCAGGTGCAGCTGGCCACATGCATAACTTAGATGTATCATACTTATCTTTGGTTAGAACTAGGTTAAGCCTTCATCATAGCGGCTAGAACTAGGTGCAGCTGCACACCGGTGGTTAAGGGGAACCCCGACACAGATAGGTTAGGTTCGAAGGGGATGCCGGGGGCTAGAGTGAGCGAGTGAATGAAGGCCCCGTCATCCCCTTCGTGTTGTTGATCGTGAAGTTGACGGAGCGCTGCTTAGCGGGGCTCCGTCAACTTCAGCTACACTTAGTTCTAACCAACTGCTACTCGTTGTACCTGGCTAAATCTAGGTGTAACCGCCATTCGGCTTTTAGCCGTAACATATACATGAAAGAAAATTTGCCGCACATCAAGTACCTGGAATGAGTTACAAAATAACTTTGCAGAAAAAAAATGGATGCCACTACACTTGGAAGCAAAGAAATCGAGCCACTCCTTTTTTCACGTGTTCTGTTATTAGTTTTAGTTTACTGAATTATATAATTCAAAAAACAAAAAACTACCCTCATTGTAAAGGTTATCAAATAACCTTTACATGATGGTGATAGATGTTTAGAATTTATCTGTTCCTTGTTACCAAAAATAATAACAATTTTATCGACGTGAAAAATAGAAGTGGCTCGATTTATTTGCTCCCAAATATATTTTAAAATCTTCCTCAAGCTTACACCTCTAATCAATCTTTAGAGGAAATTTACAAAAGAAAACATAACATAGCATTTCATATTTTACTACATTTCGAAGTTATCGAAGTTTACGAACGCCATCTGTTGTAAGTCATTAATAATAAAATCGTTGTAGCAGTGTCTTAGAATTTTTGCTATTGCCCGTCAGATGGCATGAGTTGACACTTCATACAGAATGTTCTAGAATAATGTTTTGACGTGTCACATCCTAAGACACAGCGCTAGTAGTTTCCGGTTCACAGTGGCGCTGGTTCGAGTTTTAGCTATTACCCGGCAGGTGACGTAACCTGTCACACAGAATGGTCTTGTCTTACTGCGCACCACAAGCATTTTTCGATTTTATTCAAAAAACATTACATTACAAGTATTATTCTCGGAGCAATAAAGAATTATTATTTACCATCATGGGCCCGCGGCTTCGCTCACGTAACTTGGTTTTCTTTAATTTATAAATATGTATACCTAACAGATCATCGAAAACGTTGGGGTAGGTACAGAAAAGGATATATATTAGGTAGGTTCCTACGGGAACGCGGTTAGCAAACCGTTAATATAATGTGAACGCCTTAAATTCTCTCTAATCCACATTCCGAAAGTTGCATTCAGCAATATAAAAATTGCCAGTAAATATTAGTATAGATTACAGTAATAGATAGATAAATAAAATTAATTCTCAGAACAATTAAAGCACACGAAGCAACAAAGGTAACCTATCCCCGTTTCTGTAGGTTCGGAGCGCCACATCGGCACCTTTATCATCATTTCTTGTGAAACGAAACCATAGCGCGATCTAATTCGACGCCAACGCCATCTAGTTACGTTCAAGGAACTATTTTGTTTGAATATATTTTTAAACGCGATAAATTAAACCGATGACTTTTTATACGTAGAAAAAAAAATTTAGAAGAAAAAAAATGCTTTTACCTTTTGCGTTTTATCAATAAAAATACCATAATAGTTTACTACTGTTATAAAATTACTTGGGAACCTGAATTTTGTATTACAGACACTTTTATAATACTAAGCAAGACTAAGCTGCAAAATGAAACAACATTAACCGACTTAAAAAAAGGGCGGTTCTCTGTTTGACCCAAATATATGTATGTTTGTATGTTCGTAATTTTCTCAGAAACTACTGATTCGATTTGAATGGTGTTTTCGCTATTCGACTGCATATTTATCTTAGAATCTGACGACTGATGAAGACATTCGGAGATAGACAATAGAGCTCTTTAGTAAATGTCAGCAAATTTTCCGCGATTATTACAATCGTATGTCTGTGTTGTTTACATCATTCCATAGCAAAACATCACGGCTGTTTGCTTTGGAGGGATAGGCACAAAAAGAGAGTTTACAGTACCTACAGGTACTGTAAACTCTCTTTTTGTGAGTAAAACACTTACAATGGCTGTTTAAATCACGACAAGTTTCACGATATCCTCGGTATCGTCGTTTCTGTATCTATGTATAGGTCATGAAGGGTTCGTAGCTACTTAGTAACTGCGCTTGCCACGGTCAGCCCGCGGATTGGTGACCGTTTGTTACACATCGAGACTCCTGCGTGCCTCGTTGAGCCATCGGTTCTGGGTGTCATACGAATACCTATAACAGTCGTTACGGTAGTCAGAAGCTCGAAAGTCTGACAACTGGTCTAACCTTAGGATATCGGCATGGCCCAGTAACTTGGTTGCAGAGGTCGGTTGGCAGTCGCTCCATGTAAAATACTGGTTTTCAATCGCATCTGCTCCATGATTCAGAACCTCTTCGATAAGCAGTTGTCGATTGATTCGGTTTGATATCTCGTTCCGTCCAATATTGATAGAGAAAAAGATGATAGCTTACCGAATCGTTCTGAATCAGGGGGCTGGTTAGACTGGAAGCAGACCACAACATAGTTGGGAAAAGGCTAAGCAGAAAAATATGCATGCAGTCAATGCTAGTATGAAATATCATTAAATTACTTAATTGCACAAAATTAATTTCAGATTTCACTATGATAAAGCATTGAGTTATATGTACTACGTACTAGAGAAGACACCTCAACTTGACTGTTTGTAACACGTGTTAGAGCGCACGCACTCTAAGTCTCTTAGTCTGTGCCAAGCGCTTGCTGCAACATGACACGAAAGAGTGCGAAGTTCTTTCTTAAAAAATATGCCTTCGTGTGCATTGAGATACTGTTTTAACAACTCCAGAAACATAAGTAAAAGTCAAGGAGTGACCTTTCACCAGTAAGTTCAAAATAATATCTTTAAAACTTGCATAATTTAATCATATTTTATGAATTGTTACACGTCACCATGGCGACGGCCATATTAAGGTGAATGTCAAAGAGTAATAACATTTGTATGCGCAGAGTTGACACTATCGACGTATACCGACAGTAAAATATTAATACAAAAATCACGATAAGAAACGCATTAAAGTTAAGATATTTTATTATTATTTGGATTAAAGGTTTCCTCGGCCGTGTCATGAGACAAGAGAATTATGGAAAATCGCAGTGAAGAAACGTGGTTACTGTCAGAAATCTGCAGTACCATGCGATGACGTAATTATAATTATACTATTGCTGGGATTTTTGTTTTAATTTATGACTAGAAAAATGAACTTTAATCCCTGTGTAAGTACACATAGTTTCAAGTAGGCTAGGCATAATAAAAAAACATGTCGCATCTGCGCGCGATGATTGTTATCTATGAGAACATAACACCCCCCCGCTTACCCCGCTGTCATCAAGTGACGCACTGATTTTTGTTTGAAATGGCTTCTCTAGTACGTAGTACATATAACTCAATGTGATAAAGTCTCTTTATTTTGAAATCTAAACAGAATGACATGTAAACTGCACAGTTAATCGACATACTATTATTATATTAATGATTTAAATATCAGAGTTGCTCACAATAAAACGTTTATTCTTTCCAAATAACAAAACGTTCATTAGATTCCTTGTGAATTCTACTACTTCACGTTAGATGGCGCATTCTTCCTCTCGCTTCCAGCGGTAGTTCTGTCCATGGTCGGGAGTGGGATGCCGTCGCCTCCTTTTGCGAAGAGGAGATGGCGACCAAAGAGGGAGCGGAGAGGGAGAGAGAGGTGGTTGCCATTCTCCCTTCCCGCGCCAGACGTACTGAGCGCCGGAGGGCGCGCGACGAACTCCGGCCACCGTAGTGTGTAGGCAGCGGGTTCGGGGACCCGTCACCCGACCATTAATAGGCCCGAGAAGGCGGCGCGCCGTGTTCCGTGCGTGCCTCTCCGGAGGATGAGGACAGAAGGAGAGGTCCGCCAGGGGTTGGCGGACCGAGGCCTTTTGTTTTCGTGCGAAAATCCTCATGGATGCCCTTCGCCCGGGGAAGGCGAAGGGGTATGCCTGACTCTTACCGGCTAAAAACCCACGGCGTTCCTTCTGCCGACCCTTGGCCGGATTCGCGGGATTCGCAGCTGCATGCACCGCAACCCCGGCAGGCCTCGGTCCGCCCCGTGGTTCTGTCCATGGTCGGGGGCGAGAATGCGTGGGAAGCCGTCGCCTCCTTCTGCGAGGAGGTGATGGCGATCAAAGAGGGAGCAGAGAGGGAGAGAGAAGCAGCTGCCACTCTCAATACATTGCCCTTATTAAAATCATATCTCATGTTATACTCGATTCGTTAAAAGACCCGAGAAACCCGAGAAATCCGGCTCGAGAATTCTCGAGACTCGAGAAAAAAATATGTCGAGAAAACAGAAACCCTACTTGCCATGTTTCGCGCTGCGGCGGGAGCACGCGCGGGGTGAGGGTCCGGGCGGGAGCCATCACGACCGTTGTTCATGCGCCGGAGCTACAAGGGTGGTTTTGTACCTCCATGTGCCTACGCACTTACTGACCGAGCGTATGATCGGCGCATGAGATCAACGCCCGCGCGCTGTTTAGGACTGACTCTGTGTTAAAAACTTAAATCGATATTGTGGTGAAAAATTAAGGTACTATTTTTATTGATTCGGTACCGATATCGTTGACTGATTCACCTACTTGGATGCTGCAGGTGATTAAATCGCCATCCTATATATATGGCGCATTCTTCAGCGAAAAAGATTACAAAGTGTCCATCAGGATCGCGCAAAAATATCGAATGGAACGGTATCTTTCAAGGTAGCAACTGTCCTAGTGCGCTTCTCGCTTTTGGACATCCTGTTGGATATGGCGGCAAAGATCCACTTTCGGACTAGTGCCAGGGCCAAAGTTATATGAGAGGGTGTTAAAGGTGCTGAGCTGGCAGTAGCAACGACACGCGCTTGAGAGCAAGCCCGACCGGTTTGGAGGGCCAGTGCACGCCCACAAGACTTGGGCCTAATTTATCCTGCAGTGCTTCGAAACCTGGCTAAAGAAGGGTGACCATGCTAACCACTGGCTTACTTAGGTGTTTACCGGGTACGTTCGTTTTTGGTGAGTAGTTACTCTGTTATTCACTATTGGGGACAAATGCGCTGGAAATGCGTGGAAATTTGAATGGCGAGTCCTTATCAATCTGATCGGGCAACATCTGTTTCCACCAACCGAAATGTTGAGTATGCTAGCAGAGCGGGCGACATGGCCTTATTAGCTCCAGAATCTAATGAAACACACCGGTCCCCCTACTGTGTGGCACATAAGCACGTCATGCGGGGAGACTGAATCGCCTCCGCAGAAGCGCTTGGAATGTTCATAGTAACTGGATACCATAACACACTGTCGTCCTTTCTGCAGTTTTGTAATAAACGTTTTGAGCACTTGGAACGACCTGGGGCCTATAGGATGTAACTACTCTGCAAGTCTGTACTTTGCACGCTCCAGCCCGAATTATGTTTTACATTTATCACTTGAACCGAACCGGTCCAGCACAGCTTCTACATACAGTACCACCTCGAATAAAGGCAAACGCTATAATAGCCACCAACTCACCACCGCGGCCGACGAGATTAACATTTTATGTTCCATTGATTACTTCCATGGTTTTCGTGAAATAAAGCCTAAGTATTCCTCGATCATATACGGCGGTCAAAAAAATTACCAGTTAAATGAAATTTGCCAGGTAAAGCGTGGCCCTTATCTTCGATACAGATTTTGACCTCATTTTCGGCATCAGCATCCCCGGAAATCATGGAAATGACACCCATGATGGTTAAATTGAAATTTTAATAGCCACCATCTTGGAAATAGATTTTGACCTCATTTTCGACATCAGTACCCCCGAAAACCATGAAAATGACACCCATGATGGTAAAATTGAAATTAGAATACCCGCCATCTTCGAAATGGATTTTGACCTCATTTTCGGCATCATTACCCCCGAAAACCATGGAAATGACACCCATGACGACTAATTTGACATTTTCACTGCCGCCATCTTGGATTTCGATTTTGACCTCAGTTTCAGCATCCGCGCCCCAGAAAACCATTTGACGCCTATGTAGACTAATTTACTAATTTTCATGGCCGCCATCTTGGATTTGGATTTTGACGTTATTTTCGGCATCAGTGACCCCGAAAACCGTGGAAATGACTTCCCATGAACAATCATTTGAAAATGTATGTATGCCGTCATCTTGGATTACTAAACAGACTTTATAATAAAAGTCTATAGGTAGGTACACACGGCTACACATCAAGCTATACAAAACCAGTTTATCTTGGCGTCGCTTTGTATAATCTTTTTGCACAAGTAACGGTCAGCTTACGAGTATACTGGTTTTGCATAGCTTGAAGTGTAGCCTTGTGTACATACATACTCTTAGATACATATTATTAATAAAATAATATAATTTCTATGAAAAATATCAATCTTTGAAATGAAAAAGGGCGAGCCCTGGAATTTATGTCCCATCCCAAGTATGCAGTATGGCTACTTGGGATATAACCTCCGCCCCTTCACCTCGTAACCCCCCGCACGATTGCTCTGCGACAATGTTCTACGTTGACCGACTGTAAGGAGTAAGATATAGGTAGACTGTGTTTGTAGTATCCTGGAGCGTATAGCGACTTTTTGGAGAAAATTGTCGATGGCTTGGAGGGCCGTAGCCTCCTTCTGCGAGTCTTTCATGCTACAGAAAAATGGCGCAGAGCGGAATCGGGAGAGCCGGTTCTGCACGGAAACAAAGGCGTCGCGCAGGCACCCGCCTCAGAGCTACGCTCAGATAGGTCGAAACGCCGTGTCCCTAGACTGTCAGGGTCATGGGCACTCAGATTGGTAACTTGAAGTGTCCGTCGAGTGGCCCTGGTGAGAACAGCAGCACGTCGTGGTCACGTACTGCACGCCAAGGCCGTAACACAAGGGGGCACCCATGCGCTTCATCGAAGATCATAACAGCATAGATAGTTTGTGCTGAGGACGGCCAACGGATGCTTTTTTAGTCTGGTAGAGTCCGTTATAAGATAGGAAATTTTTACCATACCATAATTCTTTTCCTCATAATTATTTTACTATCCGTCTCCGCAACTTTTGAAAAGTCAGTCATCAGAGTGCAGACTTGCAAAGTAGTTTCATCAAATTCGAGCGTGTGCCGTGCGCAATTTGCCGTGGTTTTGCCTTCGATCCTATTCAGGTACTCATCAGCTAAGAAAACCGATAGGTGACTGTATCACCTTCTTCAGTCAGGAATAGCTTCAATCACAATACATGCTGTTGTGCATACTACGGCTCTTTATGCCGCTCATTTTACCGTTGCTCCTGCTACCTTGACATTTCATACGCCCTATGGGATGCACGCTTGTGGATGGCACGGATTCATTATAGATCTCGCGTTAATGATGTCCGAAAGCGGGAAACGCGCTAGGGGGTCTTCGACAAAAATCAAACTACGAACTTTCAGCTGACGGAAACCACGAAAGTGTTTTGGATCCAACGATCAATTTGATTTTCGCGATTTGACTTTTTTTTTTCGCTCGCCGTAAGTACTCCCAAATGTTAATTGACATCTAGTTGTTCGTCGTTGTTTCTTTTCGATCCGAAACTTCATCGTTTGTTTTTCGGAGTATTCCCCCGTCACAACGTCAGCGTGCATTGCGGTTGATTTCGTTTCTCCCGCCAAGCACATAACACGCTGTCAATATGGATCCGCCACTGGCACTGATTCTCACAATTTAGATTCATTTGAGTTTGTTTTTGATTGAATCTAGTGAGGATAACTCCATCTATTTGAACCTACCGGTACCAACCTAACTGCTTACAAGCGTATTGTTCGACTTAGAAAGTCAGTTTTTGCTGTAAGTTTTTCAAAAGATGGCAGTAGTTGTACCAATGTAGATAAGCAGGATCTATTTTGTAGTTTCGCTATTCGTCAACAGATTGTGCACATGGACGATGTCGTCGTATCCTGTCCTGTTTTACTACTTTTCTTTGTAATGTAAAATGTGTGGTGAATTTCGCAAGTATCTAGTAGTAACTTAACCTTCATTATTTTATTAGTTTTTGAAATGGTATTGAAATTGAAGTTATTCATTTAATAAACATATGTTATTGTTTATTAAAGTGGACCTAAGGCACGAGGCCTTTAATGTTTCGTTTTCTAAACACATGAAAATTATGTTTTAAACAAGTCTCGATTTGTTGGTTAATATTTAGTGACAGTTGGTTTTAATTGTCCGCCAGAGACCGCCTGACTTTACGGTAAGTAAAACTTCAATTCAATCGAATTCAATCTCTGTTTACTTTCTGCTGCGTAAGACCAAAAATGATGGAGAACAAAAATTCCGGCGGGAAATTTGATTTTTGATAAATGTTAGTACAGAACTGAACCTTAGTAAATACGTGATTTAAGCAATTCCAAGTTCCTCTATAACGTGATGTTTTATAAATGAAAGGTGTCAAGTTTTAAAAGGCTTTGCAAAGTATTTTCTGCCCTAACACTATGCTATAGTGTTGTTGCCAGAGGAGACCCGTCAATGAGCGTATACCAGGAAGATGTGATTTAGCACCCTCTCGTAATAATACATTTAGGTACCCATGTTATGATTGTAAACAACTCCCTTAGGTGCTGTATTAAACGAGAAATGAATAAATTAGATATTTAATTTGGACTGAGATGTCTATAGTAAGGTATTTAGACCATTAGGTACTTGAATATCAAGGATGGGCTGCAGCATCCTCCATGAATGCACGTATAAGTCTTATAACATCACACTAGTCACTAATCAATTTGCTAATATTGTACTGGATACCTAAGGCAATATTTTTTCTGCAGTTCATGGGCTGATGAAGATAATCTATGCCAGTTTAAGACATCTATTTAAAAAGTTATTAATTGATGCCTTGTGTGATGGTTCATGTTGTTGGCACCCGCCAACAACATGAACCTAACACCTATTTCAAGCTTTTCTTGTTACCCACAGTTGATTGGTAAAAATTAAGCCATAAGCCTGCCTTATCGCAGGTAGATGTAGAAATAGATACCTAAATAATAACCCTAAATAAATACTGGTTTCTGAAAGGACCAAAAATTAACCCAGCTGTCTAATAAATTATGTCAAGTGCATCACAACAGGTTAAATTGTTCAGCCTTTCAGAAACTGGAGGTAAATATTTTTCAAAGTTACTCTAATATAAATTATTGATCTTATTCACAGGTTTAAAGTAACCATGGACATGATACAAGTTGATCCGAAGCTCTTCGTTACTTGTCGGTTATGTCTGGAAGATCTAGGACAGTATCAGATTGTGCCTAGTGTTCAACAGCAAATTAAATATTGCTTTGATATAGAAGTAAGCCATTTTAATTATTTTTATACATGTTTTGGACCAAGTGTTAAATAGGACATTATTAATAATGCTCTGGAAAGTGCAAATATTAATTAAAAATATTAAATTGACCAGACTGTAATTTTCGAATTGGACAATCAATCTTGTGTATTATTTATAATGACCAAACACTGATAAATAATGAAGATGAAATAGGTACTTTTAAATATACTGCCCGGGCATTTTAAATGTTCTCCTTAATCACTTGGTCCATAACATTTATAGTATAAATAATATAAATTTTATATATAAATTTTATACATAACATACTAACGCCTACAATCCCCGAAGGGACAAGCAGAGGTGTTCTCCTATTACAGGAGTCTACACCCACACTTCGCCTATTTTGTTCCGAGTCCCATGAAATAGGGGCTGAACCTATTGCAATTTTCTGGTACAATCCGCTGCTTTGCATGAATAACCACACAATCCAAAATGGTCAAACTATATAAAGAAACGCCAAATCCAAAATAGCCCTTATTCTTTACGAATAAAATTCGTAATAGAAATACGAAGTGGCATCAGAAAATGTCATTTGCCATTGCTTTTGCATTTTGGCGCCATTTTTATTTAACAATATAATCTTAAAGCCGTGTACGCACGAGCGGACACGAACATCACGAACACGAATATCGAACACATTGTTTGCACGTGCGTATGCGTACCACTACCGAACAGTGTGTTCGGCGAACACATTCATAGTAATTCGTGTTCGACGTTCGTGTTCGTTCGTGCGTACCCGGCTTAAAAGGTTTTCCTCTAAAATAAGCTTTTTTGAATTGGGTCATTATTCGTCCAAAGTAGCGAATTGTGGTGCTAGGTTCGTCGCCTCTTACAACTTGTCCAGGGATAGAGAGGAATTTTGTTCTTAATCCGGTCGCCCCACAGGTTTATTCTATTTGAATCTGTTTTTTTTTTTAAATTAATGAGATTTTTTTAAGTTAATTACGTCAATTGTCTCCAAGGTTGCCAGATGTATGGTTTTCACCTCAATATTCCCGATACCCCAGTAAAAATTAATAAAGTTCAGGATGCTTGGTTACTCTTGTTTTGAAAAATATTCCCCCAAATTCCTAACCAATGCCTGTTTTTTTTATCAAGCAATTTCCATTTTACTCCCAATAGAATAGCTTTTCTTCAATATATTAATAAATACCTACAGTTTTTCTTACTTTTAACGATTATCCAGTTCTTGTAAGCCCAAAATGTACATTTATGGTCAGTGAGAACGCCCACATCTACCAAGTTTAAAAAGGAACCAAAACCAATGCGTTTTTGTGGCACTTTAATACATCAGGGGGCTTTTATGCTTAATAATTACTTAATTTCAGGTTGAGCCATTTGATGGTTTTCCACAACTAATATGTATGAAATGTAAAGAGATTCTAAACAACTTCTATACAATAAAGAACACATTCCGGGAGAAACAAACTAACTTGATAAACAAAAAGGATGTAAGTATTATTATTTAATGAAATTTTGCAGATCGAAGAAGTAATGTGAATACTCCGTTTGTGACGGACACGTTTTTTCATCAAACTCCGTTTATTCATTTATGTTCTAAGTATCATCACATTCATCGCACACTACACTGACCGTGTCCGTAGACTTTACGTGTAAATAGCGAGGTTGTATTTTTTTAATCACTGGATTTCACCAGTAGGTAAGTATATTATTTTAACCCTCGGTTTGCATAGTGGGAAAAACTACTTGAAAGTGCAAGTTGGAGGCCGTGGGACTCCCAAATTACAAGGTTAAAAAAGGCACAGTAAATACCTATAGTAGAAAAACTATTTATGGGATAAGTTAAACTAGTTTTTAACAACTAGCGAGCCTCCCCGGTGTCGCTCGGGTACGTTGTATAGCTTAAAACCTTCCAGAAGAAGTTACCTAAATTAAGATCAAAACCGCATCAAAATCCGTTGCGTAGTTTAAAAGATCTAAGCGTACAGACTGCGGGAAGCGACTTTGTTTTATACTAAATAGAGATGTGTTTCATCTCAAAGGATTAGAACTTTTAAAGATTGTTTTACAGATAATCACCATTCTCAAAAATCACAAAAAAAACTTAAATGTAGTTCTTTATTTTCAACCGAAATATTCATCATCATCATTATTCAAGCGAAAGACGTCCAATGCTGGACATAGGCCTCCCCCAAGCATCGCCATTGATGTGGATGGGGACCGATCGATACCGGTCCTGTGCTTCTCGCATTCAGCGGATTCCCGCGACCTTCACCAGATCATCGGTCCTCCTTGTGCGTAGGCCACCCACGCTGCGCCTTCCGGTACGCGGTCGCCACTCCAGAACCTTTCGGCCCCATGGGCGGCACCCGTTCGGCGAGCAATGTGCCCCGCCCACTGCCATTTTTAAGTTTGGCAATTCTTCGAGCTATGTCGGTTATCTTGGTTCTGCGGATCTCATCATTTCTGACATGATCACGCAGGGAAACTCCGAGCATAGCTCTCTCCATTGCCCTTTGGGTGACCTTTAGCTTTCTTATGAGGCCCATTGTGAGCGATCACGTTTCAGTGTCGTAAGTGATCACTGGCAACACGCACTGGTCAGACTTTCGTCTTGAGACACTGCGATAGTTGGGAAGAAAAGACATTGCGTAGCTTCACGAACGCTGCACAGCCGAGTTGGATTCGACGATTGACCTCTTTCTCGAAGTTGGACCTACCTAACAGTTTTTCATCACAAGTTTGTCCAGTTTCTCGTCACATGGCGATGAAGCCTATGTTCGTGAGCTTCTGCATACTTTCTAATTACTTTATCGACCAACTCTACTTCAAGGTCCCGATGGAGATCATCATTCCTTACGTACCAAGGTGCATTTACCATTTCCGTCAGTACCTTGTTCTGAAATCGTTGTATACTTAATATTTTAGTCTGTTTGGTGCAGCCCCACAGCTGTATACCATAAGTCCACACTGGCATAAGGACTTATTTAAATAATAAAAGTTTGTTCTGGATGGACAACGTTGAGTGTCTTCCAATCAGCCAATACACTATTTTGTACCGTATTTCTAGTTTGTCTTTTTTCTTTTTGACGTGTGCTTTCCAGCGTAGCTTTGCATTAACCGTCATACCGAAATGTTTGGCTGTATTCTCATACGGGACTTGTTTATTATTAATATGAACCGGGGAATACTGATGTTTCTTGTTGCTGAAGTTTATGTGAATAGATTTGGATTCATTTAGTTTTATCCTCCATTTATTCGTCCAGTCGTAAACTAGATTGATAGTCATTTGGACCTTTTCCGCTGCTTCTTCGTGACTGTTACCTACAGCCATTGTGGCTGTGTCATCAGCAAATGTCCTTATGGTATTGTATTCTGATTCAGGGATATCACAGGTATAGTATAGTAGGTATAGGACCGGAACCGGACCTAATACACTTCCTTGTGGTACGCCAGCTTTGATTTTTTTCAATTTTGTGTAAGCATCGTCTTGTCTTATTCTGAAGACTTTATTTGTGATGTAGGACTCAAGAATATCTGCAAATTGTTTTGGCAACATATTTCTTACTTTGTTTAAGAGGCCTTCATGCCTCACTTTGTCGAATGCTTGTGCCACATCAAGAAAAACAGTGGAGCACACTCTCTTGTCTTTCAACGATTTTTCTATGACATTAGTGATTCTATGCACTTGGTCGATAGTTGAGCACTTTTCTCGAAATCCAAACTGGTGTTCCGGTATTAGGTTTCTGCTACCTATTATTGGTTTAAGCCTTTTGAGTAGCAGCTTTTCAAATAGCTTTGACAATATAGGTAGCAAGGAAATCGGTCTGTATGATGTGGTTTCGTGAGGCGGTTTTCCTGGCTTTGCTATCATGATTACTTCAGCAACTTTCCAAACAACTGGACACAATACTTAAGCCTTAGTGCAGCATTGATAAGGATCGTTAATTTAACTATACCCTTTCTAGGTAAGTTATGAAGAATTTCCCTTGTTGTTAAATCCTAACCTGGTGATTTTCGTGGACTTATACATCGTTTGATTTCTCGTGCAACTTCGTGCGGTGTTACTAGTTTAATAGTATCTTCTTGTTCGTGTGTGATCCGATATACGAGTATCAGTAAAAGTAAAGGCAATTCAATAATAATTCACCCTCGCTTGGTTGAAATATGTTTTCTAGGTGCTCTGCAAATATTTTGGCTTTTTGCTCATTACTAACTGCCCAGTTCCCATTTTCAGCTTTAATCGGTGGGATTTGGGTAATCGGCCTTTTCTGTGTCTTAGTTGCCTTCCATAGAGAGTACTCTGTACTTCGATCATTGGTCAGCTTCTGCAGGATTTTTTTGGTTAAGTCAAGTTAAGTATCATTAATGACTTTTAAAGCAAGTCTTAAAATTTCAAAATTCGATCATTTTTATTTTCATGCAAAATTATATTGATTTGAGTTTTTTCAAAAATTCTTCGTTCCTGCTTTAGTTACGAAATCAGAAAATGGAGCGTCTAATCCGTGACCTCAAATATGACCTAAAATGTATACACAGCTGTTCATAGCTGAAGGTAGATATATTTAAGCGTATTTTTGAAATATATTATATATAAAAAATACGCTTAAATATTTATTTATTATTATATTTATTTTTAGACATATTTCTCTTAAACTTGTAGAACAAAAGTTATTCATTACTACGTGTACTTTAACACCCTTTCGGATCAGTACTCCCTTTTCCGACTAGCCTTTTATATTTAAAAATATAAAAAATAGTAGCCCACCCGCCGGAACAGGATCCAAGCTGCCGGCGGTCAAGGCTCCAGGGAAAGGAACCTTCTCACTATGCGTGCCGTGTCAAGGATTACTGCTTTCTGTATCAAATCCTTGACCCAGCCGCCCAACGAGACCCTCATAAAGTGTTGATCAAGGCTCTTGGCTATTAGGCCATTCGCCGTAACTACTATCGGGAGAATGACTGTCGAGTCCACATAACACATGCCGACACCCTCGTGTGCTAAATCAGGATATTTTATTTGTTTATCTTTCTCAGATTTTACGAGGTTCTCGTCTTAAGGCATTGTGATATTAACAATCATTGTGCGGCACCCTGATCGATCTATTACCAATATATCAGGTTTATTGGCAACAATAGTCCTGTCATTGAAAATATATCAATCCCAGTACAATGTGATATGACCATTCTCGAGAACCTGTAGTACGGTACTTCCGATTCCACAAGGTTGTATTTCAAAGGACGTTGCTGCTGAATTATCCTGGCCACCAGGTTGTGTCTGTGCAAGTATTGACCGTCAAGACGTGAACAAACGGAGATCGGAGAGGTTCTCCCGGACGGTGGCTTGCCCGACAGATGTCAACCGTGCCATCCTTCTCAATATATTTCCTATAATTGTTCGTCATCATAACTTCGTTCATAATTGCACAAACAAAACCTTCGGTTTCCGCGAAGAGGTCGTCAAAGCGCAGCCAGGATACGGACGCAAAAAATTCAACATCGGACACATGAAGGGCTCGATTTAAGCGCCCATGTAGCTCCTTGCTTTGCCATAGTATGTAATATAATTATTACTATCATGACGTGAATGCTTTTTTTTTATTGTAGCTTCACATTTTATGTTTCAGGAAATATGTATTCAGTCACAACAAGGCACTGTAGATTCCAATCAACATGCTACAGACTTTCTTCGCAACGTAGATGACATAAAAACGAAAAAAAATGAAAAGAGAAGAGTAATACAATCATCTTCATGTGACGAATCTGAACAATCATTACATGTTACTAAACCTAAGAAAAAAAAAACCTCTTGGCATTGTGAAAAACCAATGCCATGGGAGGCAGATTACAAGAAACAGTTTGCGTGTAAGCTATGCAGTAGTCTTTGGACACATAAAAGATCTATTTGGAATCATATTCGTTCTCATGATAATTTGAAAGCTAGGTACAAAAATATATTCAACAGACTAAGTACAGTAAATTTGATCAAAATTGATGACAAACCTAATATCACAGGTTTGAGTAACATGGTAGTTCACAACAGCAATAGAATAGTTACACCTGGTAACTCTTATTTTTATACTGTTTATTTAAAAGGAAATGAAAATGTCGCTAACCATTTAAACAGCAATGAACCTAAAAATGAATACAAAAGGTCTTTAAGCCAAGACTCCACAGATGATGATGAAGAATTTGTATTTAAACCAACAAAAAGAAAAAGGCGTGAATTATCTACAAGTTCTAATGAAACTGTCGTCATAGCAAGTAATAATAACAAGATTTTATCTGATTGTGAAGAGGACTCTAAAATAAGAACCAGTGAAAATAATGATGGACTATTAAGCAATGAACAATGCATAAATATTGATGATTCATCTGACAGTGAGTCTGACAAAGGCAAATTGGACTCAAGTCACAGGATGAAACAACCCATGGAGGCAAAGCTTAGCGATTACAAAATAATACAAGGAATCATTACCATGTGTGTTAATTCATATCAAAAGAAAAACGAGTCTGCAGATGATACGTCATATGTCAATGTAACCCAAAATAAAAAAAAAGACAATGTGCCAATGAGCAGTGAATCTCATCTAAAACATAAAGTATTAAGTATTGGAAGAAAAATTATTAATAAACAGGGTTTTAATTGTACTGGTCTCCTAAGATACATGGAACATAAAAATCTTGAAATTGTGTGGATGGCAAAACCACAGCCGTCATCTAATAAAGAAACAAATTACATACGTATTTTGACAAAACTACGTGGACGTGAAAACGCTAATGATAATGTTGGATGGGAAAACGTATTTCAAGTGTCTGAATCTACGTCATTTAACTCGGTCCCAGTTAATAATTCAAAACAAGTTGCTGCCCCTAACAATTTATTGAGCACTGTTCCAGTTAGTAATAATTCGGTATATGATACTACAGTAACAAAGATAACAACAAATCAACTTAACAACACTGAAACAAGTCAACTAGAACAAGTAAACAATCAGGCAACAGATACATTGCCGGCTTTCTTATATCTCGATAATAAAGCAAGTAGTTCTGACTTGAAAAAACTTTTAAATGCTAACCCTGTTGCAAACCCCAAACAACTACCAAAAAAAATGGGACCAGGCAATGAATCAAGATCTAATAATAAAGCAGTTGCACAACAGAATATATGTCAAACAAATAATGATGAGATCAACTATTGTTTGCCTATTATAACTTCTACAACTTCATTGGCTACCAATCCTAATATGGAACAGAACGAAAACTGTAATCAGACACAAGCACAAGAAAACAGAAGCATTCCTCCGGAAGTCATTCCTTGTGCAGAAGCACCCGCTCCAAGAATAAAAGTGAAACCTGTGTCTGAATTGATGTCAGAAAGAACTTTAAACAGTCTTAGGATAGAGCAAGTGACTCCTCTTACTAACAGTAACATGTTAGTAAGTCAAATTGAAAATGTTTGGCCACACCAACATCCAATGAATTTATTTGTGCCAAACATGGGAACACACATGCAAGTTGCCAGTCCACACCTACAATTAGTCCAAGTGGCTCCAAGTGGTAATATAGATCCCGCGTATCAGGTAAGGCCTAGTCCAACAACGCCAAATAATAAACAAGATTACGTAGTATTGGATACGACTGATTTTCCAAACACGAAAACAAAATCACCCTTTAAATATTTGAAGGATCTTCTACAAATGCATAATTTAGTTTTATTAGATCCATGTGATACATTATCACGAGAATTTATTTGTCTTATCAAATTTAGAGTTCAATTTAACCAAGAACCTAATAAAGATCCACCGCTAGTCCTTTGTTTATCGGTTTATTGTTTAGGGAATACTTTTTGTTTGAAAGTAAGAGATAGAAATCAGGACAGCATTGATATAAATAAAATATCTGCTAATTGGCAATGGGAAATACTTCAAATATATCGGGGAGATGTTATCAACAAAGTGTTACAAAATGCTCAGAAAGTCAGTACAGAAACATTCGACTTTACTAATAAGTTCTTTTGTGTACTTAAATCTATCAACTGTCATAAAGCTTGAAGATGTGACAAACTTTAATAAGATACCCAATTATTAGTTTTTGCATAAGTTATGGCTTTAGTCTAAACGCATTTAGTCATAAAAGAGCACTCGCATTTTCGAAGGAACTCTAGTTCGCAAAATGTCCAATTCTCAAAAAGACCCAGTAAAAGATGAAACTGTTACAACATACCAGCCATTTTTTAAATTTAGAATTAACTAGAGGTCGCTCACGGCTTCGCCCGCGTAGATGTCGTTTATCGCGTAGTCTGGATTTTTCGGGATAATATAATTCAATCATGATTCGAAAGACACGTGGCGCCATCTATTATCATACGATCGTTATCGTTGTTTTCCTCGGGAACAGTACTTTTTTTGGGATGAAAGATACCCTATGTCTGTTTCTGTACACCTGACAACGTATATGCAAAATTTCAGGATGATCGATTCAGTGGCTTAGGCGTGAAAAGGTAACAAACAAACTTAATTTCGCATTTATAATGTTAGTTAGGATATGCATTAAAAAAAAGTTCATTGCAAATTAATTTTTTTTGACCTTTTGCTTCGTTTTTGTCATTCTGAAAACAATTTAGTTTCCTTGATCTTAAAGTTGATATTTGTGCAACTTAGTTAACATTTTTACTGTCATTAATAGGGTATTTGACTATTATTAAAAATGAACAACAATTTGGTATTATTATTAACCGACTTCAAAAAGGACGAGGTTCTCAATTCGGTTGTTTTTTTTTTTTTTTTTTATGTTTGTTACCTCATATCTCCGTCATTTATGAACCGATTTGAAAAATTCTTTTTTTGTTCGAAAGGGTATACTTTCCGATTGGTCCCATATAAATTTTGTTATGATTAGACCATGAACTTCAGAGATATGGAACGGAACTCCTCATCGGATCAAAGCAAAATTCTCAAATTACTAATATTGCTTTGTTTATATTTGTTGTTGGGAACTGACTACTGGAAAAGAGGAGGGGGTGCGTGTCCCCCCCCCCTTTCGAATGTTTTCATTATATCGTGTAAGGTATCATTTGAAAGGTCTTTTTATGCCCGACTACGTCAAAGCAAAAAAGAAGGGTTATGAAGGAGGGGGTTAAAATTATGACACTAAAACGTATTTAATAAAAATAAACTTTAAAAAAAAGTAAAAACCGACTTCAAGGAAATACTAAAAGGAGTAAAATAATTACCATAATATAAAATTAACAGTTTCAGAAGTCGGTGCAACTCTACACTGAAGTAAATAGAAGCCACCGACTTCTGAAACTGTTTTTACTCCTTTTAGTATTTCTTTGAAGTCGGTTTTTAACCGACTTCAAAAAGGAGGAGGTTCTCAATTCGTCTGAATGTTCTTTTTTTTTTTTTTTTTGTGTGTTTGTTACACGATATCTCCGCCATTTATGAATGGATTTTGATGATTCTTTTTTTGTTTGGTAGGCCATACTTCAGAGGTGGTCCCATATAAATTTTATTGAAATTGATTCAGCACTTTTTGAAAAAGTCAACAAAAACAAAAAAAAATACACAAATCGTATGTAGACGACGTTCTAGTTGTAGTGCTGGTCCGAGAATTTGTACACTATTGTAATTGTAATTTGTGGCACTAAAAAGTATGAAATAAAAAAACTTTAAAAAAGTAAAAACCGACTTCAAAAAAAACTAAACGGAGTAAAATAATTATCATTTAATAAAACTACCAGTTTCAGAAGTCGGTGTTCTACGCTGAAACAAATTGAATGCACCGACTTCTGAAACTGGTAGTTTTATTAAATGATAATTATTTTACTCCGTTTAGTTTTTTTTGAAGTCGGTTTTTACTTTTTTAATTACTTTTTTTTTAAGTTTATAAAGTATAGAAAGAACACGGTATGTGAAAAAAATGATAAATAAAAATAGGGGAGACACACTCTTTCGAAGTTTGTAGAGGGGGGCATTTTCTGTCCTCGTCGCACGAAACGGATATTGTACAGAGTAATGTATAGTCACTATGAAGTTTTTAAGGTATGACGTTATTTTTAAGTAGTGTTGTCTCTGTCTCGTGAACAATTTAAAATTGTTTATAATTTGGACACTATTGAATATTTTATTGGTTTTTTCACTGTTGCTTAATATTTTTGTAATACTTTCGAGATTAGTAAAAAAAAAAAGTTGTCAAATACATACCCTAATATCCACGTACAAGAGGTGTGATATTACTTGACCTTTTTTCCTCAACTGGTAATTTTATTGTCTGTTGGTACTTTTGGTGTGTATCTGTACCTAGCGATTGACTATGCCCTGCGTCTTAACGAATACATTAAATAATTAGTTCTATATTTGTTCTATCGAAATATGCATAATACGTAATTTGTTCCGTTTTAGTTTTTATAAAAAATGGCTTCTTCTATAACAGTTAGCCAGCGATGTATTTTTAAATTACGCACTTTAAAAAAACAAAATCTAGATAGGCGATTAGTTCTACATTAACTCTAATTACTTATCTACTTTTTACTTATAAAAATTCATTGCTTTAAGTTAAAAAAGACAATACAAAGAAGTAAAGCTAGCGATGTATTTCTAAGTAAATGAATTTCTTTCGCTTATAATGTGACAGTTTTGTCCCCATTATAATTCAAATTAGATTTTATTAATATTTTTTATTTCATATTTGTAATGTAGATATATCGAAGTTCACAAAATTTTGAAAAACATAATCTTCTTTCTAAGCGTAGGTACATTCTGTGAACTTCGATATATCTACATTACAAATATTAAATAAAAAATATTAATAAAATCTAATTTGAATTGTAATGGGGACAAAACTGTCACATTATAAGCGAAAGAAATTTATTTACTTAGAAATACATCGCTAGCTTTACTTCTTTGTACTGTCTTTTTTAACTTAAAATAATGATTTTTTATAAGTAAAAAGTAGATAAGTAATTAGAGTTAATGTAGAACTAATCGCCTATCTAGATTTTGTTTTTTTAAAGTGCGTAATTTAAAAGTACATCGCTGGCTAACTGTTATAGAAGAAGCCATTTTTTATAAAAACTAAAACGGAACAAATTACGTATTATGCATATTTCGATAGAACAAATATAGAACATACATACATAAACTCACGCCTTTTTCCCATGGGGGTAGGCAGAAACTGTAGAACGCCACATGCTACGATCCTTACATACTCCTTTCGCTTCGTCCACGGTCATACATCTTGTCATACACGCACGCCGGTTGAAAGTACTACGCACCTGTCCTTTTTGAAGAACATCACCAATAACATCAATGTATGTCCTTCTTGGGCGTCCTCTACTGGCGTTTCCACTGACATTCGCCTTATAAATTCCTTTTGTTAATCGCCGTTCACTCAATCTTTCAACATGCCCAAACCACCCAATAGGGTTTCTGTTTTCTCGACATATTTTTTTTCTCGGGTCTCGAGAATTCTCGAGCCCGATTTCTCGGGTTTCTCGGGTCTTTCGAGAAATTTTTAAAAACCTTAAAAAATCAGCTTACGCCCGTTTTCTGGGGTACTCTTGAACGTAGTTTATCTGTTCGATAGCGCTATTATTTCGATAAACTGACTCATTGCGTTTCTGGACGCCCCAGTCAGAAGATAATCATAGTTCAAACTTCAGATAACTTATTTTTTCTGGTTTCTAAGGTACTCCTAAACGTAGTTTATCTATTCTACTGCTATTAGTTCGATAAACTGACACATTGCGTTTCTGGACACCCTAGTCAGAAGATGATCTTAGTTCAAACTTCAGTTAACTTAACTGACCAATTTGGGGTGTTAATCGGTTCCAGAGCTTTATTTGTCGTTTTATATCATATTATAACAAGAGTATTTGGAGTTTTTTTCAAGAGTAGTTATACAAGAAAAGCAAAGTTTCTATTTATATTTCGTACTCATACCGTTGCCGTTCCTCATTGTATCTTCTTTGAATGATAGCCCAGCCATAAGGAAACATTTTTCACTGTTCTCTGAAGAAACTTCGTTTACGTACGGACTAAATAAGTGAGAACTTAAAAAACAACACTTCCTAAACCTATAAGTTCATTTAGCGCCGACGAACTGTCAAATTGTCAGAAACGGAATAGCAAAAGACATGCGTAGACATAGATTAAGTCCGAATTGGACATAAATACTGTCGTGGACATAATTAATCAACAAACACAATAGCAATAATATTAGTACGAATTTTGGACTAATTTAAGTCTAAGCCGAAGAAACGCAATCGGACCCATTATGTGTCTGTTCGCTTGCCTCGCTTACTCGTGCCTCGTAAGGAGAATGATCAGAAGCCAGAATGCAAAGATTAAGTAACTTTTAAGCCAATTTTACAGTAATAAAAGAATATCTTTAATTTCTCGAGTTCTCGAATTCTCGAGGCATTTTTTCTCGTCTCGAAGTTGGCATGATTTCTCGACATTTCTCGACTCGAGAATTCTCGAGCAGAAACCCTACCACCGAAGCATACCCCTTTCAATTTTTGTCACTACATCATCTTTTAAACCGCAACTTTGTCTTATCACATCATTCCTCACTCTATCATTCAAAGTTACACCGCACATACTTCGCAAGGAACGCATTTCCACGGCATTTATTCTACTTTCATGACTCTTCTTCCAAGACCAACATTCACTTCCATGCATAAGCGTTGGTACCAGTACACCATTATGGACAGCCAGCCGTGCCTTTTTGGACATCGACTGGTTAGCCACAACCGCATGCATAGCACCATTCACTTTATTTCCCGCATTTGCTCTCCTTTCCACATCTTCATCAATCTTACCATGTCTTGTAAACATACTTCCCAAATAAACAAACTCATTCACCTGTTCAATACTTTCATCTCCAATCTTTACCTTACACCCAGATACATCTGCATCTCTTTCAAAAACCATTACTTTCGTCTTACTTACATTAATTTTCATCTCTTTCCTCTTATATGCTTCGTTCATCACAGTTACCATGTCTTGCAACCCTTCCACTGATGATGCAAGCAGAACTTGATCATCTGCGTAGAGAAGACATTTGACAGGCAACTCATTCATTTTCAATCCACAATCACTCTCTTTTAAATCTGTCAAACAACTATCCATGTATAGGTTGAACAGCCATGGTGACGCTACACAACCCTGTCTAACACCCCTTGAGATGCCAAACCAGTCTGTGAACGCCCCATTTATCCTAATACAAGCACTGAAATCCCTGTACAGCGATTTCAGTGCCCGCACCAAGCGCCAGTCCACCCCATACGTAGATATTGTTGACCACAATTCTTCCCTCCACACACTATCATAAGCCTTCTCCAAATCAACGAAAGCGCAATACACTTTCTTGTGCTTTGCCAGATGTTTCTCGGCTATGCACCTTAAGGAGAAGATCTGATCCATACACCCCATTCCCTCTCTAAATACTGCCTGAACATCCCATACTTTCTCGTCTGTTATTCTTATCACTCTATTAATTAAAACTTTCGCATATAGTTTGCCGACTACACTCAAAAGGCTAATGCCGCAGTAGTTTTTACACTCCTGCTGTGAATCCTTTCCCTTATATAGTGGTACGATTACCGCTTTGCACCAATCGCTTGGCACTTGGCCGTATCTCCAACATATATTAAAGATCCGGTACAGCAGGCTTGCTACCACCCCGTCACCTCCCTTAAGCATTTCGACAGACACTCTGTCATAGCCAGCTGCTTTTCCAATTTTCATATCTTTCAGCGCTTTTACAATTTCATCCATCTGAATCATATTTTCATCATCTGTTACTTCCATATCAATGTCTGACCCACTTGCTTCCGCCCAGTTACCCACTCTTTGCACACTGTCCTGCCAACACAATAAACTTTTAAAATATTCCTTCCAGCGTTCCAAAACCTTACATTCTCCACTTAACAAGCATCCATCTCCTCCTCTAATTATATTCATACTTGATGATCCCGAAACTCCACGAGCCAATCTTACTTGTTTCCAGAACAGTTTAACATTGACTCTGAAGTTGTCGGAGAACTTCCTACTATACTTTTCTTCCCTTTCATTCTTCTTCGTCTTTACTACTATAGAATAACATTACAAATATAGAACTAATTATTTAATGTATTCGTTAAGACGCAGGGCATGGTCAATCGCTAGGTACAGATACACGTACTTTTGGTAGTGATTTTATTTATTTGGTACAACTTTTTTGATGGTTAGCGCAAGTGTTTTTTTTTGGTCTTCTTTTTATTCGTAGCCTTTTGCGAATTGGACCTTTTACGTATTAGTAATAAAGTACAATTTGATGAATATGTTTTTTCGAAGGATTTCTATCCTCACAAAAAATAAATGCATTGATAAATTCTAAGCATTCCTCGCAGGTGCCAACACGACCCGCACGCGTAACACAGCCCCATACAGACACACTACTTTATGTAATATTCTAAGTACAGAACCCTAATATTTAAAAGAATTGTAATAGTAAACTGCTGTCAGACATCCTGTAAAAATAAGTTAGTGCTCTGGCTGATTTACCTTCACTTCGATGGGGAGTTTATTGTTAGATACTCTAAGTATTTTATTGTATTGTTTACTTATTATCTACATTTTTAAACAATTCCAAGACAAAAAATATATTTTAAAATATAAATAGTAGCCCACCGCCGCGCCATCGGGAACAGGGTCAAAATTACCGGTGGCCAGGGCTCTTGAAAGATAAACTTATTATGTTTTTGTATATTATATTGTAAATAAGTTATAACTATTGTGATATACAAGGTGTAACATAGTTAACCAGAAACTAGAAAATAGTTTTTTAAACACTGCACACCACGCCATACCATACTATGAACGTAACCGTACCGACACAGAGGAAAATATTCTATGAAAGGATTAGAATGAGACAATGCCCACTAAAGTCTGTTTTTTAATCTCTGAGACAAAATTGACACATGCAAATGTCAAATTTACAAATAATCTTGCCGCCTTTTTTGTGCAGTGTTGTACCTATGATACCGGTTTGTTGAATCGTAACTTTTTATGTTTATTAGACGCTTCAAAGTTTTCTATTCCATAGCGTATCATTAAAATTCATGTAGTACACACACGTTATCTGAACCTGATTAATGAATACCTGTAATTAATACAGTAATTAAAAATATGTTTCATGTTATCGCTACCGGGTAACACTGAACAATGTTGAAAAAGGAAGGTAGTCGTCGATATGGATCAACGCACCCGATGTTATAAAGGCGGTGGTTATTCGACGAAGCGAGAGCATTCTGTATAGATCAGCTGAAGAAGTCTGACCTTTTATATCTGACTAGCTTGTCCTTATTTTATGATCTTGTTACTTGTAATAATTGTGTAAAGTATTATATTGTGATCTATACCTTAATTCCATATCTCAGATAATTTATGTAAACAAAGAAATGTCATTGTCAAAATGACAGGTTAGTGGTACAAAACATTTTATCATTAAATGTTTACTAAGTAATCATTTAAAAAATTAAAGTGAATTATAAAAACAATGCAAACAAAATACCGTAGCCAAACAATGTCTTGTGTAGTGTGTCGGAGACGCGCCTTTTAATCATTTTAATCAGTCCTTTTATGTCCAATATTAGACTTCTCAAAATCGGACCAAATTTCCACTTGGAACAGTTTACAGTCCTTTTCATCCAACATGTGGCAAGACTTGCTAAACTTACAAAATTAATCTATGAATGAGAGTTATGTGTTGTTGAAGATGTAAGTAGTTAAATAAAACATCTGATTCAAGATCTGATTTCAAATCAGTAGCTTCGATTAGAATTAACTATTATGAAATATTTTTTCATGATGTGTCTGAATCTGAATAACTATCACTTTCAGAATCAGATGAAACAATGACAACAACAAAATGAAAAACTTAACACGATGATAATATAGCACAATAACAAAATTAACAAACACGCAGCGAAAACGGGAAAAGAAAACGAATGTATTGTTATGACGCTAAGAAAACAACTTTGAAATTTTGTGAAACGAAATTTGAAAATGTTTGGTACTCCTACAGTGTTACCAGTATCATAAAATACTTTATACCAGAAAATCTTCTTTTTTTAATAACTTTGTTTAAAACTGAAAATTTATAAAAATAATTACGGTATGATCTTTTTTAAATTATTATTTCTAAAATCAATACATAAAAGAGAGTCTAACCTTTTTTTCCGGCATTTTTAGTGAATTACGATTAATAAGATATTTTTTTGATCTGTTATCCCCTTTGTTTACATAAATTATCTGAGATAGGAATTTAGGGTATAGTTCATTTATTAACACTAACCCAAATACAAGTACTCTCAGTGGTGGAGAGTCTATGTCGCTTTTATTTACTACATTTACCTTGCTAGCAATTCTGACATACCCATATTAGCTATAGGTAACAACAACACACGTAATGTCAGTTTTGTCTCAGATATTAAAAAACAGAATTTAGACCGTTCCGTCACTTAATAACACTGCAACGTGCCATGCACGAAATGGCAAAAGTTTCATAACGAGAATTATTTGCAGATGACGGAACGCTCCGTGCCTGACAGGCAACGTGTATGCACCGCGTTTATACCGCGTGTGCTACACGTATACACTGCGTTTATACTGCGTGTGCTACACGTATGCTCCGCGTTGTTATCCCAGTCTGGTACAAACATTAATTATTTGTTAGTCTTAAAAAGGCTGATTATTTGTCATGGGTGTCAATTCCATAATTTTCGGAGGGGCTCATACTGCAAATGAGGTCTAAATCCAAGATGGCGGCCATAAAAATTTGCAAATTAGTCATCATGGGTGTTAAATCCATGGTATTTAGGTGTGCTGATGCCGAAAATAAGACCAATTCTCAAATCCAAGATGGTGGCAACGTAAACTCAAGTTATTTTTCGTGAGAATCGCTAAACTAGTAAATTTTCATGGCCACCATCTTGGATTGAGGAATCGACTTTATTTTCTGCATCAGCATTCCCGATAATTATGGATTTGATACCCATAACAAATAGTTAATTTATATAGCTGCCATCTTGGACTTAGATTTTGACCTTACAGCAGCCCCGAAACCCATGGATATGCAGTGCTTTCTACTTGATATTCTTATTGTTGTGTCCGAGGTTTCTGGTTATTTGTGTAACGCTTTGTATAATGTGTATTAAATACTCTATCCGACCCGAAACGGGCGTTTTAATATTTTGATAAAGAAACCTCAAAAATAAAAAGTTTTACCTTTTTGTACACGCAGTTGAAATTATTATTTTTATTTTAAAATGACCTTAATTGAATAACTTGCTAGATTCTCGCGATGGCCGTAGTCACCCAGCTCTCAGCTCACCCAAGGGGTGGTTACATCAGTGTGGCCGTGCGGAACAAGTTTCGCATTGTTTACGGGTCGGAGAGAATTGTCGTTACACGCTGTATTTAAGTTAATAATATTTAAACCAATAAAATGCATTTCCTTGCAATATATGGAAATGGAACACGGTTCATTAAAGGAAAAATCAAAATTACAGCCTGTTTGTTAACAATAAAAGAACAAACACATTTATTTGAATTTTCTTTCCTAAAACTACATTAATATCACAAAAACAACAACTATCCAAGTGTCCATATTGATTTAACGTCTAATAAAACTTCTTCCGGTGGCGAATGTTTGTGGAACATGAAATATCCTTGAATTTGAGCTGGGCTAACCACCTTTTTCTCCTCCAGCACCCTAAGAAAACAAAAAAAAGTTATAAGACCACCCCACAGGATCACCTAGTATTTTAAATAGTAAAAGAAAACTTACTTTACTGCGAATGTTTTTGCGTGTTCCGGCGCTTTCTCTCCTTTATAAAATCTCAAAAACATAAGCTCTATTTGAGCTTGATCACAATATCCTACAAACTCTTTCATATCCACTCGGCCTGGTCTTATCAAAGCTGGATCCAATCTGAAAATAAAATATACTGTAAGTAATGGGCCAAGTCGGCGGGCGGTAGTTCATTTTGAAGCCTTCTCCAACGTCCACTTTTCATTTCCGCTAATCAGGACATTTAAATGATTTGAGAAGTGTTCCGTGTGGTTCCCGGCAAAGAATAGACAATGCCTTTCCCACCCATGAGTCGTATGTCGTAAAAGGCGACACTGCACAAATCCAACCTAAAGGCTTCTACACACCAAAGCCGCCGACCCGGCGGCTTTACCCGCCGGGTTATGCCGGCGGCCAACTAACGCGAACTAAGCGAGCGAACATAACGAAAAACAAGCCCGGCGGCATAACCCGCCGGGTTAAGCCGCCGGCACCGGCGGCTTTGGTGTGTAGAGGCCTTTACAGTGGTCTACACACCAAAGCCGCTGGCCCGGCGGCTTTACCCGGCGGGTTATGCCGGCGGGTTATTGCGGCCAACTAACGCGAACTAAGCGAGCGAACATGACGCAAAACAAGCCCGGCGGCATGACCCGCCGGGTAAAGCCGCCGGGCCAGCGGCTTTGGTGTGTAGACCACTTACGGGTCGCCTGCTAACGCTAATATCGTACGCAGTGTGCAAGCCGCTTTAGCCTTATTGGTGGCTAACCGCTAAGTTTGCTGATGTTATTGTGAAAAATTATACAACACACAGTAGTTTGTCAAGCCAAGTTCACATAAAATTTTGATTGACATTCATTTACATAGAGTATTTACTTTACAGTGTCTTGAAAATATAATTATGCAATTATGCATAGTGTCTTAATAATCTTAGCCGCCGGCAATAGACGACCACGCAAGATATGCCGACTTTGCAGTCCAGTCCTGAAAGATCTTGGGCCGTGCCCCCTATGTCAACTGCTCCGCCAACATTGCCGACAGTTGTAGATCGATACCTTGCCGTCGGCTAATACGGTATTATCGTCTGAGTTGTTTGGATCTTGCCACATCACTAAACAGTAGAGCGTCCGTTACACGGACACACTTTATGTAACTACTTATACTGGATGCAACCGAATTCGTGTAATTCCTTTCAGCCTCGTGGTCTGCTGGTGCCACAGATTGACCCTGCACGGGATTATTTTTGATTCAACAAATAAATTGAATAAATCAAAAAACCCGCCTGCATAAAAAGCGAACTAAACGGTTTTTTGATTTACTTCTTTTTAGTTTTATTTTATCAATGTATCGTACCTATTTATAATTAAGTAGGTACCTACCGTTGTAATGAGGCCTAAATAAATCTATCTACAGACACCACCTCATTTAATATACCATCAATAGCTCTAGTCCGCAATGTAGATCCTACACCAAGTTTCAGGTTGTTTAATTCTTAAATGGAGCTTATGGCTGTAAAATGGTCAAGGAAACATCATACTGATTTTAAAAGACCTGTTCAGCGATACCCAAAATAATATGGTAGGCGACATTTTTTTGTTTCTCTCCCTCCTTTTCTTATTTCACGGGCGCCATTAGGATTTTATAAAAACAAAACCGAGCCGAGGCTCGGTTTCATCTATGGCTCGGTTTTATTTTTCATTCCATCGCACGGCTCAGACAAATCGATAGACACCACATTCATTAAAATGGAACTCGAGTCGTCAAGAAAAGCTCGGGAGCATAAAGATGAGACTTGAAGCTTATCATTCGAAAAGACTCGAATAGCCGGTAAGTTTAAATTAGTGGTTAAGAAAAAATGCCTACAAAAAAAACTGATCAGACAAAATCATTACAAATCCGCAAAAAAAAAAACATCTCTAAGAAAATAAAGATGTGAAGGTAAACTGGCTTTGTATTTTAAGATACTACCCTCTAAGTTGTTAATATTTTAGAATCATACACGAAGATGACTTGAGCGCGCTACGCCGCATAAAAAGAACTCCAGCATACAAAAGAGACTCGACCTGTGATGTAACATTCAAGAGCTCGCAGAGATTTTAGTTCTCTAGTCTTGAAGAGTCCTGTTGTAATGAGTCGAGTCTTGTCATTCATCATCCCAGTCTGTTTTTACAGGACTCGAGTCCTTTGCAACACTAGTGAGATCATGACTGTGGTTTTAAGGAATTACACAAATTCGTTTACACTTGTTTAGTAATGTGACATTATAAGTAACTGTGATTTATGACCATGCACGTTTTAGTTCTTACCTTTCTAGATAATTTGTTGTCATAAAAACTATTCGGGCTTCCGTAGAGGCAACACCATCAAGGCAATTGAGAAGTCCACTGAAGGTTACGCGATTAAGGCCTTCGTAAGCTGACTTTTGTGAAGGAGTTTCTTCTCGGGAGATAAAAGCAGCATCTACGTCTTCTAATAATATTATTGACTGCTGCGGCGCAACACTGTAAGAAAATTAATGAATAGCTATACGTAGTCAAGAAATACTTTCGTAACCACCTACTTACAAGTCAAGCAGTGATAAAGGAGCCTACCTTCTACAAACATACCATGACCGTAACGGGAACGTGTCGGGCACTGCAAAAATAGATTCGTACACTACTAATACTACTATGCCCACTGCAACGGATCAACCGGTGCTATACCCGTATACAACACCTAATATGATGACCGTACGATACCCGTTCAATGGGCGTTCAGTGAACGTCCTATTTGTTGTCGTACATTTTCATAAATTGTATAAATGTTCGTATTTACGAACAAAATAGATTTTCGTCCTCCATTTTTTGCGTATGATTGGGTACGTATTGCAATATCTAAAATTAAAAGAACTAACGTAAAATAACCGACGTTCAAAATCCTTAAAATGCGTTATTAGCATACACGGATCATACGCGGTATTAACGCGGTTAGGCAACGTCGCGTGTTGTGGTGGATCCAGACTTTGCGAGGCATGCGCCACGAACGGCGCACAACAAATGCCTCGGAGTGAGGCGTATAAAAAATATACCAACGTATGCTCGGGTCGAGCCATCGCGTGCGAAGTAAATGCTTCGTTTGTCTGTCTTCATGTTTGTGGCGAGGCATGTGCTGCGCACAGGCTCGCCCTCGCACGTGCGTAGCACATGCCTCGCCACGAATACGAAGGTACACACATTGCGAGGCATGCGTTATGCGCTGTTCGCGGCGCATGCCTCGCAATGTCTGGATCCACCTTTATGCATGGAGCATTCCGTCACCTGCAAAATATTCTCGCCATGAAATTTTAGCCAGTACGGTTATGACACGTTACGGTGTTGGTTGATGACGGAATGGTCTAGCAGGCGTTGTTTGATACTAATGAATACAAACAATATTTTTTGCATGTGTCGGCACGGTTACGGTCCCAATATGATATGATGTAGTGGGCAGAGCCATTAATTTAATGTGAATAAAAGAGATGCCTGAAAATATTGCACCAATTGTAATTTCTTTGCAGTAAAATGGCCCTCTATTTCACTTAGGTCTGTGTATTTTTAGGGTTCCATAGTCAAATTGCAAAAACAGATCCTTTGTAATATCTTCATGTCTGCCCATCCTCCAGTAAGTCACAGGTATGATTGTGACATGAATGCCATTTGACTTAGAGACTGGAACTACATGTTTGAAATTTGGCATTCAACTATCGCCAATCACCGCTAGTAGCAGTCTACAACCCCAAACATCATCTCATTCGCAACAGCCAACATATATGCATGGCCTCTGGTTAGCTCCTTACAATTTATATATTATTTTAAGTAAAACTTACCTTAGTAAGTGGTTTAGCCTGTCATCTGTAAGTCCTCTTTCAGATAAATTCAGAACACATATGTTGTATTCCAATTCACCAGCTAATGCCATGATGAATGAAGATTTTCCACATCCCGGTGGACCATAGAGCAAATAACCTGAAAAATATTTAGATAAGCTATTATTTCAAGCAAAATTTATTTTAACTTGAATGACTTTTTTTCCTTTAAGTCACACAATGTGTAATTTGCTAAATGTTTAGCTGTTGCAAAACATCTAATTCTTGGACTGCCCAAATTGCAAAATGTCTTTTATTTTACCATTGCTTTGATTTTGACTTATATTTGATACCAGTGCACCTACGTCGCCACCCAGTTGACCATAAAAACATTTATGTTTTTATGGTATTTTCTACTCACTTCTTTCATTGCATAGAACTTATTACACAGACTGCAGTATTCAGTATGTGCATTATGTAAAATGAATTGAAGGCTTGATAATAAGCTTGCCTTTAATAAATTTTTGGTTGAGGAAACAGAAATACAAATATTCTTTACTGTAAATTGAGGCATGCTGAATTCCATTTAGGTATGGCAAATTGGATGTTCCGTGAACTGAATGTTCTGAAAATCTGACAGTCTAAAGTGATGTTTTTTTACATCTAATAAGTATGGAAATTTTGGGAATTTGATTTTCTACCAATCAATTTAAAATGTTTAGAACTTAAGTTTATATTGTGGTTAATAGCTATACAAACGAAAGATGAACAAATCAATGTAGCAATTAAGAAATTCTTAGGCATTGGTAAGTTTTTTTTAATTTACCTCTTCTATATGGGATTCCTCTGTCAGTATACCATTGGGGACTGCTAATAAAGTCTAAGCAGTCGGCAAGAATTCGGTCTGCCAAGCCAGCACGGAGCACTACACTATGAAGGGGACGTCGCCTTCTTGGATGTCCAAATGGGCGCCATTCAGAACCCATGGCAGTGTACATAACTGTCATCCCTTCATGCTGTTTCAAAGCCATTGTTCTAGCTGTAATAAGAAATCATTGTATGTTTATTAAATAAGTGTACAAATAAATATAGGTTAAAACCTTGTTAAAACAATATCCTCTCCAAATTTGAATTATGTAATAGGCAAATAATACGAAATTCAGATAAAATACTTTACCATCTTCTAAAATGTTATAATATAGTTCCTTGTTCCTTCCAAATGCTGTTAAGGTTACAGTTTCCCATGGAATACCCATATGAAGATCTAGTGTGTGTTGTTCTCTTGTACGGTCTACTTTGATCCATGTGCCACCATACCTAGAGACATTGCCAAATTTTTGTATGGTATAATAAAATATAATTTCATAATAATATATGTTGTGATAACTCAGATAGTGCTTACTTACCTAAAAAAATGTTGACCAACACTAGGAATGAAATCATATTTGGTTTTAATCTGACCAGTGTCTTTTTGGAGAAAAGACGTTTCTACACTCAAGTGCTGAGTTTGTCTGGCACCTTTATGAGTTATCCATTGCAGCAACCATTGGTAAGATTTGTCTCTACAAGGAACTTCAAGAGTGATCATACAATGTCTTCGAAATAGGATCATAGATGTTTGTACTCCCCTTCGTAATATTGCAGCACCAGCACCGATTCCAAATAAACCAAAACCAGCGCCAAAGTATGGATTTTGGGCAAGGGATGCTATATACTCTGCGATAGCCATATTCAGTATAATTCGCTTAAGACATTTATAAATAAAAAAATAAGTTTGTATTTTAATATCGTATTTCGTTTGATTCAATTTGATTTGACATTGACATTAATGTTTTGTTGTTGATTGACATTGACAATAATATCTAACAATCAGCTGTCGTTGTTAAATGTTACCATCACCAAAATTTTAAGCATTTCTCACCAAAATAAATCAAAAACATTATGATAGGAAGCATTTAACCCTAGAGTAATAATTAAAATTGTACGTAGTACATAATACTTCTATGTTAAAATTACTATGTTTCACGAAAAAAGTCCCTTTTACGATATGTTGGCACCATTGACTTTCCATTGTTTTGGAAGTTTCGGACATTTGTAAAATGAAAAATCAGTGGTGCCAACATAGCGCCGAAGGGACTCAGGGCTCAGACAAGGGCTCAGAATACAGAAAGACCCAGAAGCTGTGATCACGCGTAGTACTGAGGCATCAAAAACTACTCTTAATCAGAGTAGTTTGTAGCGCAGTCGATCAGTTACTATGGGGACGTCATAACGACTACATGTATTTACCGGTGTCAAATTAAATTAAATTATGTCGTTTTGTGTCGTTCGAACCTATAAAAATGCAGCGGCTCTAAAAACAAAACAGGATGGGATCACATTTCACGTTTAAGTAGCACATTCAGATATCGTCTTATTTAATTAATCAATAAATTGTTCAGTTTGTAATTGTCATAGGGAATGATGCATCCATATTGTTAGTGTTGTCAGTATAAGAGTTTTGATTTTCCCTTCTTTTTATTACCTACTTAAATAAATTAAACGTTTTTTATCTAAAATTCCTATCAGACCTTCTCTATTTCTTGAGATTATCAGGTACAGTCAGCGTCAAATAGGTATATCGCGACGAACAGACTGTTCATCATTACCTAAACAGCTAAAGAAATTAAACTTTATCTAAATGGGATTCTTGTCAGAATGCCAGTTGACCTGTCCTACGTTCATTCTGAAACGCCCCTTGTTTCATTGACATAATTATACAGGGTGTAAACAAATTCGCGTAATTCCTTCAAACCACAAAATCTATTAATGGTATACCATTAATCTATAGATTAACCCCGCACGGGATTTAGATTGACTAAAAAGGAGATGGGCCATAATGTATGGACCAAAAACCTAGACTCGATTGGGACTAAATGGGTACCAGTAGTTTCATTGTAATGCACAATTTACCCCAACGAAAGGGCAATGCCGAAATCGATGGGGTATAGGAGCTATAGACTGACAAAGTATATATGAAACAATCTTGACTAACAAGTGTTTTTTAAAAGTTTATATAATATCAATACTATATTAACGATAATACTGACAGGATTACTGTAGTATTTATTACTATCAACTATCAACCATTTGGTAAGTGATTATTACAAAAAAAAACGAAAAACCTGGATTCGTATAAATAATATAACTACAAGGTGTAACATAAATAACGTATAACCTCTTAAGGGGTCACTGTACCCATCACTATGAACAACTTTTACTATGGGAGAAAAAGTGAAATCGCGAAAAAAGAACAGCTGTTCCCTACATTTACGTTCGCTTAACTCGTCAAAATGTGGGGAACAGCTGTTTTTTTTTTCGCGATTTCACTTTTTCTCCCATAGTAAAAGTTGTGCATAATGATGAGTACAGTGACCCCTTAAGAAGTTGTACACTTATTTATGTTACACTTTGTAATTATATTATTTATACGAATCCTTGAAAAAAGTTTTTTTTTTTTGTGTTTTTTATAGTAATCGGATACCAAATGGTTGATAGTAATCAATACTACAGTAATCCCGTCATTATTATCGTTAATATATTATTGATATTGTATAAAATGGTAAAAAACACTTGTTAGTGAAGATTTTTTCATATATTACTTTATCAGCCTATAGCTCATATACCCCATCGATTTCGGTATTGCTCTTTCGGTGGGGTTAATTGTGCATTATAATGAAACTACTGGTACCCATTTAGTCCCAATCGAGTCTGGTTTTTTTTTGGAACATCTCTTTTAAAAAAAAACATTTTTTTTATTTCATTGAAAATTTAGATGCCATGCATAAATTAATGAAGGCACGGCAACACAGCTGACGGGCACGGCAACACAGCTGACGGGCACGACTAGCCCGATATTGCTCCACGCAGTCAGTTAACTTGGGACGCTAAAATTACTCAGATACAGAATACCATGGTTCATTTTTTGGAAACTTTTTTTTTTATTCTGAAAAAATCCCATGCAGAATCAATCAGTGTCACCAGTAGATCACGCGGTTTGAAGGAATTACATGAATTCGTTAACACCCTGTAGTTTTGTTCGGATCATTTTGAACAGTCTGTTCGTCCCTATATATTTGACGCTGACTGTACCTACTCAGATATAAAATATTGCCTATATAGAAAAGCACAATTTTGATTTTATTATTATCTTACCTCCAATACTCAACGTTTTCCCCAAAAACGGGTAAACAATGTCTGAGCTAGCAACATTACGCGGGTGGGAAGTGAGACGGGCGCGGGACGCATGCTTTGATTTTGGACACAGCGTAAGGCTTGCAATTACTGTTGAAGGCGGATTCTGTTTCTTTCTGTATTCTGAGGTAGTAGGTACCTACGTAATATTTCTATTCGTGAAACGCACCTATGCCCAATTTGAATGTTCGATTCATCGGTGGTCGCGTTGCTCTCTGTGATACAAGCCCAAGCCATGTCCTTTGGCATCTTAATAAAGAATACCATAGATTTGACATGGTCGTATCATAGAAGTAATAAGTACTACGGGTCGTATCTTAGAATAAGTACTACAGCATAGAAGGAGCGCTACTTAGCATAAACGAATCAAAATATAGCCATGTTATTTACTCATATGGCGGACTCCCTGTTGTCAGAGCGGGAAGGATAAACTTTTGACAGGCCGTAAAAAATAATTTTGTAACCTTTTGTACGGAGACTAGGGATGAGGATATTCACACTATTAGACTATAGCTATCGATAAAATAAAGTCATCGTATAATGTATATTACGAAATATCGGAAATAGTATTGTAAGGCCGAAAGAAGGTGACTATGATTGTGTTAACCAAATAACAGCCATGCCGGATATTGCCATTGTACATATAAATACTTACTTCTTAGAAAGTTACAATGACAAAAGTAAAGTTATAATATCATTATTATTCAGCCGAAAGATGCCCACTGCTGGACATAGGCCTCTCCCGAGCATCATCACTTCGACTGGTCCTGTTATTATCAATAAATAAATTCATCGTTTAAGTATAAATGTCTATTATTTAATTTGCAATTACTAAAAGCTTCACAAAAGTTAAATACATTATTATTATTATTGAGTATTCCTTGTAATGTACTGCACGTTTTTTTCTGTCACTAGAACGGCGCGGCGGCGCCACGTAGTCTCAGGTAAGTTGTTAATTTCGAGGCGCTGGAAATTTTAAACAAAATAATGATTGTTTTATAATATACATATATGTATAACTAGCGACCCGCCCCGTGTACGTTTTATAGCTTAAAACCTTCCTCTTGAATCACTCTATCTATTAAAAAAAACAGCATCCCTAAAAATACAAGATTTATAAAGATAATTACGGTAAAGAGGTGTAAAAGTTAGTGGCATCAAATGCAAACTGATTGAGAAGTAAGTTAATCATCGTTTATTTAATACGTTCATTTTGTTTAGATTCACTGTTCTCCTAATTATTTTATTTATCAGGCTTGAAGATTACGACTGTATTAACAGCATTTATTTGAAAGATAAACAAGACAATGAAATATTATCTGAAATAGTCTATTGTATGAATGGCCGAAAGAAAATGTCGAACGTAACGTTGCAAGAAAAAAAAGATTTTTATTTTTTTATTTTCAATCAAGCTAAATACAGTGCGGGGTTAATATGTCCCAATTTTTTTTAAAGAAATTACTCGAATTCTTTTACTTCCTGTAGACATGCAATTCAATAAGAACTTAGGCTTTTAAATTTAGATTGAAGGTACAATGTTGGTATAGAGTCCTCCTTCAGTCTCCGCCATTTGCCAGAACGAGTAAAAGAAGATAAAGTGAAATGGCTGGAGCAAATTCTGTGGTGCTTTCTTGGAACCCAACCAATTGCGAGAGCTACCACGGCAATCAATTTATTTCGAAAATATTCGTCACAGGGAAACCTAAATGAAAAAAAAAAGTATAAATACCTAATTAATTAAACCTAACACAAAAATCACGTTGTCGATAGATTTATCGATAAAATTTTCGCACCGCTTTAATAATTTCTTTGGCGAATATTCATATTGATAAATAGATAAGATTTAGATAGTTTAAACTTATTTATTTTACTTCTTCTAAAAGGTAATGTCTTACTTTTACTTATTTAATGTATAATGAAATATATTTATAGGAAAATCTATGAATAAACATAAAAATACTACGTACTTGTGGAAACTGATATTTTCACTTTGATTTTTTGTACATCCCTTGCGAGATTTACATTTTTTTATTATTCAGGACGTAGCGCACACTCTTATTTATAAGAACAATATGCACATATACAAAACACAATTAATTAAATATAAATTCTAGACTAAAATATTTTTTCAAATCACCGCGCCACTGACACAAGTAATAAACGACAAAATTTAAAATGTCGTTGTCGTTTGACAGGCGGTAGTAGTGGCGGGCCATTTAATTTGGTAGCGTTAGAATTAGCTCAAAATCTCGAAATTGCCCATATTTGACAGATGCCCCTGTACGTTTTTCAAGTGCCGAGACGGCTTCTATGCTTTAGTACTTATTCTAAGGGTCGTATACTTAGAATAAGTACTAAAGCATAGAAGGCGTCTATCCCCGCAAATTGCTAATGCGCCTGGCCGCCATTTTGGTGACGTATTTTGTTGACATTGACATTAGACACTCTGTACCGTTAGCATTATTCTGGCTGATGCGAATTGCGACGGACGAGTACCTACGCGTTTTTGTTTGATTGTTTTCTTGTTGTTGTTTTCTTTGTTGTTATTTGTTATCGTTGTTAAGTTTTGTTATCGTTGTTAAGTTTTGTTATATTGTTATAGTTTTGTTACAATGAGTAAGAAAATAATTAATAGCCGTGCACGTGAAATTATTATTCAAGTGGACAATTATTTTGTACAAGAGAAAGAGGACACTATGCTACTACTTCAGAATGTAACTCGATCATTGAAAGCTGCACCCGACACTAGTGAAGACGTAGTGATGTCTAAAAAAATGGTATTAGAAATTTCAAAATACTTACAAAATACGACCAAGGTCACAGAGCGCGTAATGAGCGCTACAGGGATATCAAAAAATACTGTAGCAAAATTAAGGCGCGAAAAACAAACAGCTGTGGCTAGTGGCAGTAAAATTAAAACTCCAGTTAAGAAAAAGAGGGGAAAAAAGGAATTTTTGGATGGTTTTTCTCTCACAGCTTTAAGAAATATAATCAATTCTATATACATAGTACGAAAGGAAGTGCCCACTATGAGAAAAATTATGGCTGCAGCTAAACAAGATTTAGACTATAAAGGGAGTGAGACTACCTTACGTCAAATTATGAAAGATAATTTAGGGTACAGATTTAAAAAATGTTATCAAAAAAGATTAACATTAATTGAAAGACCTAATATACAGGCATGGAGGGCTAAGTATTTACGCCGCATGAAAGAGAATGATTCTCTTGGCGCCGACAAAAAGCCAGTTATTTATATTGATGAGACTTGGATTCATGCTCACTATACAGTAAAAAAGTGTTGGCAATCAGATACGGATGTGGGAGTAAAAAAAAATGAGAGCCCTGGTCGCCGCTGGATTATAGTTCACGCTGGTAGTGAATCCGGATTTGTCGATGGCGCACTTTTAATGTTTAAGGCAAACAGTAAAACTGGTGATTACCACGACCAGATGAACACAGAAAATTTCAGTAAATGGTTGAAAGAAAAGCTTATTCCTAACATACCACCTAATTGTATTATAGTTATGGACAACGCCCCATATCACAGTAAAGAGGAAGACAGAACGCCGAATATGGGTTCAAAAAAGGAAGAAATGATTAAGTGGCTCCAAGCTAATAATATTGAGTTCCCTGTTCACAATACTAAACCAGAATTATACTTATTGATAAAAAATCACAAAGTTCCAAAAAAATATATTATGGACAAATTATTAGCGGAACATGGCCATGAAGTTGTTAGACTACCGCCGTATAATTGCGACCTCAATCCCATTGAGTATATTTGGAACTTGGTGAAACAAAGAGTTTCAGATAAAAATGTCGAACAGTTAGAGAGTAGAATAGAATCAATAACATTAGAGGCATTACAATCCATTACTCCTGATGATTGGAAAAAAGAGGTCAATCACGTCAAAAAGCTGGAAGAAGAATACTGGCGTAAAGACCGACTAGTTGATGATTTATTTATAATTAATACTGGAAACGATTCTGAATCAGATACAACAGACTCAGAGTTAGAAAACAATTCTGAATCTGATTTAGATTGTATGAGTGGGATTGAAGAATTAGGTTAGATTTTGATTAAATTGAATCAAAATCTAACCTAATTATATTACTAATATAATTATATTACGAATAAGTCTGTACTAATAAATGTTGAAAATCACTCAAACATTTTTATTTCTTAGATAGATACCTATTTCCAAGCAGTGAGATTAAATTAAATGTCATCAAATGTCAGTTTTTTCGTAAAATGTAATCTTACAATAAATGTCATTACAAATCTGTCAAACTTAATAATTAACGTATTAAATTTACAATTGCATTTCTTTTATTGCAAGCTGTACTTTTCTATTTTGGATGACGTCACGTGGCTCTTAATGTGACAAGGTTCCTGCGCATTAGCAATTTGCGAGGATTTATACGTAGTATTTTTATGTTTATTCATAGATTTTCCTTTAAATATATTTCATTAAACATTAAATAAGTAAAAGTAAGACATTACCTTTTAGAAGAAGTAAAATAAATAAGTTTAAACTATCTAAATCTTATCTATTTATCAATATGAACATTCGCCAAAGAAATTATTAAAGGGGTGCGAAAATTTTATCGATAAATCTATCGACAACGTGATTTTTGTGTTAGGTTTAATTAATTAGGTATTTATACATTTTTTTTTCATTTAGGTTTTCCTGTGACGAATATTTTCGAAATAAATTCATTGCCGTGGTAGTTCACGAAATTGGTTGGGTTCCAAGAAAGCACTATATCTTCTTTTACTCGTTCTTTCAAATGGCGGAGACTGAAGGAGAACTCTATACCAACATTATACCTTCAATCTAAATTTAAAAGCCTAAATTCTTATTGAATTGCATGTCTACAGGAAGTAAAAGAATTCGAGTAATTTCTTTAAAAAAATTGATACTTAACCCCGCACTGTATTTAGCTTGATTGAAAATAAAAAATAAAAATCTTTTTTTTCTTGCAACATTACGTAAGACATCTTCTTTCGGCCATTCATGCAATAGACTGTTTCAGACTAGGATAAAGTATCTATGGATGTGACATGCGCTTAAACCCGTAAGGGACAGATACAAAGTACATCGTGTATGTGGGGTTAACAGTCGTCTGAGTTTTTACCCTTAAAAATGAAACTTTAGATTTATTTTTAGTAGGTACCTATTGAATTTAAGCATACATTTTTTTTAAATGCTGGAAGCGGAACTAGTGATAATATGCGTTTATTCATCTAAATACATATAACATTACATTTTTAAATACATATTTCTATTAAAAACATTTAAAAATATTGTGGGCCACCAGCATCTATACTATCTAAATGTCATTAACACGTATATATGCATTGTAAACTTACAAGTAAATTGTTTATTTATTAATTTATACTGTCGCACAAAATCTGCACTTAATAGTGTTAAATTATATTTTTAATCAATAAATGATATACCTATATACAAATTATTATTAATATTAGAAAATAAAACAACAAAACATTCGAAGTCGAAAATTTTTATTGGCCTTTAAATAAAATTAATTTTGTATATAAGTTCCTCACACTATCTCCCTTACTTACCATGGATTTGGTCGCATAGTGCATATTTTGGTTCTCAATTTGAACGTCCGGTTGAAAGTATCCAAGATTTTCTAATGTCTGGATTTTTTGGAAAGCTGCAATAAAAAATAACTTTATGTTATAATATTCAGACACTCTGTTTATATTTTTAAACTTTAATAATAATCAAGATTCAAGAATAGAGATAATAAAAACTGCTATGACTATAGTAACCAAGAAAGATGAGAAATTGTTAATCACAGTAAATTACTACAACATTTTACGCAATTTACTGTTTTTAGCAATATTTTCCCAAGATTGAGGGTAATTTTAATAAGCAAAAACTGGTATTACTAAAAGGTGTATTACGCTGCTAAATTAAAAATATATTTTAGTAATGGACGCATAACCCTAATGTCTATGTTCTAAATTTGGGTGGGTGTTGCCGAAAATTACAATTTTATTTTAGCAATTTTACACTTATTAGCTGTATTTAGGGTCTTATTTAGTATGCATTATTGATATTTTGCATATTCTTCTTAGAATATAGTGAAATAATCCGTAAATATAGCACTTACGTGTGAAAGGTTATGTTTTCCTCTTTTCGCTCGGTACGGCTTTTACAGCCAATAACAGTGCACTGAACCATTTTAATCACACGTAAATTCACGTAAACACTTTTCTTAAGAAAGTTAATCGCAGTTTTAATGACCAAACAGGAATTATTTACACGAAACTTGTGAAATGTCAAACAACACCGCTAGAGTGCGCGCAAGATAACTCTGCGCGCGACTGAGGGCGTGCTAAACGTTTCCATGATCGCAAAAGTTCAAATTACCGCTTTTTAAGCTTAACTTTTTTATCGCTAAACATAATTTTCCCGTTAAATATTCCTACAATCAGGTAGTTCTACTATCAAAATTGATAAAACGGCACATACTTTGGTGGACCGTGATTAGTTCCGATTTCGGCCGCGCGCAGACTTATCGTGCGCGCACTCTAAGTGTGCCTGACTCATAGTTTTCGAAACTTCGAGTCAGGCAAACTAAAAGGCGGCACGCAGAAAGTGACAAAAAACATTATGTCCATCTCTCTCACTCTTAGGATTTCGAGCGTAAATTTATCTCGCTCACTCTCGGTATTGTTATTACCATGTCAGATCCATAAAGATACTTCATCCAAGGTTTCAGATAATATTTCATTGTCTTGTTTATCTTAATACAGTCGCAATCTTCAAGCCTGATAGATAAAATAATTAGGAGAACAAAAAACAAAATTAACGTATTCAATGAACGATGATTAACTTACTTCTCAATCAGTTTGCATTTGGTGCCACTAACTTTTACACCTCTTTACCGTAATTATATATATTAATTCGTAATAAATCTTGTATTTTTAGGGATGCGGTTTTTTTTAATAGATAAAGTGATTCAAGAGGAAGGTTTTAAGCTATAAAACGTACACGGGGCGGGTCGCTAGTTATATATAAAACAATCATTATTTTGTTTAAAATTTCCAGCGCCTCGAAATTAACAACTTACCTGAGACCACGTGGCGCCGTTCTAGTGACAGAAAAAAACGTGCATGTCCAAGTAAATTACAAGGAACACTCAATAATAATGTATTTAACTTTTGTGAAGCTTTTAGTAACTGCAAATTAAATAATAGACATTTATACATATACGATGACTTTATTTATTGAAAGCGATAATCACAGGACCAGTCGAAGTGACGATGCTCGGGACTCAGAATACAGAAAGTACCAGAAGCTGTGATAGCGCCTAATACTGAAGCATCAAAAACTACTCTTAAACGGATTAGTTTGACGCGCAGTCGATCAGTTACTATGGGGACGTCATAACGACTACATGTATTTACCGGTGTCAAATTAAATTAAATTATGCAGTTTTGTGTCGTTCGAACCTATAAAAATGCAGCGGGGCTAAAAACAAAACAGGATGGGATCACATTTCACGTTTAAGTAGCACATTCAGATATCGTCTTATTTAATTAATCAATAAATTGTTCAGTTTGTAATTGTCATAGGGAATGATGCGTCCATATTGTTAGTGTTGTCAGTATAAGAGTTTTGATTTTCCCTTCTTTTTATAACCTACTGAACGCTTAAATTAAACGTTTTTTTTTATCTAAAACGTGTTTTATTCCTATTAGACCTTCTCTATTTCTTGAGATTATCAGGTACAGTCAGCGTCAAAATCAAAATCCAAGATGGCGACTGTGAAATGTTACAAAATATGCGTTATGGGTGTCGTTTCCGCGGTTTTCGGGAGCGCTGAAGATGAAAATCAGGTCAAAGTAGAAATCCAAGATGGCGGCTGCAAAATTTTACAAAATATGCGTCATGGGTGTCGTGTCCGTGGTTTTCGGGGGTGCTGATGATGAAAATGAGGTCAACGTCAAAATCCAAGATGGCGGTTGTAAAATTTTACAAAATATGCGCCATGTATGTCGTGTCCGTGGTTTTCGGGGGCGCTGATGACGAAAATGAGGTCGAAGTAAAAATCCAAGATGGTGGTTGCGAAATTTTAGAAAATATGCGTCATGGGTTTCGAGTCCGTGGTTTTCGGGGGCGCTGATGACGAAAATGAGGTCGAAGTAAAAATCCAAGATGGCTGTTGCGAAATTTTACAAAATATGCGTCATGGGTTTGGAGTCCGTGGTTTTCGGGGGCGCTGATGACGAAAATGAGGTCGAAGTCAAAATCCAAGATGGCGGCTGTGAAATTTTACAAAATAAGCGTCATGGGTGTCGTTTCCATAGTTTCCGGGGGTGCTGATGACGAAAATGAGCTCAAAATCAAAATCCGAGATGGCGGCTGCGAAATTTTACAAAATAAGTATACGTCATGGGCAAAATCTTACAGCCGTCATCTTGGATATTGACTTAGACCTCATTTTCGTCACCAGCGCCCCTGAAAACCACGGAAACGACACCCATGACGCGTATTTTGTAGAATTTCACAGCCGCCACGTTACGGAGTTGATGTAGTGAGCGCACATCCATACAAATTCATATAAAGAATACGAACCGCACGAGGCGAGGCAGTGCGGGTCGGGTGCCGGGTGGGTCTAATGAGCTGTAACCTTTAGATTGAACAAAAATTTCAAAAAAAAAACCCCTTTTTTATTTCATTGAAAATTTCGATGCCATGCATAAATTAATGAAGGCACGGCAACACAGCTGACGGGCACGACTAGCCTGATATCGCTCCACGCAGTCAGTTAACTTGGAACGCTAAAATTACTCAGATACAGAATACCACGGTTCATTTTTTGAAAACTTTTTTTTTTATTCTGAAAAAATCCCATGCAGGGTCAATCAGTGTCAGATTACGCGGTTTGAAGGAATTTCATGAATTTGTTAACCACCCTGTAGTTTTGTTCGGATCATTTTGAATAGTCTGTTCGTCCCTATACACCCCTAAATTAAATTCACCAGAAAAAATTTAAGGGTACATACGGAAGCGGTATACTTATTGAAATGTAAAATCATTAATATAATTTATTTAAATCTAACAAAGTTATTTACTTTTGTTTGATCCTGAAAATATGAATAATTTTATGCACATAATACTCTAATACTAGAAATACTACGTCAACGACACGGACTATCAATGAAATTCATCCCACCGCGCGTAAGCTACACACATCATGCACCATTATACGCTTGTGTGAGTCAAGCGTCAGTCAGCTATACCGGTATGTAATGCGTGCGAGCGAGTCGATAGCGCGAAATCCGTGCAACACACACACAGAAATGCTTTCTCCCTCACTCCACTCCACGTATTTAAAAAGTTAGAATTTGTTCTGAGACAATGGGGATTTGAATTTGAAGGGATTAGCTAACAGTGATTAGGATCAGCTGATAAGGATTGAAATCAGCTGATAAGGGTGGTAATTTACAGTGTTATTAAAAACTTACAGTTCAGCAATTTTTCAAAATGGCCACCGCCCTTTGTTATCAACACACAAGCGAGCACTTTTTAAAAGATAGTTATTTAATGATATTAGAACATCACTTTGCCCTTTTACTTCGAGTTGTTTTAAAAGTTTGCGACTATCGGGCTCACTCACGTACACTCTCCGTTTGATTTCACTTCACATGTAAAAATCTATGGGTGTGAGGTCAGGCGGCACGCGGGCCAGGCAATTAGGCCGCCGCAGCCTGTCCACCGACTCCCGAACTCCTCGGTTAGGTACTTTCGCTCCGACCTATCTAGATAAGATTCACCTGCGTGCCGGCCTTTTATGAAGTATTAACACAAAGGGTACTCTCGAGACGTGAACTGATGATCGTATGAAGCCATCGTAGTTATCAATTTAATAACAGATGTTAACAGGTAATACGTATTGCGCGCTCGCGTAAACTTAATAACCTCTCTGTTGCGTTCTGAGGAGACGGGTTCGGTGGAGAGGGCGCGATGCAGTCTGCTTTGACCTTAGTTTACCGAATATTAAGCCTATTTAGTATTCATCAACACAACATGTAATTACGTATACAACAAAAACCGGGTACGCGGTAACGAGAGGTTGCGCTTGCACCGCGCGTCACGCAACTTAACCTAATTACTGCGGGCGGCTGACGGCGGCGGGCGGCGGGCGACACGCGCACGCGCCGGTGTGGGTGGGGGCGAGCGAGGGTGGTGCGGGAGCCAGACTAGTTGGCGTCGTCCGTCTCGTGCGCAGCCTATGTATTGCGCGGGCTTTTTTTTGAATGAATAGATAAAAGGGTTGCGTGTGTGCGTGCGCGTACGAATATCATTGTCAATGTGATTGAACTTTCTTACCAATTATTGATGTTTTTGAAGTACAGTTTTCAAACAAAATAATTTTCTTTTTTTTTTCTCTTTATATGTTCTATTACAGTAACTGACCATGCCCTTAAATTTTTTCTGGTGAATTAAATTTAGGAGTGTATATTTGACGCTGACTGTACCTACTCAGATATAAAATATTGCCTTTATAGAAAAGCACAATTTTGATTTTATTATTATCTTACCTCCAATACTCAACGTTTTCCCCAAAAACGGGTAAACAATGTCTGAGCTAGCAACATTACGCGGGTGGGAAGTGAGACGGGCGCGGGACGCATGCTTTGATTTTGGACACAGCGTAGGGCCACAGTTTAACAATACATACAGTTGGGAAACGAATGTACTTGCGCAGAGCAAGAGCGGGGACCTCGAGGGGAGGTGGGCGGCGCGGATCGCGGCCCCCGATCGCGCTTAGTTTGCGCACTCGAACGCTGAGGGCAGACACGTCCGGATCTGGTACATTTGCGCGTAAGAATTTAAACCCATTAATTACTAAATTCGTAAAGGCTAGTTTTTAAATAACTTCAAACAATTTAAACCGGTTAAATGGTTTTCGGGAGTGCTGATTCATGGAAACGACACCAATGAATAAAGAAGAAATTAATATAATGGCGGTCGCATCTCAATATATTTATGAAAGTTTGATGTATGATATCTCAGATTATAAAACTATGTTATGAAAAATATTAGTTTTTTGTTCTCTAAGAACAGCGACATTCATAGCGTCAATACTAGAACTAAAAATAAACTTATACTACCAATGACTAGGCTCCAAAAAGTTAGTACCTACTTAATTCATTTAGGTGCCAAAGTATACGTTTCTGTAACAAGATTCCAAGCAATAGTCAAGACTTAAGTCTCAATAAATTTTAAGTCCTTCGTAAAGCAGAAACTGGGTTTCTATAAAGTTAAAGATTATACATATAGGACGATAAAAATGCTTGAAATTGAGCCGCTCGCTATTATCACAGATACATCATTGAAATTACTTCTTATTTAATTGTTTTTTGTTTATTGACATTCTGCATGATGATTTGTTGATATTTATAATTACTGAATTATTAATTTTTTACCTTTACATTTTATCGAGTATTATTTTTAATCTGTCGTTTGTATTTATAATACTGTATATTTTATTAAATTGTGAATGCGAGTACTATGTAGGCTACCTTTAAACACAATTTTCGTGAAACTGTTTGGCGGTTTGAGTATTTTTTTGTAACCTACGCAAATGTCCGGCTGATTGGTGGCGTCGCGCATCGGGTCGTTGAGCTCCCTAAAATAAGTTTGAGCTATACGATGGCTGATGCATGCGTGTCGTCAGTTGGGACAGGTCAACTCAAACCTGCTATGGCTCTTTTACACTCGCATTACACTCGCATAGTTTTATACCACAATGTCTGGACTTTAAAAGAGACGGAGTTTTTTTCGGCTTTTCTTCTCAGAGCTAGTCAGATAGGAAATGCCGGCGCCATCTAGTCTTAAAAGTGTCTGTAACAGATTTATTTACAGAAATAAATATCATTTATCAATGACGCATATTTTGTAAAATTTCGCAGCCGCCTTCTTGGTCTTTGACCTCATTTTCGGCATCAGCACTCCCGAAAACCATGGACACGTTGCCTGAGGACTGCCTCGTTGGTCTAGCGGTCGCAAGCGCGACTGCTGAGCGTGGGGTCTTGGGTTCGATTCCTAGGTCGGGCAAAGTGTTATTGGGTTTTTCCGTGTGGAATTTCTCAGTAGTAGCCCGGAGTCTGGATTTGTGACCGATCAATGGCAATAGGCTCGCCCCCTATTACATGGGACGTAAAACATAACGGCGAAATGTAGGTGTACTGTACACCTCTGCCAACCCTTCGGGGAACACAGACGTGAGATTTTATGTATTATGTAGTATTTATAATTGCATTATAGTTTAATTATTGTTAATTAATTACCTAAATAAATGATTATAATAATCCCATTTATTTTGTTTTTCTTTTTTGACAACCCTTGCACATTTGCGACTAACAGCGTAGGTACCTACACGGGCGGCGGTATCGTCCAACATCAAAGGCGTTTCCCAACTGTATGATTCTTAAACTGTGGTAGGGCTTGCAATTACTGTTGAACGCGGATTCTGTTTCTTTCTGTATTCTGAGGCTCGGGAGAGGTCTATGTCCAGCAGTGGGATCTTTCGGCTGAATAATGATGATATTATAACTTTACTTTTGTCATTATAACTTTCTAAGAAGTAAGTATTTATATGTACTATGGCAATATACGGCATGGCTGTTATTTGGATAACACAATGATAGTCACCTTCTTTCGGCCATACAATAATTTCAGATATTTCGAAATATATACATTTATACTATGACTCTATTTTATCGATAGCTATAGTCTGATAGTGTGAATACCCTCATCCCTAGTCTTCGTACAAAAGGTTACAAAATTATTTTTTACGGCCTGTCAAAAGTTCATCTTTCCCGCTCTGACAACAGCGAGTCCGCCATATGAGTAAACAGCATGGCTATATTTTGATTCGTTTATGCTAAGTAACGCTCCTTCTATGCTTTAGTACTTATTCTAAGGTCGTAGACGTATATCCATAGAGGACAGCTAGAAAGTAGGTACCTGTATGGTTCCTGTACTTCCTGTTCATTGAAAGCTTTTTCTTCCTTAGAATAAGTACTAAAGCATAGAAGGAGCGCTACTTGGCATAAACGAATCAAAATATAGCCATGCTATTTACTCATATGGCGGACTCGCTGTTGTCAGAGCGGGAAAAATAAACTTTTGACAGGCCGTAAAAAATAATTTTGTAACCTTTTGTACAGAGACTAGGGATGAGGGTATTCACACTATTAGACTATAGCTATCGATAAAATAAAGTCATCGTATAATGTATATTACGAAATATCTGAAGTAGTATTGTAAGGCCGAAAGAAGGTGACTATGATTGTGTTAACCAAATAACAGCCATGCCGGATATTGCCATAGTACATATAAATACTTACTTCTTAGAAAGTTATAATGACAAAAGTAAAGTTATAATATCATTATTATTCAGCCGAAAGATGCCCACTGCTGGACATAGGCCTCTCCCGAGCATCATCACTTCGACTGGTCCTGTTACTATCGCTATCAATAAATAAAGTCATCGTTTTAAGTATAAATGTCTATTATTTAATTTGCAATTACTATAAGCTTCACAAAAGTTCAATACATTATTATTGAGTATTCCTTGTAATGTACTTAGACATGCACGTTTTTTTCTGTCACTAGAACGGCGCCACGTGGTCTCAGGTAAGTTGTCAATTTCGAGGCGCTGGAAATTTTAAACAAAATAATGTTTGTTTTATATATAATAACTAGCGACCCGCCCCGGCTTCGCACGTGTACGTTTTATAGCTTAAAACCTTCCTCTTGAATCACTCTATCTATAAAAAAAACTGCATCCCTAAAAATACAAGATTTTAAAGATAATTACGGTAAAGAGGTGTAAAAGTTAGTGGCACCAAATGCAAACTGATTGAGAAGTAAGTTAATCATCGTTTATTTAATACGTTAATTTTGTTTAGATTCACTGTTCTCCTAATTATTTTATCTATCAGGCTTGAAGATTACGACTGTGTTAACAGCATTTATTTGAAAGATAAACAAGACAATGAAATATTATCTGAAATAGTCTATTGTATGAATGGCCGTAAGAAGATGTCAAACGTAATGTTGCAAGAATAAAAAGATTTTTATTTTTTTATTTTCAATCAAGCTAAATCCAGTGCGGGGCTAATCTGTCCCAATTTTTTTTAAAGAAATTACTCTAATTCTTTTACTTCCTGTAGACATGCAATTCAATAAGAACTTAGGCTTTTAAATTTAGATTGAAGGTATAATGTTGGTATAGAGTCCTCCTTCAGTCTCCGCCATTTGCCAGAACGAGTAAAAGAAGATAAAGTGAAATGGCTGGAGCAAATTCTGTGGTGCTTTCTTGGATCCCAACCAATTTCGTGAGCTACCACGGCAATCCATTTATTTCGAAAATATTCGTCACAGAGAAACCTAAATGAAAAAAAATGTATAAATACCTAATTAATTAAACCTAACACAAAAATCACGTTGTCGATAGATTTATCGATAAAATTTTCGCACCCCTTTAATAATTTCTTTGGCGCATATTCATAATGATAAATAGATAAGATTTAGATAGTTTAAACTTATTTATTTTACTTCTTCTAAAAGGTAATGTCTTACTTTTACTTATTTAATGTATAATGAAATATATTTAAAGGAAAATCTATGAATAAACATAAAAATACTACGTACTTGTGGAAGCCGATATTTTCACTTCGATTTTTTGTACGTCCCTTGCGAGATTTACATTTTTTTACTATTCAGGACATAGCGCACACTCTTATTTATAAGAACAATATGCACTTACACAAAACACAATTAATGAAATATAAATTCTTGAATAAAATATTTTTTCAAATCACCGCGCCACTGTCACAAGTAATATACGACAAAATTTAAAATATCGTTGTCGTTTGACAGGCGGTACTAGTGGCGGGCTATTTAATTTGGTAGCGTTAGAATTGGATCAAAATCTCGAAATTGCTCTTATTTGACAGATACCCCTGTACGTTTTTCAAGTACCGAGGCGGCTTCTATGCTTTAGTACTTATTCTAAGTTTTCTTCGTAAGGTCATTGGCCATCGCTTATGTGGGGTTACCAGATGTCTGGTTTTTACGCATATAGATGAAACCTTACAGATTAATTTTTATTATATAGGTAGGTACCTATTCAATTTAGGGCTGATTTTTCAATCGTCAGATAACTTTTATCTGAGGAATAAGTTTGGCGTTTAGACAGCTTTTCTATAGAAAATATGTCAAACCGTCATATTTATTCCTTGGATATTTATCTGACGATTGAAAAATCGGCCCTTAATCAAACTGTCCTGAAAAATAATAGCACTTAGTTATGGTATTTTATTCTGTTTACGTAATGCGCAGTTTCTACGATTTCATGTTTCTTAGCAAGCATTTTGTATTAAAACAAACAAAATATAATAGCGCAATAATTTAATTATTATAAAAAATCATTTAGTAAAAATATAAAAAGTGCAATAATCTCTAAATAAAGTAAATGAATAAAACGTCGAATTACAATTAAAATATGTACCAACCAACAATAAATAAAATATTAAATTGCAAAGAAACAAATTATAAGCGCTCTTCCTCTCTTCTACTAAACTATGCCCACCTGTTTTAACATTACTGTACCTATGTCTTGCGACTGGTCTTCCACAAAAGTTATGTTTAAGGTGTCTTAAAACTTTATACCAGTATATTTTATTGTTTATAAAGTATTTTCAAGTCAAATAGAATATGGTAACAGAATTTATTCAATTGTCCATTTCTCATTTCATTTGAGTAAAATTTGCGCTCTCTCCCAATATTGCACTGGTAACTGGCAATGGGAAGTTCCATCTGACGGTTACCGTTAGTTTTGTTTTCACACAAAGTTTAACTTTGAACCACGAAACGCTGTTCAAGCCAAGCGCGATGGAACGCTTGGAATGGTGTTTCGTGAAATTCCCCGGCACATCATGATGTGGACAATTCTACGATCGGACGACGACACATACATAACATACCAATAATGTTAGATAATTGTCGTCGTCCGATCGCAGAATTGGGCGAATAATAATAATTTACATGTGTTAAGAATGTAATAAACAAATTTAATTTTATATATGTTGTTTAATATTCAATGTCTTTTTTGTTAAATCGAAGGTTAAATACCTAAGTTTTTAATAAATACAGTAGGTACAGCAGTAGGAGTACCTACTGGTAAACTGATTGCCGGATTGCCCTTACTTTATAATAAATATTACGTTATAAAAAACCGAGTAGCGTGACGCCGCGCCATCGGCTGGTACAATGATAGGGGTCGCGTGACCCGCACCGCGTCACATCAAAGCATTTTAAAACTGCAAGGGAATCGACTACGTACACACCTACCTACGAGGAGATCCCGCCACTTCATGAACTAAGTATATTCACATGATATGTCTAGTAGATAGATATTAAGTAGATTAAATTATATTTCTGAGCATTTCTCTTTTTTTTTGCCATTACTGATTTTGGGAGTGTCCCACGAGTTTGAAGATGAATAACTTTTGTGTAATATATAAATTACTGATACTGTTTTGCTTAGGAGAATATTTATTAATCACATTCACAGAAAAAAAATAAACAAATCATAAATTACATAGTATTTAATTAAAAAATCAACTAAATACAAACCCTCGAAAATTGCAATGTATGAAAATGTGTGTGTCCCAATCTACAATCAGTAATTTCAAACTCAATTATTTCGATGATGTTCAATGAAACTATACTTAGATTTTGCTTTGAAACTATTCTGCAAGGTTAGGAGTTCCACATTACATTGCCTTTTTAGTAATTTGTTTCGAATTTACGGATTTAGATTAATTTTAAACTTGTCCCAGAAAAAGTTCCAAAACCTAATTTCAGTTTTTGTTACCCATTTTAGACGTGTTAAAGTTAAAAAACTTCCATTTAGTTATATTATTTTGAATTTGGCAATACTGTAGATGCCATTTAGTGCCACCATATCCATTTATGTGTCAGCGCCGTTCAGTAGTAAATTGTAAAAATACGTACTGCAAATTTAGAGTGAACATCATTCCGATTTTGTTACAGCTATTTCAAGGAAAGTTTACAAAATTTACCACTTTTTTTATTACATAATAATAGTTAACAACTTACACTAAAATTTGGTATAAAATAATAGACGTAACTTTAATTTTAACCACCACAATAATATTTTGAAAAAAATAAACATGTGATTCGTTACTTTTTTATTTTGTTACTTTGGTGTAGTAACGTATAAGTGGAAACTTGAGTTACAAAAACGGAATTATAAAGTTACATTTGCATTGCAGCGCAAAAAAATACGACTAACTTCTGCAGAAAAGATGAAACGTCTTAAATAAAATTTTAAACAAAACCTTTATCCAGGTTTCTTATTTGTTTTAGCTTATGCTAGAACAAATAAGAAAGAAAAATTTTGAAAGAATTAAGTCGAATTAAGTGTGAACGAAACACAAACAAGATACTTGATTAAAATGAAGTGCATTAATGTTGATTAAGCACTAAATGTGTCTTTTTTATCCTCGTACTCGTTAACGCTTTGCAGTTTCATCCGCATGGTGATGAAAAATAGTGATGGTGATGATGAGGAGTTCCAAATTTCATCCAAATTCGTTCAGCCGTTTAGGCATAAAAATGTTACAAACAAATAAACGCCCACAAGTTTTCGCATTTATAATATTTGTGAATCACTTAATGGCTTTGACTTTAAAATTATAACTTCATAGTTTTTTATATATCTTTAATCCTAATAATAGGCATAGTAGACCCAGCCTTATATTTTTTATTTTGTTACCAATAACTCTTTTTTTGTTACTGTCCCAAAAATCTCATGTTCTGATTTCCTGTTTTAATTAATTATTTATTGATATAAAACAGTATAACTTGTAATATAACTCGAGGATGCTCAGTACTTTAATATGAAGTAGTACACGTCTTTCAATGTTGTTTATTTATGATATAATCAAAACTTTAAATTTATTTTAGGCCCAAGGTAACAAAAAATAATTAAAGCACCTTATTTGGAAATGATCTTTTACTGTTTTTGGTCTTTCTTTGCGATGAAGTTATTAAATACATCATGAAGTTTAAGAAATTTATCATTTTAGATATAGAATTTGCGACTTTTAAAGTTTTTTTAACAAATAAAGAGTAACAAAATAAGAACGTTTGGTCTACCTTCATTTCGTTTTTAATACATTTTTCATATAAATCCCAAATAAAATAGAGTGCCTTGTCAAAAATCCAATAACTAATTAGATATTTTATCTGATTTCATGAAAAAAAAAGCGAATTAGCGATATTTTTATTTTTGACGATTTTTTGAAACAGTGGCAAAAAAATCGAGAAATGCTCTTCTGATTATAAAATGGGATTGTAAGTAAATTTCATGTAACATAATTAGGTATTTCATAAAAATTAAATATCCTAAGAAGTAAAACACATAAATAAATCCAAAAAAATAGTAGTTATAGATCATTGTATGCACTCAAGTTATCTGTAAAAATGTCGATGAGGCGTACAGGGATGCTTTAAAAAAATAATAACTAAGTACCTAAGTAGGTAGTTAAGTATTGTCTGAAATGCATTGTGGATAGTTAAAAAAAATCTTTAGAGTAATTATTATTGTCATCAGGAATTGAGAAACAGAAAACTACACATTTATACCACTCGCAATAATTTTATATCCACCTCTATGATTGAATCTTTTCGAATTACTACAGCGTCTACAGGGCTATGGACCTACGACAATAGAGGACCAAATAACAAAAAATATGTCCTATTGTTTGAAACTGTTGTTTTTTTTATTTTGTGTAAAACAAGAAGCGGACCTAGCCATAACTGCCCGCAAGTTCGTTTATCAGAAGGATATGTCGGAGTACTGCCGACGGCGTGTGATGCCCTCTGTGTTCCTCGGAAGACAAGTGATCGCCGCTTACTCACAAATACTGCACTTCTCACGATTGGAACTGCCCTATAGTTGCTTTGTTAGTATTAGGTTTGTATGAAACGCATGTACTTTTGAGGAGAAGTATAATTTAATAAAGGTGCACTAATTAGTTCTTCATTCCGTATTTTAATATGTCATAATAATTGGTCGTGCAGCGGTAATCTATTGGTTCTCTCATATAGGTATACATTTTCTTCACGTTATGAACCTATCTGTATACCAATATAATGTTATTATTATATTTGTAATTAGGATGCAGGTAATGTATACAAGCGGTATTATGGGAAAGTGCCATAATTCCAGTGTCTCCAATGTCCAAATGATACTCGGTGCATGCCGCGGACCGCAGAGTATTGATATTACTCGATATGAGAAAGCAAGACTAGGTTTTAACGACCAACATATGGCGATATTATCGCTTAAATTCCAGGCCAAGTAACTCCCCAATTGTTGATGAACAGCAGCGTCGCAGTCTGAGAGCAGAGGCTCAGCGGTCTGCAACCCAGGAGGTGATTGGTGAATACAGGTGCTATGTCCAACCTGGGACTTCTTGGGAGGTTACTGTACAGCAGGAGACTGTCATATGCTAAGTAGAGTACATCATAATATTGTACCTTTTTAACAGAACGGAATCTGGAAGTAACATAATATTGGTGATTCAACTTATGTCCGACAAGAGCTTGATAGAATCATGCCGCGACAGCAAAAACCAGCTGCTAGTTTACGAGATTGGAGAGACATTCGGCGGGTACTGGGGAGCCTTGCCGGACAATGTTATGAAACCGGAACCAAACAAAGATGATTATCGTTATACTTTGAAAACTACTCAATCTACGACTACCACTACTACTGAGGAAAGGTAAGAAGATATCTATACTACTGCGGGCTTAGTTTATTACTAGCTGAATATTTATTACTAGCTGGCCCGGAACTTCGTACCGCCATATTTTTTTAATTTTCTTTTAACAAACCTTGTCCTGACATTATCGAACACCCAAGAATTATCCGATTTGGTGCAGTCGATCGGAAGTTATGCGCGTACAGTCACGTGTAATAAGATGTATACAAAAAGCGAAATTAAAAAGCGATACCTATAAATCTATTAGAATTATGAAAACTTCCACACATACGTTTCTACAAATATATGTATCGAATTTTCGTTTCAAATATTTCTTTATTACACTCTATTCTCTGAAAACAAAACACTTTTTAAGTTCGCTATGTGTATATATCTTATTATATGTGACTGTACATACCTACATTTCGGCGATTCATTTTTATTTATATAGATTTTATACCGTATCACGTAACCGCCACCGATGGCCGCTGGAGTAGATGGAGTGGAGTTGATGAACATGGGAACCAGCAAATATAGTGTGGGACACTGGGATCAACATTTCTGATGACTAGAAAAATGCAGTTGATACACTAGGTGCGATAGGCTTATAGTACCGAGCGTAGTGTCGCTACTTGGCAGGGGCTTCAACATAGGGCGTTGTGGCTTTACTCGGAAGAAGCTTATCTCTATACCCTAAATTCCTAACTCAGATAATTTATGTAAACAAAGGGGATAACAGATCAAAAAAATATTTAATTAATGGTAATTCACTGAAAATGCCGGAAAAAGGGTTAGATTCTCTTTTATGTACTGATTTTAGAAATAATAATTTAAAAAATATCATACCGTAATAACTTTTATAAATTTTCAGTTTTCAACAAAGTTATTAAAAAAAGGAGATTTTCTGGTATAAAGTATTTTATGATACTGGTAACACTGTAGGAGTACAAAACATTTTCAAATTTCGTTTGACAAAATGTCAAAGTTGTTTATTGTTTGTCTTAGCCATGGACGTACAAAAAAGATCGGACGGAACTCCCGCTAAGACAAAACTGTGTCCCGTAATGGCGGCGGCTATCTAAGTGTGAATGAATTTAGGGTTGTCATGTTAGCCAAATTTACCCATTTTTTATCATTTTATTTTAAGACAAATACAGGTTGGCAGACAAATTTCTTGGAAATGTCGGCAGAATTATACCGTGCCATTTGAAAAGGTTAATGGTAAGAACCAAATCTCCCTATGAAAATATCTGCAAAATAAAAGCCATGTTAGCTTAGATTGTTAATTTACATTTTGAGGTACTGCATGTGTAACAACACACCGGAGTCCTCCTTTAGTTGTATTATATATCTCGTTAGCTTCAAAATGTAGACTGCAAATGACACTGTATTTGTTTGGAATTCAATCGTTTTCACCGTTACAATTTCTCATTTTTTTAATCCAATTATTTCTCCATACTTCATTTTCTTTAGGAAATCTAGTAAAAAAATATATAAATAAAATACCTAGTAATAAATAAATTGAATTGAACAAAAAACTATAAATTTCCCATATTTAGGGTAATTTGCACACGTGAATATTGACAACACTGGCCTTGTGACAGATTCTTTTCTTCTGGTGAATACATTGATTTTATTGTATACAATTGGGAATTAAGTGATTGAATTATTCATTGACCTATGAAACGTGATTCCTGGATTTTTTTTCTTCCGATCACTACGGTTTTTACACCATTTCACCACACAAGACATGCTATATTTTAATTTTTTTTGCCGCTTTTTGTCCCGACTCTGTTGACGTTTACGCGTGTAATGACTGACTTTTTTTGTGAATGTGTGCGTGCCAGCCTGTACGTACAGCAAACTGACTGACTCTGAGTGACACAGTTTTTTGTTAGCGAAAATCTGTCCGATCTTTTTTGTACGTCCATGGTCTTAGCGTCGTATCAATACATTCGTTTTCTTTTCCCGTTTTCGCTGCGTGTTTGTTAATTTTGTTAATGTGCATCATCGTGTTAAGTTTTTCATCTTGTTGTTGTTTGTTATATTTCCTTGTTTTTGTTGAGTTGTTTGTTAAGTTTTATTTGTTATTTGACAAATGGAGCCTCAGCCGGGGCCCTCGAAGGCAGCCGCCCCCGACTTTTTGTCGCCTGTTAAAAAGCGGAGTCGAACATCTATGAGTGCCACAGAAAAACTCATGGTGATGAATGCGTATAAGGACTGATTAAAGTGAATAAGGCGCGTCTCCGACACACTACACAAGACATTGTTAGGCTAGGGTATTTTGTTTGCATTGTTCTTAAAATTAACTTGATTTTAAATGATTACTTGATAAACATTTAATGATAAAATGTTTTGTACCACTAACCTGTCACTTTGACAATGACATTTCTTTGTTTACATAAATTATCTGAATTATGGAATTAGGGTATAGGTCCTGTAGAGTACTGTAATAGGCTTCCTCTTCGGTTGTGTCCGCACGACCTAGTGGGCAGGGTTGGTAGCGGGGCTGACTACCCAGGGTGCGCCTGACGCGGAGACGCATTGAAATATTGTGGAGGGTATTTTAATGACTATTTCATGCTGAGTTGATTGATATCAACAACACCACAACACACCATCATCGCATCACACACCTAATACTATTTAATGCACCTACCATGTTTTCTCTGCGCCACCCCATATAAGGTCGACTGGTAGAAAATGCCTATGGCATTAAGTCCGCCTCTGTACTAATTTTGTGCGAAAGAATAAATAAATATCAAAAGAGTAGACTGTGTTTGTAATACGGTTTAAAGGAAATCACATTGGTAAGTAATACCTACCTACTACCTACTTCTAACAAAACAATAAAGCTTGATCATCTATTTCGAAGTACCACTGAACGAAGGACAAAGGCTTCTACTACGGAGCAATCAGGGGATGCTCTAAATAAGCACGACGACCAGCTAAACTACATTACGGTGGAGGTGCCCATAGTGAACGTGTCGGTTGAACTGGTGCCCGGCAGTTTGTCCACCGATACCGTCTTTGACCCCGAGGATTCTTTTGATGTAATGTTTGACGTCACACCTGGGTAATTTTGTTTTTTATATTCTTGTATATCAATCATTTCTAGAATTTTTGCGAAAAAATTTAGAGAACGATATTTTGCACTAAGATTACTCAATGAGCAGCGACTTTTACTACTTTTAGAAAGAATTAAATGTTAACATTTTATTTGCTTATGAATAAGTTAAATTGTGAAGGTTTAGGGACAGCCCAGAGAGCATTGGATTGGTCACATTCGAGACATCTCATCAATATAATATTTCAGCAGAAAGATTGATAGATTTTTTTGATCTTACATTTTGTATGCAAAGCTTTTGAATGTAATTGGGTACAACCAGCCGTTAAAATCGGTGGTTCCATCCAAGATTAGGTATAATGAGATGACAAGAATCATTTTTTTTTAGAAAATCCTATGTTTTGCTTCGTAAAGCCCTTCCTATCTTTTAACTTCCTACTGGTATTCTCTGGGATACGGGTGTTATTCCATTTTACAAACACCTGGGGGGTTACCATGATCTCTTAGAGGAGGAATGTTTTAATATTATTACGAGAGTGAGTAAGAGATGGCGCTAGAGAGCTGTCTAGCGCTGTCACTTTCCCACTCTCGGAATAATATTAAAACATTCCTACTCTAATAGGGGGGTTACCCCCTGGTCAGAACTCAAACTCCTAATCGCAGCACAGAAAGAGACTGAACAGGCCGCACCTCGCATCGGCTGTGCACCACGCAGAGTTGAATGCGCTGATAAAAACATTTTTCTTTGGTTATTTGTTACCCTCGTTGTAATTGCTTCATACTGCCACCTCTCATCTGTGGCTGCCATTGAAGTGGACTAAGAAAATATGTTTAAAGGGCACTATACTCCTGTGCGCTATTAAAAGTAACATACGTAAAGACGAAATCAATTTTCCCTTTCGACCGTTCATTATAGAGGTCGTATTAGGAGACTCAGTGACGTCTATAGATTTGTTATGTGTGTAGGTCTGGCATGGACTACCAGACGACGATACTGCCTCTGGTGCAATTCTCCTTAGAGAACGTGGTCGTTACGCCACTGCATACTAGCAGTGTGAAAGGCTTCAGTCCGGGGTACCAGCAGGACATCAATGCTGAAGTGTTCACACCAGACTCCAGGTGAAAAACAAGTTTTATAGTGAATAAAATATTCGTGTCGTTATGTGCTTATGTGGAAAAGAGTCGTTACGTGGTTAGACCGACGACAGTTTGGCAGTCTACTGTATCTTCTCCTTTATACGTTGCTGAGAACCGGATGATATTGCGTGACGTGGGAGAGGTCTATGTTCAACATTGAACTGCGTCGTGAAACTGCACAAGTTCGAATCCGATCAACACTAGTGTCGGAGCAATATTTAAGAATAGTAGATATAATAAGTATTATTTATAGGTATTGCCTATAGGTTATCCCCGTTACTTGGCCCTTACTAAAAAACGCCAAATAAAGTTATGAAAAACGTCAATAACCGTATTTTTTAAAATGTGTAAATGAACTTGTAAGTTTACTTAGCGTTTATTAGAGGCCGTAGCGTGACTTTTGTTTTCGTTGATTTGTTGTCAATTGTGCTTGTAGTGACATAGTATACTTACTCATCACTTTACCTTACCTTACCATACCATGAATACCGTACCTTACCATGAACACCGTACCATACACCAATACCAGTACCTGCACCGTTACCACGTTTTGAGGAGCCTCTCAGAGACAGTGAGAGAAACCGCCTTGAGAAAGACGACACGTTCAGGCGTCTACCGCAAAGAAACAAGAACAGCAAGAGACAAGACGTCGTCTTGATAAAGACGCTTCCGCGCCAGCGACGCAACGTAATATCGACGCGGCCAACATCGATATCACACCACGCCGCCGCACGCGTCAGTTCGCTCTGATAAGAGCGTTTGATAATGAGGCAAGCCACGCAGCACAGCACATGCACATCTTCAATGATCACGACAGCATGGACACTGGACAGCAGAGAGAATCACGTATCTTCACTCGACATCGGCGCTCGGCGAAATGCGTGCGGAGGACGCGTGTCAACTCGTATTTATAAGCTCGGTGCAGGTGTTCAACTTCGTCCCGCGCCCGCGCCCCGCGGGGCAGGGCGCGCCGTTTGTTAGATTATGATTGGTGTAAATATTTGTAATATAGTTTAGCTAAGTTGTAATTGTAAGACGAAATTTGTAAATATAAATAGGACATTTTAGAAATACATATACATTCGTTCATTCGCATTTCGGACCTCGATATCATTGTTTTATTTAAGTACGACGAGCAACCCTCATTCCTCCAAATTGGTGACCCGACCCCGAAGAAGACTTTAGAAGACCCGAATACTCAGAAGACTCCGAAGACCACGAAGATTCGAAGATCGGCATAGCAAGAAGACACCGAACCGCGCAAAATGTCAAAATCCACAGAAGAATTCACGGATGCGCAGGACGTCACAACTGTGAAGAGCAACGTGGCCACAATTTCGCTACCTGCCCAACTACCACCATTTTGGCGCCAAAACCCGCGTCTGTGGTTCGCGCAATTCGAAGCTGCCGTTACCGCCAGTAGAATTGGAGATGAGCAGAAATTCAACCTCGTCGTCCCGCGGCTCGGCTGCAGCGACCTGGAGCAGATCGCCGACATCATCCTGGAACCACCGGCCAGCGGAAAATACAGCGCGCTCAAAGAAAGACTGATATCAACATACCAGGAGTCAGACCATCGCCAACTACAGAAACTACTCAGCGGCCTCGAACTCGGCGACCAGAAGCCGAGCCAGCTGCTGCGTAAGATGAGAGACCTCAGCGGCAAACTACTATCTGACGAAGCACTGAAGGTTATGTGGCTCAACCATCTGCCTACACAAGTTCGCGCCGTGCTCTCTATAAACACCGAGTCGGCACTAGAAACCCTAGCTGCTATGGCCGACAAGATGATGGAGCATTTCGAACCAGCCACAGTCGCCGCAGTCACAACTGAAAACCCTCCGTCAACCAGCACATCAGGAGTACAGCAGAATACCTTGACAAGCCTACAAATCAGCATGTTATCAAAACAAATAGAAAAAATATCTCTCGAACTCGCCGAGCTGCGAAATCAACAAAATTCCACGAATCGCCGCCCCTGCTCGCACCGCGCACACCGTAGCCGCTCCCGCTCGCAATCGAGACACCGCGCACACAACAACGCGCGCAAGCCCGGCGATCCTGATTGGCTGTGCCGTTATCACTACCGATTTGGCAACGAGGCGCGAAAATGTGAATCGCCGTGCTCCCAAACCAAACAGGGAAACTGAAAAGTACATCGACTGTGGCGGGTGTCGATGTAAACCAGAAGTCTCACCGCCTATGTGTGATCGACATTATCAACAGAGAGCGATTTCTTGTCGACACGGGAGCCGACATATCCGTATTAGCCGCCCGAAACAAGAAATATTTGAAGCCGGCAGAGAATACATACAAACTGTTCGCGGCCAACGGCACGGAAATTCGTACCTACGGTGAGCGCACACTCGAGCTCAACTTAGGATTACGAAGAAGCTTCAAGTGGACTTTCGTCGTCGCGGACGTGAAGACGTCGTTACTAGGTGCAGACTTCCTAGTACATCACAAATTACTAGTCGACTTACACCAAAGAAAACTCGTCGACCGCGTAACAGAACTCAGCGTGAACGCCATTCAAGTAAATAACAATGAAGAATCGATCTACATCATCAACAGAGACCACGCATACCACGACCTGCTGAAGAAATATCCAGATGTACTAAGACCAATGTCACTGAAAACTCCAATCAAACATAATGTCACGCACCACATCGAAACAACCGGACCGCCAATCTACTCTCGGCCGCGCCCTCTACCGCCCGACAAGTACAAAGCAGCCAAGCTTGAATTCGAACGCATGATCGAGATGGGTATATGCAAGCCGTCTAACAGTCCGTGGGCCAGTCCGCTACATGTAGTCAAGAAGAAAGATGGTTCACTACGTGTATGTGGTGACTACAGAAGACTCAACGCCGTCACCGTACCCGACCGATACCCCATACCTCGAATTCAAGACTTCACCTACCAACTTCATGGCAAAACAATCTTCTCCAAACTCGACCTGAAGATGGCATATTTTTGGGTGCCTATAGCGAAAGAAGATGCTCAGAAAACAGCCATAATAACACCTTTCGGTCTCTTCGAATTTAACTGCATGACGTTTGGCCTAAGAAACTCCGGTCAAACCTTTCAACGCTTCATGCACGAAGTACTACGAGGACTAGACGACATCGTATTCTGTTTCATTGACGACCTGCTGATACACTCTAGAAACAAAGAAGAACATCGTCGGCACTTAGAATTAGTACTCGAACGCCTAAATACCTACGGCGTCAGTCTAAACATCGACAAGTGCGAGTTTGATAAGAATAACATCGAGTTTCTCGGATACGAAGTATCCTCAGAAGGAATCAATCCCACTCAAGAACGAATACAAGCCATAGTCAACTATCCGAAGCCACAGACAGTACAAGAATTAAGACGATTTCTAGGAATTATCAACTTTTACCGCAGCTGTTTACCTCATCAAGCAGAATATCAATACGAACTAAATAAGTACCTACACAACAGCAAGAAAAATGATAAATCTCCGATACAATGGTCTCAAGAAGCAGAGCAAGCCTTTGAGAAATGCCGACAAAGCGTACTCGAAGCAACAACGCTCACTCACCCGATACCGAACGCTCCACTTTGTTTATTTACCGACGCATCCAACACTAGTATCGGCGCCGTCCTACAACAAAAAGTGAACGACGTGTGGAAACCTCTGGCATTCTACTCAAAAACTATGAGTGAGACACAGCGACGCTACAGCGTGTACGACCGCGAATTATTAGCAATGTACACCGCTGTAAAACATCTACGACGGCTGATCGAGGGCAAATGACCTGACAATATTCACCGACCACAAACCTCTAACTTACGCGCTAACCAGAACACCAAGTAGCACCGATACACCAAGAAGAGAACGCCAACTACACTACATAAGTCAATTTTGTACGAAGATTCAATATATTCACGGTGATAAGAACGAAGCAGCTGACGCCTTATCACGCATCGAGGAAATCGACTTATCACAATCTACGATCGACTACAACCAACTTGCTCGAGACCAAGAAGATGATGAAGAGCTGAAGACCTGCATGTCCAACCCAAACCTCAAGTTCTCACGCATCACATTGCCCGGAGGTCAACGACCTATCATATGCGAAACGTCAACCGGCAACATTCGTCCGTACCTACCAGTGACTTATCGTTTTGTAGCCTTCAAAGCGCAACACGAACTGAGTCACCCAGGTGTTAGAACAACAAGAAGATTGATGGCAGCAAAGTTCTTCTGGCCGAGTATAAACAAAGAAGTCGGTCTCTGGGCAAAATCATGCATCGGTTGCCAGCGCGGGAAAGTTCAAAGGCACGTTATCAGTCCGCTCGGAGAATTTCAAAAATCCGCGCGCTTCGAACATTTACATATTGACATCGTGGGACCACTGCCACCGTCAAACGACTACAGATACCTAGTTACCATGATTGACCGCTGCACAAAATGGCCTGAAGCAATACCTACTCGCGACATCACTGCTGACACTGTTGCTAAGGCGATCTACGATGGGTGGATATCGCGATTTGGCTGCCCGTTGCGTGTGACAACGGACCAAGGAAGACAATTCGAATCGTCATTATTCAATGCACTAATAAAAAATTTGGCATCACAAGAATCCGAACTACTGCATTTCACCCACAAGCAAACGGTCAAATCGAACGCTGGCATCGAACTCTGAAATCCGCACTCATGGCGAGAAGCGCCGGCACACACTGGAGCGACGAACTATCGACCGTGTTACTTGGACTACGCACCGCCCTACGTGAAGATACACAAGTCAGTCCGGCCCTGATGACCTACGGATCGACACTTAGAATTCCGTCAGATTTCTTCGTGCCTACACAGCCGAATATTGAAGACGCAGATTTCGTCCGCCAGCTGACTGAAACAATGTCGACCTTATCACCATGCAGCAAGTCACACAATAACAACACGAGCACGTTCGTATATAAAGACCTAGCGACGTGCACTCATGTTTTCGTGCGTAACGACACCGTGCGAAGCCCGTTGACCCCACCATATGACGGCCCGTTCCGAGTCCTACAACGAAACAGCAAACAATTCACCATACAGATGCCCTTACGAACCGCAGTAGTCTCAATAGACAGGGTGAAGCCAGCACACCTACTCGACAAAGAACCCACCACCAGAACAGCAACACAGCAACGACACGAAACCACTAGCAACGGAGCCGCGCACACTACGAGCGACGAAGCCGTGCGCACTACGAGCGACGAAACACCGCGCGCTACGAGCAGCGAGCCACGGTCGTCGACCCCAGCGATAACGCGCGATGCCTACGTCACTCGTTCTGGACGCTCAGTGAAACCGAACGTACGCTTCGCTTAGGGGGGAGTGATGTAGTGACATAGTATACTTACTCATCACTTTACCTTACCTTACCATACCATGAATACCGTACCTTACCATGAACACCGTACCATACACCAATACCAGTACCTGCACCGTTACCACGTTTTGAGGAGCCTCTCAGAGACAGTGAGAGAAACCGCCTTGAGAAAGACGACACGTTCAGGCGTCTACCGCAAAGAAACAAGAACAGCAAGAGACAAGACGTCGTCTTGATAAAGACGCTTCCGCGCCAGCGACGCAACGTAATATCGACGCGGCCAACATCGATATCACACCACGCCGCCGCACGCGTCAGTTCGCTCTGATAAGAGCGTTTGATAATGAGGCAAGCCACGCAGCACAGCACATGCACATCTTCAATGATCACGACAGCATGGACACTGGACAGCAGAGAGAATCACGTATCTTCACTCGACATCGGCGCTCGGCGAAATGCGTGCGGAGGACGCGTGTCAACTCGTATTTATAAGCTCGGTGCAGGTGTTGGTATTGGTGTATGGTACGGTGTTCATGGTAAGGTACGGTATTCATGGTATGGTAAGGTAAGGTAAAGTGATGAGTAAGTATACTATGTCACTACACATAATATTAACACGTTCAGTAACTGGTGCCCTCTGGGAGGGCAGGTTCTAGTCGCATTCGCGATGCCGGGCGCCCTCGTGGAGGGCTCATTTTAAATGTACCTACTTAGTTTTTTTTTTAAAAACACCGTCATAATACAAGCAATAAGACCCCCTGAAAATACTATTTTACTACGCAGCAGCGTGTTTTATGACACGGTTTTTAAGCTAAAGCCAATTTAAGAACCTTCCTCGAGGTTTCACTCTTAGTGCAAAAGTAATGTCGACGACCATCTTGGAATGTTCATAGGCAATAGGTATGGCGGCATGGTGTATGAGCTCTACGAAAAGTGTGGTGGACTCGAATGTGTTAAGTTTCCCCCAGTAATGCATTCATCAATCCACATTTTTATGACGTAGAATGTTTATTGAGAAAATCGTAACATGTTTCAGATTAACATATCCACTACCAGGATCGACTACAAAGAAAAAACAATTTGGAAAATATAAATACAATGCTAACAGGCGACTCAACTTCAAGAAAAACAAGCAGTTATTAGCTGAAAAAGAAGCTTTAATCAAGAAGTAATTATTAACATAATTATACCTAATACATACATATAAATATACATATTAAAGGGTTGTAAGTTTTAGCTTAACACAAAGATATTTTATACTCTCTCTCTATCGTGTCGGCACGAGCTATACAAGAATAGCTCATGCCGTGGTGAAAAGATTAGCCAGCCAGCAAGGATGGTAGCGAGGCTGACTGCCCTGTAAATAGAGTGAAGTATCGACACTCCTGGAGGCTCTTTTCATGAACCCCCTTTGCATTTTATACTATAAATATGTTACCTTCATAGAAAATGGCGTTAAAAATTAGATTCCCGCATGTTCACTAATATTGTAACAATATTGAAAAAGTACGAGATTGAAAGAAACAGCTGTCTGCAATATTTATTAATCGGTGTATTTTTGAATCGTCACTTTTGGCGCATCTATCTACTTATTTTGTATATAGTATTATTGGCTTTACGGTTTGTTTGTAGATGAAACAAAACATAGAGTCCGCATAACTTTAAAGTACAAACGTTTACGCACTAATTTCAGGTTCCCAACACAAAGACCTCCGTTTTATTTATCGCGACCAAGCACTTTAATCACAAGGCTCCATGATTTCATAGAGCCGCGATTACAGAAAGATATCGAACTTGCGTCTAATCCTTGGGAAGCTGTGGACGCTATTTTGAAAAATCTCAGCAAAACTAAAGATGATGTTCCAAAAAATACTATGAAAATTGACGAAAACGTAGCAAATCTGTTGCATGGGCTCGCTAAAATTAGACATAATGATAGTGGTTAGTATTACACATTGTATGTATTAAGCCTGTAAGCCAGGTCCGCTGCGCCATGTTATTGTGTTTTTGCTAACAAAACTGTTAGGCCACGCCCCTATTCGGTAAGCAAACAATATTAAGCCGGCACCGCAGCGCCAATTTTGCTAACAAAACTGTATGTCACGCCCCTATTCGGTTAGCAAACGATGTTATCTTGTTTGCAAACACGAAAACACGGCGCAGCGGACCCGGCTTTTTACCTACCTACATACTTACAAACCAGTATACCTATGTGTAACTTATAAATGTATACATCGTTCAATTTTAAATTGAATGCTTTGTACTCGTAAAAAGTTAGTCAGAAAGGGGGTAGTAATCCGAAAGGGTGTTAAAGTACCCTTAATAATGAATAACTTTTGTTCTACAATTTTCCCCAAAAGATAATAGTTTATGAGAGTTAGCTATACAAAGGTTTTAAAAAAAAATCGTTAAAATCTATCTATCCTCAGTTATGATCACGGATTAGAACACAGAACAGATAAAAGACGTTTAGAAGCTCAATTTCTGAACTCTCCATAGCTAAAGAAGGGATGAAGAATTTTTGAAAAAACTGAACTAAACATTATTTTGCATGGAAATATAAAAGACCAAATTTTGTAATTTTTACACTTGCTTTAGAACATTCATCAGTGAAACTTTAAGAGGCTCGCGGATTAGTCCGGCCTTTCCGATTAACCTTATAATATAATTTTTATGCATGCAACTACTTAATTTTGAGCCAGTGATTTAATACATAATATAAGTATATACTTACGTCCGTTCATTCACATGTAGGACTTAAGGTATACTCACACACATCAGTCACCTCGCCGTCAAGCCGCCGATCAGTCACGTAAAAAAATATAGTTCTGTATGGTAGAACAATACAGGTAGTGTCTTCCCGTGACAACTTTATTGAACTTGACCACGTGACTGTAAACATGGCGTTATCATGGTACAAAACATACCCGGCCGTCTCTAGGTTATCTGGCGCTGGGGTGCCCCTTGCACTCCCGGGTAGAGACGGCCCTGGTTACGCGAAGAGACTACCTGTGTTATTCTACCATTTCTGTAGTTGTTATAGGACGTCAGCCCTGCACGTCACGCCAGGTACGTCTTACTCAGTCAACGTCGCGTCTCGAAACAACTGACACCAGGGGCCCAATTCTCCTAAAATAAATCTTGATAAATCACAACCGAACCAAGGCCGAACCGTTCATTCAGACAGTTCTCAACTTCAAAAGCTGTCTCATTGTTTGACACAAACAGGAGAACTAGGCCCCAGGGGCCTAATTCTCCTAAAATAAATTGTTGCCAAACGCAATCGAACTGCAACCGTCAGTCAGTTTTTGTTTTCGAAAACTTTCAAAATGATTGATTTTGTTTTTTGTGTCAAACAATTTGATAGCTTTTGAAATTGAGAACTGTCTGAATGAACGGTTCGGCCTTGGTTCGGTTGTGATTTATCAAGATTTATTTTAGGAGAATTGGGCCCCTGACCACTGACATACACCACGTCACTTCCCTTGACGCGACTTCGGCGACTTGACGGAGACGTGACTGATGTGTGTGAGTGTATCTTTATTCGTAGGTATTGCATTCATAATACGAATGACTTTTTAATTGATTCAGTCGTTCATGTTATGTCTGATGGCACTAGTTGGCACTATCTCATTTATTACTATTATAGTTATTACGTATCTATATTTTCATCAGTATACACGTAAGATATCTATCAAACAAGTTAAAAAATTAAGAAATTAATGTTTGTACAATCTTCTAAATATAGGTACATAAAAAATTAAGTTATCTCAGTTTAATTTTTTTCGAGGTTAGAAACTTAGGTTTACATTCCTTCATATAAAATGTTGATAAAATTTATATAGCCTATGTTACCCGGGTCATTATTACGAATATTTTGACACCTCATTCATTAAAATCGGTTCAGTAGTTTAGGCGCTACGGTGGAACATACAAACTTACATACATACATAGACTGCCAAAATCATTACCCTTCCTTTTGGCTACGCCGTAGTCGGGTAAAAAGGAGAAGCTGACTGACTGACTGACTGATCTATCAACGCACAGCCTAAACCACTGGGGTTAGAAACTTGAAATTTTGACAATAGGTTCCTTTTGTAACGTAGGCATCCACTAAGAAAGGATTTTTCGAAATTCAACCCCTAAGGGGGTGCAATAGGGTATTTAAGTTTGTATGTAAGTCCGTCATTTTAGGAGTAAGAAGCATGAAATTAAATACTAAGGTTTCTGGTTAGAAATAAATGTAGAAGTGTTTCAGCGTTTTTGGAAATTCAACCCCTAAGGAGGTGAAATAAGTGTTGAAAATAAGTGTTGTTTGTATGAGAAATCCTTAGAGCATATACCTATGGAGGGAGCAACAATACGCTTACCCCTCTGACGTACCCCCGTGACGTATGCCCATAGACGATTATAAAAACTAGTTCTCTCGCGATATCTGGACATTTCATATCGTACCGTGTCACGACACACACCTCGTAAAACGGTATTTTCGTGCAAAAAGCGGTCTGCTTCCTCAAACATGGAGTTTTCTGTCACTAATAAGCATTATTTCGGCAAACATGTATACATTTTGCATTATTTTCAAAAATATAATTCACGTCTTAGCTGTCATCTTTTGTGACAGAAATTGACAGAAATATTTTAAAACGAGAGGTAGTGACGGGACAATGTGAATTTAATTGAATGAACGAAAATTACAAAGAGGTTTACCGCTTCTCATAATGTTCTCTGTTAATGATTTTATTTCATTTTGCCTTGTTGATACTATTTAACAAAAAATAAAAGGTTTTTTTGCCTCCAACAACAATGATAGAACTAAGTTTCAATCAAGAAATTTAACTTAAATTATTATTTAAACCCTATTACGTGTTCAGCGAACACAACCGACTGAATCGTGGTTAAAATGTTCTCAAATACATCTATACAAGATTAGTCGGAAAGGGGGTACTAATCTGAAGGGGTGTTATTGTTAAAGAACCCATAATAGTGAATAACTTTTGTTGTACAACTTTCCCGAAAAGTCAATATTTTATATAGAAATAGCTGTTCAAAGATTTCATGAAAAATACGCTAAAATCTATGTATCTATAGCTATGATCAGCTGTTTATCTTTTAGGTCATATTTTGGGGTCACTGTTTAAAAGCTCCATTTTCTGAACTCATATCTAAAGCAGAAATGAAGAATTAAAAAAAAAAAAACAAAATATTAATCGTTTTGCATGGAAATAAAACTGATCGAATTTTGAAATTTTACTCAATAACACTTTGCCCCAGGTCGGGCAAAGTGTTATTGGATTTTTCCGTGTGGAATTTCTTAGTAGCAGCCCAGAGTCTGGAATTGTGTCTGGTTGATGCCAATAGACTCGCCCCCTATTACAAAAAAGGAACTAAACATAACGGCAAAATGAGGGTATACTATACACCTCTGCCCTACCCTTCAGGGAATACAGGTGTGATGACCATGTTAACGAGGAGGCAGTCACGCACGGGTGTTCTTAACGTGAGGCATTTAAGCTCCCCGAATTGACAGACCACGCGTAGCGATACCGCGATAGTACTTAATATTTATTTTCACCCGGTACCTATTTAACTTTTTGTTTCTGCCGTAGTCTCTGTGACTATTCTTTATTTTATTAAAAAAACATGAAAACACTGTAGTTCTTATCCACTTGTAAGTTAAATTGCGGAAGTTGATTGCCGTGATTTTAAAATATTTATTATTTAGTTATTATTTTAGTTAAGTGTTGATTTTTTTTAAATATTTGTTAATGGTACCTAACTTTAGCGAAAATAATATAAGACTCATTTTTATTATTATATCCCTCTGTAGTCACGGATCATCTTCCGTGCGGAAGATGTCCGGTCCTTTGGAAGGCATTCACGGGGACACAGGTCCAACGCGTAGAGGCCCCTTTGAGAACTTTAATCTAAAATGGGGTGGGGCACCAACCGGGGACTATCCACGGCTGCACTATTGGAGTACAGTCATGGACCGTCCCAGGTGGGTGCAAGACTATTGTAAAATATGGTGAAAAATATCTGGTCTATGGGAAGGGGTGTTAGGTGGACTAGATAACTTCTAGTGCCGGAAGAAACGGCGTCTGCCTTTCAAGTTTAAATTTGAAATGCGTTGGCAGACGGTGACTCGCCAGCTCACTAGCTGGGCCCCCTGAAATGCCGCCAGTATATGTATAGGCGAAGGGGGCAACAAACGTGTGAGCAGCTAGAGGTGTAGAGAAGTGTGGCCCCGGTTTCGCCGTCGCGGGTCTAAAAGACCCGGAGTGGGTTTCCCCGCTATTACGCCATTAGACACTTCCACCTCCGAGCATATAGCTCTGGTGGCACCCCTCTGGACGGCCAATAAAGGCAAGCCAGAGTTGAGAGTCCTGCGGGCACTCTTGGGGTTCCACTCCAGCCAGCCAATAAAGGCAAACTGAAGACGAGGCCCTGACCGACTGTCTGAGGCAATAAGGTACGCAGTGTCGCCACTCACCAACAGCTCGCCACAAGCTGCCCTGCGGTTTGTAAGCTTTTCAGTAGACCTCATGACACATTTTTATTATATTATGGGGTTGTAGAAAGCTAGTCTAATGTTCCCTCCGGTTTTACGTTAATCTCATGGTGAGGTAACGCCTTTCCCAGAGGGGGTTTATTATTATTAGCCTGTACTGTCCCACTGCTGGGCAAAGGCCTCCCTCCGTTCCTTCCACTTGTCGCGATTCTGTGCAGCTTCATGCCAAACCTCAAGAAAGGCATCCAACTCGTCCCGCCATCTTCTGCGCGGTCTGCCGCGACCCCGTCTCGCTGTCTCAGGGCTCCATTCTTGTGCTATACGGGCCCACAGCTCATTTAGCATACGGCAGACATGCCCTGCCCAGTCCCACTTCAGCTGGGCGGCCTTTTCAGCCACGTCGACAGTTTGAGTTTTGGAGCGCAGTATTGTGTTTCGAACTCGATCAGTTAATTTAACACCAAGTATACTGCGCTCCATAGCCCTTTTTTAAAATAAATTATTGTTATTCTTATTACAATTGTTTTATTTTAATTTTAAGAACAATAATTACATACAAATTGTTTTCCACGGGATGAAATTATATATTTTATTTGTTCATACCTTTATCATTCAGTTATCGGTCTTTTATCATCCCACATCACTATATTTTGCGTTTGTGTTAAACGTCAACATAAATAAATACGACGAAGTTATTGTTAGTGTGCGTGTTTTTTGTTTGTATTCCGGCTTTTATTTTAGTGTGAGTTCATAGCTACACGATATTTATATGTGTTAAGCTGTAAATGTGTGCTGTACGTGTTTACCGCGTCCCCCCCAAAATTTGGCAGAATAAAATGTTTGGCAACTTGCGCATTGCTACCTCCATAGGTATATGCTCTAAGGAGAAATCTAGTAGTTTTAAAGATAGAAGCATGGATTTAAAAATGTACGCTTTTGGTGAGAAATAAACATACATGTGTTTGAGGGTTTTTGGAAATTCTACCCGTAAGAGGTGAAATAGGGGATGAAAGATTTTTTTGATTTTATAACTACACCTAACAAGGGGCTTAACGAGGGCTCACAATTTCACGCAAGCGGAACTGCGGGAAAAAGCTAATTTAGTATAAAATTTTGTGAATTAGGTACAGTAACTAATTACAAGTTAGATATTGGATACATGCATTTATTGATAAAATAATAAATCAAATAAAAAATAAACTTTTAAAAAAAGTAAAAACCGACTTCAAAGAAATACTAAAAGGAGTAAAATAATTACCATAATATAAAATTAACAGTTTCAGAAGTCGGTGGCTTCTATTTGCTTCAGTGTAGAGTTGCACCGACTTCTGAAACTGTTAATTTTATATTATGGTAATTATTTTACTCCTTTTAGTATTTCTTTGAAGTCGGTTTTTACTTTTTTTAAAAGTTTATTTTTTATTAAATACGTTTTAGTGTCATAATTTTAACCCCCTCCTTCATAACCCTTCTTTTTGGCTTTGACGTAGTCGGGCATAAAAAGTCCTTTCAAATGATACCTTACACGATATAATGAAAACATTCAAAAGGGGGGAGGGGGGGACACGCACCCCCTCCTCTTTTCTAGTAGTCAGTTCCCAACAACAAATATAAACAAAGCAATATTAGTAATTTGAGAATTTTGCTTTGATCCGATGAGGAGTTCCGTTCCATATCTCTGAAGTTCATGGTCTAATCATAACAAAATTTAAATGGGACCAATCGGAAAGTATGCCCTTTCGAACAAAAAAAAGAATTTTTCAAATCGGTTCATAAATGACGGAGATATGAGGTAACACACATAAAAAATAAAAAAAATAAAAAAAAAAATACAACCGAATTGAGAACATCCTCCTTTTTGAAGTCGGTTAATAACTTAAAGGGTCAGGATTACACTACACTCCTATTCCGATTACATAGCGGAAAGAATTTGTGGGAAAAGTTCACATCATACGTGTATCTACAGTTCTCCAAAATTCCAGCTCCGTGATGGACGAAGCTCTGCTGACAGCTGATGATGGGTTAAGGGATAACCGTCCCATTTTAACGGCTCTAAATACTTAGGCCAGTATCGGGTGGCGTGTCATTACAGCTACGCGTTCTGTCGGTCACTAACCAGCCTATATCTAGCAGCAAATTGATTAAATTCAGTGACTTTTCGAATTCATGTACGGATCGGAAGTTAACGGTGAAGGGAAACATCGTGAGGAAACCTGCACACCTAAGAGGGCTCCATCCATAAAGTTCTCGATGGTGTATGTATTCCGCCAACCCGCACCAGGCTAGCGTGGTGGACTAAGGTCTAATGCTAATGTCGGCACTCCCAGTCAGCAAGATAGGTATAGTCCTACTATCTCAAGAAGGCGAGTGTTGTGACTTTTATGTCTTTGATATAAGGTTCAAATTGTAATAATTCCTTGCCTTTATCAAATAAAATAAGTGTAGCGGGGCTGACTACCCACGGTGCGCCGGCCGCACAGTATCGTCTTATCAGTATCGTCAGCATCGTCTTTTAATGTACCTAATTAATGTTTAATGCAGCGTTCTTAGTCCCAAACTCTTCATGGTATACTCGTCGCCCAACAAGCACTCTTCGACCTACCAGAACCAAGTATAGAACTGACTCGATCACATGGAGACAACCGTCTGCCAATTACAGGTAAAATAATATCTCAACTTCTTTTATAATATTTGACGGCATGATTGGTGCAGTGGCAGAACGATTGGTTTCTGTGCTAAGGGTCACGGGTTCCATTTCTAATGGTCTAGGGTCATGGGTTACAAATATTTGTAATGGTCTACAGATAGTTGTTCCGGGTCTAGGTGTATGTGTAACGCACCCACGATACAGGAGAAGAAAATAAGAAAAAAAAAAGTTGCTTTACGTTAATATGTAAGACTAGCTGTACCCGCGGCTTTGTCTGTCGAAACATAAGGTTACACATTCAATGGCGTGAGAATAAGTATCCTATAACCTGATCCGCTCTTTAACGGACATTTTTGCCAAATTGCTTTAAAATCTGATCAGTATCATTGGCGTGAAGCTCAAACATACAAACAGAGAAACGGACTGAAATTCTAAAAACTTCTGTGTCGGCATCAGTATCGTTTCTATTGTATATGTTACCGGCAATCTGTGTAATCCGGTATTCTATACAATGCCTAGGCAATGTATAGAATGCCTAAAACGTGGTAATGTATGAAATATTATTTATTTTAGACTTTGCCTAGGCATTCTATACAATACCGAATGCACAATGCGCAGCCGGTAATGTGTGAAAAAGACGAGAGCGGCGAAGGGGAAGACGTGCGAGCAGGCAGTAAACTCCACGCGAGGCACAATAAAAACAAATGAAAAACTTAAGGGGGATGTTTGGAAGGTTGTTTGGGTTTCCAAAGGAGAGTTGACGGAGCCCCGCTGTGCGGGGCTCCTATTTCTGTCTGCAGGGTATAAAGTAACCTAACACGAAGGGGATGACGGGGGCATCGTTCGCTCGCTTCGCTCGATCACTCTAGCCCCCGTCATCCCCTTCGAACCTGACCTATCCGTGTCGCGTGCCCCAAATGAATGACCAAATCTATTTACTTCACACATTGCCGGTGGACCAGCAGGTATTCTATACAATCCCTAGGAAATGTATACATTACCTAGGCAAAGTATGTAGTGGACAATTATATTCATAATATTTCATACATTGCCTGGAGGCCCCAGGCATTCTATACATTGCCTAGGCATTGTATAGAATACCTGCATTATACACATTGCCGGTAACATATACACATAGCAAATTTTTTTTTCAATAATATTTAATACTCAGTTTCTGCTTCGTTAGGATTTTATATGTATAGGATGTAACTTATGGTTACCGGTAAAGAAACGGCTACCTCTACTTTTTCCATGGCTATAGATTTGATTAAAAGCCTCGAGGGATTATTTTAGGAAGATGGGCAACAGAAATCTTCTGTGCTCTGAAATCAACTGTATGCGATCATCAATCCAATTGTGGAGCGTGGTGATCATGGTATTTTACCGTCACGAGTCTCACGACCGTTCATAATAGTGAACGTTTGCGGGCTACTGATGACGTAAACTTCGAAATTCCTGAAACGATTTTGTTAATCTCAGACTGCATTGACTATGTGTAAAAAGCCATTTTCTTTGCTTTTGTCGGAACAAGGTAATATCAATAAAACAAAGAAACCAATTAAATATTTTATTTCATAAAAGCTTGCACAATATTACAGGACCAATTATCTCGACGAAGTGGAAGACACATCGAAGGTCGAGGGTTTGCCACAAGGCGCCAGTAAATCTTCCAATTCATTGACTACTATGAATAACAATGATTCTATGATTAACTATGATGGGAGAAGGTTGGCTCTACTGCCCCTAGAATTAGATGTTGACGGCGTTATATTAAACGGTATTTGCAGCATCTTTTATTAAAAGTCTTTTTATTAAGTATCTAAGTATGTAAGCACTATGCAAAGTAAATTAATTTATTTCATGTTTTTACAGTAGGTAACTAATTGCACCCTATAATTACTACAGAGTTAAGGCTGATTTACACGAGGATAGTTTCTCGAAGCGAGTTTCATGTTGTCTCTGTTTTCACCGCCGAGTAAGACAAAGTAAGAACGAGTCTCGCTTCGAGAAAATATCCTCGTGTAAATGAGCCATTATTATATACCTACACATTATTTCAATTACCTACACAAATATAAAAAAAGTCCCATAGTCGTACAGAATGATGAATAGAGTTCGTGGTTTTCGGATGTAAGTGCGTTATACACTTAGGAAGCGGGTTGCCGGCGCTGATCTGCCGGCGCTTGTCGGTGCTGGTCCGCGCATTTAGTCGACGCTGGTAGTCTCTATACTATGTGGCGAACCAGCGCCGACAAGCTCCAAACGTCGCCGACAAGTTCCGACCTGCTCCGATCAGCGTTGGTAGACAGCCATTTGTTGCTGTATTTGCAAGGGAATAACGCGTATTTTTGTTTGTACAGCCAGCCCCTGCTTCTACCCGCTTCCGTTATGTAGCGTTTACCTGCACGGACCGGTACCGATAAGCGCTGGTAGATCGGCGTTGGTTACCTGCTTCCTTTACGTATCCGCCCTAAAGCGACTTACCGGTCAAGTCGTAGAGTATGTACATTTTACAAAAGACTTACGCATCTTAATTTTAATTATAAATCACATAGCATATACAACGTGTTACATAATTCCCCTTAAAAAAGAAAATATTAATCAAGTAGTCTTTTATGGTTGTTGTCATTTACCTTTCTGAGGAAATTAGGTAAGAATGTAAATAACTTTCTGGGTAGTCTACTCTTTAGTTTTATGTTTTCAGGATTGCTTTTCAGTGATGATTTTATTTTATGACATTTTCTTTTTTAAGGGGAATTTTGTAACACGTTGTATAGTCGGTGCGCTAGCCAAAACCCATAATGTGGATTTGATCAACTTTGATCAACAACTGTTGTTTTATCTGAAAACTTATTAGTATAAGGAAAATCTAAAAATTCAAAACGCTAGCTAGCACACCTTGTTTCTACACGACGATAAAAAAAAATTGTGAGTGTTACTTTGTAAGCTCGAAATATGTTTTTGTATTTTTCGTGCACATGTCAGAATTTTTTGGCAGTACAGATTTGGGTTTTGGCAAGCGTACCGACGATTTCTCACAAAATAACTTGTAGATAAATACTTAGCTAAGGTATTACGGGTAGCTTTAGTTTACAAAATCAATAAGCATAATTTTTAGTTCTTATAAAATAAAGTATTTAAGTGATACATTTTTAAATCTGCTAATTTACAGTTACAAATAAAAAGGACATTGAAAATAACACAGAAAATAAGATAATCAAACCTGCTACGTTGGCATCAGAAGTCAGTGGAATATCTTCTCCTGCTATTACACCCAAAATGTAGGTAATTTATTAAGCTTTTTAAACTATAAAGCAAAATCAATTTTCAATGCCTACAATACTGACTGAGCACTACTGTAACTTTGGAATGCATTTTTTTAGGTCAAATAACATAAGCAACCCAGCTGAGTTGGCATCAGAAATCAGTGTAACTTCTACAACTGCTACTACACCCGAAATGTATGTTATTTTATTATCTCTAAACTTTAGGTTAAAATATATTTTCAATACTTTATTGATCAAACTTTGGTTTGGAAGCACTGACTCTGGATCGTACAAAACAATGCCTAGTCGTTGATTCCTATGATTTACCGACAGTTCTTCTGCTTCTTTTCTCGTGTCAGTACGAGCTATACGAAAATAATTCATGTCGTGGTGAAAAGATTAGCCAGTCAGCAAGGTTGGTAGCGGAGCTAACTGCCCAGGGTGCGCCGGACGTACTTAAGTATCGTCACTCGTGGAGGCTCTTTTCATGCACCCCCGACATACCGACAGTTATTGATTAATATTAAGTCTCTTGCATCTTTACTAATAATGAAGCAAAGGCTTTGCTTAGTAGAGCCTCCCATAGGTTAGTAGCTATCACAGGTAAAATTAGCTTACGAGTCGATTTATATCCCCAGATTGGCAATAAAAAATGGTAAGCAAAACGATTCGTTTTTCTTCAAAGAAACAAGGCATAAGTCAGTATGTTTGTAATAACAGACAATAAATATACCATTCCTTCATGAAGTTGGACAACACTGAGTTATAGTTTTTGTTTACCAACGTACCTATATTGTCTCTTCTAGGATGAAACCTATGACTCTAGTAGACCACGAGTCGTGGGAGAACATGGTTCATGCGGCGTCTGTAATGGCCGTCATGTTGAACCAATCCGTCACACAACCACGCGTGGATGATGAGAAACAAGGATTCAACGTTACGGTATCGAAACCCAGGCAAGTACCAGTTGAAATGATATCCTATATCTATATCGATAAGGACCACTAGCCACCAGCACCTCCAATGACCACTGGTATAGCGACGAATGACAATGTAAGGCTTAAAACATTGACGGCGGGTTAATCGTACAACTTGCTAACCCAAATTCTAGGCCGATGAAAGGTAGCAGTATCACCGGTGCTAAAACATTATTCAAGCTGCCTATACAAGGTTAATCGGAAAGGGCGTACTAATCCACGGGCCACTTATAGTATGATGCCGGTTTTAAAGCAAGTGTTATTTAAAAATTCGAAAAAAATAAAATACAAAACGATTTTTAATTTTAGCTTTAGTTACGAATTCAGAAAATTGAGTTTCTAATGCGTGACCCCAAATATGACCAAAATGTACTGAGGATAGATATATTTTAGCGTATTTTTTTTTAAATCTTTGTACAACTATTTCTCTTAATTTATTGACTTTTTTGGAAAGTTGTAGAAAAAAAGTTACTTATTATTATGGGTACTTTAGCCCCCTTTCCGACTAAACTTGTATAACTCGCTTTCTATTAAACATCCAACGCCATTAAGCGGTACCTAATTTATTACCCAACATACCTGAAAAAATGCCGCAATGGTTTACCTTCACTATATACTTATTCATCAGTTCAATCTTACCAACAGTAATGTGTCGAGGCGTAAAAAACGTTACATCCACGCGATTCCGATAGACCATGTGAAGCCGCACCACTTACCCGTCAAGGTCGAAGTGTCCTCCTCCACCGTGCACTCCGACAAGATCTCCGATGCGCAGGAGTTTCAGCGGCTTATTGAACTGCAAGACGACGAGGTATCTTTCCTATCAAAGTTTTTTTTGGAGTCTGGCATTAGTGCGTATACACGTAGAAAGCGGGTTGCCGGCGCCGATCTGCCGGCGCTTGTCGGTGCTGGTCCACGCAGGTAGTCTCTATACTCTGTCATGAACCAGCGCCGACAAGTTCCGACCTGCTCCGATCAGCGCTGGTAGGCCGTCATTTGTTGCTGTATTTGCAAGGGAACAAGGCGTATTTTTGTTTGTACAACCAGCCCCTGCTTCTACCCGCTTCCTTTAAGTAGCGGTTACCTGCACGGACCAGTACCGACAAGCGCTGGTAGGTCGGCGCTGGTTACTTGCTTCCTTTATGTATACGCCCTTAGAGAAATTGCAAGACATTTTTGAATGCTCTACTTTCACAAAAAAGTTTTAGAACTGATTTCACATTACCTACTTACCCTTCTCACCGTAAGTTGATTTCTGACGTTTCTCTACAAAACGTTACTATACAAAGAATATCAAATATTTAAAATTTAAACAAAATCTGGATTTGGGTCGGATCATGGATCGATATTTAGCTATTTTACGGTTTATGATGTTGTCGTTTACGTTTTTTCGTTAGCAGTCTCCTTACGTCTACAATTTACGAAATGACCGAGCTGTCAGGAGTCAGGACTCACTTATCTTAGGGTGAAAAGAGTATGGATCTGTACAGTAGATAGTAGAAGTAAAAAATAAGTTGTTAGTGTGAACTCATGAAATGAACTGTATCCTGGAGAACCAACATGGTTCAGCGGCTTGAATACAGGGCTAGAAAGAATGAGAATCGTGAATCATGTTGAATGTGTCACACTATTAACACAGTGTACCTACTTACTACATACAGTGGGTCAACGCCTATACATTTGGCAGGTCCTATGACATGTCAAAATTATGTAGCGGCGGAGGTTATGTCCCAAGTATGCAGTATGGCTACTCGGGACATAACCTCCGCCCCTTCACCCTGCAACCCCCCGCACGATTGCTCTGCGACAGTGTTCTACGTTGGCCGACTGTAAGGAGTAAGATATAGGTAGACTGTGCTATTAGTTTTAATACTGTTAAAATAATATGATGATGATGGGGGTTGTATCTATATGTTAAGGTTCACGACCGTGTCGCGCTCCGCTATCTGCGCCAGTACGTGGGGCCCGCGCTGTTCAACATCTGCGACTTCGACGAGGCGGCTGCTAAACACGTCTACTTGTTCAACTCCTCCAGACTCGTACTTGCTATCACAAACTTTACTGTAAGTTTACATTTCGTACACATTTGGTAGAAATAAAACCTATCAGACTCGAATTAAATGTGCGTTCCATGATACTTTTACAGGGCGATTACAGGATACGATTACAGGGCGTGGTTCGATGACAATACAAGGAGTCCAGGGTCTTCAGTGTAGATAGTCAGTAACTTAACTGGGCAGCTGCTGAGGCGCGAGAGAGGAAGAAGTGCAGCGTGCCAGCCCTTTTATAGGCGCACTCCGCTAGTCGCCACCACTATCACCGTCACAATATTAACAACATTTTTGCTGTCACCACGAAATAGAAAGAAAACAAGTGGAAGTGCCCTTATAATTCCTTAGTAAGGGAACCAGTATCGCCAAACTGACATACAATTACTTCGAAAGATATCAAAATTTTATACTTTACAACTCTGTGCGATACATCTTTCTTCCTGCTATCATTTTAACATGTTAAAATTGCATAATAAGGCACGATTCTAATATTTTACGGACATATGAATTCGACGACGTGTCACAGCAAATAGTAAATCGCGTGAACCAGTGTATGCGGATCTCTGCATAAAATGACGGGCGATAGCTGCGTGGGCACTTCCACTTGTTTTTTCTATTCCGTGGTAGTCGGAGTACCAACATTAATTATTTCGATTAGGTTAGGATCGTGGTTAGAATAGACCTTCGATCACAACAGAGAGCTAGAACTGTAGTGAGCTCCAGAGTAATGTTAATTTGCCGTGCGTGCACTTAGGGTTACCATATCTCAGGATTTGTCCTGAGATCTCAGGATTTTTAGGCTCTTCTCAGGATTGCGGCCGGATTTTGGAAATCTCAGGGTTTTTAGAATTCTCAATAAAATAGAGTAGATTTTTCAGATCTTTTTACCACCGCCGCGAGAGGCTGTGTGTGGGAGGGGTGGGTGGATGATATCCAGTGCACCAAAACCAATAATAATTTGACTTTTTTCTACCACAAAGTTGTAAATTACGTTTGCGAGAAAATTCTCAAATTGCGAAAAAATCTCAGGATTTTTCGATGGAAAACAGGGTTTTTCTCCGGACTTTTAAATTTTCCATCTGGTAACCCTACATGCACGAGCTTTGGTAGTAGTAGGGCTTCTTGTATCAGAGTTCATCCAAGGAAGTAACTACGAACTAAGTACGAGGATTTCTGCCGCCCGCTGCTGTGTTTTGTTTTGCCGGCTCTTCTCCATAGGAAACGACTAATTGGAACCGTGCACCTAAATTCGACTTTTCATAAGCGCCTGTACCTAATGGTTTATGAGAAATAAAAACTTTTGATTTTGAAGATAGGATGCGGTGCTACACAGGCATATAAGAATTTTCAACTTTGTCGCTTATGGTGCTCCGACACTGAGGTACAATATTAACAATAGCAATTTGTAACTACACTATTTCATAACATTTCGATAACTTTTACATTTTATTTAGGTTTTTTGTTGGACGAAGCATACTTCGTCCGCACCAGGCACATTTGTCTCGGCATACGGTACCTATCGCAACACTGTTTCGGCACATGTAGCCGAGATTGCATTGTGCCGGATACAAGTGCCGCGGTGTGATATGTGCGCGGCACATAATAATATTATGTATCGCGATATGTCCCTGATACCAGTTGCGTGTGCCTGATGTGAACGAGGCTTTAGTTGTAACATGTTATTCTTCAGTGTGGGAGCATAATAAGGTTGGCAACGCATTGGAAATCATTTCAGTGTTGTAGTTTCCTATTTTGTGTGTCTGTGTTTGTGTGCAGTTGGAGCGCATGACGGTGGTGATGACACCGGCGCGCACGCTGCTGACGAGCGAAGCGCGCTGTGCGTCCGCGCATCTCGAGTGCCAGGTGTCTGGTGCACGCGTCTGCATTGATTCACTCAGCGCGTGCGACGGTGTACCCAACTGCGGCTCGTACGGTATATAGCTCATGAAGTTATTCTCTCCTCATCTAACTGTGGATCGTATGGTAGTTACATTGCTCATGAAGTGATTCTCTGCTTATCCAACTAAGTTCCGCGCAAAACATATCGACGTATTTGCTTTCAACTTGCTCAACGCCTAAAAGAGCGTGCCTAAAACATAGTGGCTCCTGTGGTACATAGCTAATGCCGCGTTCTCTCACCTCAATCTAATTGCGGCTTTTTATTTTAATCGAGAATCGTTTCAGACATATATGATGAAGATCGTCTGACGTGCGGGGCATCAGCAGGGCTCCAGCACAACGTGTGCCTAGCCGCAATCACGTTCCTTGCCGTGCTACTAACTATATTGTACACTGTGCACTACTGGCTCAAGCGATGCGTGCCCAAAGTCTCCGATGCCTTCTTCATATACACTGATGCTGCTGAGAATGTGTTGGTTGATTTTTATATACAGTTATAATAATGAAATCCGAGTAGTCAGCAAATGGAACTTTAGAGCCTAGGTGTACGTCGCGAAAGACAGTTGAAAATCAGAGAATAGATCGTTTTTCTCCGCACAGCTCACGAACTTAGGGAGTGGAATTCTGTAGAGAAATATGCGTAGGTATACAAGGTTAGTCGGAAAGGGGGTACTAATACACTTAAAGTATCACTGATAACTGTTTTAAAGCAAGTCTTAATTTGGACAATGGGACAAAATGTATGGACCCCGTCCCCACCCTTGTAGCACTATAGAGTGAGTTTGAATGAATGAACGAACGAATGAATAGTCGAGAATGAGTGAAGGAATGAATGAAATCAGTTTGAAATAAAATAAAAATGATATTTAATTTTTATTATTTCCTCATTTTAAATCAATTATTGGCTGAAAAATAAATGCTATACTGACTTAAAGAATGAGTCATTATATTCAAAATAAACCGTTTATAAAGTCAATGAATCAAAAACTCCTACATGAATAGTATTATAATTTGCCCGAACATGAGGACGGGACGGATGTGGGTGTGGGAATCACCGTATCTCTCGAAAAGAACGGCTGCGTTCTTTTCGGGATTCTCCTCTATTCTCCATTTCCGGAACCAGACCCCGACGGCGCTAGCTGCGGTTTGAAGGGTTCGAGTGATACTGTCTGTGAACTTGGCGAATCCACATTTGGGAATGTCGCTGATATACAGCGTGAACAGAAGGGGCGATATCACTACACAACTCCGGCGCGGATAGGGCGAGGAGACGAGAAGGTGCCTTCTAGGCGATAGCGGAAGGAGCGATCCGACAGAAAGTCTCGAATGATGAGCACGAGACTGTACGAGTTTGTATAATAAACCGTTGTGCCAGTTCTTGTCGAAGGCTTTTGCTACGTCGAAGAATAGCATGCCCGTTTTGTACGAGCGCATGAAGCGGGAGCGACTATGCGGTGCAATTGTCGACTGCAACAGTGCTTGGTTCGAAAACCGAACTGTTCGTCGGGGATGCAATTCTGAGTACGATGCGCAGCTAATGTAAACCCTGTCGGGTGATATTACGTTTGAAAATGGTAACCGCTGCGCGCTGCCCAGGGCCGCGCGCCGCGTGTCGCCTCTGGACGCGTGCGCCTCTCGTTATCTCTTTCCCACATTGAACTATTGTTACACTAGCTTTGGAGCTCTTCAAATAACCCCTTATCACAACCTAACTAAAATAATTATATTCATATTGAAGTAATAATATAAGCATTTTTTAAAGGTAATTTTTGTTACTTTCATGCTAAATAGTTATTTTGACAGCTCATCTGTAAAATGTATAGTTTAATAGTTATTAAACTACACATTTTACAGATGAGCTGTCATACAATAAAATTAAGAGATTAATAAGGTCTTTCATATACAATAGGTAAGAAAGTGCTACACTACTGGGGACGTTTTGTCCCATTGTCCTTTAAAAATTCTAACTTTTTTTTCCGTGAAAAATAATAATATTTTTTTTGATTTTTGAGCAATTCGAGTATGAAGAAACCTTGTATATTTTCATTCTTACGTTTCATTTACTTACTACTCCGTGGTACACATGTACAATATTATTATTTTAATCTTATTGAAAAGAAACTAAGGAAGAAGTTATTGCTATCGGGCAGACCGATCGATCATTTGAAGACCATTCCATTTGCTATGTGGAGTTAGATGGGTGACCCGTCTTGCTTTGGAGAACAATTCCACCAGTCAAAACTATCATGTCAGCTTTATGTGATCATATCAGCTTTTGTAAATATTCGTGTGACAACCAGGACCAACTGCTTATCACCGAGGAATTCATAGATCGATCGCTCTCCGCAGTAGTCAACGCCCATATTTAAATGATATTATGAAATTGTTTTCAGTTTATACTTGGACACTATTATGCGGTCCCCATATGATACCGAAGATGGTAGAGACTATTCTCGCGGCGGGCATGGTATTCACGATTTCATGGAGTGCACGGATATGGGAATCAAACCAAATACAGTCAGCACATATATTAGTAGACTTTACAAGCTTTTCGGGTGCAAACGTAAAAAAAGAGTGACACGTGACACAGTTGGCGATGAAATCAATGAAGAAGAATTTGGCAGTATGCACACAGGTGGACCAAGGTTATATTCATTTGGAGAAGTAGAATTAGGTAAAATGGGATCTGCTTTCGTATCAGATGCCGCTGTCCAAACAGGATCAAGTTTAGAAATTAATGCTTTAGAGAATCCTACGATAAAGAAACGATTTATGGAATTTAATTCAGAAAGTGATGATATAGTGGCTCACTATGAAGGAAAAAGGAGATCAACGGATAACAGATCAATTCTAGACTTAGAAATGTTATCTAATCAACCCTCCGACGAGTTAAGCATTTTAAAATTCTTCAGAAGAGCAAGATCAGTTTCAATGCAGGTGGCATCAACTGAAGAGGAAATCCCTAAGCATATTATGCCTCATTCAGAAGAAAAGGAGATTCAATGTCTTAAATATGATCATGTAGATGATCATGATCACTCTGAAGCTACAAACACTGCCGAAAGCGATAAAAAACTGGAACATAGTCTTGTTCGGAAAAGATTGAGATTCGAAGAAACGATAACAATGCAGTCTGAAAATGAAGATGATGCACTGGAAGAAGAAAAAGCACCTGAACGGTCTCGGCGAAGTATAGTCTATGGAGGCAGCAAACATTCTCGCCCAGATGATACGGACTCTGATAAGGACGCCGATGAGCCAAGCGGTAGCACAAATAGAGAATTCAAATCGTATTTTTGGGGTGGTGGTAAAAGCAAACCGAAGAAGCCAACTAAAAAGAAGACTCAGGTTTCGTTACGTTAAAGATTTTTATTAAACTTCTTAATGTTATACACGTATGCTTAGTATCTTCTTTACAATCGTAGTTACCTATGTTTATTGCAAAGAAGTAAGTATAATATTGTAATGTTCATAAACGAATTCAACAAAAATATGTTAAAAAAATACTTGAAGATTAAAGTTAATTAAAATGTTTTGATGTAAAATAAAAAAGTTATTATTTACGAGTGTAGCTCACGTCGCGCGTCGGTTGAAGACGGTCGTCAGTGGTCACAGCGGCGTCTGCGCCCGCGCCGCTATTTCCTAATTAAGACCAATTGTGCACCGGATAGAACACGTGCCAAAATGTGTGATGTCTTTTTAATGCCATTCCGTCATCATGTATACCTATTCTCATTATTTTGAATTTGGAATAACTTATCAAAATTACCCCATTACGGTTCTGCTGGACACGGGCGTGTTCTCAGAATGAGAACCTTTACCCCCTTATTACAAAAAATGGTTTAAACCAAGACTAAGGTGAACCCAGGTTTAAAATATACCCATCACTTTCTTATGTCATACAACAAAAAGAGACGGGGCTATTTTAAAACCCAGGTTTTTCTTGGACTATCTTTTGTAATAAGGGGGTATTAAATCTTGGTCGGCTTGGGGCGTGTTGGCGGACTACACACATCACCAAGAACTTTTTTTTGCGTTCTCGAGTGTGCAGTTTTCCTCACGGTGTTTTCCTTCACCATCAGAACTAATGTTGATCCGCATCTGAGTTCGATTCCGACCCCCACCTCTACTTTGGTTGATAGGTTGTCGGTGACAAGAAATGATTAAGCCCGCCCGTGAAAAAAATTTTAGCTATTATAAAACACGTTGTACCTATAACATGTGCACAAACTGAATTTCTCGTAATAGGGTTGAAAAACAAATTGTTAATTAGGGATTTATGTAAAACTATTTTCAATGGGGAAAATTGTAAGAAAGTGAAACCCAAATTACTCATTAATTCTGTACGGAAAATAATGGTGTAGGTCATTTACATATTCAAGAGTTTTAGTGTATAAGTGGAATATAACAGCAGGAGAGTTATCTCTAAAATGTGTTTTTTTTAAAAGGTTTTCTGTGTTTTTTTATAAAAGGTTCAATCGATACCTGTTTTAAATACATAGAGCTCCTTTGATGCATATGAATTAAGTACTTACTAACTAGTTAACAACATTTAAGTCATAATTATAAGATTTAATTTTATAGCAGTCCGTCATTACTTCCCAGATAGCATAATCAGTCCATTACTGTCCCACCGCTAGCTATGGGCCTCTTCTCAGAATGAAAATGGTTTAGAGCTTAGTCCACAACGCTGGCATGGTCCGGGTCGGCGAACTATACACACAATAGAGAATCATTTTTTTTGAGTTCCTCTCAGGTGTGCAGGTTTCTTCAAGATGTTTTCCTTTACCGTTCACGCAAGTGATAATCTCCGCAAATTATTTCGAAAAGTCGGGCAAACTGCGGGTCGGGATCGAACTCAGACCCGCTGGCATGAAAGGCAAGCGTTCAACCGCTAGGCTATCACTGCTACTCATATTATACATACTACTGCTATATAGATACAAAACATTAAACATACAGGATACTGTATACTGCAGTGACAAATGAATGGGTAGTTTTATTGGGGGCAATGAAATTTATCTTACAGCTTTTATGTCAGTTCCAAAAAAGATAGATGTAAAAGTGTCAGACTAGGAGCGGGGACGGGAGTCGGGAGCCGGTGCGCGAGGTCATTTCAATTGAAATCAATTAAACCAATTGGATCCAATTGAGCGGGCGGCAGATTCTGCGTCGCGCTCCGTCGCCAGAGAGATTTTATGTGAAGCGCCTACGCGCCGACCGTCACATGACTCACTTATACATCATCCTGGCCTTTTCCTAACGTGCTCCTATTTAACGAGAATATTTACATAGTGATTAGATACATAAACTGTGTAGGTATAAAATTAAATGAAGGATTCGTGGGTATAACTTAAATGAAGGATTCGTGGGGATAACTCGCATGTAGTATCTATATCATTGCGGAGCGACGGAAAAGTTTTAGGATTGTGACCGTTTTATACACATCCAGACCCGTGCGTCAGAGAATATAGGTATATTTATTTTCTATATCTATTTTCTTTTCTTTCTTTCAAGTATTTACTTTGTTTATCATACTCAACTTACATAATTTTATGAATGTAATTAAGTAATATTACCTTCTTTTTTGTGTATAGACTCAATTTATTTATTCACTTGATAGACAGATCTGTGTTGCTGGGGAGTTTGTTGCGCCGTTTTTTCTTCACAGCATAAAGACTAGGAAGCGGTGAAGGGCGGGCTTTTTTGAAGGCTATCTTTTGTAACATTGTTGTTAGTAAGTAACTTCATTTTGAATAAATGAGTTTTGAAGTTTGAATGTTGAAAGAAAGACAAATATAAATACTGAATCCAAACTGGCGATCTTGTTTGGCGGAATTAAATCTAAGTAGATAACTATTGTATTTGCATATTTGTATGTCATGGATTTCCGCAAAGTAACGTCTGATTCCATTATTTATTGAAAGAAAGAATAAAATTTTGATAGAAATAGCTGATCGAGGGTGGAAGATCGCTCCTCATCTTCACTAACTTTTAATTTTGTAAATATCTAGGAAACTCTATTTATTTATTTTGCCTCGGTTTTTCGGCAAAGAATAAGCCACCTTCTCGCTAAAAGCACGTTTATAGAGACACGGGATCCGCTGCATACCTACTGTCATGCATACTACAAACTAAAACAATACGTGCGGAAAATCGCTTTCTCGTAAACGCACTAATACATCGTCCTATGTTTGAATTTTCCGCTTTTCGCCCAGCATCATGATACATGTGGCCTTTCTGCCTCATGCAAACGAGGCCTAAGATTTCAAAAGGATGGGCATCAGCATCCTGCATCCATTAAATAGCATCTCCATGAGATCAACAATACGTTTGCGACGCGTGGTTATTTCGGCAACGGGTTAGTATGTGTTGCCGTAGCCCATGCTGTTGAACGCAACGTATCGATGCCTAACAGCCGAAAAGGAATAACCGCCAATTAACAAACTTTACAGGAGTGATTTCAAGTTCGTTTACGACGAAGAAATTAGGCTAAGGACCTTAACCGTATAGTCCGTAGCGGGCCCCGAAAGGGGACGAACACAAGAACTACCGTAAACTCGTTTTCGACCCCGATCGGGGCCCAGAATTAGGTCATACGACATCCTAATTAATAATGTAAACATTTAATTATCTACTTATCGGATCTTGTTATTGGATGAAATTTATAAGAACTAAATAAAAAGCTCAAGTTTGAGTACCATTGAATCAATCCTATTTAGCGCACGAGTTTTAATATTTACCTTTACAAAACTGAATGTATAAATGCGATAACCGCCATTTGGTGACAGTCGTGGTGGACGCTAAAAATCATAAAAAGAATGGATTCTGGACTACCAATCATCACAAAATGAGTAAATCATTTATTAACTCGAGGAAATCATCCATAGTTTTGGTAATTTTAGTAGTGATAACAAAGTTTTTGATATCCAAAGTAAAAGCTTCCCGCCAGTTGAACTTTTGTTGTTGTTCATTTATCACTAATATCACAAATTACACAGTAGGCGTGGTTAAAAACAATCCATCATCTAATGACAAATGCGATATACTACTAGAAAAAGCCCATGTTTTAACGTAAAACGTAAACGTACGTAAAATATCACGAAATCTTTGTTATCACTACTCAATTTGGGATTCGGAATCAGCCGCCATATTACTTTTTTATGGTTAATGATGTGAGAAAGTGATTATGTGAATCGATTATTTCGTTGTGATTTTGTTCGAATCGATTTAATAAAAAATAAGTAACACCAAAAATCGATTTTTTTAATTATAGAAAATATTTTACATGTTTGATGTAATTTAACATTCTATCTATGTTAAAATTATAATCAAGCAATCAAAGATACTTTTTTTTAAATATCGTGATAAGTCAGTAGGTACATTTAAATAAAATAAAATAGATTTAGATTCATCATAAATCATAATCCTCTGTGGCTACATCAATAAATATTCGTACCGAAACTTCACCGTGGAATCCAATGCATCCGTAGACTGATATTCTTTATTTAAAATTCAAAAAATAAAATTCTAATTTGACGCAATATCGGCAGTAAAATAATAATTATCTACGAAACGTTCCTTGTAATAAGGTTTAAAATTGTTAAACGGGATCTTAATAGTGCGAAATCTAGGTACCTCGCCTACGCCTTCATGTAAGTACTAATTTTAAATTGCATAGGTACCTACATAGAATATTAATTTTATTATGTCCAGGATGGTTGACGGTTGTGAATAAGCGAAAAAAAAACAGAAGAGAGGTGAAGAGGGTGAAGAGGTCATACATTATAGACTTTATTTTTTGAAGGCGTAGATGGTATAGGGTGCCCAGTATATCTGACATAGGCGTAGTGAGTATTTGATTTCGGGGAAGATTTAATGGCGGAAAGCTTTTGGCATTCTCGATGCGAGACATTGATGAGGCCTTGGGCCATCTTAAGTCGGATGCTGACCGGAAGCATTTACTTATAATGTAGTAGTTAGATTTCGAATAAGTTAGAACGTAAAACGAGCAATGAACATGCTGTTATGTCAAAATGGCGAATAATTGTAACATTACACGAGCTCTTAAATGTTTCACCTCAGACTAGGCACCTCTGGGTTTTGAAGTAGGATTTTATTTCGAGATCGATTTTAAACGCTTTATGAAATTTTGCTCGTTTTATTTGGACAGGGGTGCAAAGGCAACAGTAGTTCAGCCATCTTTACTTGGCACTTTTACAACATTTTTTACACCTTAACATTTTGTCGAGCTGATAGTCGCAGCGGATAAGCCTTGCAGCAGTAGGTAGACATAAGTTATTCTTAAATTCAAGATGGCGGCCTTGAAAATTTACTTATTATTTCATAATTATATTATTTCCATAGATTTCGGGGGTGCTGAAGCCGAAAATAAATTCTACTCCTAAATCCAAGATAGCCGTCATGAAAGTTCACTACCTAGTTAAATGAAATTTACTAGCCCTTAAATCATGGGATTGACACCCATGACAGCTAGCCAATTTGCGTAACCGCCATCTTGGATTTGGATTTTAATCTCATTTTCGGCATTAACACCCCCGAAAATCACGATTTTGAAACCCATGACGACTAATTTGCAAATTTTTGTAGCCGCTATCTTGGAATTTCATTTTGTCCCCATTTTCGGCCTCAGCGCCACTGAAAACTACAGAATTGACACCCATGACGACTAGTGAACTTTTCATGTTTTGACCTCATTTTCTGCAACAGGAGCCATGAAAACCATGGAAATATCACCCATGATGAATAAGTAGTAAGTTTTCGTAGCCGCTATCTTAGATTTAGAAATCGATCTTAGCCATGTTTGTTTTGTGAACCGACCTTATGTCCTCTAACATTATTAAAACCTGATTATAGTAGTACGTCCTCTATCTTATGAACTATTTCACTTCTATTTGAAATCAGGAAGCAAAGGCCCAGGAATTTATCTCCCGAGCTGCGGTATGGCAGATTAGGACATAAGCTCCGCCTCTCTGCTGCTCGCTTTCCTCAGCAAACCCTAGCACGAATGCTCTGCGACAATGTACCGCGTTGACCGACTGCATGTAGTAATATAGGAGAGAATGTGGTAATACATTCTAATTATGTCTATTAGATACTTAAAATATCTTCGTGTTCATTCTACTTGTACTAATATTTAATCTGTGCCAATACTTTAGGTTTTTGAAAAATAATTTCTATTCACGTGAAATTATTTATTTGTAGCTATGCCGAAAATAAATAAATGTCATTAATTAACTTTCGAGCGATTTTATTTATTTAATGATTATTTTTCGATTAGGATGAATGAGTTTCGATTAGGCTGAATGAGTATCGATTTGGCTGAATGCAACATTTGTATTGTATTAACAATTTTGGATTGATGGTCAGCACTAGGTTCGAATTAAGTCGACGTACAATTTTTACTGAATTGAATTGTGTTTTTTTATCCGTTTTTGTATTTGAATAATGGTAAAAGTGAAAATGAAAAGAAAAAGAAACTATGTTTAGCTTGTCCTTTCAGCGTTTCAACACGTAACTAGGTACGTTAATTATTGTTTTTGAGCTAATCTATCTCAACTAATATTTGGATATAGGTATATTAAATATCTATTTTATTCTAATTTCGCATTATGTTGACGTAGCTTCACGTAAACAGCACATTCTTAAAGAAATTTACTAGACATATTAGGTACAATATTAATGAAATAAAATAATTTTCACATTAAATTCATACTTAAAACTTGCGTGCAAATTCCTGCATTTGGTGACTTAATTCAATTAATTGACGCGACAACTCCCCGAGTCAGCGGGTATGACAAATGTCAAAATCTCGTCGAGCCAAAGGGTTAATTTTCATACCGCCTAAGCGACAAAATGTATGCCGTAGAGTCATGAGACTTAGACCAATCGACGCAGAAAAAAAAGACAATTCCAACGATAGGTATACCTATACAACGTGTTACATAATTCCACATAAAAAAGAAAATGTTAATCAAGTAGTCTTTTAAGGTTGCGTTGGTGTCATTTACCTCTCAGAGGAAATTAGGTAAGAATGTAAATAACTTTTTACTTTTATGTTTTCAGGGTTGCGTTTCAGTGATGATTTTATTTTATGATTTGTTCAAATGTTTTTTTTGGGTCCTTCTTTTATTTTAAAATATTGCCAATAGACTCTTTACAAGGGACCATTTAATCCCCTTTCGGCTTTAGGGGTATTTTTGTAACACGTTGTATAAGTCTATTTCGTAGAAAATGGCGCTTATCGCTTTTTGGCTGTTAGGTATCGATATGTATACAACATAGGTACCTATGTATAGTTCCGTTATAGTTGATATTCATCATCCTTCACGTGGTCTTTCAATTCGAAGTAATGTTTACCTATTATGTCTCAATTCTCTACATACAGAGTGTAAACGAATTCGTGTAATTCCTTAAAACCACATGATCTATTACTGGCATAGATTAACTCCGAACGGGATTTACATTGATTGAAATAAAAAAAAAACTTTCGATACAGATAAGTGGTCGTAACTAAACCACCTAAAAAGGTTTCAATAAAAAATAAATAATTTATGTGATAGAATATTTCGATGCCACGCATAAATGAATGAAAGCACGGCGACACAGCTGATGGGCACAACTAGCACGATATCGCTCCGCGCTGTCAGTTATTTCAGGCCGCTAAAATGACTCAAAAACAGAACATCATGTTTTCTACTTGAATTATTTTTTTGTTGAATATTTTTAAATTTCAATCAGCTTCAATTTGTGTCACGAGGAGATCACGTGGTTTGAAGGAGTTGTACGAATTCGTTTTACAAAACTGATTCCCGACAAAGTACCTACTTATTAGCTTCGTCGAAACCACAGGTTCAGCCTGTGGTTTCCATAAAATACGATTTACGGATTACGGGGGATTGCCAATAAAAACATACTGAGATTAATAAATCCGTTTGTTTGATCCAAATGGCTATGTTAAGCTGTCTACATCACACATGTCTATACCAGTGCGCTTTCATGTTCATCTTGCGTCTTCGTCTGAAGCATGCGTGAAGTGCCATAGCGCATGCCTTATTACTAGTTCGACAAAAGTGCATGCCCCTAGCGCACGCTAATCCGCCTATTGTATGTCGACTGACCGAGGCGTACCGGTGTAGACGATAAGCTGCATGCGTCTTATGGCAATCAATATTGCATGCGCGTGACGCAAGAGGAATTGAAAGTTGAAAGCATGTCATAAAAAAAACCGGCCAAGTGCGAGTCGGACTCGCGCACGAATAGTTCCGTACCATTATCTATAAAAACGGCAAAAAAATCATGTCTGTTGTATGGTTGCCATTATGTCAATCTTCTTGACAAACGTTGTACCGAAAGCTCTGCTATAAATTACGAGGAAACAACCGACTTCAAGGCACTGGCTTCTGAAACTGTTAATTTTAAACTTAGAGCATATACCTATGGAGGTAGCAATGCGCAAGTTCCCAAACATTTTATTCTGCCAAATTTTAGGGGGGACGCGGTAAACACGTACAGCACACATTTACAGCTTAACACATGTAAATATCGTGTAGCTATGAACTCACACTAAAATAAAAGCTGGAATACAAACAAAAAACACGCACACTAACAATAACTTCGTCGTATTTATTTATGTTGACGTTTAACACAAACGCAAAATATAGTGATGTGGTATGATAAAAGACCGATAAACTGAATGATAAAGGAATGAACAAATAAAATATATAATTTCATCTCGTGGAAAACAATTTGTATGTAATTATTGTTCTTAAAATTAAAATAAAACAATTGTAAGAAGAATAACAATAATTTATTTTAAAAAAGAGCTATGGAGCGCAGTATACTTGGTGTTAAATTAACTGATCGAGTTCGAAACACAATACTGCGCTCCAAAACTCAAATTGTCGACGTGGCTGAAAAGGCCGCCCAGCTGAAGTGGGACTGGGCAGGGCATGTCTGCCGTATGCCAAATGAGCTGTGGGCCCGTATAGCACAAGAATGGAGCCCTGAGACAGCGAGACGGGGTCGCGGCAGACCGCGCAGAAGATGGCGGGACGAGTTGGATGCCTTTCTTGAGATTTGGCATGAAGCTGCACAGAATCGCGACAAGTGGAAGGAATGGAGGGAGGCCTTTGCCCAGCAGTGGGACAGTACAGGCTAATAATAATAAACCCCCTCTGGGAAAGGCGTTACCTCACCATGAGATTAACGTAAAACCGGAGGGAACATTAGACTAGCTTTCTACGGTTACGTATCATAATACCTACGTTTATTCTAACTATTTTCAACTTAACTACGGTTGATTCACATATGTTCATAACGCATAATGGTCGACTCAACTACAGTTTAACTTACCTAATCTTGATTAAACTAAAATTAATTGCACTAACGAACTATTCATCTAATGATTTTTTAAGATATTGGATGTTTCAACTATGTATAAAATACCTAATGGACGACTCGCCTACAGTTTATTAATACTGATAATTAGACAATGGTGAAAACATTTCTGCGAGCAACTTGGAAATAGCGCGGTTGGTCACAGTTCTAACCTAACCTAACCTATTTCACTCAGTTCAAAATGATGAATCATACAATCTGCCTGCGACTAGATAAGACAATGGTAAAAACATTTCTGCGGCAGATTGTATGATTCGTCATTTTGAACTGGGTGAAATAGGTTAGGTTACGTTAGAACTGTGACAAACCGCGCGCGAGCCGAGCGAGCGGAGCGAGCGGTGCCGCGGCAGCGGCCGGCGAGCGCTACTTCCAAGTTGCTCGCAGAAATGTTGTCACATATACAAAATCACCAGTAAGACAAACACAAGACCACAGATAAATCAACAGTAGGTGAATCGTCCGTTAGTTTAATCAACGTTAGGTGAATTAATTGTAGTCGAATAAACCGTAGATGAATTCTCCATTATGGATTTCGTCCATTAGTTATTACAAAAATAGGTGAAACGATCTTTAGGTGTTTTAAACGGTAGGTCTTTTGATCGTAGTTAAGTTGAAAATAGTTAGAATAAACGTAGGTATTATGATACGTAACCCTTTCTACAACCCCATAATATAGTAAAAAATGTGTCATGAGGTCTACTGAAAAGCTTACAAACCGCAGGGCAGCTTGTGGCGAGCTTTTGGTGAGTGGCGACACTGCGTACCTTATTGCCTCAGACAGTCGGTCAGGGCCTCGTCTTCAGTTTGCCTTTATTGGCTGGCTGGAGTGGAACCCCAAGAGTGCCCGCAGGACTCTCAACTCTGGCTTGCCTATAAAGGCCGATAACGGTCACCAGAGCTATATGCTCGGAGGTGGAAGTGTCTAATGGCGTAATAGCGGGGAAACCCACTCCGGGTCTTTTAGACCCGCGACGGCGAAACCGGGGCCACACTTCTCTACACCTCTAGCCGCTCACACGTTTGTTGCCCCCTTCGCCTATACATATACTGGCGGCATTTCAGGGGGCCCAGCTAGTGAGCTGGCGAGTCACCGTCTGCCAACGCATTTCAAATTTAAACTTGATAGGCAGACGCCGTTTCTTCCGGCAATAGAAGTTATCTAGTCCACCTAACACCCCTTCCCATAGACCAGATATTTTTCACCATATTTTACAATAGTCTTGCACCCACCTGGGACGGTCCATGACTGTACTCCAATAGTGCAGCCGTGGATAGTCCCCGGTTGGTGCCCCACCCCATTTTAGATTAAAGTTCTCAAAGGGGCCTCTGCGCGTTGGACCTGTGTCCTCGTGTATGCCTTCCAAAGGACCGGACATCTTCCGCACGGAAGATGATCCGTGACTACAGAGGGATATAATAATAAAAATGAGTCTTATATTATTTTCGCTAAAGTTAGGTACCATTAACAAATATTAAAAAAAAAACAACACTCAACTATTTTTTTTTTTTTTCAACCTATTTTGTCCCACTGCTGGGCAAAGGTCTCCCCCATAGCCTTCCACTCATCTCTATGCCTTGCCTTCTCTGGCCAATCTCCCATAAACGAATCTAAGTCATCACGCCAGCGTTTCCTAGGCCTCCCTCGGCGACGACGCCCGTCTTCCGGCACCCACTGTGTGACAACTAAAATAATAACTAAATAATAAATATTTTAAAATCACGGCAATCAACTTCCGCAATTTAACTTACAAGTGGATAAGAACTACAGTGTTTTCATATTTTTTTTAATAAAATAAAGAATAGTCATAGAGACTACGGCAGAAACAAAAAGTTAAATAGGTACCGGGTGAAAATAAATATTAAGTACTATCGCGGTATCGCTACGCGTGGTCTGTCAATTCGAGGAGCTTAAATGCCTCACGTTAAGAACACCCGTGCGTGACTGCCTCGTTAACATGGTCATCACACCTGTATTCCCTGAAGGGTGGGGCAGAGGTGTATAGTAAACCCTCATTTTGCAGTTATGTTTAGTTCATTTCCCTTGTAATAGGGGGCGAGTCTATTGCCATCAACCAGGCACAAATCCAGACTCTGGGCTGCTACTAAGAAATTCCACACGGAATAATCCAATAACACTTTGCCCGACCTGGGGCAAAGTGTTATTGAGAAAAATTTCAAAATTCGATCAGTTTTATTTCCATGCAAAACGATTAATATTTAGTTTTTTTTTTAATTCTTCATTTCTGCTTTAGATATGAGTTCAGAAAATGGAGATTTTAAACAGTGACCCCAAAACATGACCTAAAAGATAAACAGCTGATCATAGCTGGTGATACATAGATTTTAGCGTATTTTTCATGAAATCTTTGAACAGCTATTTCTATATAAAATATTGACTTTTCGGGAAAGTTGTAGAACAAAAGTTCACTATTATGGGTTCTTTAACAATAACACCCCTTCAGATTAGTACCCCCTTTCCGACTAATCTTGTATAGATGTATTAGAGAACATTTTAACCACGATTCAGTCGATTGTGTTCGCTGCACACGTAATAGGGTTTAAATATTAATTAAAGTTAAATTTCTTGATTGAAACTTAGTTCTATCATTGTTGTTGGAGGCAAAAAAACCTTTTAATTTTTGTTAAATAGTATCAACAAGGCAAAATGAAATAAAATCAATAACAGAGAACATTATGAGAAGCGGTAAACCTCTTTGTAATTTTCGTTCATTCAATTATATTCACATTGTCCCGTCACTGCCTCTCGTTTTAAAATATTTCTGTCAATTTCTGTCACAAAAGATGACAGCTAAGACGTGAATTATATTTTTGAAAATAATGCAAAATGTATACATCTTTGCCGAAATAATGCTTATTAGTGACAGAAAACTCCGTGTTTGAGGAAGCAGACCGCTTTTTGCACGAAAATACCGAAGAATTAACCATTTTTACGAGGTGTGTGTCGTGACACGGTACGATATGAAATGGCCAGATATCGCGAGAGAACTAGTTTTTATAATCGTCTATGGCCATACGTCACAGGGGTACGTCAGAGGGGTAAGCGTATTCTTGCTCCCTCCATAGGTTTATGCTCTAAGATTTTAAATGGTAATTATTTTCTTCGTTTTGTTGAAGTCGGTTTTTTGTTAAAAGTCTTTTTTCTTTTTCTTTTTAGTGGCCATAATTAAAACATAGACCTACTTAAGACGCTGCTTGTAACCCAATTACATTGTGTACTGTTCGTCATTGCGGAGTTTCATTGTTTTGTCTCTGAAGGTTTTCATCAGATCTTCACTAAACTTAATGGGACCATCTCGGGAAAAAGCTCTTTCAAACAAAAAATAATCATCCAATACGGTGCATGTGCATATACATATATGTATGTATGCCCAAACATAATTTAAAAAATGTACACCGTGCCCCAAAAAGTAGTGTCCATCTGGACTCTTCTGGTTCTCCTGGATGCTCGGTCCAAATACCATCCTTAGAGGTACCCGAATCACGCCCGTATGTTCCGCGATTTTTTATAGTTTTCGAGTCATGATTTCTTTTCATGTCTTAACCAAACTCAGACTTTAATAACATTTTTGATCGTAGTGCAATTTTTTCCAAACTAGATGAATGGAACTACAAAAAATCGCGGAACATACATGGAGGTGATTCAGGTACCTCTAATGGTGCTCTACCTCTAAACTTCCGCTTGACACTACTTTTTGGGACACACCTGTATACATATGAATTGAGAATCTCCTTCTTTTTAAAGAAGTTGGTTAAAAAGGAATGTATTGCTTTTCACAACTCTCCTTCATTAGTAAAAAAGTAGTTGACAAAATATAGTGCTCCTCAACTAAATGCTCTTTTTGAATAACTATTTATTTATTTTATTTATACAGAATGGGTCGAAAATCGTGGATCAAATGAAACAGGGCGATATTCGGGGTTATTTGCAGTAAAAAATACCTCTGTGGCAGAGCCCTAACTTGATCTCCTTAAAAGTTACGACAGTTTGAGTGTTTTTAAGAAAATATCAAAATTTGTAATGAATAGGCAATCAGAGTAAAATGGGTACCTATTTTAAAACAATAAATGGTGTTTAGTTGCTTGAATGTGCTTTTATGACAGTAGATAACTACCATGATTTATGAGTATTGGCACTTTTTTTAATATCTTTTAAGTCTCATGAAAAATTATTTGTAACTTTAGAACCTTACTGTAAAAAATTTACTACCAAAAATGCTGCAAATAACCCCAACTTTTTTGTTTGATCCACGATTTTTTACCCAGCCTTTATACCTACTCTTTATTGCGCATAATAAACCGGTAAAAATAAGGAATACAAACATTTACACATATACGTACAAAGGGCGGGCTAAACGCAAAAGGCAATCTCTTCCAGACAACCTTCGGATGGACTGGAAGAATTATGCAATATTTTTCTGGACACGGGGCATTATTATTGTCGGTTGCAAAAAGGGAGGGTTCAGAATATTGAAAACTCCTGGATAGCAAGGACAAAATTTAGTTTTATAAGACACCCCATTTAAGTTGAAATAGTGGATTCTTACCTATGATTTTGTGCAATTCGATTCCTATTGTTAGTTCGTTAAATATTGGCAACAGAGCCTCTACCTACTTATCTCAAAATATCGAAAATAAAACTGTTTGTTATTTATATTCGTAAATGTTTACTCTAATGTTTAAAAACTTCATTTTGAAAAATGTCGACCATCTAAAAACGACTGGAGACAGAGAAAAAAGCGTTTTGGCGTACCTACTTATCAACACCATCATTTTATAATCATTCGCCTCCAAGTGTTGGACATGCCTGCAGTTTCTGAAGTTTCTACATTTAACGGTTTGGAGTCTTAAGTACCTACGTGTTATGAATTGTTACCTACTCACGGTTACTGATTTTCACTTTCAATCAGAGAAAATAAGTCAGCACAGCTAATACCTACTCATAGGCCTAACTGTTTTTCTATCTAAACATAATATTTACTAGCATAGTAATTTTATTAATTAATTTAGCCTGTAATTGGTTTAATGTAAACTATGCTAGTTGTATATTCACTTTTGTATAGCTGTTGGTTTTCCCATCTACTCTTGGGAGCAAAGAAATCGAGCCACTCCTTTTTTCACGTGTCCTGGATAGTTTTTATGAATTATATAATTCTAAGTTGACAAAAAACGACCCTCATTGCAAAGGTTATCAAATAACCTTTTAGGCGATATATGTTTAGAATTGATCTGTTCCATAATACCAAAAATAATAACAATTACTTATACGTGAAAAATAGAAGTGACTCGATTTATTTGCTCCCAAGTATATTAATTAATGAACTTTTCTTCGTTTTAAGATATTCTTATATGAGAATTTAGCTTATTTGAAGAACATGTAACCTTTGCGTTGTCTAGTATCCTGTTATTTTTACAGTCTGTAGACGTCTATACAACTGTCTATAACCAATCAACAATAATAAACAACATTTACTAAGTAAAATCTTTAATAAAACTACTGGTAGGCAATTGCTAGTTACACATTTTATTACACATTGCTAGGTTTTTCTTTCTACTTTGGACATTATTCATACCTTTAAATGGATAAAATATAAAACATACCTGGAATAAATAACATACGTTTTCTAAAGTATAAAACTGCTTAAAAGTTTTTATGTTATCTATTCAGGCGCCTACGTGTACAGTGTACAGCGCTTAATTTTGGCCGGCACGAAACGTTCCGACGTGGACAACACAAAATCCTTGAACAGAACACGCAACTACTACAGTTTTAACACTTCCCACTTTAGTTTTACACTTCACTATCAACACCGTTCTATGGCACTAAACGCGACCTAACTTATTGCTAATGTCTTTCAGGTGACTAATGAATTAAAACAGAATCATATCGACACACGCGACTTAGCTAAGCAGTGGCTTTGACCATGACCCACTTGTATAGAACCACACAAACTGCAAATGCGACGAGAAGTGCATCAGCGAGTGCAATTCGTGTTGTCTGAAAGTCACCAATAAGCCCAATGAAGCAGAGATCCCGCTGGCGAGCGCCAGCACCAACCTAAATAGACTCTGATCATCTAAATTGACTTCAATTAAATAACAACCGAAATTGTTGAAATGCGCCATTACTCCCTCGACGCTAATCTAAGTGCCAATAGTCAGGGCGAATGTTTTATTAATAATAGCCAGCAATAACTGTTAATTAATAATTAAGCGATGGTGTCGTCGATCAGCATCAGTGCGCGTGCGTCGCTGTCTCGACGCAGCTCGCATTCATATCAGCTGCATCCCGTGCGAGTCCCTGTGTTCTTACCGGTGTTACAAATCTATTCCGATTTAGTAATAATCTAATTGAGTTGTGGTGGTGTACATTATAACAGTGAAATAGATTGTTTAAATTTAAATAATCAGCTAATCATATAATTATTTGTGTGAAATAGGGATGGAACACAATTTTTCATATGAGAGGCATACCTAAGTCAATTCTTAAGCAAGTAATATATGACATTATTATGTAATAATTTATAAGAATATTATTTGCTTTAGATGTGATTATTTTCCCACGGCTATAAATCATGCAACAGACATATGAGTGGTGTTGATACGGATTTACAATAAAGTACTATGGACTTTCAAAATAATGATGTGGGCGTTCGCGCCCTACAATAGCATTGATACAAACAAATATCAGGAGAGTTTGTGGGAATCCCGCATGGTGCGTCGACGACGGCAGTGCGGCCGCGCGCGGCCCGCAGCAGGCGCTGCGAGGGGAGCCCGGAGCGCCAGCGCCTTGTGCGCGCCGGGGGGAGTGGCTAGCACTCCACTGCGATTGGTTTCCTCGCACACTCGGACTAGTATCATAAGCGCGCGCTCTACGTAGTCGAATCTGTCCCCTCCGGCCCCACACTATGAGCGAGAATAGCACTTCCACGCTCGCTCTCGACTCTCTCGGACGCGCTACTCATTGGTTCAAAACCTACGTCGAGCGACGTATTATGGTAATATAAATTGACCAACCGTAGAGCAAATTCGGTTAGTTCGTTAAAGTTGATTAAAGCCATTTAACCGGGACGGACACGAGGATACGAACGGCGCGAGCGTTCGTCGATCCCGGGGGTTTGGTTAAATGAAGTCAAATTGTTTAATATCGGAGTAGATAAATCTGTGAGTCGGGTTCGGGGAGGTCGAGGCGAGCTGTGCAGCGGCAGGCAGCGAGGCCGCCGCGACGGAGCCGAGCGAGGTGCGCGCCGAGGTAGCGGGCCCGCTGCCGCCCGCCGCCGACGGCTACATGTACGTCTGCGGGGACGGCGCTGGCGCCGCCGGGCCGCGCTACGAATGCGCCTTTGAGCCCGGCCAGCACATGGAGCAGCCGCCATTTGATGACCACATGTTCGGCGAGTTTGGCAAAGAGCGCCACGTGCAGGTGGTGGTGGGCGACGTCGGTGAATTGCAATACCGCGACGAGCTGCCGGTATTCGCAGCCAGCAGCGACCAGAAGCGCAAGGAAGAACCGCTGATGCTCCAAGCGGTGGAATCCAGTCCGGCGCCTCATCCGCCGCCGCCACCACCCCCAACAACTTCTAAGAAGAGTGATAAGAAAAAGAGCGACAACAACGGAATCAAGAAAAAGAAAACTAGGTAAGCGTTCTTTTTATTTATTAGTGCAAAGATAAAGTCATTATTAAACAAACAGCTACTCAGGTGTAAAAGTTTTAAAAATAAAAATCATCTCTGTAGAAACTTCGCCGCTACGTATTTTCTTTTTGCTACGAAGATGTTGTAGCAGTCTTGCACATACAAGTCGGCTACAAATCTTCGTAGCACTTTCGTAGCGAGTGTCTACGTTAATATTCCATCGATTTTGATTTCAGTTTTTGTTTGTTAAAATTTGTTTTAATTGGTACTTTCTATTTGTCTTGGTATGAGTAAAAGTTATTAACGATAAGTATAATTCAATATTCTTGTTCTTGCTTTAAATGTTAGTGTTGCTTTTACGCTGTTTCCTATTTTACTGCCGGCGCCAGCGCAGTAAAAATTCTGTACACCTTATTAGAGAAAATTGTGTTGGTATTGAAAACTTCAACTTCAAAACTCATTTCTTCAAAATAGACTAGACTTACTTCGTTCTTTTTGAACGTCGATATTACAAAAGGCAACCCAAAAACGCCCGCCCTTCACCGCTTACTAGTGTTTATGCTGTAAAGAAGAACTGGCGCAACAAACACCCCAGCAACACAGTCTGTCAGGTGAATAAATTAATTGAGTCTATAAACAAAACAAAAAACAGTACTTTTCTATAGTTCCAAATGGTTCCAAGTATTGAATAGCCCAACGCCTATCCAGACATAGTTACCAGCGACTAAGGTTTTTTTTACGAAGATGTTCGTCTTCCTGGATTGGTGATAATGGAAATTCCTCTTAGACCGATTATTGTACCCGTCATTGGGAGGGTCATGATTAGCAGCTGACGTATACAGGCTAAAATGATAATGAATAAGTGACATTATTAATTATGCTCGTAGTCTTCGCTCAGAATTTAATTATCACTTGTCTTAATGGTGAAGGAAAACATCGTGAGGAAATTTGCATATCTAAGAGCGTAAAGAAACAGTTCACAATGGTATGTCGTCCGCCAACCCGCAACGCCAGCAACCTCTTCTCATTTTGAGAAGAGGCCCATGCTTAGCAGTAAGGCAGTAATGGGTTGATTATGTTAATTCTTCTCTTCTTCTCTCGTGTCAGCACGAGCTAGTCGAAAATAGCTCATGCTGTGGTGAAAAGATTAGCCAGTCAGCAGTGGCGAAGGGTGAATTTTCTTAAAAAGGAAGGCGTACCAAAAAATGGTTACCTTGCTCAAGTGTGATGCGAGAATTCCAGTAACTACTCGTTTCGAAAGGGAAGCCGATAGGAATCGAGTTGTATGGAGCCTTCGCCACTGCCAGTCAGCAAGGTTGATAGCGGGGCTAACTGCCCAGGGTGCGCCGGACGTAGGTACTTAAGTATCGTCACTCGTGGAGGCTCTTTTCATGCACCCCAATATGCTAATAATACACGTAAACTTTCATGGAATTAATGTTAAATAGGACCATTAGTCGGTAAATATCCTGTGCTGATCGTGAGCGATTCTACGGGGTTTTAAATTGCCACTATCACCAAGTTTATAATTTAATGCAAATGATGGTAAAACTCATCTTCTTGATAAAACTCCCTTAGAAACGATGACGAAATGTAAATCATGAAATAAGATGAATGTTATTTGAATGACAAAAGAATACATGCCAAATATTTTAACCGACTTCAAGAATTTTTCCCTTTGCTGTTAACCTATACACCTATTTGTTTTCAAAAACCGATAAATCCATTTTAATTAATCTTTTCTTACACCCCGCCCCGTCTTGGTTCAACTGAGGTCATGCATATAAATTTTAAAATTGACCCGTATAAGTGATTTTCTTTATCAATTCAGCCTGTGGACGCCCACAGCAGAATTAAGCCTGGATGATCATCTCTAAATAGTATAAATTAAAGTCGCTTTTCGCGTCTGTTTGTTTGTCCGGTTACTTCTTCTAAACTACTTCTTCTTCTCTCGTGTCAGCACGAGTTATACGAAAATAACTCAATGCTGTGGTGGAAAGATTAGCCAGTCAGCAAGGTTGGTAGCGGGGCTGACTGCCCAGGATGCGCCGGACGTACTTAAGTATCGTCACTCGTGGAGGCTCTTTTCATGCACCCCAAACTTCTAAACTACTGAATGGATTTTGATACGGTTTTCATTTTAGTTCAGGTAATTTCTTCCGGAAGGTTTTGAGCTATAGAACGTACCCGAGCGACGCCGGGGCGGCTCGCTAGTAGTTAATAAATATCTTTTAAATCGTAATTGATACTTGTTTCAATGTATTTTTAAAAAGGATTGGATTTAAAAAGATTTCCTTAAAGATAGGTAGTTATTTCTAGTTGGGATTTATCTACGTATTATTAGTTCCACGTGCATCGGCACGCGCCGCTGTCACAGGTGACCGACGCACGCGCACCCTCCCTGCATAACTGTATCGTATCATCGCCAAACCACCCCAGTTTTATTATTTGCATAACTAATACGATGATTTTTAATTCGTGATAAAAACCATATGGCTAGATGGAGCTTTATTAGATGTTTACATTTTTGAACGAGTATTTTATTTAGTCTATTGGCATTTTTTATTAACAACAGTTTTCATTTATTCAGTTTGATTTTTTTCATTTGCTTCGTTAAATAATAAACGGGCATTCATAACTAGTCTTAAAATTTTAACTAAGTAGGTATGAGTTATTTTTTTCCTATGAATAGTTAACGGCTTTTGGAATAATAATTATTAGAAACGGGCACTCGGCTTGCGAAATGATTATTATTTTCTGCTAAAAAATAACGTCAAGATATCATCGCGTGAAAATCTAATTCATAACGGCCCGACACCCTTATGAACGAAACAAAACCTCAGGCGGCACCCTTTTCTTAGTAACAGCACTTGATGCAGGCATCTTGTAATATCTGCTGTAATAACTACAAAGGCGACATGTTTCGTTCAGATTAATTACCCGTATGACCGCGGGGAGTCAATTGCCTTATCTCAACATCTCTCGTGAATGGAGGGTATGACTCTTAATGAATGTAGTTGCAACACCATCTCTGAATGATCGCTTTTAAGATAACGTACGGGAACAATTATGTAGTTCATCTCTAAGTAATTATTTGTTTTTTTTTTATTAGTTTGCTAATTTTTAAATTAAAAATGTAGCGAAACTGATTCATTTTCGGTAATTGAAAATACAATTAGTATTTTATTATTGAGAGCATTACCGTGCTTTGCATTTCGTAGCTAATCAACTTTTAGAACTAAAATGTATTTAGGATATTTAGATATAAAAACTTGTTCCTTACACTGTTTTAAGTGGCCCGCGATGATAGGCAGAATGATGTATCGTAATAAATATTAAATAAAAATGTGGTGTAACAATTAATAACACGACGCCACTATAAGTTTAAAGTCAATTGGCAGGCAATTAGAGGTGCTCGCGCGCAACGGGGGTGAATTTCGTTTCACGCTCAATCAATTTCTGCGCGTGCGCGGCCCGCAGCCATATTGCACGCGTCAGATGGTAGATGTGCTGGTGAATGATAAGAATACATTTATTTGTGAATGTATAATTGAGAGTGTAACAAGTTGGCTTTCAAGTGGCACTCTTTTATTGTTTGAAAACAACTCATCATAAGTAGAGTCATCATCATGAGTACCATGAATATATCTGTACAATATGATGTAGAGAGCTCTCTAAGCAGGCAATCTTTGATTGATTTTGCCAGTTTCATCTATCCCAAGTATTTTCTTCAAAAGGTTAGTGTTAATCTTTTGGGGGTATCCCATCCACATTCTAACTGTTAAAAGGGAAGGGAAGAAGTATTTAATAAAATAGGCTTTTAAATATTTTCTTGTTCTCCACAGGACTACCTTCACGGCGTATCAACTGGAGGAGCTGGAGCGAGCGTTTGAGCGCGCGCCATACCCCGATGTGTTCGCAAGAGAAGAACTGGCTCTCAAACTTAACTTGTCTGAATCACGAGTACAGGTTGGTAATTTACTTCATACAAGTTGTACCTGCGTCTAATTCAAGTATTCGTTAATAATCCACATAAGGCAGAGCAGTTCAGGTATATTTATTTAATTTCTTTTCCAAAGGTTTGGTTCCAAAACCGAAGAGCGAAATGGCGTAAGCGAGAGCCTCCACGCAAAACAGGGTACATCGGTTCCAGTTCACCAAGTTCCACAACACTAGGTGGCGGCTTCTCCGGCATCGGTGGAAACTTGCCGGCTTTTCCGCAAAACGGCCTTCCCGCTCCAGCCGACTCCTGGTCGTACCAGCACTCTTACGAACTCTCCTCACACCATTTACTATCATCTAGCAGTGGTGGATACCCGGGCTTCAACGCACAGCCAGCTGCGTATTCTTACACAACCGTCCTCAATGGCCACGACGGGCAAATGTTCGCGCCGCGGCACTCTTACGAATATGGAGAAGGTAGTCCACCTCCGCTGGGAGTTCGAGACTACCCAATGATGGCGGCTCATTCACCGCAGATGGAGGCGCATGCGCACGACGAGAAGCTCGAGTATCGTACCCACGAGCATGAGGACAAGTACTCGGCGTGCGCGCTGCAGGAGGAACCGCCGCGGTACGCCGCGCCGCCCGATGACTACGACAAGTGCGCGCTGGTCACGCACGACAAGCACTACGAGATGGAGCGCCACTCGGATCTCACGCAACCCGTCGTCGTCAAGATGGAGCCTAGCACTGGGCAAGCATACACCACGCTGCCCCCTTTTTTGAATTGAAATACTCCTTTTCGAAATTATCCTAGCGTTAGTGTGCTAAGCCAGAATAATTTCGAAAGGGAGTATTAGCAAGAAATGGAGAGAATAGTGCCAGCTTGGTAGAGAATGATGCAGTTGCATACCTCTATCGTTGTTTTGTTCTCATTGTTCGAAAGTAATGCATGCTATCTATATTTTATATGAATTAATTCACTGACCACATAGATTCAGGAATAAGTTCATATAAAGTAAGTGGATAACAATATTATATTGTATTAAAATACAAATTCTATTACATATACATATAAGTAGGTAATAAGTAACTATTGTAGGTAAAATTTTATATTTTTGTAGTTATAAATTATGCTGCGTTTTAAAGTTTTTGCAATAAATGTAAATATTTACTTATTTAAATATAATTAGATATAAACAAACGTGCCTCTTTAAAGTTTAATTTGTCAGTAGGTTTTCTGTAATTTATAAGCTATATACCTAATTATGATAATTTAGTAATTACGAATAGTAAGTACATACCTGCTACTCGTTAGGATTCTAGTAAGGGTGAGACGTTTTTAGAACCGAGTAGTGCGGCATTGTATCATTAGTTGGTCAAACAGAGGAACACGTCTGTGTAGGTGCCGTTAAGGCAGACTTATGTGTCCTGTCATGATGTATTAGTAGGTAGGTACATCAGAAGCCTATCGGAGTCATATATTTTATATAAAGATGTACATAGTATCTGACGCGACGTCAGATTGCATCACGTCAGAAAACGTGTACCGTCCGCGAGGCCTAAGCTGAGCTTTGCATTTGTGTGAGAATGAATGCAGACGCGTCCTTTGCTTGGTTTAAACCGTTTTATACTGCTTTTTGGCAATCGATTCTATGTGCACTCACACAAATACAAAGCTCAGCTTGCGCCTCGCCAGTTGTACTTTTACGTAACAAAGGTGTACGTCTTTATAAAGTCTATGATTCCGATAGGCTTCTGATGTAGGTACAGACGCCAGCACATAAAACTACTACAATCTGTCAAATTTCTTTAATAGATTTTCATCTTTATCGCGAAAGCATTAGGTTCAAGGTTGATTGGGAAAATTTCAAAGTTTCGGGTAGCTTGACCTGCTGGCGTCTATACCTACTGATGCATCACAACACGACACGTAAGTCTAGTATGAATCTGCCTTTACACTGCAATTCCTAAAGGTTCATTCTTATTAGCATCTTAACTAGGTAGCATTAACTATTCATTGAGTAAAATACTCGTATACTTCGCTTCTCGTGCATTCCTTGTGCCTTATCTTGACAGTGCCTGTTATCAAATTGTTATGCCAAGTAATATCGCTTTGATACTTGCATCTTTTACCTATAAGTTTTATGTTAAGTCAAATATTTAGATGTACACAAGTTTTTTCAGATCAAAGACTTGTCTGAAGTGAATAAAGATAGCTGATATCTATTTAGGTACTTGAAAGGAATTTACTGATCAAGTAAAGTCAACCAATTGTATGGTAAATTGATTTTTAATAACTTACCGATCAGGAAAGTCTTAAAAATTGGTATTAATCCGCGAACCACTTAAAGTTTCACTTATGATTGTTTTAAAGCCATTGCTAAAATTCGATACTTTTTATTTCCATGCAAAATTATTTTTTAGTAGTTTTTTTTTTAATTCTTCATCCCTGATTTCATTACGAATTCAGAATAAGGAACTTCTAATCCGTGACCCCAAATATGACATAAAATGTAAACACAGCTATAGATAGCTGAGGAAAGATAGATTTTAGCGTATTTTTTATGAAATCTTTGAACAGTTATTTCTCTTAAAGTGGTGACTTTTGGGGAAAGTGGTAGATCTTTTTTATTTTTCATCATCGGTACTTTGACACCTTTTCGGATTAGTACCCCCTTTCCCTTTCCTTGTAGATTTTATTCACTTCAGCCATTAGGGCCGTGTGCTCGACAATACAGGCAATTAGTACTAAACATAATTAAAACATCATTCTGTTTCTATCAACTTTAAACATATGACAGAAATACTATGATGTTTTTATTATGTTTTATATTACCTAATTGTATTTAGTAAATCGTCGCGCAAGCTACCCTAAGTGTATCGATTCTTTAATATTAGAAATAAGTTAGATAGTACTTTGTAAATAAGTTTTGAAAACGTGAACAGTTTGTGCCAAAAATTATGTAATAAGTCGCCCATTGAAACGGGCAGCATCCAACAGGTGCTTATTTAGATATCAAGTTTTAGGTATTTTAAATTAGTTTGGATTTTAATTCATTCTTATTTTTTATTTATTTTAGTCCCAAAACATCTTTTTTTCAACATCTTCAACAGAGAGACACCCGCCTTAGAATACGGCATTTCAAAGTATACATTTCATTCATAAATTATCGGTTATTGAGAAAGAGTAGATAATAGAAAAAAAATGACAACTCTAGAAATGAACCCAGTGATTAATTTGGGTAGGTATTTTTAATAATTCCCCGGCAGTATATAAATGCCCAAAATAATTAATCAGTCATCAAAATCACATACCTATTTGAATGTTTTTTTTTTCTATAGGTTTATCTCTTCACACATATCGATGGGTCCTATGTATAAGGGCTAAAGTGGCATTTTTGTAATTTCTAATGTGAACTAAATATCTATACAGTTAAAAGGTTCAAATCGGAAATTACTGAAATGCCAATTTGGCCCTTAATATACATAGGACCCATCGATATACACTTATAGCAGAGTAGAAATATAAGCTAAAGCAGTACCTCAACTTACTGTAATCGCCTGAATTGACACTCACACAGACACGCACTGTATATTGAGTATAATGCACTCTTTGTATGGGACTGTATCCCGAAAATACCTTAGAAGTCTTGTTGCAGTGCGTGTCTGTGTGAGTGTGTCAAATCGGACGATTGTAGGTAGTTGAAGTACTGCTTTTAGCTTATACGTGTTACATAATTCCCCTTAAAAAAGAAAATGTCATAAAATAAAAACATCACTGAAAAGCAATCCTGGAAACATAAAACTAAGAGTATACTACCCAGAAAGTTATTTACATTCTTACCTAATTTCCTCAGAGAGGTAAATGACAATAACCATAAAAGACTACTTGATTAATATTTTCTTGGGAATAGTGTAACACGTTGTAATTATATCTGTGCTTATAGTGTGACAGAAAAAGTTAATTTTCTGTGTACACCTCAATCACTTTATGACCGTTTGGTCCTCGTCCTTACCACTTAGCTCAGTCATGCTCCGGTTTACGCATAATTATATTATCATGCGTGCGTACGGCTTAACTTACCACGGACTGTGATCAATGAGTCAATGACTCGTCGAGGGCATCATTGCATTACTCAGTTGCGCTCAGGATTGTGCCTTTTTAGGGACGAAAGATAGTGAGGCCGACGGGGGCTCGGCTCTGTTAACCTTATAATTTGAATTTGAAACAGCGAATTATAAGGAAACCGAAGGCGAGCTCGTCGTATAGGTAGACTCCACCTATGTGGGCGTACCCTAACTACATTTATCGGTCCATAGCTGAAACTTAGACATTTAAACTTTCACAGTGAATGCTTTAAATATCCTTTAACAAACCTTTCATCTATTATCACGTGGTAGAAAATGAATAGCTAATGTTTTTTTTAAATATTTTTTAAGAAATAAAATAACTTGATTTAGGTAATTATTATTTCTAATTTTTGGGCTCAGTTATGATGAAATTTCATTTATAAAACTTGTAGGTAATATTTGACAAATAGTCACAACTATCCGATTTTATTGTTTTACCAAAGATACAATATGGTATTCTCATGAAAGGGACCAAAGCTTATTATAACAAAAATAAGAATATACTAACATTACACTCAGTTTAAAAAAATATATACCAGGGTATATTTATAGTTAAATAAAATATATTTTGACTTATTTTCTCCGCATGTGTATGCTTAGTTTAGTAGAGCATTTATACTAAGTTAATGTTAAGTTAAGAGAGCAATAAGCTGGATATTTTGTAATATTTAATTATAAGAAAGATGAGAAATTATAATACAAATGTGCTTAAAGTGAGTTTTTTATTTACTTATAAGAATACTTCTTTCTTTACATTCATAATTTCATATGTACACGCGTGTCAATACATAATATTATACAGCTTATTATTAATTGTATAGACTAATATTAACAAGGTTAATAATACATAACACAAATAATATTCCTAAAAAACGTGTACCAAAATAGTGAAATGATCTTGATAGATATAGCGCATAAATTTATTGCGCAAGCCTTCTCTTACCATGGGTGTCGTAGAAGGCGACTAAGCGATTCACTAGAGGATGGGCAGCAGCGTTCTCTGAGTACTTTAACAATCATACTGCGATTGCCAACCCGCCTGCCAAGCGTGGCGATTAAGGAACCCCCACCCACCCCCAAACATAGATAGCACAAAGAAAATCGATGTGTCGATGTTTGGGGGAGGCCTATGTCCAGCAGTGGACGTCTTTCGGCTGAATGAATGAAACGAATGTACTTTCTTAGTTAATCTAAGATATCACTGACATACCATGAAGGAAAACATCCTGAGGAAATCTGGACTTAATGGTCTGAAATCACCAATCCGCGGTGAGCAAACATGGCGATCAATGCCGTTTCCTTCTCTGTATGAGAAGAGGTCATTGCTCTGCAGTGGGACAGTTATAATTGTTATCATTATTAACTGATCATCTACCACGTTCGCCTTAACTTTGTAATATATCTTGCTCATCGCGTGACCGGTTTAATCGCGCCCGCGCGTTGCAATACTGTCAGTTGCTCTGCGTGTCTACCCTAACACCGTCCTGTCGTGCCCAAATACCGTCGCCACTAAAATGGTACTTCTTCTCAATTGCGTACAACACTAGGCTTAGGATCTGGTCGTCGGTGAGGCTGTCATAATGCACGTTGTAATTTAGTTCCTCTGTGGATGGTTCGCTCGTTTCTCGTTTCTCTCGCATACTCAGGAAGTTGTTAATGTAGTATTGTACTTCAGATCTGAAAATATAAGAATTATTCAACGTTGGAAACTTATACATAACGTCGCCTTAAGAGTGAAAGTGTAGTGTCTCGTGTAGTGCCGGACTTAAAGATTAGCACTACCCCATCTCTTCACGTGGGTGTCGCAAAAGGCGACTAAGGGATTCTCTAGAGGATGGGCAGCAGCGTTCTCTGAGTACTTTAACAACCATACTGCGATCGCCAACCCGCCTGCCAAGCGTGGTGATTACGGCAAACCTCCCCACTTTTGGGGGAGGCCTATGTCCAGCAGTGGACGTCTTTCAGCGGGATGGTGATGAAGAGTGGAAACCTCGGGAATGCAATTTGGTCGTTTTTAGGGTTCCGTACCCAAGGGTAAAACAGGACCCTATTACTAAGACTCCGCTGTCCGTCTGTCCTTCTGTCCGTCTGTCTGTCCGTCTGTCACCAGGCTGTATCTCATGAACCATGATAGTTAGACAGTTAAAATTTTCACAGATGATGTATTTCTGTTGCCGCTATAACAACAAATACTAAGAAACAGAATAAAATAAATATTTAAGGGGGGCTCCCATGCAACACGTGATTTTTTTGCCGTTTTTCTAGATAATAGTACGGAACCCTTCGTGCGCGAGTCCGACTCGCACTTGGCCGGTTTTTATTTTATCACGACTTAATAATTATAAAAGAGCCGCTCTATGCGAAGCTATTTTGTAGGCACTGAAATTATGCCTTTATTGGGTATATAAATTATGCCTTTATTGGGTATATAAATTATGCCTTTATTGGGTATATAAATTATGCCTTTATTGGGTATATAAAATTCGTAATAAATATAGTTGACTAGCTTTTGCCCACGAATTATTGAACGTGAAAGCCCATAGGAACCGTGCAATGACCAAATGCATTCCCAAGGTTTTCACCTAAGGCGACAATAAGGAGATTAGGGGGTAAGTAGGGCTAAATTTATATCGGGTTCCATAATTATTATAATATTGTTAAAACGATATTATAATATTGTTACTAGTCGAATCGCGAAATGCTCTCGATATCACGATTGCACAGTGTATTCGAAGACACCTCACTAATATCTTAACATACACTTATACACCATGTTTATATGTAGACGAGGTAAACAATAAAGTACCCGACTACATTAAAAATTACCATTATTTATTACAAAGAGGCAAAGAAAGGGCACGATTGTTGAAAATAAAAACCGATAAAAATGGAGGAGATACCCGGTTCAAGTTTTTGGAGGAGGCTTATTCTGTCCTTGTCCTTGGGTGCCTTTCCACCAGAGATGTGCTATGCAACGTTGCTATGGATGCGTTTGATATCATATTCATTGGTCCACATAGCATAGCACTGGTGGAAACTGATTCAACGAAGCTACGTTTTTTATATGGAAGGATGTGTGATGTGGATGCGTGCTAAGGATGCGAGCTATGGATGCGTGCTGTGGATGGTCGTGAGTGGTGTAGTTATGCTCGCCGCTCCCCGTGCCTTCCTTATTGTCAATACGTTGCATAGCTCGAGATGCGCATCTTCCTCGCACAGCTACATAGCTTAGCATCAGTGGAAACGGTCACATAGTTTCGTAGCTTAGCTTTTACATTCTCGCAGAATAGCTGCATGGCACATCTCTGGTGGAAAGGCACCCTAAGAATGGGCCATGTCTAGACATGTATTAAATTGCCAAGACACTTATTACTGTAAAATAACAAGAACAATACTTACACGGGGTACAGCAGTATCAAACAATTATTGAATATGATTTGATCATCAAACTTCTTCTTTAAAAACTGTATATTTTCGTCTATCACGTTCAGAGCGACATGTAGCCAGTACTTATGTCGCCTCAATTTATTTAACACACTGTTTATCAGCGCTGTCTGTCTGCCATTATTGAAGGCAGGTAGCTCGTTGAGAGACGACGATATTAGTATTGCTATGTCTCTGCCGCATACTTTGTCGCCAAAACTGCTGATGTAACTGGAATAAATATAGCTATTAAAGTTACAGTCTCGAACAGCTTATGAGGTTCTTTCAGCAAAGTTACTGCTGCGTCGATCAATCAATTTACGGGGTTAAGCAGTGCATTTAGAGGTCAATATTTAGACGGGTGTCTGTTTTACGTATACATCTGTTTTACGGTGGTAACTTTGCGGTGCCATTTCTGATGTTTCTAGTACTCCAACCTCAGTTGTTCCTGAAGTATTGATATTGATCCTTACGGGAAATAGAATCGATTGGTATCATAAAAATGTTTTGAGAGACGTGCCCATATCTCGCGGACTGTATTTTTTTTTAACTGTGATCCCCATTCGAAATGTTTTCAAAAAATATGAACCGTCTCCTAAGATCGTTTTCCTGTAATTACAATGGTTAAGGTAGCTGCCCTTCACGCCCCATCTCAAATTACCACCCTGTATACATTGGGAATTTAAGATGCCTCTGGGTCGTCATGAGGGCCGGTTGTAATATCTATGACAGTTGTCATGGGGAGTCTAAGGGCCCATGCACACGGCGCCTTTTCCACGCGCCGTCGACGCGCGTTTCCGTCAAACTCCATACATAAAAAATCACAATGAAGTTTTTTAAGTATGAAGTATGACAGAAACGCTCGTAGACGGCGCGTAAAAAAGACGTGGTGTGCATAGGCTCTCAATCCCGAAAATCGGTTGTGGAAAGAGAATCAGAAAATGAACTGTAATTTTAGCACACAATCTACCAACACTCAGATGGATATTAACGCTCCCAAAAATTAATGTCTACAACAGCATTAGTTCAATATAAAACACACCACTCACTTGTTGAACACCTTGGTAGAAGATACTAAGTGATTCAGACTAAAGCATTGTTTCTTTGCTGACTCTATTTTAGTAAGGCGGTTCAGCATTTTCTTCTTGTGTATAACTAGTAGCAGAATCTGGAGAAAGAACACGAAAGTTAAGACGAATTTATAATGAGATGTGAACAAGAGTTTCAACAAAGAATGTACTAGCCTTCTTGCTTTTCTAAGGTGTTATTCTTCTTCTACCGTGTCGGCACGGGCTATACAAGAATAGCTCATGCCGTGGTGTTAAGATTAGCCAGTCAGCAAGGTTGGTAGCGGGGCTGACTGCCCAGGGTGCGCCGGACGTACTTAAGTATCGTCACTCGTGGAGACTCTTATTATGCACCCCGGTGTGAGTTATTGATGAAACGGGAAAAATAAGGCTTTGAGGTTTCTTCCCTCAATGGACGTATTTATGATTAATTACGGTTTACTCACGTGCATTTTTCGGGATTCAGGTCGTCATGATTAAGGGCTCCGTTTGGTCCGAAACTAGTCGGGCAGTCGGGAAAAATGCACGTGAGTAAACCGTAATTAATCATAAATATGAATTTGTCTCACGAAAGTTATAATACTCAATGGACGTAATTCTAAACTAATGTTACAGAAACTATAGGATTATGTTGTATCAATAATTCATATATTTCTCACCCTAGGATTCGTAGACAATACTTGATATTCTTTTAAATTTCTGAGTTCATCCAGACGCTCGCGTACAGTTTCTGGTCTCATGCAGTATACTTTGAGACATCGCCTTTGTGCTTCTACTGATATTCTGTACTCCTGAAATTTAAGAACTGTAAACCTAAACCTCCTTTAGAATCAAATAAAAAAAAGCAAAATATGTTTTGACATGATAAAAAAAGTTTAAACATCAAAACGGAGTGCCCAATTACTATTGGAGAGATTAAATCACTTGACTAACATTTGATTATTGTTTATTAGGTCTTTGACTCAATTGCATTTTTGAAGTATTACCTCTAGTATATCCCGAACTTGTAATATAGCATTATAATTATTCTTCAATATAGCAGGTTCTGTTTTCAAAACTTCGCGAATATCCATGCCAGCCAAAGTGCCAACATTTTCTAATATAAGTTTTGTATGCAGAGGATCTGTGGCTATGACAAAGCCATTCCTTCTTATCCCTGCTTTATCAAACTTTAATTCATTCTGGGCTATGTTTATTGCTTCTTGAATATCAGACATAGGCTTGTGTCTGAGAGGCAGGTAATTTTTACAATACTTTTGGAATTCTTCTGATGATACTGATAGCTTCCAATGTAGAAATCTTTCAAGCACATTTGTGCGTACTGTTACTGAAAATCATATTTTATTTGTACTAAGTACTTAGGTAATGAATTTAAGTACTAAGTCTAGACAAATATACACGAATATTACAAAAAACTGATGTTCAAACACAGGGCCGTCTCTAGATTATCCGGCGCTGGGGTGCGAACCCGGATGATGCGCCTCCTGGTTACAGCATGCCCCCCCTCCCCTCTCATTAGTGCTGTGTGTAGCAACTATTATATGTGGCCTGTGAATGTGGGTAAGTTTGAACTGAGTAAAATAATTTCTCGGGCCTCGGCGCCGTCAAGGCCTCAGCAACTGCCTTTCTTAGAGGCCGGCGCGGCGGTCTCTGCGCCCCTTATGCCTCGGCGCCCTGGTGCTCTGCAGCTGCACCCCTTGGACCAGTAGAGACAGCCCTATTTAAACATTTTCTATCTTTTCGAAAAATAATTATAATTTGTTTCATTCAGAAGTTTGTGGTAAAATGGTACCATTTTACACTAAGTATATTTTGTATAGATAAGATAAGGTTTGTGAACTACTTAATGAAGTCCATCTCCTTCTAACTGTAAGAAATGTATGGTAAATTAACTTACCTATACATGTTGTAGTATCAGAGAAATGTTGTAAACTCTTACAACTGGCAGGCCATTCTTGGAACTTGTCTAAAATAACTTGTTCTAATTTGAAGTCTTTTGGAAGTAAGCCTTCCTTTTTTAAACGAGCTATTGTTCGTGACTTTACAAGTGTGTGGTATCTGAAAGCAAAATTTTATAAAAACTTAGCATATTCAATCTTTGAAGTTTTGACTATCAGTCTTTTGTAACTTTTGTAAGTAAATGACAACTAACTCTGTTACTTGGTTTTGTGTGCTCTTAACTTATATCATCTGCCTGTACCATCATGTGAGACTAGAGTTAAATGCAACCAAGTCAAATAATGATAATTAAACTCTCAATCACCATAATTATAGACACAATAGATAAGACAATTAAGTGTCCTCCTGGGACGACGGGCAGTATGCAACCGGTTAAAATAAACATTGTTAGCAAAATATAATACCTGTTTTCAAGTACATTGAAATAATACTCACTTTATTATATGTTTTGCAGAAACACTTTTGAATCCACACTCTTTTAATATTTCTCCATAGTTGTCCATAGTGATTGGGTTCATGCTAAATACATGGAGGTTATTGCAGGCCTCTTTAGGTGTGATGCCAAACTTTTGTAATATTTGCAGCGTGCACTGCAACCGGTCATGAGTTATCTCATCTATGTGTGGGTGTCTCTTCTTTAAGACTGGTAGGTAGTCTTCAGGTATTGATTCACCTGTATCATGTACATACAACATCATTATAATTTTGTTCCTAATAGTTCTATGCATATATGTAGATCTTCAGGAGTGACAAAATGAACAGTAAGTAAGCATGAAAACATGGGAGCTGTACTTGAAGCAATTAGAATAACCACATAATGAAAAAGAATTTAAATTACACAGTAATTAAGTTGCTTAAATTTAACGACACCGAGACCGGAAAATACGGCGCTATTGCCTTGAGTTGTTTATGTAATGAATTTAAATGTTTCAGGCTCATATTTTTTTCTTAAAGCTGTTGTCACAATAATCTTTCTAATAATAGGATCGTAATAATTGTATCACCTGTAGTTTTCTTGTAGAAATCAAAAAACGGCATGCTGTGATAGTATGTTCCCCGTGTAACTTTAGAAAAATAAGTTAAATGTAAACTGCCGCCACTCAAACATCTTATACTTTTAATATACGACCGCATTGTACAAACTGAAACTGGTTTTTATTCTTAATATTTTAGTTTTATTTTACGTTTTGCGAATGTAAATAATAACAAACGAACACACCAATTCTTTCTTGTCAGAAATGACAGGTTTAAAATTAATGTCAATTATGTCATGGGTGACTTTGACACTTACTTAAGCGCTAAATTCACGAACAAGTTTTGTTGGGCAAGTAGCTGTTGCAGTACAATACTTGTTTCGTATTTGCAGAAGTTGACTAGCTACGGGTGTGCCCACAGATTGAAAATGAACTACGCGAGCAACGGAATGCAATAACTTGAGCATTTTATTTTTAGCATTCCAACACCTATGTTCTAGTGTGGTCTCGGCGTATAGTGCATAAACGGCTTGCAAGAGACAAGAGTTGTCACCACAGAGTATTTAAATTTAGTTGTCACTGTGACATTGGAACCTTCAAAAGAAATGTCAATGTCAGTGTCAAATTCAAATCGTCAGATTTTTCGCACATTCTCAAAGGATTTGGTAGATTTAATTCTACAAGTGGAAATTGGAAATTATAAATAATCAATTCAATAAGAATTGAACTGTTCAGACTTGTATGATAATTTACAAAATAATAAACAAATAAATACATGAGAAGGATAAATTGAATTAATGTTTCAAAATAAAGGATAAAAAAACCTGTGAATATAATGGTTAGTTTTTGTAAATATTTCGATGTTTCTATTTTTATAACTGACTCATTCTAATAACGACACAATTACAATTTTTAGATGGATTGGGCAGCAGTTAAAAATCACTTTAAGCAAACTTGGTTAACTACTGTTCTGAGTCTTATTTTATTCTCTGGTGTCACATACTTTTTGTTATGGGCAGAGGTAAGCAACTCATTACAAAAACAGCGTAGTAAGTACATAATTTTCAATATTAATGACCCAAAGTGTATTTATGCATTTGATGTTGGAATTTCCAGAGCCAAACAATTCAAAGTAACCTGCTGCTTGAGGAGCTGGTGTCAGCAGCTGAGGCTATAGACGTTCATACAGGTGATGAGGCGGCGCGCTTTGAAGGCCGGGTTGTGCACATTGTGGGCCCCCTGAGAACACTGGAGCCAATATCTGAGCCTGACTATAATATACAAGTACAAGCTGTTAAATTGAGAAAAAGAGTACAAATGTATCAGTGGATTGAAGAAACTACGTAAGTTTGAATGTGAAACATATTCATAATGGATGTACAGTTTGCTTTATATTCTTTTTAACAAACAAGTAATTAATCTGTCCACCTCCCAGGAGCAGTACTCCTTGAACACATCCAATGATTTTCACATTATAATTTTTATTACAACTTAGGTTATAAACCAGCCTAAAAATCTTCCAGATAGAATGTGTCCGAAGCATGTTTGATGGGATTAACCCATCAAACATGCATGCTGAATAGTGTGAAATGCTGCCACGTCAAACCATACTATTTGATTAACATGCTTTTGTATGAATATAAAACAGTATCAAAAATCTTACCAGTTTTGTTATGATTCACATGAACATCCACTTGATGAATCAAAAATAATTGTATTTTTCAAAATATACTTTAATCTTTTTAGAGAACAAGAGAACTTTTTAAGTGAGCCTGCTGATGAGTCTCGGAAGACATACTGGTACCATAAAGACTGGCAAGACTATGTGGTGGACTCATCACTGTTCTACATCAGACCTGGACATCAAAACCCAGCCTCCATGCCAATGTTCAGTGAAACACATATTGCTGAAAATGTTAAGATTGGATGGCTGTACTTAGGTAGGTTTATCTCATAGTTTTATGTTAATATTTATTCAGCTATCATAGAAGATATTGAAGTATCTATGTTACGTTATGTTTTATGATATGGAAGTAAGGGACTGTCCACATCTCCACGTCACGACGTCGTCAACGTGGAACGGTGCGGTAATGCCGCATGGTGCGTTGACATAACGTGCAAATTTACGTTACAGTATCGAAAAATGCACATCAAGATCATTGTTAGATTTATCGTTGACCATGTAGATCCTGAATTTTACTAAGAGAAACAGTAAGGTATGGTTTTACAGCATTGGAGCACATAGAAGGCGACTAAGTCGCGGGCGTGGAGAGCGCGGGCGGAGCGCATATACGTGTGCGCTTGCGGCTAGAGGCAGAACGCGTTATTATACGGTAACGTTTTGCACGTTATTTCTACGCATCGTGCCGCTTTACCGCACCGTTCCACGTTGACGACGTCGTGACGTGGAGATGTGGACGGGCCCTAACACTGGCAATTTATAAGATAATATAAAAAAAATCTTGAATTTAAAAGAGTTAATTAATTAATAAAGTTATTGTGGCATAAATATTTTAAATAAACCTATCCCCTTTTATTTATTTGTATCACAAATTAAAAATGTGTTAGTTTTTGGAGACACTTTGTAGTCATTTTCAATTTCAAAACTCATTTTATTAAAAATAGACTAGAATTACTTAGTTCCTTTTGAATGTCAATGTTACATAAGACAGCCCTCAAAAATAACCACCCTTCACTGCTTCCTAGTGTTTATACTGTGCAGAAGTAATTGTGCAACAAACTCCCCAGCAACAAATTTTGCCTGTAATATCCAAAAGTATAAGCAGTGGTGTACTTATACGGGGTGCAAGTGTGATCCATGCACTAATGCAGTCGTCACACCGTCGGCGAGGAAGCGACTAACTATCGGCTATTTTCTCGCTCAAGAAACGTACAATAGATATACATTCCGTGTAAACAAAAGAGATGCATATATTAATAGTTGATTGCTGACTGTTTGTTTGTCGCTGAGCGACAAGAGCTATCACCGATAATACTCGCTCAGCGATGTTCTCTTGGCGGTAAAATCTCACGCCGAGAAACCAAACAGCGGTCATTTGCGAGTGGTGCGAGTTATCACCCGCCGCACTCGAACTCGCTTATAGCCCAGCGACAAAACTATCGGAACTACACACTCGCTTCTCGCTGCTCGCCAACTCGTTTCTAGTTTCTAGCTCTATTCGCTTCCTCGGTCATCGTCGGCGGTGGGACAAGTGCCTAAACCACATTAGCTATTGTTAAAGCAAAAGGACTATGTTAATATATTAGAATGTGAGATTCTGTAGTTTCTACCTACCCCAATGGGAAAAAAATGTGTTATCTACACAATACATGTATTTTTTCAGGTATTGATATCAAGCGCAAAGTGAATGATTACTATGAAATATGGTCTGACTCAAGACCGGAGCGTAGTGATATCAAACTACATTCGGGTTTCTACTACCATGGTGAGAGTGCTTTGGAACACGAGATAGGTGACCTTCGCATACATTTCTCTTATGCAGGCCGTGAAGATGATATTGTAAGTTTAATTTTAATGCAATTTCTTTCATCAAATTAAATGTGGCTTTGTGTAATGGTCTTCCAAATTAATATGAGGTTCTGGGGTATGTTTTGCTCTTTAAGAGATCAAACAGGACAGAAAGGATTTTTTTCAGATTGGGGTAATCTAAGGGCATTTTTACTGTCATGTGGGTTCGTGCCCGCATGCGTGCGTCACGCGCACCCGTAGCGCCTGAATTTCACCTTTTCATACATGTATTTATTATGATGCGTGAAACACGCACGAAAAGGTGAACTGCGAGTGCCACGCATGCAGGTGACGCACGCACGCGGGCACGAACCCGCATGGCAGTAAAAAGGCCCTAATAGCAAGGCAAAATGAATGAAAAAAAACTTAAATGTTTTTTTTGTAGTTTTCTGCATCATAAATCTACATGAGCCTTTTCTGTTTCAGTATACAGCAGTAGGTGTAGTAGAAGGTGGTACCCTACAGGCTTACAGTCCAACAAAATTTCCTGCTGCCGACCCTATTTGTCTCCTCCGCAAAGGCTCGTACAGTTTAAAGCAACTCCATGATTTAGAGAGACGGGATGCAAATCTGCACACATGGAAATATCGTCTCTTGGGATTTGTACAAGTTTTTGCGTCAGCAATGACTCTACATCCTGATTGGGTGACACTATGTGAGTGAATGTTCAATGCAATGTAATAGGGACTCGTACTCGTAAACCCAACCGACCCGCTTTCTATAAGGCGGTGGCTTCAGCAGCATTTTCTAGTCTGCGCTGTCTGGAGCGTCCTTGATTCGCCTCGAAACATTTATCAATCTAGACCCCTAAACCTTTTGCAGAAATATGTACCTTATCACGATTAAATAGAATTTGTATTTGATTGCTGCCACTCTCGTCTTGTTGCCAATATGAGCTGAAACTTACGTAGATGTGTAGACATGTTTTGTTGTTTTCAGTTCTGCAATGCCAGTGGATATCAAGTAATTTAAGACGCTGCACGAGATTTTGGGTGAACTTGGTCCTGTCATTTTCGTATACGCTGTTCATCATAGCTTTACCTTGGTAATTATTCAATAGAATTAATTAAATACTTCTTTTTTGCAATTCCTAATATACCTATGTAGTTCAATTCTATTAAGCTATTTATTACTGTCAATATACATTATTTTATGTTACTATGATAAAAGTAGACATACAAAATAAATAAATAACCATTTTACAACATGTTATGAATGTTATAGGTTGGTCCAAAAGCCATTGTTTGGTGCCATGGTGTTAGGAGGCGCGATGGTGCCTCTCCTGCACTACTCGACGTTGCTAACGCGACGCGACGGAACGCCGGAGCCTCCGCCGTACAACAGGTGGAACAACAACCCGCATTGAACGAAACACTGGGCTTACCATGAACTTGAAATCCACTCAGTTCAGACTTCGGGTACAGCCTAGAGAGAATATCTGGCTCATTTCGGCTGTGCTCAAATCGAGATTTAAGCAAATAGCCCGTATTATATTTTCTTATTTATTTATCCACGTAGGAGATAGTATAAGAACCCAGCCAACTTGGAGCTGGAGTCGCGCTGAGCTTTCGTACGTTACTATTATGTTATTTAACGTAGTTAAGTGGTCAGAGTGTCTCTTGCTCTTTCTAAGCTGTGGTTCAGGCATAAAGAACTGCCTAGCATGACATACAATTTTGTTTAATTTCCGAAACTGACAGAGATGGATTTTAAAGTGAAAATGGTAGAGCCTGGACTGTTTGGATTTTATTTTAACCATTTTAAATGGAAGGTGAAGCTGGCAGAGTGCTGAAGTGGCACATACTGAGAGCGTGTTTGTGGAATATAAATTATTATCAGGCGTATTGAGTTGAGTAAGGTGTTGGGAAATGTTTTTTATTTATTAATAACGCTAGCAGTGATAGCCTAGCGGTTAAACGCTGGCCTTTCACGCGAGAGGGTCTGAGTTCGATCCTGGCCTTCACCGTTGACTTTTCGAATTAATGTGCGGATCTTGATTATTACTTGCGTACGGTGAAGGAAAACAGCAAATCTGAGCGGGACTAAAAAAACACTGTTCTCGATGATGTGTGTAGTCCGTCAACCCGCACCAAGTCAGCGTGGTAGACTAACCGCCATTTTCAATATCCTATCTATCGGCGGTTTGCCTTACTACAGATAGAAATTTGACATTACTTCTATGGAGCTTATGTCAAATTTCTATCTCTAGTAGGCGAAACCGCCGATAGATAGGTTATTGAAAACGGCCGTAAGTCCTAAACTCTTAATTTTGAGAAGAGGCCCGTGCCCAGCAGTGGGATAGTTTTGGGCTGATTGTATTTATGTATGTTATAAACGGCTTTACTCACGTTCATTTTCGGGTATGATCGAACATTTAAGTTCGCGATATAATTGCGTGAAGAGCTCATGAATAAGGGCTCTGTACGAGCCCTAAACTTTTCGGGCTTATCCGAAATATGTACGTAAATAAAACCGTTTACTAATTAATAGACGTTTACCCGTAATTAAACGAGAAATCATTACACAGTATAACATATAAAATTAATTAGTTGCTATTATAAAATAACTTGTACCTTATTTTAGCAACTAAATAATTTTATATTGAACCGCGCCGCTCTAACATTCTGTCAGTAACGTACTTAATATTTTTTAAAGTCCTTTTGGCGGCCAATATTTTGAATAATATTAATAATGGGATCCCATTTATGTCTGGTCTGAATATTTTTAACTAGAAGTACGATAAATGATATAAGTAGACTGATTGTACTTAAAGAAAATGAATATTGTTAGCCGTACAAAATAGAGACACCCTAATGAAAAGATTTTATTTCTAAAGTATTTTTTTGGTAAAAAAAGTGTTTCCTATGACCTAGTTATTTTGCTATAAAGTCAATTTTTGTATATTTTTCCCTAAAGCGAAGTAAAATATAAACTTAATAATAATATTAACAGTGGTATACTTAATACAATTGTAATATAGCAATAAATAATCTCAAAAATCATGAATAATATATAACGGATAGTAACTATCGTATTATTTATTAGTAAGTATAAGTTAACAAATCCAACGTATATTTAGTGTGACGAACCCTTATGTGATAGATTGTAAAAAGTTAAATATTTACTATCACTATAACTTCATACAGGCCGACAGCGTGAATGAATGTTTACGTCCCGAGTTGCTATACTGCAGCTTGGGGCTTTAAATTCGGGCTGTCGCGTTCTTATCGAATCTATTTTTTTATTAACTTGTGTCGATAGTTACTTAAAATATCAAACGTCTGTGAGTAAATATCCAAGGCGATGGACTACTTTATGGAGTGGGGGTAGTTACGCTTTGCTATCACAGTTTTGTTTTTTTTGTATTTATTTGGTTTATCTACCAAATAAGTCCAGTCGAAGTCTCAAAAAAAGGTTTTACCTTGCAAAAAGTTCTGAATGTTGGATATGTAACACATCGATCTATTTCAAAAAATTGCAAGTTTTTAAAAATCAACCTGGTGCACCAAAATATTCAAGGAATGTTTAGTAAAGACCTTGAAATTGAATTGTTTATGAACAGCAACAACATTGACATTTTCTGTATTAACGAACATTGGTTAAAAAGCTATCAGTTCATATTCAATTTCAATAATCACCAAGTTGGTAGTTCGTTCAGCAGAGAAAATGCTATACATGGTGGCTCATTAATTTTATTAAATAAACAGCTTAAATATAAAGAACGTAAGGATATCGTGAGCCTCTCTGTTGAGCGGACAATTGAAATAGCCTGTGTGGAGCTGGAGCGGTTTGTTGTATTGAGTGTGTTCAGACCACCATCATCATTATATGATTGCTTTGAGAATAGTATGGATCAGGTGTTGCAAAAAATTTGCAAACTAAATAAAAACGTAATTGTATGTGGTGACTTCAATGTAAATTTGTTGGAAGATACTTCCATGTGTCTTAAAATTAAAAATTTGTTTAGATCATATAATCTTGAAAATCTTTTTTTGGAGCCTACGAGGATAACTGCCACTTCAGCTACTTGTCTGGACAATATATTTACAGATATTGTACCTAATAGTAAACAGATAATAAATCAACTTAACTCTGATCATTGTGGACAGTTGATAACATTTCTTAAGGAAGACAAGAAAGTGGTAAAAAAGGATATTACTGTAGTGCCTAAAACTGTGGGTCGCTTGGAAGGATTTAAAAATAAACTTATTAGCAAATTGCCTTACTTGTGTTATAGTGACGATCCTAACCAGTTGTACAATACATTTTTTAACATGTTTTGTACAGAATTTAATTCCATTTTTATTCCCAAGAAGATCTCAGTTAAAGGTACTGCAACCTTCAGTGAATGGGCAACTATAGGTATACATAAAAGTCGAAAAAGACTTTATGAGTTGTATGAAGAAAAAAACTATAACAATAGTGAAGAATTTTGTCAGTACGTTAGAGATTATTCAAAATTATTTAAAAGAATTTGTCTTGTAGCCAAAATTCAATATTTAAGTTCAAAAATTAAGAATAGTAATAACAAAATTAAAATGACTTGGGATATAATCAACAATGAGACTGGAAGAGTCAGGAATCGAAGTAGTGACTACAGCCTTACTATTGATAATAAGACGATTAAATCAGACTTAGAAGTTGCCACAGCTTTTGAACACTTCTTCGCGGACATTCCAGTCTCAACTACGAAATCCCTGAAGTCATCCCCCACTGTTGCGGAATCCCTATTAAAAGAAAATGTTAATGTGTGTAACGATGAATTAAATTTCCGATATGTAAGTGGTAAAGATATTGTAAAAACTTTCAATACCCTTAATGTCAAAAAGACCGCCGATCTTTGGGGTAACTCCGTTGAGGTTACGAAATCTATTATAAACATAATAGCACCTGAGTTAGCTGTAATTTTCAATAAATGTATTGACGGTGGTGTATTTCCTGACTTAATGAAAGATAGTAAGATTATACCTTTATTTAAATCAGGTAGCACATCTGACCCCACAAACTTTAGACCTATTTCTGTGCTACCCACCTTTAGTAAAATATTTGAAAAATTAATCCTTAATCAGTTGCAAACCCACTTTAATAAAAATAAGTTATTACATAGGAAACAATTTGGTTTCACAAGAGGTCGCTCTACAACTGATGCTGGTGTTGAGCTTTTAGGTAATATTTTCAATGCCTGGGAGGATTCACATGATGCCTTAGGCATCTTTTGTGACTTGTCTAAGGCATTTGATTGCGTTTTTCACGAGACATTGGTCAGGAAACTACATCACTACGGAGTTAGAAACACCGCTCTGGATCTTCTTATTTCGTATTTGGGTAATAGGATCCAGAGAGTGGACGTTAATGGGAAGAGATCTCCGGGGTCTGTGGTGACAATGGGTGTTCCACAAGGCTCAATTCTTGGCCCATTCCTGTTTCTCGTTTATATTAATGACCTACCTTATCTCATAAAAGATAATCAAGAGATTGTGTTGTTCGCAGATGACACATCACTGTTATTCAAACTTAAACGGCAGCAGCCGGTTACTGTCGATGTTAATAACGCTCTCTCTGAAGTAGTGCACTGGTTTAATGTTAACAATTTACTTTTGAACGAGAAAAAGACTAAATGTATTAGATTTTTGACACCTAATGTTAAGCAGGTGAAAACCAGTGTAATAATAAATGGAGCCGAGTTGGATCTTGTGGACACCACTACGTTCTTGGGTATAACTTTAGACTCGAAACTGCAGTGGGGCCCACATATAAATAAATTGTCGAAGAGACTCAGTTCTGCAGCTTACGCGGTCTATAAGATACGCCAGCTAACTGATGTAGAGACAGCCAGATTGGTATATTTTAGTTACTTCCATAGTGTTATGTCGTACGGCATTTTGTTGTGGGGAAATGCCGCCGACATTCAAACTATCTTTGTTTTGCAGAAGAGAGCTATTCGAGCAATTTATAACCTTAGCTTTAGGCATTCACTGAGGGATAAATTTAAAGAAATTAATATAATGACGGTCGCATCTCAATATATTTATGAAAATTTGATGTCTTCTAGGGCTTTCAATACCGGTATTCCGGGATCCCGTAATACCGTAATCACGGATATATATTGGTCTTTTTTTAATCACGGTATTGACGAGCCAATACCGTGATTACGGTATTACGAATATTAATATATATTATTGCGGTTTGTTGTAATAAGTAGTAGGACATTGTATTAAATGTGATATAATTTACGATGTGATGTTACTCTAATACTTGTTTTCGGCATTTTTTTCAATTGGACTGCTCTATATGGTCCTTGCGGACCCCTCCTACGTAACCGGGCAGTTATTGGCGAGACCTGAATGGTCTCTAGCCAATGGTAGGGAAATAAAACACTTAACCTAAGCTAACTACTCATACTACACTAACATCATGACTACCTGCAACAGCAGCACGAAGGGCGACCCCTAGCGGGACTCGGACCTCCGCTTAGGGCGTTGCTGACGGGGGCTTGAGGGAGAGACAGCTAGATGAGGGCTGAATTATTGGTGTGACTGGAGTCTGAAGAGACGACCGGTTCTACGACGGGAGAGCTCGGTGGATCGTGACCGGCGACGGTGGGACGTCGCGACGGGCCTTGCCGGCGAAGACGCTCAGCCGGACGGCGGCGGACACTGTGTACGACGCCTCCTGGAGGAGGGTAATTTCGTCATCGGACTCTAAAAGTGTGTGCCTGAGACGGCGTACTTTACTGATGAAATAGGGAATGTACTCAGCCGTTGCGGCGACTAGGGTGTGATGAGCTCGAGTCGGTCTGGCACGTTGAATTGGTACAGTTTGTATAATAAACCGTTGTGCCAGACCTTGTCGAAGGCTTTCGCTACGTCGAAGAATAGCATGCCCGTTTTGTACGAGTGCATGAAGCGGGAGCAAATGTTTTCGACAATGCGGTGCAATGGCCGAATGCAACAGTGCTGGGTTCGAAAACCGAACTGTTCGTCGGGGAAGAGTTTACGGGAGTCAGCGAAATCCTTTAAACGGTTATATGTTTTGGTCAGCGCAAGCGCCCGCTCTTATCTCTAGCTCACCCTCCCGCGCCCCGGCTAAGCTGATTCCTGAAATCGCCGTACTTTACGTTATATAATCTATGTGAAATGTCTACGTGCAAAATGACTAGATTTAGTCCTATAATCAATCAATCCCAAATTGTTATACTAATAAGAGGAGAGGAGAAGAGAAGTGGAATAAACTGGTAACCCTGTGGTACCCTAGAGAGGGAAAGAGAAAAAAAGGAAAACCACTTCAGCGTGGGAAGATGAAATAGTGAAAACGGCTGGAAAAACCTGGACTAGACTAGCATGGAATAGGGAAAATTGGAAAAGCTTGGAAGAGGCCTTTGCCAAGGGGCACAGAAAATGTAAACTGAAAATATGATTTTTAAAATTTGTTAAGTAATCTGTTTTTTTTTTCTGAAAAAAGGCTATAATTAAATAACATACTATTATATGAGACTTTTGTATTATTATTTTCAGAAAGTAACCATAATAAACACGTATTTTAATGTTTTTATTAATGTCCTAATTGAACTTGTGTTCAATACCGTGATCACGTGATCACGGTATTGATCACACTAATACCGGTATTGATACCGCTATTGAAAAAATCCGGTATTTGAAAGCCCTAATGTTAAGAAAAATATTAGTTTGTTCTCTAAGAACAGCGACATTCATAGCGTCAATACTAGAAATAAAAATAAACTCATACTACCAATGACTAGGCTCCAAAAAATTAGTAATTCATTTAGGTGCCAAAGTATACGTTTCTACAACAAGATTCCAAGCAATATTCAGGAATTAAGTCTCAATAAATTTAAGTCCTTCATAAAACAGAAACTTTGTAATAAGGGTTTCTATAAAGTTAAAGATTATATGGACGATAAAAATGCTTGGAATTGAGCCGCTCGCTCTTATCATAGAGATATCATTGAAATCATTGAAATTATTTCATATATTTTTTTGTTTTTTTCTATTTTTGACATTCTGCATGATGATTTATTGATAATTATTATTATTGAATTATTATTATTGAATTATTATTTTTTACCTTGACATTTTGTCGACTATTATTATTAATATGTCGTTTGTTTTATATTATTTTTTATTTTATTAAATTGTGAATGTGAGTACTATGTAGGCTAGCTTTATACATAAATTTCGTAGAACTGTTTGGCGGTTTGAGTATTTTTTTTGTGACCTACGCAAATGTCCGGCTGATTGGTGTCGTCGTGCGTCGGGTCGTTGAGCTCCCTAAAATAAGGTTGAGCTACACGATGGCTGATGCATGCGTGCCGTCAGTTGGGACAGGTCAACTCAAACCTGCTATGGCTCTTTCCTCAAAAGGCCATTCCAAACGTTGCCCTACATTGTTACACTCGCATAGTTTTTATACCACAATGTCTGGACTTTAAAAGAGACGTTGACCTCTGAGTTTGTTTCGGCTTTTCTTCTCAGAGCGAGTCAGATAGGAAATGCCGGCGCCATCTAGTCTTAAAAAAAAACTTACATTGACTTGTAAAAGTGTCTGTAACAGATTTATTTACAGAAATAAATATCATTTATCATGAGTTAAGTTTTTTCTAATAATTTAATTTCACTACATTCCGTACACTATAAGGTAGAGAAAAAAAAACGCTTTAGACAAGAATTGTAGGGAATTTAATTATCTGAAAATAAACCTGAGCAATTTTTAGTGTTAAACCCATAGACAAAGAGTTATTTAATGAAACCTCATTTTTAGGGTTTTAATCCAAGATGACGGAGCGCGCAGAGCTCACGCAAGAGTGAAAACTTGAAATTTTCATTAGAACACCTAAACATAACACATAACTAAATTTCAGAACTACCCGACTTTTTGCAAGTTGAAAATACTACCCGGCGACTGGCTAAATTGCTTTATTGGTAATGTATGGGATTAGGGCGAAGTAGGTGGCCTTTGTGGTTGTGGGTATGCCCGTGAGACCTTTCATTATTATGCTCAGGATATTCATCTATTTCACAAAAGAATTCGCGCCTATTCGTCATATGCATCGATGCACCACTGTCTAACATCCATATTTATCATTTTTGCTCTGTAAATGCAAACGCCGTTCGGCACTAAACGCCAACATATTGCTTTGGTTTTCGTTTTTACGTCCAGATTTCTTAGTTGCTCTATGCTCTGTCGACAAATGCCCCCTCTTATTGCAGTTACAGCACGGGAATCGATGGGAAATTGCGTTATTCGTGTTCCCATCTCGTAGTTTCACAGACTTTTCTCTTTGCAGCAACCAATGCAGTCTCATTTTCAGTATCTTTCGTGTAAATCTCCTTGTTGATCAGGCGTAATGTTAGGTTTGGTGCCGAGCTTTAACAATAACCATGCTGGCAAAGTACTCAGTATTTTTTTTGCTATTAAGGATGTGTCGCTTATCTCTTCGGCGCTATCCTTTAACTGTGAAACTAGACTCTCCACTTTTGAAATGTGTTGTGCCATAGTGTCACCTGTACTATAAACTTATTGGAGCATTGATTTAATATTGTAAATAGCTTCCAATTTGCTCATGATATCTTTCGCTGTATTGTACGATTCTATCAAAGCGATTGGTTCAAGTCCATTGGTGACCTAAGATTGAACATTGCCATCCCATCGCCTTTGTCACACCGTACTGCCGCCACGCGATCTTCGAGTTTATGAGGGTTTTACGCTCAAGAACCTCTTGTTGTCACCCTGGTTTTCAATATTCCATTTACCTTGAAGATTTTTGTTTTTGTAAGAATTTCTTTTCCTTGTTCTTCATCAAAACAACTCCATGTTTTAACAAAAATGTCTTCCATCAAATATTTAACTTTCATCGAATTTGCCATCTATATTTTGGTTCATAAGCTTTTGTTTTATTAGCTTTGTATTTTTTTTTCGTACGATTTTCTTGCTGTTTTCCTTAATTTCTCCTCACTCGCGATAACCTGGGCCCATAACTTGTTGGGATGGGGTTAGAAATATACAATACAATACTCTTTATTGTACACAAAACAAACAAGAAACATTACTATAAAAATAGAGATGTACAATGGGCGTTCTTATCACACTTGGCAATGATCATAGAAATAGATTTTTTTCACTGCCGTAAATTATAATACGGCAAGATTTCATAGTAAAATTAAATTACTAAGGAGATCTTACATCAAATTTTACAGGCTCAGATGAAAGCATGCAGCCTATTCTTTTTTCTTGTAAATTCTTGCATTTTCAGCACAACTACAGGTGGTATTACCGCATTATACTTGTATTAAAATATGCCATATCCTGTACAAGGTACACAAGTGAACCAATTACTTAAGTAAGTTTAGTTTTAATGTTTTTACCTCATGTATATTTAGATATACTATCTACTATGCGCTGTTGTTACTACACTAATCTAGATTGTGTCAGTCATAAATGTCATAATACTACTCATTATGTACTTAATTAATAATATTGAAATGGAAAAATTCCCTCAGGTTGTGAAAACCCGCATATTATCTACAGGAGATGATTTACATAAAATACTATTTTGAAAATAAACTCCTTCTGATAAAGACGGCTTTGATTTCTTACTTATCCTGTGATTCAAATGAGTATTTAACTCTGCAACAAAAGTTTATGATTTTCCACGTTCGAAGGACCACTGAAGCTAGCGAGTGTGCTGACTGACTGACTGAGCTGTGGCAAGTGATAAGACGATAGATGTAGATGTCTATGGCATAGGTACCCTAACCCATCGCCCGACCAGGGGCCTAATTCTCCTAAAATAAATCTTGATAAAACATAACCGAACCAAGGCCGAACCGTTCATTCAGACAGTTCTCAATTTCAAAAGCTGTCGAATTGTTTGACACAAAAAACAAAATCAATCATTTTGAAAGTTTTCGAAAACAAAAACTGACTGACGATTGTGTTTGGCAACAATTTATTTTAGGAGAATTGGGCCCCAGTAACAGACCCGAGAAGGCGGCGCGACGTGTTCCGCGCGCGTTTCTCAGGAGGACGTGGGGTAAGGCCCCACAGACCTCTCCTGTGAGGCCTTACCCCCTTTTCCTACAGGCCAGGTACGCCCGGGCCAAGGGCGGCAAAATTTGGTGGTTTTTTTTTAGTTGTCACTCTTTCTGTGATCCTTTCTGCCAACTCAAACTCAATAAACTCAACTCAAATGTAAAAACGAGTGTAAAAACTTAAAAAAGCGAAATGTCGCAAAAAAAAATTACACGTATGATTACGATTACGATTATTAAAAGTTTGGCTCATCGAACTGGATCTTTGCTTACTACTTTATTTAATTTTTCGTGATTTACAGCGAGTAGGGAGCGACAATGTTTCACAGGCCGCCAGCCAGGCAGCCAACGTATCAAATCTGCCCCTGAGGAGAGGTCCACCAGGGGCTGGCGGACAGAAGCCTGCCGGGGTCGTGGTGCATGCAGCTGCGAATCCCGCAACCCTGGCCCAAGGTCAGGAGAAGGAACACCGGTTTTTAACCGGTAAGAGTTCGGCATAACCCTTCGTCTTCCCCGGGCGGAGGGGGTATCCATGCGCAATAGATGACCAGAAAAAAAAAATGGCTTACGTCCCTAAGAAGCCATGCGCTCTGATCTTGAATGTCTGGTCTTAGTGCTGAGCCTTGGTGAACTCCAACAGTGATTGAGGGAAGATTAGTAGCGCGGTCGGCAATTCTCAAACACAGACAAGAGAACTTACGCCTTGGGCACGCTTGTGCATCGTAGTCCTTTAATATGTACTGTCGAGGGTTAGGTTGTCCTTGGTAGTTTAAACAAAACTCGAGTAGGAAAACGCCCAAAAAAAGTCAATATCATTATCTTTTTTTTTTCATTGATCAGTTTTACAGTAACAAGGAAAACTAAGATGCATACGCAGCCGGCTTTGTATTCTTTAGTTACAACTTCCAACCCAAAAATTTAAAACGTTTTGAATGTCAATAACGCACTATTGTAGAGTGTAGGTACTTATTCACCCTTACCATTACAGTAGACCGAATACCTACATATAAGAATGATTGAAAACCTATTACCACACCAACTTAATAAAAGTGCAAATAGGTAGATGCCGTTTTACTTTTTTTTTATTAGTTTTTCTAAAAAGAATGGTTATGGAGTCCTTCGGTTCAGTTCGAGCCGGTGAACTTACTACAATAATAAGACAAAGGGCCCTGCGGCGCGGCGTTTGCTTGCAGCCGGTTGTACGCACGCGCACTGCAGACGTTATCAGCTGATCGCACTCCGCCCAACGAATACAGATTCACCCGAAACAGTTCTCTTCTATTTTTACGGTTGTGGTTTTTATATTCAAGATAAGATTACCTAGTTAACTGTTTTCTTAAATCATCGTCTTAAATTGCAAAATATCGTGCTATCGAAATTTTATTCCGTGTGTGGTTTTGTAACAACAAACATGAAGGTTGCAGCGATGTCAGTTTGGGTTTTTATTAACCTCCTCTTCTTCGGTATGTGTGGCTACTTGTATTTAATTTTGTACACACAGTACTGGATGTACATAGAAAAACAAAGATTGCTAAGCAAGGCGTCAGAAGGTCCGCAGAAGACCATAACATCCGGTCTGAATAATCCGGACTTGTACACAGTGGAAAAATATCAATCTAAATTACCATATAATTCTACTCTAAAAATCGATTCAATTCGGAAAAACCGGAGGTCTGCAGTTGGCGGTTTCTGGAGTAGTGGCACGTTAACGCAAACGTCCAACAAGTCTTCTGGTTCATATATCCATCCGTCCAATAACATAGTAAGGAAAAGCCACGGCAGTCCCAGGTTTCCTAACATACACCGACCGTTGTTGGAGTTCGACAGCGATAAATACATTTGCGACGATTTATTAACTACGGATTGTGAAGAACGAACCGCAGAATTCAAGGAGCTATTGTTAAAGGAATTTCATAGGGTCCTGATGGGAGAAAGTAAAGTGTTCAGATCGGGCTTAGACGCTCACAATACATACGATGTTAAGTATGATAGCAGTAATCGTAAGGACAGTTCTACACATCAGGTAATGTGTGCCCTAAAAAGCGTGGAGTTGCGGACAGTGACGGCTGATGATGAACCGTTCGCGAGGCTCAGGTTCAGGATACCGAGAGCACCACTGCAGGAGGGACGTGATTATAACACTTGTGCCGTCGTCACAAGCGCTGGAGCCTTGCTTGGGTCACGACTAGGAGATTTTATAGGTAAGATGTTTGCCTAAGTATAGAGATCATGTCACACTCGCTACTAAATGATTACTTAGTCTCGGTTTATTTTTACTAGTTACCTAGCACTTTCACATGCCGTTTTGTTTCCGTTGTAGGTATTGACATATTTCCTACAACACATACAGATATCCCAAACCTAACTAATATTATAAATGCGAAAGTAAGTTTGTTTGTTACCTTTTCACGCCTAAACTACTGAACCGATCATCCTGAAATTTTGCATATACGTTGTCAGGTGTACAGAAACGGACATAGGGTACCTTTCATCCCGAAAAAAGTAGTGTTCCCAAGGAAAACAACAATAACGTTCATAGATGGCGCCACGTGTCTTTCGAGTTAAGATTGAATTATATTATTGTACCTAAAATTCTAAATTAACGCGAGCGAAGCCGAGGGCAAAAGCTAGTTTCAAATAAATTGCTTATATGGAATAAGAATCTACAAGCAGTGTTCGACATCAATTAATTACCCACACTACCGCTACATCACATATCGTTTTATTTAATAGGCAACAGTTGTGTTATGTCCATTATTATTAAGTATTTCCTTGCTAATCGCCGAGGACATAGGTACTTTTCTGTTAGTAAAGAATGATGTAGGTACCTACCTATTCTCTAAGGCGGTGCATGCGCGCGGGTGAATCACATGGACATGAGTCGGTGATATGAGTGTTCGCGTGAATCGCACGGATGCCTACTTAGTGGCTAGTCCGTTTACAGTTATCGCCCCAAATGTGCTTTTAGTCACTAGCTTTATTATTTGTTTTACTCATTAAGCTTTAGGGCAACAACCGGTAATGAGCCCATTAACATTACTTACCTACATTTAAAATGTTTGTGGACGAGTGATTCAATCAGGGCCTTAAGGGTTTTGTAAGTTTGATTAATAGGAGCCACGTGATTCATTCTTATCAAAGGTAGCATACAAGTGTTTAGGCCAGCACATAAAGCTACTACAATCTGTCAAATTTCTTTAATAGATCATCATCTTTATCGCAAAAGCATTAGGTTCAAGGTTGATTGGGAAAATTTGACAGTTTCGGGTAGCTTGATGTGCTGGCGTCTGTACATTTAAGAGGCTTTAGCTTAGATATGTCAATTTGCCTAAATATTTCTATTCAGGTACTTTGACATAAATTAAGAGCAGTCAGTAAAACGGTTATAAATATCAGTAAATTGAGTTTTTAAAAGACGTTTCACAGTTTCAAATTGTCTTTAGAGACATTCCAACATATTCCTTGTGATTTAAATATTATGTAGCATTATCGTAGTCAGTATACCTATATTTTGCGTGTATAGTCACGATGGGTAGGTGATCGACCGTGTATTGTGCCACTTATCGCATCGGATCTTCGCTTTGTGAAACGCATTAACATGCGTAGGCCGGCCTCTTCGGCGAACGGCCCAAATCGTATGCGAATTACACGAATTATTGTCCATGGGACTTCACTGATTACTTAGTGAAACAGATTAAATAACTACATTACTATGTCAGTAAGTATGTTGTTGCCAATATGTATGATAATGTAATGATGCAGGTGTCCACTTTGTATTTAAATGAAATTAAAAATTATACGCACTATTTTATATTGTTTGAATAGGTGTGACACAATTGTAATGTATAATGGGTTTGATCTAATTTAACAAATAAAAACAATAAAACGTAATTGTACCTACATGTATATCGGCTTGTAGATCTTCACCGCGGAACATTAGCTTCCTCGTAGAGCGCTCCAATTAACGGTTCTAAGAAAATTTGCTACAGTAACATGCTCGACATACCTTCCAATTAGTGAGTGCAATAAGTTATTACTGACGCACAAGGAGGATCTGCTGCAGAGCCTATCCATTGCCCAATGCCCATCCTCTTGAAATTGACAGGCAAAAAAAGTTAAGTAGGACTTACCCCTTAACCTTTGTAACCTTCTTTACACAACCTAGATCGGTGGGAATGGGGGTGGTTGATATGCACCTACCTCGAACATGTGCACTACTTTTTATTTGTGAAGTCAAATCGTCACTCTCCGCGCTAACTGTCGTATCTAGCAAAAGATCATTTTTCAGTAGTTGCGTTAGCTGTGGCTTAATTAATGAATTAATAACCTTTTTTATATTGCTCTTGGCTTACTCTTGGCTTGTTTAGTAGTTGCCCTAAAGCCCTAAGGTATCTATTTATTTATTTCTATTCATTTGAAGCAGATACGTCACTCTGTGAGAATTTCTCTGAAAAAATATCAATTGCTATTTACGACAGTTAGCGCGGAGGGTGACGAAATAGTCGTTCAATTTGATACGAACTATTTGCATAGGATTTATGAAATTATGATTTACAGCGAGGGTTTTTCTATTCCTGTCATGAGGATAAAGTCCATTCAACTTCAAAAAATATTAAAGTCTGTGTTACCTAACTGTTTTTATTCTCCGGTCACCCCTGCTAGCTGTGAGGCTATTGTCACGTAAACTGCTACATATTCCTTATACAATCTGTTATCATGGCTTGATTTATTCATGTCACTATCTCTGTTTCACACAGAAACGCATGGTTTGATATGCTGATTCGATTGTTGTTAACTACGATAGGTTCGCCCAGTGGCGCCGGCGCCTGTGTTTTATAATACCAATGCGTTTACACCGAAAAATCAAAATTATATCAGCTATACTAATAGTCCATAAAATTAAATAAGTTTGTTTATTTTTAGGTATAATATATAAAACAGCTTTGTAACCACAAAATACTATAAACATCTGTTATGATGCTTATGTCATGCAAATATTCATTCACAAATTTGGATTTGTAATTCACCTGTAACACGAAAGCCAAATGTCAAAGGTAAAAATATTATTTGATGATTCACAATTGCAACGAATAATGTTATTATTTTATTGCATTTGTGTTAGTCACTGAGTAACCACATGTCTTTGTCCTTTCTCGAAAATCTGCTGATAACTTTATAGCCCAGACGTGGAACAGACAATGACACATGCTTCCGAGTCGGGTGACACGTGTAAGGACATCGTTTACTTATTGTTTATTAAATAAAATGCGTACAGTTTTCCTTTACCTAGGTACATGACAGGACGTAAAGAACATCAATCATTCAATCATTCTTATCGCTGTCCACTACAATAGGAATTAATTAATTTTCCAAGTTCGCCGCACTCGGTTTTCCACCTGCCACATACCTGGAGCCAGCTCCTTCAACCTTACTTTCTTACATATCAAAGCGTAGTTTCGTCGCTGTATTTATTCTACAGCTTGTAAACTAAGTTAAACTTGAGAAAATGCCAACCGAGCCAAACATGATTGAATATCAATAGAGTGTGAGGCAAAGCAGGGATGTACCTATCATGTAAACATTAACTATGCAGGAAAATAACAAACATAAAACAAGTCGGAAGTTCTCCAGCAACGTAAAATCACAAGAAAACCACAAAGATGAATCGCATTTCAAAGAAACTTTATAACAGCGAGTAAGTAGTATAAAATTAAATTGCAGCCTACTTCTGAGGAATCTAAAGCACTTCGGCGTGTTTGTGCTTTTCTTGGAGCTTAATTTGATAAATTCTTCTTCATATCGCTGTTTCATCGGCGGCAGGATGTACAAAAGAAAGGGAGTGGTAAATGACATGGAAGTGTACGGTGCCACACCCCCTCGCTCCTCGATTCATATCCAGGCTTAACTTGCGTTATTTTTCTTCTGTTAATAAATGCATTATCTACTTACAGCATTGAATAAATGGTTTTATTTTTTGCGTCAATATAATACAATAAACGTTTTTAAACTTTCGCGATTTGTATACATTATAAAAATATAGATCGGGTCTACTCGCGTAAAAAACTTTAAGAGGCACAAAATCTATACATATAAAAGGAGAAGCTGACTGACTGACTGACTGATCTATGATCTATCAACGCACAGCTTAAACCACTGGGGTTAGAAAGTTGAAATTTTGACAGTAGGTTCCTTTTGTAACGTAGGCATCCACTAAGAAGGGATTTTTCGCCTAAGGAACGAAGGGGTTTTACTGCCTATTGTCTGGCAGTATGAGTCTGTCATGCTCACATAAATGTCCTGCTGATGGTGGCGTTGTATATCCGGTCGTTGGGTTCCCTACAATATGGTTGAGCTAAGCGATGCGGATGTGCACGTCATACTCGTGAACGGGTGCTGTCTGTCGGGACTGGTCGGCTCTTAACTGCTACGGCAATCCTAGAAGGTATATTTTTCTATTTGTTACTCTTATGTGAGTTTATTTGTTACGTTAACCTGCATTATTCTCATTCTATGTCGCACACTACTGTAATGGAATTGTCATGAATAGTCATGATCTACTATTTTAAAAGAGTATCTATTCATGGAGTTTCTTGCCGGCTCTTCTCCATAGAACCTACCTTTTGGAACCGTGCACCTAGTTTTGACGTTTTAAAAGTGCCTGTAATCTGGTCTATTTGAAATAAAAAACTTTGACTTTCACTTCGAAATTCAACCCCTAAGGGAGTTAAATAGGGGATGAAAGTTTGTATGGAAAATCGTCACTTAACGGGTTCAAAATTTCACGCAAGCGAAGCTGCGGGCGAAAGCTAGTACCTTATATAGAGTAGGTGGTCACGGGTAGACTCTAGTCTACCCGTGACCACGGCCAGTGAAATTCGTCCGAAATGTCGGGATAAAAAAACCGGCCAAGTTCGAGTCGGACTCGCGCATGAACGGTTCTGTACCATTATCTATAAAAACGGCAAAAAAATCACGGTTGTTGTATGGGAGCCGCCTTAAATATTTATTTTATTCTGTTTTTTAGTATTTGTTGTTATATCTGTGAGGTATTTATGTTGCCGGAATAGCCGTGATAGTTAGACAACTGTCTAATTATCACGGTTCATGAGATACAGCCTGGAGGCAGACGGACGGACAGCGTAGTCTTAGTAATAGGTTCCCGTTTTACCCTTTGGGTACGGAACCCTAAAAAGGTATTTTGTGCCTCTTAAAGTTTTTTACGCAAGTAGACCCGATCTATATTTTTATAATACAATACAATACATTTATTCGCCACAAGGTATCGTATAAAAGGATATTAATTACAAAATTGATATAAGTTCATCTTAACTTGCCTTTTCGCAGGCATGCGAAGTTTTAAAATTATTTTGTTACAATGACCTATTATATAATTACTACTGTTTACATTATTATTTATTACATTAAGTATGTCGTCGTTGCTTAGCAGAAACGTAAGAAAAGGGTGCCGTGTTTAAAAAATCTAACTCAAATGTTACTTCATATCAGCCTATTGCCGTCCACTGCTGAACGTAGGCCTCCCCCAAAGATCGCCAACCATCCCGGTCTTGGGCAGCCCGCATCCATCCGCTGCCAGCCACCTTTTTCAAATCGTCGGTCCATCGTGCCGCAGGGCGTCCCACACTACGTTTCCCCAAACGCGGTCTCCACGTGTCTCTAACACGTGTCTGCTCCATCTGCCATCTGTTCGTCTGCAGACATGGCCGGCCCACTTCCACTTCAGCGTGCTAATTCTACGTGCAATGTCGGTGACTTAAGTATTGACAAATGTTACTTAAGTATTTGCTTATCCCGAATTCTCAAATCAGAAACCGGAGGTATATCTTTCGGAAAATGTTGAGTGTTTAGATTAGATCATGTTTGGTACGAACTATCTGATCAAGCTACGATTTCTTATAAGTTCTCAAACATTATCATTAAGCTGAGGCTATCAAGGTACAAATCGTAACTGCAGTAATAACTTGTTTATGTCGGTACTAAGTAATCGGGCCATCAAATTTTCTGTGTAATTTTTATGGTGAGCAGTAAAGAAAGTGCAAACACAGTGGTAGGTAACAGTCAGAGGTGAACGATTTATGTAAATTACTGGACTTTTCAAATCTAACTTATTTTAATTGAGTTAGTTTTCCACTAATTTTGATAAATAACGGAATCAGACGTTACATTGTGGAAATCCATGATATACAAATATGCAAATACAATATTTCGTGTCCAAGCGGTCGACGAGTCTGTCGCCCCCCGTGAAAGGGCGAAACACGTGTGTATCGGTTTGGGTTGCATGTTGCATTATTTTGCATGTGCCTATACGAATTCGTGTAATTCCTTCAACCCACATTATCTATGAATGGTATAGATTAACCCCGCACGGATTTTGATTGAGTAAAAATAAAAATGAACTTTTACTTTTCCCAAATATTTTTTTATATTATAGAAAATTTGGATGCCATGCATTATGAATGAAGGCACGGCGACACAGCTGACGGGCACGACTAGCACTATATCGCTCCACGCAGTCAGTTAACTTGGGACGGTAAAATAACTCAAATACTGAATACCATGGTTCATTTTTTGAAAATATTTTTTATTGATTCTGAAAAAAACCTATGCAGGGTCAATCAGTGTCACCAGTATAGATCACGTAGTTTGAAGGAATTACACAAATTCGTTTACACCCTGTATTTGCGGGCGGGCGTTGCTGCATATTGCATCTAAGCTTGATCAACTAGTTTGGCGGAATTTAAACTAAATAATGTATTTGAATATTTTACTAATTTTTTATTAGGTACTTAACACCACTAGGAAAAATGTTTACTTTGAGAGAAATATCGATAAAAACAAAAGAGTATGTAAAGATACCGTAAGCCCGTTAGCAAGGTTAACTAAACGTGTGTTTATAATGGTGACAATTGAAAGAAAAGCTGTCCAGGATACGTGTGGTATTGTTCGTGTGGCGGCGGGCCGTGGTGTCATCAACCCACACGTAAAGGGCGTGCATAATTCATGTTGCACCATTGTGCGCTTCCAACATACCACTACAATACGCCGGCAATAAGGAGCTTCCCGCGCTCCTCTGTGGTATATTATTGCTCGTTTTATATTGTACTGTTGGCAGTAACTGTCCAAGTGTATGTTAACTTTTCATTGATAGCTGAATAGATATTTGAATATCTAAAAAAAGATACAGCCGAATTGAGAACCTCCTCCTTTTTTTTAAAGTCGGTTAATTAGGTAAAGTTTCAACATTATTTTATGAGTGGGGACTAAAGGGCTAAAGGTACTAAAGCAGGGATGCACAAACCGCGGCCCGCGGGCCGCTTGCGGCCCTCTGTCGATGTACATGCGGCCCGCCAGCGAATTAAACTCTTTTATGCGTTTGTATGAAAATACTGCATTCTATCAGTAATGGACACCTTTAGCTTCTGAATAAAGTTTTTGAATTTTATCAAAGGCCCACACTACGATACTTATATTTTTTAAGATCTCTAATTTCAACTTTTTTTATTGTTTTTAATTGTGATGGCCCGCTTTTAGCTCATAGTCCGCTCGAGTGGCCCTAAGTCCTAATAAATCTGTGCATCCCTGTACTAAAGGGAGTCCCTTTAGTTTCCCTTTAGACGACTGTACCTTTGGTCCCTTTAAGGGACTAAAGGTACAGTCAACTGCACTAATTGGTTATCCCTCTCAAGAACAGACTTGTTCGTGAGAGGGGTAACCAGTTGGTGCAGCTGACTGTACCTACGAGCAAATCGAAGCACTTGAAGCACTTGGCTTTATTGTTTTTGCTAATCTTTGTTATAGAAAGGTTTGATGAAAATTTCGAACTGACACTTGCACTTCATGTACCTAATATTCAAACTAGAGCTCAATGGATTATACTTAGTTCTAAATAAAGTAAAAATCATTGACAGGTTAAAGTACCTATCCAAGGAATTCTCTTTAATTTCAACTTAGACCTCTATAGATATGATTGTTAACTAGTTATCTATTGCTAAGTTGTCACCTAATTAGTTACACTTAATTGATCGATAACAAATCAATTTATATTAAGTGCGGTGTAATGCAACACGCTGTAGTTGTGATTAACAATAGGGCTGCGCCTGTTTGCACCGCATACATTATTGAACAGTTTTATTTTCCATTAAATGGTATCGTCTCGGTTTTTTATTTTGCCTTGCGACGCGTGTGCACGCGTGACCAGCCCTACTGATTTCCATATACACTTAAACACACGTATCTACAATCGTAAATAGAAGTCTGTTTTTGTTTGTAGAGCAAATGGGAAAGCAAAACACGTGATAAAAAGAATTGGCGACTTTTACCTCTGCCGTCCTATGTCTAAAAGGCCGTTAAATGACTAAACCTAATTTTGAGTTATGAGCAAAAACGTCGAAAGTGTTGTCCCTAGAAATTATTTTATATTATAGAACAGATGTTTTTGATTATACCAAATTATTGGGCTACTTTAAGCTCATTGTATATCTTTTAATGAGTTACAGGAAGGACTACGTAATGCAGTTTTTTAAATTAAAGTTTTTGTTTTTATGTCATGCTTTTTTTGTACTGAAATTTGACCATCTACATTATGGTATGGTATGGTACTATATGGTAATGTCTCTCAGTAAAAGTCTCTGGATCTCGTAATTGACAAATGATAGAAAAATACGGACCAGACTGGTCGATGGAGAAAATTTTGCGCTTTTACGCAGTTTATAAAACTTAAATTTGACAAAATGTTACTTTACGGTCTTTTAGGGGGCTATTACACTATCAAATGTATAGGATCATATATTGGATCATTTGTCTTACTTATTTGACCTCTAGAGTCAAATCTTTGTATGGAGATATGATTCTTATGTCTATATTACAATATCATATATCTATAACTCATAGATCTATTATCATATAAATACATATATATGATAGTGTAATAGCCCCCTTAGACATAGGAAGGCAGACCTTTTTTAGTACCTAGACTAGAAATAGAGCTATTGAAAAGAGTTTTTTCGTGAAAATAGTAGTTATTCCACTACCTAATTCTGTCATAAAGCAGCATTACTGTATTCCTGTTTGTAGGGTCTGGGTGCCAGTGTAATTACAGGCAAAAGAGATTTTCCAACTGTCTTTAGGGTTGGCAACGCATCAGCAATCCAGCAATGTGAATAGGTATAGGTGGCGGTAACTTCTTACCCTACCAGGTGGACCAACGGCTAGCTTTCCAAACTATTAAACTTTATGCAACAGTCGTACAGAAGTGGACTTAACCAGTGGCGTAGCTACCGTATGGCTAGGCAGGGACTACCCTGCCTAGCCATACGGTAGCTACGCCACTGGTTAAGTCCCTCGAGCTTGGGGGCCCCGGTACACTAGTACCGGGGCCCCCAAGCTCGAGGGGCCCTTTTCGAGGGGCCCTTCGGCCTTGATGAACGACGTTCGAAAAAGTTATATAATATCCTAGTTGAATAAAGAATTTTTGACTGTACTTTTTGGCCCCTAACTAACGAATTTTACGTGAAAGCGTGACAAACAAACAAACTTTCACATTTATAATATTATTAGGAATTACGATTAAATAATTATCTACTGCTTTATACGTAATGCTTACTAGTAAATAGCTTTGCTTTATTATGCCCTGCAGTGGGCGATAAGGAGCTGATGATGAAGTAGTTTTGCACCTTAAAAGTATTTAGTTTAAAGAGGTCCCCAATTTAATTTTTGCCCCGGGGCTCTTGGTTACATAGCTACGCCAATGGACTTAGGCATTCTCTACCAGTCAACTTTGGGTGGTGCACAGATCAGTAGGTAGATCAGATGCAAGTGCAATAACGTTTATTAGCAACAGAAATATGAGGAAATTAAAATACATGTATGTACTAGTTTTATTGTATAGGGTAACCCGAAAAAGCTTCTCGAAGTCAAAATATAATTATAGCCACTAAATGTTCCACTGCAAGGTAAAGGCCCTCTTCTAATACAGAGAAGGAACGAGCATTGAAAACAACCACGCTTGCTTACTGCGGGTTTGGTGGGCAGCTATGTCTACACTAGTGCGCTTTCATGTTCATCTTGCGTCTTCATGTGAAGCATGAGTGACGCGCCATAGCGCATGCCTTAATACTAGTTCGACAAAAGCGCATGCCGCTAGCTCGCGCTAATCCGTCACTGGTCGGTTCGCTACAGGTTCACACGCGTCCATCTTGACGACTGACCGAAGCGTACCGGTGTAGACGATAAGTTGCATGCGTCTTATAGCAGTCAATATTGCATGCGCTTGACGCAAGAGGAATTGAAAGTTGAAAGCGCAAGATGAACATGAAAGCGCACTGGTGTAGACATACCAATTTGAGATCACCGTAAGTCAGTGCGTCTTAGATTAACTCAGAAAGCACATATGACATTGAAAAAGTCACGTTGGTACATGCCTGGGTTCAAACCCAGGCATGTACCAACGTGACTTTTTCAATGCTTGTCACTGCTTGTTAAACACCGGGTTGCGGGTTCAAACCCGCAACCCGGTGTTTAGCAAGCAGGTCTGTATGGCCACCACGACTTCTTGAAGAAAATACACTTGGGAGCAAAGAAATCGAGCCACTCCTTTTTTCACGTGTCCTGGTTATTAGTTTTGGTTTCATGAATTATATTATTCAAAATACAAAAAACTACCCTCATTGTAGAGGTTATCAAATAACCTTTTAGGCGATATATTTTTAGAATTGATCTGTTCCATAATACCAAAAATAATAACAATTATACCTACGTGAGAAATAGAAGTGGCTCGATTTATTTGCTCCCAAGTATATATTAATCGACGAAAGCTTCACGTTCTTATACTGCTTACTATAAGCCATCAATTAGCTGATTTTCACTTACGTAAGCATGTTGGTACTACTACTGCTGACGCCCATAACTTAGTAAATGTATAATAGAAAAAAAAGTGACCGTTTTACTTAATTATAGACGAAGAATAGCTGTAATTATCAGGTCTTTTATAATTAATCTTGTTGTTTGCTTCTATTGTTCCGCTTTCTTACTTGTATGGACCGAGTCGTGCGGAAGATTACGCGTCCTGTTTCCGTGGATGATTTAATTATTTTATTTATGACTTGTAGTTAGGATAACGGCTTAGGCAGATTGTAGGATTATAAAATATTGCGCTGTGTGTGTGTCCTTATTACATGTTTATTGAAGTAGAGATATAGGTGTGTGAATTATAGTAAATTCTAGATAGATTAGATACCTATTATTTTTTTCACTTTAACTATACATTTTGTTGTTGAACTTATTTATCTATCTGTATCTTCTATCTATATAAATAAAAAGAAAAGTCCTGACTGACTGATTGACTGACTCATCAACGCTCAGCCCAAACCCTTGGATCTAGAAAGCTGAAATTTTGCACAGAGGTTCCCTTTATAATGTAGACAAGGAATAAGGAAGGATTTTTCGAAATTCAACCCTTAAGGTAGTTAAATAGGGGTTGAAAGATTGTATGGAAAATCGTCACTTAACGGGTTCAAAATTTCACGCAAGCGAAGCTGCGGGCAAAAGCTAGTAATAATATGAAAGCTCTAGGTACCTGTTCCCTTTTCAACATAAGGTAAGTGGGGTTTTTCTACTAAACGTTACCATAAAAAGAATATCAAATATAAAAAAAAAAACAGCCAATGACGTTTAGTGCAGTGGCTGACCGATTGGCTTCTGCGCTACGGGTCGAAGGCTCGATTCCCGTAATTTGTATGGCCTTCAGATAATTGTTTCGGGTCTGGGCGTTTGTGTATGTGAGATTTGTGTCTGTAAACGCATCCGCGATACGGGAGAAATACTAGTGTCGGGCAAAGTTTTTAAAAATAAATAAAAAAATGACCTGTTTTCGGTTTCTGAAGGTGTTGTTTACATTTTTTCGATAGCAGTCTTCTTACGGCTACAGTTTACAAAATTACCTCTATATCAGGATTTATCTTACGTTGAAAAGAGTAAAGGCGTAGATGATTTCTACAAGAAATTACACTAAAGTCATGGTTCTTCTTGGTGATAACTTTCGATCTGTTGCAACAGTGTTATTCACTATTATGGAACTGAAAACTAAACAAAGCAAAAAAAAAAAACACTAGTTTGTAGTCTATGAATGTTTCAAAATTCCTGAAATGGAGCGGAAACACTCCACAAGGTCCCAAACATTATTTTATAAAAGTTAAGAATCAAACGTTGCAATCGTTATTGTATGGGTTACGAGAGCCAAGGCCTTGTTCGAATTATAACAATTATGACAATGCGATCACGATTGACGGTCAAAATCATTTTTTTATCAAATTAGGCACTGTCGTCTGACACACGTCCAATTATTACCCGGAAGGAAGGAAACACCTAATAAATACAAAATAGTAGTATTCCTAGTTACGATTACTCAGAGACAATTGCGTTTACCTGTGGCAAGAGCGTTAACCTGTGGCTAGTCACGTCAATTAAATTGAACAAAAAACCCTTTTTAATTTTTGGTGACCTAATGTTAGGCTAGTTTATTAGTAACTAATAGTTTTATTAGTTAGGCAAATAACTGAACGTGACTCAAAGGTACTTACTTTTTCTTTAGTTGATAAGCTAAAAGTTCGATACTCATTTTTAGAGTTCTGTACCTAAAGGGTAAAGCGGGACCCTATTACTAAGACTCCGCTGTCCGTCTGTCACCAGGCTGAACCGTGATAGTTAGACAGTTGAAATTTTCACAGATGATGTATTTCTGTGCCGCTATAACAACAAATACTAAAAAATAGAACAAATAAATATACGGGGGCTACCATACAACAAACGTGATTTTTTTGCCGTTTTTATAGATAACTAGCGACCCGTTCGGAGCGGAGGAGCGGCTTCGCACGGGTACAATGTATTATACATATAAACCTTCCTCTTGAATTACTCTATCTATTAAAAAACCGCATCAAAATCCGTTGCGTAGTTTTAAAGATCTAAGCATACATAGGGACAGACAGACAGTGGGAAGCGACTTTGTTTTATACTATGTAGTAATGGTACGGAACCCTTCGTGCGCAAGTCCGACTCGGACTTGACCGGTTTTTATTTTTTTCACTTGAATTTAACATTTATATTTATGTTGGCACTTGACACGCATTTATAATTTGAAATCTCTACCTAATATAAAATCTTCTCAAATTATGACCTACTATTTAGAACCGTGCATAGTTTTTGACGTTTCAAAATAAACAAGAATGTTTGAATAAAAAAAAAGATTATATATATACAGCAAGGATCCCTACTGAATCCAATAAAGCAGTTCAATGTACGATTTCCGTTTCGATAATACAGTATTATCAATTATCATTATTCATGATCATTTAGCAAGATTTTAAAAGTCAACAATTTACTGATAATTTATTTTTAAACGTGTACACTGCTAACTGTACCTACCTACAGCAATACATCCTTAGAAGACGAGATACATAAGTTCTGATGAACAAGGGTATACTCAGACTTATTTGTGTCGACAGATTCTCACGACATGGTATTGAGATTCAACAACGCGCCTACAGAAAATTATACTGAAGATGTCGGCTCCAAGACCACTTTCCGAGTGCTCAATTCACAGGTATTCGCTTACTATTTACGTCATACCAATATATGATTTTAATCGCATTTTTAATTAATTTAATAAATTGACCAGTTGTTACCATTGAGTTATATGTACTACATACATATTAACTCAATGGTTGTTACTGACTTTTTTTTTCTTAAACGTTTGACTCTAGTACACAATAATTTCTACATTCAAGAAATAGCTTTCAATGACCACTGCTGGTGCCTCTGTGGTCAATAGATCAATGAAAGCATGTTCAATATTGTAACAAAGACGCATTGGTAATCGTGTGATGTATCAAAATAATTTGATTTTTAAATATAGGCCCAATTATAAAAGTAATTTATTAAGAAAAATATAAAAGTAATTTATTAAGAAAAATGACTGAAAAAGAACTAAATAAAAAATAATTCATACTTACTCCGACAAGACGACAATGTAAGTCAATGATGATTAATATGTCATTATAAGTCATTGTTGATCGAAGACCGTTAATTGCATATTTTTTTATTAATTTCAAAAAAGGTTGCACTAAAGTACGTTATAACAAAAATACCGGCTGATTTGGATGAAAAATTAATATAGAGCCATTTGCAACAAAGGAAAAATAAATTAAAAACAAATAATTAATGGCTTTCATAATGATTTTGTTCACGAATGGCCAGTGGCAAACAGCAATTTTAATAAATGTAACTAAAAAGTTTTTCTATAATAAGTAAACAAATGAAAAAGGAATTTTAATTTGGTTTCAGGTAGTAGCTAAGCCTGAGTTCAAGTTTCTGGAAGACCCACTGTTTCAAAGGGTATCAATTCTTATTTGGGATCCTGCGAATTACTCGTCAACCTTAGAAGACTGGTATCATCATCCTGACTATCCTCTCTTCCCTATTTATAAGAAGTAAGTAGATATCGATTTACACATTTCTTTATCTTTAGGTACTGTTGCTGCCCTGTGGTTTTTCTATAAGGCGCATAGAATTTCAGAACGGACGTTTTCAAGTGATGGGCAAAAACCGCGTTAAAACAGCTACACAAATCAAAATAACAGTGTTCGTGGGGAAATTATTGAACACAATGTTCTCATTTTTGGAACTAGTGTGAAGATGTCCTTTTATTATTTCAGGTTACTTGAGAAGAGGGAGGGAGCAGACGTTCATTTGCTCAACCCCCAAGTGTTATGGGCTTTATGGTCGGTGCTACAAGACACGTCTCCATACCGTCTGCGCAGAAACCCTCCATCATCAGGCTTTATAGGTGCGTCTTAAACACACTACAGCCAATCTCAGTCTACATAAGTAATTATATTTTGCGTTGTTTTGTATCGAACTACATATATGAGAATAGCTCATGCCGTGCTGAAAAGATTATCTAGAGAGTCAATTACGCCGGACATACTTCAGATATCGTCACTCGTGGAGGAGTAAAAAGAAGGACCTGTAAAGAACTCCTGGTTTTCCTATTTAGTTAAAAAACACCACGTTTTATAATTTTCCTGTACCCCAAATGAGAGTATTTTCGTTAACTACTGTAGTTGCGTCACGCCAAAAATGTATGAAAATTTAGGCAGCGGCTCTAGGCGCGGCGTTCAATGAATGCCACGCCTAAAGCCGCTGCCTAAATTTTCATACAATTTTGGCGTGACACAACTACAGTAGTTAACGAAAATACTCACACTTGGGGTACTGAGCGCATTTGATGGACCAATATTGCCACCTGCCATTGTTAAGTGTTGTTTGTATTAAGGATGATTAAGATAGGGACATGTTAATTTATTCAGACCTTATTACGACTCAGACACTTTGTTTGTTACTCTAGTACATAACTAAAACATAATAAGAAGATCTGACTAATATCTTTTCAGGTCTATGGATCGCATTGCATCGCTGCGCGCGCGTGCGCATGTTTGAGTACGTGCCCTCTGCGCGCGCGACTCGCCGGTGCCACTACCACGCGGTGCGCGACGACGCCGCGTGCACACTCGGCGCCTGGCACCCGCTGGCGCATGAGAAGGCCCTCGCAGAGCGCATGCGTGATAACCGAGACATAGACGTCTTTCAGAAAGGATTCATCGATGTACCGGGCTTTAGAACCATCACTTGTCCATAAGTACTGCGCAAGAATAGTTAAGATTATTGTCAGTTTGTACTGTTTTGGTACGATAAAGCGGTATTGAATTGAGTAAACGCCCATTCCTTAGTACCTAAGTGACTACCATCTTAAAATTACGGAAATACCCTAGATTTTTAAGAAAAATACTGCCAATGTAGCTTTAATCTTTTAGCGGTGTTCTTATGTTTTGTTAATTTCACCATTATTAGTTAATAAATATGGCGAGATTGCCATTCAGCAAAAGTTTCACTGACCACCAGATCCATGCTTTTTAAGTGGCAGGCTATTTTTGGTTTATTGTGTGGTACAGACCGAAAGTTATACGTCCTAGATATCTAAGAAAACGACCTTATTAGATCTGTGCCAATAAGGTTTTGTTCATGTTTACATACTCAGCTTAACAATCAGTTGGCATCACTCGATAATAAAATGATTACCTACCTAGATGTCCTATTTAATTATGCCTGTAACGATTGCTTTGTGTTGAGTTTGTTATTGAATTGTAAGTAGATCTATGATAATGATAATTTGCTTATTTATATTTTTGCAACTTGGATAAAAATCTGATTTAATTTTTTAAAGTAAGGGTAAAAATGCAGTATAATAAAAGCTTTATTATTTTAAAATATTGATAATAACATGTATAGACTGTTTTTGAAGTAAAATAGAAATAATTTAATTTAATAAAATCCGTTGTAATTCTACAAAAAATATGTCTTCCTAAATATAGCTTTAAGCTGCCTAATATTAATTTATAGACATGCGTAGATCAATTAATTATATTTATTAGTTTAGCTTTATTACCGTTTTATAACAATTTAGGAACTAATACAAAGCAGAAAAATGTTTTGCTGCCTTTTAGTAAGATAGATCGCAAGGCGCACATGCATTAAAAACCAATTGGGGAATTGGTTGCGCACGTAACAATTGTTTGTCATTTTGTGATTTCGATTACGTGTGCTGAGTCCATTCACTAATTTAAATAGTCCAAGTTCTGAGACTTCGTATACGGAAGCTTCATTTAGCAGCTAACCGCTTTTTTGGAGCGGACAGACTTCAATGCTTGCTAGCCTTTTGATACATAGCCTATTTAGAAATAAATAATTTATTCAAAGAGCAGAAAATACTAGAATTAAGATGCGTTACTTTTTTATCGTTTTCATTGAAATTGTTGGTGATTGAGCAGGCAGATTAAACATGACAATACGTTTTATATAACGCAATGACAAACATACGAGTACTTCCATTATTTATTGTGCGTAGACGATTTTGGGTGAAATAAACAATTTTTACCTATTATTCTGTAGCATTATTTTGACGAACAACAACAGATCTTTCAGGAAGTAAATATATAACTCATAGCTGTTTTATGTGATTCAGGTAAGGTCATATCGGCCATGAAGTGCCCTTGTCCATCTTGTATTTTTAGCGATTTGCTAGCGTACGGAGCGGGCGGCGGGTGCTGCCGGAATACTGATGGGTGGCTCGCTGCCTCTTCGTGATTAGTGATTCAGTGTGAGCGTGCGGAATTAGCGCGCCATGTCCGAGATGCGGAGCAGGCAAACACACCTCGTACAAGCAAAGTTCCAACGACCTTGCCCTGCCGGCGTTTTGGTACGGGCGGAAAGGTACTCCAACGACCCGATGTCGCGCCCTCGATAACTATGGTCGGCGTATAGCATGCACAAATGACCAGCGGTGCAATGAACGACATATTACTACGATACTTCATTGCGTTGACGCTAATCGGCTAGTTATCGTTCGTCAACTTTTTTATGTAGCGCGCGTGTCGCAGCCCTGGCCGTCGCAGTCTATCGCTTCCTCCTTCGTTGTTCATCTCCATCGATTCGTACAAAGTCCGCGAACTACAACACATGAATCTTAAGCGATTTGTAATTACCATGTTTATATTCCACACACTTTTGTACCAAAATACCGGATACTTTAATAATGAGTTTATGGTGGTCAGAATCTTGCATAGTTTAATTACAATAATGTTAAGCGGAACTTATTTTCCTCGTGCATTGTACTTTGACACTGAATGTCGGTAGCCTCCTGCTTGTCTCTTAGGTCATTGCCTCTGAGTATTTCGTGGAATAGTGCAACAAGTGTGCGGACGATGTGGCAAGTGCTATTCGTAATGTGATGCATCCCTACTGCACTAAGGCACTAGGTATTCCGTAAACATATGAAGGTAATGCTGTCAGTGTACTAGGAAGCGCTGGATGTGTGCCTAGTACACCCTAGCACTGGCCGCGGTCCAGCAATAGCGAATACCTAGCGTATTCATGTGCTCAATAACATTTATTTACACAATTTGTTTACCTAATGTGATAACTTACATACCTCGCATGTTCCAATCCAACTTGTTAAATGTACAAAATGCAAAATTCCTGGTATTTAAACTCTTATAACTTGCAACTAATCCACTCTTTTTTACCAAGGAGGTTCCCAGAAAATTTGGTCGTGATTATCCATGATCTCCGGCGGAGAACCGGTCCATTTCACCGTTAATGCTTACTATGTTTATTCGTGACTCACTGCGATGCGTTACTGAATGACTGTCGTCCTTATACTTTATCTAATAATATGTTTATCTGGTACAATTGATACAAAAACCAGGACTGGTTATTATAATTACCAACTACTTTTATGAAACGCAATCTTTTTAATTACGATACAGCTGAATAATGATTGTAAACAAAGATGTAGGTATTGTAACATTTGGCTTAACACTCGGGTAGGTACAGGAACAGGAAGAATAATGATTGTAAACAAAGATGTAGGTATTGTAACATTTGGCTTAACACTCGGGTAGGTACAGGAACAGTGCCGTAGCCATAAGCTAAGGAAGTGTAATTAATTATAATAATGTACAAGTAGGTACTTAGACTAAGTAAGTACTGAGCGTGCCCTTGGCGACTCGTGAAGGTTTCAAAGCTTTGTTCTGCCAACGACATGCGCATCTCATAATAAATAATCAACTTATGGATACGAAATTATGCGTCAGCCTCATTAAATTCTACTAAAGGAATCAATATTTTTCATTCTATACAAACATAGGTACAGTACTTTTTGTACCATTTATGTAGTTATAGTGTTTCGTGCTTATATTTGTCATCGTGCTAAATATTACACATTGTACTTACCTTCGAAAATTTAAGTATGGCTTTACCTACGCAATAGAACACGTAGATTGTTTACCCTTTCCTATCTATAAGGATATGCGCCCTTTATCCTGTGTCCAGTCACATCACAAACTTTGAAAAATCCTGTAAAATACATATGAATGTAGGTGGTCACTAATTGGGTCGCGTTCGTATGATTCATCTTTTTAAATTGGTTTGAATCATTTGAATTTTTAGGTTGTAGGGTTGCATTGACGCACGAGCTGCTCTGCTTCACTTTAATTGGTATCTATTAGTTGCAAACAACTGGCTTTTGATTTTATAGGACAGCTCCTCCGTCACTACACTTCTTGTTAAACGTAAACCACAAATCCCATAAGCTATTTAATGTGAGTATTCTTAATAAGAAGGAAATTTACCTTATTATTATTGTACAAGTGAGAATATGGGTCAATATTACAAATGGAAGATGAACCTAGTACCTACAAGCAACGGGAATCAGTTTGGAAACTAACTCATCGACCAAATACCATATACTTCATTAAGTAATATAATAAGTACTGTCATAAAATTAAATGTGTGTAGGTAATAGGTATGCATAACTAACCTACTAGTCTAATATTCTTCTGGTTCAAGAAAGATGGAAAAATCTTTGCGTAGTGTGACTCTAGTTCGGGATAAAATTAGGAAGACCTCAATATGAACGATAAATAATCAGCAAAATAGTGACTAAAAAGCGTCTAAGTAGAAAAATACTTGTTTTGTCCAGTAGTCACATAAAAATAAGCTAATGCTAACGTGACTTTTTGGTTTAATATTATGATCTAAGGCCGAGACATTACGACGGAAGTTTTTTTCTGCTATTTATGTCAACTTGGCAAGGAAGTAGACAGCGAAACTGTTGGTAAAAGCTTGCCGCTGCCTGTACTATACACCTGCAATACCAAGAGGATTGTTGATGCGTTGCCAACTTTAGAGATAACGTTGATGATTCTCATGTGCCTGTGCTTTCACGGGCACCCATACCATCCAAACTGCTTAGAAATGCTGCTTAGTGGCAGAAATTGTTAAGATGATAGTTCCTTTCCCGAACGAACTCTTTCACAATGAGCTCTACTTCTACTTAATATAAATGTATTCTTTATATTCTTAATTATTCATATTTTGAGTTTAAAATAGTTCATTAGCCAGAGATCGTCGGTTTCAATTATGTCAGAATTATGTGACGTAATACCGGAATGTGGATTTACCAGTAGAATGACTTGATAAACTACTTTTAAACTATAGGTAATAATACCAACATAACAAATAGGTACCGTCCGCGAGGCTTAAGCTGAGCTTTGCATTTGTGTGAGAATTAATGCAGACGCGTCCTTTGCTTGGTTTAAACAGGTTTATACTGCTTTTTGGCAATCGATTCTATGTGTACTCACACATATGCAACGCTCAGCTTAGGCCTCGCCAGTTGTACCTCTGTATTTTAGCAAAAAAAAGTCAGGTATGTTTATGTGGATACGAGTATATGCTTTTTTCTCAATTTTAAATACATAACTTCACGCCCGTAAACCCCGAAGGGTTGGGCATATTTCGCCGTTATGTTTAAGTCCCATGTAATAGGTGGCGAGCATATTGCCATCAACCGGGCTCAAATCCAGACTCTGGGCTGCTACTGAGAAATTCCACACGAAAAAACCCAATAACACTGCCCGACCTGGGGATCGAACCCAGAACCTCACGCTCAGCAGTCGCACTTGCGACCACTAGACCAACGAGGCAGTAAATGCCTACAGTTTATATTAAAATACAGGGTGTAAACGAATTCGTGTAACTCCTTCAAACCAGATGATCTATTAATGGTATAGATTAAACCCGCACGGGATTAAGATTGAATAAAAATTAAAAAAAAAAAAAAACTACATAATTTTTTATTGTGATAGAACATTTCGATGTCATGCATAAATGAATGAAGGCACGGCGACTAGAGCGATTTCGCTTCACGCAGTCAGTTAACTTGGGACGCTAAAATTACTCAGATACAGAATACCATGGTTCAGATTTTAAAAACTTTTTTTTGGTTGGTTCTGAAAAAAACCTATGCAGGGTATTGACCCTGACACTGATTGCAGTGTCACCAGTAGATCACGCAGTTTGAAGGAATTACATGAATTAGTTTTCACCCTATATGTTTACGTTCCAAACAGGGATTAAGTAATCTTGAACAATGAGTCATTCTTGCAGACAACATAGTGTCTTTTGATATGTCTTCGTGTTCTACGCGTCAACACATCTCTCAGATGACATACAATTTAGGCAGGAAGGTGTGTCTACTTCCTTTGATTTTTTTATTAAGCCTTGTTTCAACCGAACGATGATGCACCAATCATTGTGGGGTGTGAAAGAACAATCTATTCAATTTGGACGCTAATTTTAAGAACAGACGGTCATGACTCACTGACGCGTGCTCTCAATAGGATGACAGTTTATACGAACCGCGTATCAAAATCTTTCCGGAAACACGATGTCGGGGTTTTTCTTAATATTTTCAATATGTGAGTATCATTTTACTATGGTAAATCCAGTTCTGTCAACTTATTTAGGACAGTGTGGTTAGATGAGTCATGATTTTTTTATACCGAATCTTGTGTTTATGGTAAACACGTGATTTAAAAAAGGAACTCCTTATATAGGGTGACTGGTAATTAGAGACAGATCCTTTAACACATGATTGTACTCATGATAACAAACAACTTTCCCAAAGAAACATAATTTTTATTTTATTTTTTTCATTTAAAATTTATTAGTAGGTAAACAGTTACGGAATGGACGCGGCTCGTAATATGGAAATATTATTTTTTTGTTTTATAAATAATGTTTCTTTGGGAAAGTTGCTTGTTATCACGAATACAATCATGTGTTATAGGATCGGTCACTAATTACCAGTCACCCTATTAAAGCGTTTAAAAATTTCGGATTAATTAAACAGCGGAGTCTTAGTAATAGAGTCCCGTTTTACCCTTTGGATACGGAACCCTAAAAACAATGGATTGAAGTAATTTTATTTTATAATTTCTAAGTCAGAAATAATTTAAAGCTCAGATGTCGGACCTCAAATATCTAAGGAGTTAAGCTAGTCAGTAGTCAGGAGTTAGTCAGTATTTAACTGCTAGCGGCCCGACCGACGAACCGGTTCGTCAGTGCCATTGTTTATCTATTGTGTCTATAATTACAGTATTTGAGACTTTAAGCGTCGGGTGCTTACTCTGTGTAGATTTCTTCATTATGCACCAAGACTGGATCCGTCGATTTCATGAAAATAGAGCCAACGTGAAGTATAATATATTGAAACTAACTTATACGGGACGACATTGTTTTAACAGTAACATTTACAATGTCTATATTTCTGTATACTTCGGAAAAAAACTTAATGCCAAGTCCGCAAGGATAATTCAAGATATTTTTACCGTAAGAAATATTTTAGAAGGACCTTGGGGACTCCTCTATTGCTGGATTTAAAAGTCCCCACAAGGATGATTTCGGCTTGATAATATTACGTTAGGCTTTGTTATGCATCACAGTTTTACCAAAACATTTGACAGGAAAACACGAACAAAGTGTAAAAAATGTTCGCTATCGTTGTCCCAATGTATAAAGTGATTTTGCGGCAAAACAATGACTTTTCCGCAAAAGGCCATTCTTTTTGCATTAAAATATGTTGTATTTGTATGAACTGTTAATTTGAGTATAGTATTGTATTACATACTAGAGGTCGCCAGCGGCTTCGCCCGCGTGGATGTCGTTTATCGCGTATTCCGCGTTTTTCTCTACTATAATATGCATGTGTAATACATATTAACCTTCCTCTTGAATCACTCTATCTATTAAAAAAAACGCATCAAAATCCGTTGCGTAGTTTTAAAGATCTTAGCATAAATAGGGACAGACAGACAGCGGGAAGCGACTTTGTTTTATATTATGTAGTGATTTACCTACTTACCTGTTTTTCTGTAGAAACGCATGTAATCCCATAAAATAAAGCTTTTTGCTGACGAGTGTTTCATTCTGGACTGCAAAGTTACCTAATAACTTTTTATATATCAATTAGGTACGTAAATGTCTAAGTAAACTTCACTAACGGCTCCGTCTGATTCACGGCTGCCCCAAAGAACCATTATTCATCTCTTTATGTAACACAACTGTTACAAAATTTACAGTTACAGTCTTAAGCGTAATATGTTCAGCCTCCTTTGTTTCAGTCAAACACAGCACTGAAAACATCTATACAAACCCCATTGTATGAAGGTTTCGAGGTCATTATTGTTTCGGTTAGCCAGGATTAACAGTGACACAAATAAATTGTACTTACTATTGCAGGAAATTGTGGCGCATCTAATCGTTTTGTAAACAGCTTGCGTTAACTTAATAATCTTAATGGAAAATCTTTGATTTACGTTCGGAATTGTGCGCACGCGACAAGGCACTTCGGTTACTTAGTTGTAAATGCTCTCATTTTCTTACGGAAAGCTATAAATAACTAGAATAAATTAATGACACGTGTAATATGCTGCTCAGATGAAACAAACAATATACATTATCCTTCTGATTCTGCGCAACGAGTTTACAATGGCAATCATTATGGAGTTTGGCAAATAAATATGTATTAGTTTAACTGGTATTTTGTCTATTTTATGAGTTAACATTTAACTTACGCGATTTATTTTATTGGTATGCGGGATTTACGGGCGTTGTGATAACAATTTAAAATATTTTAAAGTTATAAAACATCGTATGTTTCAAGCATTCTCAGCACACGTCGATTTGAATTCGAATCGTCGTTGCATTTACTACTATCGTTCGGTTTATGGCCGCGTCGCAAATTCACATTACTAAAAAACAATAAACTGAGTTACACTCACATTTGAAAAATGAAAGGAATGTTTGTAATACGTGTTATTAAAACTAAAATGTTCGAAAATGATCACTTTGTTAATTGTAACGTTATTTGCAAGGCGTGGAACATCACGTTTGAAGATATTGTAATTTTGTGTGCATTTAAGTTGCAGCCGAGATGTAATAAGGGCGGGGGAAGCTTTGAGTTGAAAAACCTTCAATTCGTGCTGGAATTTGGTAGATATTTTTGTTTTGCTCGACCGTTGGCATTCGGTCCGAATCAGTTTATTGCTTTGCAATTTCGGCGTATTTGCAAATCAATATGAACTGGAAAAAGTAAAGAGCTTTGGCAGGCTACAACTTTTCTGAATTCGTTTTAACTCAACGAACTTTATTTAAGTCTATAACTATACATAACATCACTCCTGTACTTCCCGAAGGGTTGGGTAGAGGTGTATAGTACACCTTCGTTTTGCCGTTATGTTAAAGTCCCAAGTAATACGGCTATCCCATTTCAAAACCTAGTAAGGGCTTAAAACGAAATTTTACAGGAGAGTGCATTAACGTTAAATCGGTCAGCCTTTGAAAAGTATTTATGTTAGGTAAAACCATGTGCTTAAAGTGACTTAGGTACTAGGTTTTAAAATTATTACAGTCAGTGAATGGCACTTACCTACACAATGGTATCGATGCTTAAATATATCTGCTTATTATTTGAGTTTTCAACGCTAGTGTTTTTTTTGGTAGAGACTTTCTAGGTTAGCAAGATTATGCAATAAAACGATTTTTATGAAAAGTGTCTCTTACTAGGTTTCGAAATGGGACAGCCGAATAAAGGGCGAGCCTATTGCCACCAACCGGGCACAAATCCAGACTCCGAACTGCTACTGAGAAATTTCACACGCAGAAACTCAATAACACTTTTTCCGACCTGGGGATCGAACCTGGGACCTCACGCTCAGCAGTCGCGCTTGCGACCGCTAGACCAAAGAGGCAGTCATTCAGTTGTCTATACTATACCTTCGAGACATCTCATCTTCATCGAACCTTAACTGCACTGCACTGAAAAGTGTTATCATCATCATCATTCAGCCGAAAGACATCCACTGCTGGACATAGGCCTCCCCCAAGAAGGGAGTGTTTGCCATAATCGCCACGCTTGGCAGGCGGGTTGGCGATCGCAGTATGGTTGTTAAAGTACTCAGAGAACGCTGCTGCCCATCCTCTAGTGAATCCCTTAGTCGCCTTTTACGATACCCATGGTAAGAGATGGGGTGGTGCTATTCTTTACGTCCGGCACCACACGGGACGGGAAAAGTGTTAACTTTAGATAAACTGCACATTATTATTCTTCTCAATGAAGTGGTTAAATAGTTACAGTTAAAATTACATTGACTTAAAGCGCAGTTCATCGACTTGACGGTGGAAGGTCGTTGGCTAACGTCACGACTGCGGTTGAATCGCATCAGTTCCGTCCGCTGGTCTAACTTGGCAATGGCGACGCTACGTGAACTCTTGCCAAACTGTCACCAGTAAACAGACATTGCTGCATTATTAAGACTCGTTACTAAAATAAATGAACTTGTTTAAAAGGTCACTGGGGCAAACAGTACAAGACTTAATGGAGTCTCAGTTTAATCTAACATAACTACACCAATTAAGATAATTTGATGACATGTTGGGTGTAGTGGTTGAGCGATTGGCTTCTGCGCTCAGGGTCGTGGGTTTGATTCCCGCACGAAACAAATATTTGTATGGCCTACAGATAGGTGTTCCAGGTCTGGGCGTCACTGGAGACACCACTGACCCACGATATAGGAGAAACCCTAGATTGGGGCAAGGTATTTTCAAAAAAAAAGAAAAAATAATGTATATTATATATGGTTAAGTTAGTTTTCTGTTTGTAAGGTCTTTCCCCCTTATTACAAAAGATGGTCTAAGAAAAACCTAGGTTTTAATATAGCCACGTTTCTTTTTGTTATATGACATAAGAAAGTGATGGGTGTATTTTAAACTTGGGTTTACCTTAGACTTGGTTTAAACCATCTTTTGTAATAAGGCCCTTAATGTTTAATCTTCAGTGTTTGGCAGGGAGGTAACTAAAAACTTGATTAAGAATAACATATTTTCATCCCCGAAAATTAAAAAAATAACCTCACAGTTTAGTATTCTATAATTTGAAAGTTTGAATTTAGATTTGGGTTTACGTTTGTACCCAATAACTTACGACTGAACGGATTTGAATGGATATGGGCATTAATTGTATCTTAATCTCTAGGTAAGCACCTACCCCCTTATTACAAAAGCTGGTTTAAACCAAGACTAAGGTAAACCCAGATTTAAAATATACCCATCACTTTCTTATGTCATTAACAAAAACTGACGGTGCTATTTTAAAACCTAGGTTTTTGTTCGACCATCTTTTGTAATAAGGTAGGGTTTGTAATTACCAATAAAGTTTTGTCCCGGAAAACGGGGTTGGTAACAAACAGCTGAAGGCGCGCGCAAATCTAGTTTTATAACTAACGATCCGCCCCGATATCGCTCAGTACGTTAAATAGTTTAAAATCTTCCGGAAGAAATGACCAAAATTAAGATGAAAGCCGCATTAAAATCCATTGAGTAGTTTAGAAGAAGTAACCCGATAAACAGAAAGACGCGAAAAGCGAAAACGGGGTTCAACGGGGAAAATCTAGTTCTATAGTATGATTGGGGTGCATGAAAAGAGCCTCCACGAGTGATGATACTTAAGTACGTCCGGCGCACCCTGGGCTGACTGCCCCGCTACCAACCTTGCTGACTTTCACTACGGCATGAGCTGTTTTCGTGTGGCTCGTACTGACACGACTGAAGAATAGTATGATTTAAACAGTAGTGTATTATAACTATTACTACTGTTTAAATCATAAACAGTAATATACAGTAAACAGTAATATAGTGTAACTATAGCTACTACTGGATAGTTGACTGCCTCGTTGGTCTAGTGGTCGCAAGCGCGACTGCTGAGCGTGAGGCCCTGGGTTCGATCCCCAGGTCGGACAAAGTGTTATTGGATTTTTCTGTGTGGAATTTCTCAGTAGCAGCCCGGAGTCTGGATTTGTGCCTGATGGCGATGGCAATAGTGTCGCCCCTTATTACATGGGACTTAAACATAACGGCGAAATGTCTGCCGAACCGTTCGGGGAATACAGTCGTGATGCTATGTTTATGTTTATAGTATAACTAATGTTTCTTTCGACTAATAAAAATCCTGTATTGTAAATACTAGTAAACTACAATGAATGGAATTGCAGATGAGCGGACTATAGTTGTTCTAGGAAAATTACACACGTTTGGAATGTATCCCACGCTGTTAAGTGTAGAGCAGCCGTTAAAGAAGACAAATGAGTACTTTATTAAGACTACATTTATTATTGTTTACATTTATGTTATTGTGATATGTAGAATAATACATGCACTTGTTTTTATTGAACTGCCAAGGCGCAGATTGATCAATTTACGAAGTTACATCAATATATATACAAGGTTAGTCGGAAAGGGGGTACTAATCCAAAAGGGTGTTTAAGTATTCATAATAACGAATAACTTTTGTTCTACAACTTTCCCCAAAAGTCAACAGTTTTATAGGAAAAACCTGTTCAAAGGTTTTACAAAAAATACGCTAAAATCTATCTATTCTCGCTATGATCAGCTATGTTTACATTTTAGGTCATATTTGGGGTCATGGATTAGAAGCTCCATTTTCCATCCATCCATTTTCTGAATTCGGAACTAAAGCAGGGCTAATAAAGAATTTATGAAAAAACTTTAATTAAAAACTGTTTTGCATGGAATAAGAATTATCGAATTTGGAAATTTTAACATTTGCTAAGAGGCCCGCGTATTTGTACCCCCTTTACTACTAACCGTGTCTATACATCGAGGCCACGTGACATAGCATATAAGGCTGAAATTGTCAGACGAATATGTATGACAATCGTAGCAGACAGACAAGCCCTGAAACATGTTTGACAAAAGACAGTGGTTACACCCAATTTGGATTGTGGTGGATGTTTGTGTCAGATGCTAGACCCTTTGCGTAAAAAACTGATATACGGCCGCATCTGACCGTCGGAACCTAAAAATTCCTGTTTGGTCAACCTTGCAGACGGTAAGTCACTTTAAATAAACATATATTATTATATGCAAAACTAATTTAATTTAAATAACAGTCACGTTTTTTTTGTTAGGAATAAATACGGCACTTTCTGGGCAGTTAGCCCCCTACGAACCTTGCCGACTGGCTAATATATTCACCACGGCATTCGCTATTCTCGTATAACTCCTGCCGGCACAAAAGTAAAAAAAGAAAACGTATACCATTTCTCTAATCTGTAATTAATTATCATATAAAAATCACGCAATCGTGCCGTTGGCAACAGAAATGTGATTTTGTAGCATATAATGTTACATATTTGCATGTTAAAGAACTGCAAATGAAATATAGGTATGCAAACAAAACATATTTTATACATCATAATGTGGGTCACACGCGTATTAATAGTAAAAGTTAAAGCTCTTAAGAGCGTGCTCCATAGATAAGACCTTTCTATTTGTTTAAAGATTGGTAATATCGGAAGCAATAAAAAGTTATAGAAGAAGGTTAGTTTAACTCCTACGTTGTTCGAATCAATCACTGTCAACGTGGAGCATTCAATCAGTGAGAGGGCCCGATCGTGAGTGTTATCTTCGATGTGACATGCGATTGAGAAACGCAGGAACTCGATAATTAGCGCCTTTTATTGAAATCATAATTACGATAATAAACAATTATCGACCGTGTGACGCAGGTTTTTGTGCCCTTAACTTAGTCCTTCCATATTATGTAATATTAATAGCAGGCAGAGCCATAAAATTTAATTAGTATGTTTATGTTTGAATTTCTATTACTTTTATGATGATCTGGGAACTAAAGAATGCTATAATTATACCGCTTATTATGTCACTCGAGATGTAAGAGTTAATTAAACTGATAATAAGTATACCTGCTAAGGTAGATGTAAGTAGTTATAAATAGTCTTATTCAGTCTTATATCAGTCTTATATCTACTTATTCTAAGTCAATGATCTGAGGTATAAGTTTGACGTTTTGACAGCTTTTGTATAGAAAATGTGTCAAAATGTCCAATTAGTTCCTCAGTTAAAAGTTACTTGACGATTGAATAAATCATTTTACATGCTTATAAGATACACTTTTACTAATGTCTATAAAAAAAAACAAAAAACATTTAAAAATATAACTAAACAGTCGCCCATCGGCATCGGAATCAGGGTGCAAGCTGCCGGCGGTCAGGGCTCTCGAGAAAGGAACCTCCTCACTACGCGTGCCATGTCAAGGAGTACCTAGTGCTTTCTATATCAAGCCCTTGATCCAGTCGCCTAACGAGAGCCTCATAAAGTGTTGATCGTGGCTCTATTATTATTAAGTAAAGAAGAACTATTTTTGTCGACATTAAAATGACAGCCTTACATTAACTTTTTTTCCTGAATTTATAGTTACCACGACCATATAGCAAAACATAATATACATAAAAAATAACAGCCAATGAAATAAATAATATAAAGAAATAATGAAAGAAGGAACCACAATATTAAGAAAGCACTTACTAGGGTCGTGGAATACTAGGCAAGTGTACCGATTGAATCACCGACCTCCATCGTAATCGGGCTCGATCAAAGCCTGGTTTATTCGGCACTGGCTTCCTAGAACGACCACATAGCTGCTTTATTGTGCTTGCCTTGAGAAATTTCTACGTTTTTCAGAGAAATTTGAATATTTCGTTGAATGTCACGAATAGTTAGTCATTACGCATGGTACATTTTTTACCAGAATTTTCAGAAGGAAACTGATTTTATTATTTCGTTTTTTCTTATACTGTTTCAACTACTGAAGTCACTTTTTTTATAAGTCAAAAGTAAAGGACACTCTTATGTCTAAATTAAAATGAAAATACATTTCATACCATGTAAATCTACCCCGAGAATTCCAATCAATGCATTTTCATTAAAAAATGAGTCGCATGTAAATTACTTGACTTTGTAGAGTGGAGCTTTCGTTTACATAAAAATCAATTACGTAAGTATGTAGTGCTAAACAAAAGTAAAATAATCAAAGATTATGTATGACAACAAACGTAAACCGTAGACTACCCCTCAGTGGCATAGGGTGAAGTTTCTTAAAAGGGAAGCCTGACCAAAAAATGCTTACTTTGCTCAAGTGTGATGCGTGATTTCCAGTAACTACTCGTTTCGAAAGGGAAGCCGATAGGAATCGAGTTGTATGGAGCCTTCGCCACTGCTACCCCTAGCTTCATTGTTTGTATAGGTAGAATACGCGTGACAAAATATAAAAAAAGAAAAGAAAAAAAGATTACATTTTTTCTCATTTTATTTTTTCTAAAGCATCATAGAATAACTAACATTATAGTACACGATGTACCGTGAGCAAAATACAAGGATATACCTTTATGCAAATCGGCTAAACCTTCGCAAAGCTAGGTGACACAATAAACAATACGGACACATTGTAACAAAGAAAGTTGGCACGGCATCAAAGGCGGTGTGCACATGGGCGATTATGACTGCTACTATGCCACTACAGTACGGTGTGGACGACCTTCACCTCAACGACTCACTGCTAAGGGAAGCTACCACCAAGCCACCCCAAACTTTAGTCACCGCACACAATGGCTTTGTCATCACAGGTCTTTCCAAGGTCGGTATTGTCATACCCGATGAGTTAACTCCACGAGCCCGATACCTTATTACCTGATGTATCGATAGTTGACTGATTACCGGGAAAAGGGGTAATTACTTAGAATGTGGTTGCACAATGAACATTTATTTATTTCTGTTTATTTGAGTGAATCAGATTGTTTTATAGCTATCGCTTTTACTGACTACCTATGTGCCGTATTTGGTGGTCAGTATATAACAATCAGCTCATTACTGTCCCACTGCTGGCCACAGGCCTCTTCTCATAATGAGAAGGCTTTAGGCTTTACTTCATCACGCTAGCCTGCCGTGCGAGCACGGATCTTTTATCGAGTCGATTCGAGAAATGTATCTATTCTAAACGTCAAATTTGACATAAGATATAGATAAAATGACAACTGCTGTCGTTTTATCTATACCTATCTTCAGTGGCGTGCACAGAGATTTCAGACAGGGTATGCACAAAAAAAAAAGCTGGGTTCGTCATGACCACGGAATGCTAATTCAGATTTAAGCTAGAAAACAAACTACATACATCAATCAACCGTTTGAAGATGTTTCTATTTCTGTCGTCTTTCGCGTTGTGCCTTTCAATATCTAACTTTAACTGGCTATTCAAACTAGTCTCTATTCTACCTTTATCAAAAGTTTGGAACTTTTAAGCAGGATTCTAGATGTTTTTCTGAAGAATCGTGCTTAGCAGCCGCTTTGTGAAAATTATTTAAATCTGAGTATCCGCTAGGTCCAAACATTATTTTTAACTTGATTTATAAACAAAATGCAAGGGAAACAATCCAATGTATTTGTGTGTACACAACGAGTTAGCCAGTAATAGTCGGCATAAAACATTTTATGAAAATAACGAGTAGTATTTATTACCTTTTCTTTGAGTTAAATCCAACCCGGGTACACGCCTTCCCTTTGCAATCAATTTAACTGTTTCCTCAAAAGATAACGTGAAAACGCGGCCGATTTTAATTTATTTAAACACATTTCGCCAGCACAGCTCTCACAGGTATAATTTTCCATTTTTACAATAAACTTACTAAATAATTACTCGACAGTCAATCACTTGCGCCAAAAAAAACAATAAGGCGAAAAAACTTTGCAGTTTATTACGTTACGAAGTAATTAATACGAACGAATGAATCATTTGGTTAATCCGACTAAAATAAGTCGACTCTCTGCAATCAACAATTAAACGGTGCATTTACGGGTTCTCAATTTGGACGGTTTGCAACGTAAGCTATGCTTCCAAAACTCCAACACACGCACACATTTTCACGCACACAGTCACTCTTTTGCTGTGTACTACACGAGATGCGTTGTATGAAGAATAAGCCAGGCGTAGTACAGCTTATGCTCACGGGAGGCGCTGCAATGCGCGGTCGCGGCGGCATGCGGCGGGTATTCCCCGCTCCGAGTTAGTTCCAAAAAAAGCAATAGATGGCGTGAAAACTAAATTACCATGATTTCTTTTAATTATACATAGTTATTTATCACTTATAGGGGCATGTATTATGTATGGAACTGCAGGGTATGCAGAGCTTATTTGCATGTATGGAGTGCACGCCACTGCCTATCTTATGTCAAATTTGACGTTTAGAATAGACGACAACTGCTGTTGTTTTATCTATACCTATCTTATATCAAATTTGACGTTTAGAATAGATACATTTCTCGAATGGACTCGATAAAAAGATCACACACCATCGAGAACTTTACGGAGCTCTCTCAGGTGCGCAGGTTTCCTCATGATGTCTTTTCCTTCAACGTTAGCGCAAGTGGTAACCAAATTCTGATCCACACATGAATTTGAAAAGTCAGAGGTGTGGACTGGATTCGAACTCCGAATCTCCTGCATGGAAAGCAAGCGTCCAACCACTAAGCTATGAGCTATCACTGCTTCTTGTGTGTAATGTAATCTTTCTAGGGGCCATCCATAAATTACGTCACACGTTAAGGGGGGGGGGGTCGACGAAGTGTGACATTGTTTTAAAGGGGTCCTAAATTTCGTGATGATGTCACATTTTAAAATCTAATACATCTAAGAATTAAATGGAAATACTTGATAAATAAATAATGACTATGAAATAATGACTGCCTCGTTGGTCTAGCGGTCGCAAGTGCGACTGCTGAGCGTGAGGTCCTGGGTTCGATCCCCAGGTCGGGCAAAGTGTTATTGGGTTTTTCCGTGTGGAATTTCTCAATAGCAGCCCGGAGCCTGGATTTGTGCCCGGTCGATGGCAATAGGCTCGCCCCCTATTACATGGGACGTAAACATAAACGGCGAAATGTGGGTGTACTAATGCACCTCTGCCAACCCTTCGGGGAATACAGGCGTGAGTGAGTTAAATGGAAATAAAACTAATATTGGATTTGCTGTTTTCATTTAATAATTTCTAGATGAAAAATAAGTGAGGTCACACTAGGGAGTCCCACAAATGCGACCAGCTGTGACGAGGACGGGGGGGGGGGGGGGGGAGAATAAAAAAATCATGAAATTCGTGTGACTTGTACTTAAATACGGGATTCCCATTTTAAAACTAAAGCTACACAAAGTTTGCTTCAAGGTAGTACATGTCGTTTGAACGAAACCACCAAGGTTCCGTAGTAAATAGATCGTGCAACGATACAGGGTGTAGTACGTCTTGGTACAGTCGCGCTAGCTACACGAGTTTGTGATTAAGTTGTTGAATATTCATCTAATTATGTTGCAATAGCTATGTACTATTACAAGTATATTATAAGAGTCAATAGTCTAATAATTTAAACGACACGTTTTAACAATATCGTTACACGTTTGTCTCGAAGGGCTAAGCAGAGGTGTAGGTGCTACCGCACAGCTAAAGTTCAACGACGACGGCGTTAGGTTCAAATGATTACCTATTATCATGCCCCCTGGCACTGTGCCAATCCATAGTAATAACAGACAATTTCCTATTAGAAAAACCCAAATACAGTTTGACTGACTTTACCCGATGTGGAGCCCTAGGACTTCACTTGAATCAAGTAGTTAATTCAGGTATCAGGTGTTTTGAGCCTGCAGGTTTCTTTAAGAGCCCAAATACACGTCCGATACTTGCCTCCGATAGCCGGTTCCGATAGTCTGATCAGACTATCTGAAGGCTTCCGCGTCATACATTTGTTTCAACATGAATTACACGTACGATCAGACTATCGGATCGGATGTCAGAATCGTAAGCATCGTCCGGGCGTCGTCATCGTCCAGAAAAGATCGGACACGAGAATCGTACATGTATTTCATGAATCCGTTCAGATAGTCGGATCCTCCCGGAAGCAACTATCGGACGTGTATTTTGACCGTAATGGTACTGTTTTCGTTTACAAAAACTGTCAAATTGTTGACATCAAAACGAAAATCAGTAAGATCCACGCACGTTTCCTGCTTCCTGCTAAGAAGCAGCCTAAATATTGTGAAATAAGGCAGTTTCCTGCAAATCTGAAATTACATGATTTAATACCTACAGAATCCAGTGTAATCCTGTATTAATAAACCACTTTCAACGTGGCGGTCTGAGAGTACTATCCCAAAGTGGAGCTGTCAAAATGTAAACGTCATTGGAATGTCATATAAATGACGAGGTTTTTTTTTAAATTTATTTTATCTGCGCATCAAATCCATGCTAAGTAGACAGCTCTCGGGCCTAAGCTTCAAGTGTCCTACCGTTACAAAGAAATTCGAAAAACGTGCCGAGTTTGTGTGTTTTCTGACATGATTTCATAAAAGCTCGGCACAATTAGGCGCCATAATATGCTTCAGTAACCTTTTAATGCTTTAAGCATATCCACTAACTCTGAAACTAGACACTCGGCTAGTCGTATACGTATAATATGAGTAAAATCTAAAATAACATTATTGAATACACACGATAAACAAATGAATTTTACTTTAAAATCGATAGCCACTTGAAAAGCAAAAGCATTACTCATACCACTTGTAGGCGTACAAATGTAAACCACTGGTGATTTACTATGGGTATTTTACCATTTAAATTGTATCGCAAGAAAACGTCGAATGCGTTGAGATTGTTACTAAGAATCAGCGGTTCCACTTATGTATTCATCCATAATGGATGTAATTATTAATGTATTAGAGTATGTATTTGCTCATTTGATATTTTATTTGACATATTCACGAGAAATAATTTCCAACGGAAAATCTTCAGCTGTTTTAAAACAAACAAGGAAGCCTGTGAATATCTATGAGTGAACATGGACTTCCCCATAGATTGCTATACAGAAACATTCCTAGAGGAATCTTGCCATAAGTATCAACTTCAGCCTTAGAGCATTATACCTACTCAGCTTCCGGTTTTTTTTTCAGATATATTATGTCCTCACCCATTTTTCTAATGCTATATTACAACCCCTAAATTGTCTTTTGCAATGCATAGAAATAAATGGGGTAGCCATATTTAATTCTAGGCTAGAGCAGCCAAAATCGTTTTTGAATGGAAAATATCGATATTCTTCTAAGTTATTATTGACAAGAATGTTATGGTCAAGAAACGTGGCAAAATTGCTCGATTGTTGCTTATGTAATTGAGCTCGGCTTGTGTACTAAGTGGTGATTTTCCTTTTATCCTGCGTCGCATGTAACGAGACATATAATTAGTGTTGTGTCTAACATTTTTCTCTATCCATTGTTATCAATTAGGTGATAATTCAATTATAATTCGATTGTTTTTGTTATAATTTTCAACAGGAAAATGTTACATGTATGTATCCCAAATCTAATGAGTAAATTCATTAAGATTATTTCATATGAAATTGATGATTTGGCTAAATACAAGTACCTGGTAGATACAATTTTTAGAAAAAGTAAATATTATTATTTCCTTCAGCAAAATAAGTGAACGCTTTGGCCATGCCTTTGAAAAGTAAGACAAGGCGCGGAAAACTGAGTACCGACGTTATTAAGAGGTTATAAAGTAAATCAATTGACAAAAGAATTATGAAACTTTACCATGTGATATTATCAAACTTTATTAATAAATTGCCAACTAGTTTTAGTCGTCGTACAGGGATAATTGTTGGAGTAAATCGTAAATAAATTAAATAATGTGAAAACTATGAGATGTTACGTACGATTTTTTTACTATCCTGTAAAACCAGCTATTTAAGTAAGTTTTACAGGGCTTGTACTTACGTACCTGCGTTGCTAGCTCTACCTACTCAAAGATAACTTTTAAGATAAGATCTTTAATAAATACGAGAGATTTATTTAATGTAGGTAGCAATATAACTAGCTAATACTAAAACAAATGTTAGTAATACTGCTTTGAAGATGTTATCGATCTATGTAAATTCCTGTGATGCATCTTCATAATGCATGCACATCATGTAAAATTTAAGGAAACTTGAAGTGAGTGTAATAAAAAACAAGTTAAAGTATTCAACGAAAGCGCATAAAGTTTTCCTGTAAAGTTGCAGTGCGTATAGGGGCGGGCGGAGGCTTCGCGGTGGGCGGGTGTCGGTGGGGGCGCGCGCGTATGATTATAAGCTGTGCGCGGAGCCGCGGCGCACACTCAGCCAAACTCGCGGTCTGCGGTAGGTCGTGTCACGCGGTGGCGCAACGATCGCAGCCGTTCCCGCCACACAAACGAACACATTTTCTTTGAAATTTCGTGCAATTGCAAAGAAAAAAGTGAACAAAGCGGGACATTCGGTGACTTAAGAGTGCCTTGTGATTGTTGTTTATACATGAATAGACTATTTTTTTATCGATATTTTCAAATTTCGGTAGTAATAGAGCTAAGAGACGTGATCGCACTAGTGAAACGAAGACATTAACGTTTCAAGTAGTGAGGATTGCGTGAACTTCGCACTGGACCAGTTTAACAGGTTAGTTTATAAAATTTCCGTGTTGTTTGTACTATGTGTGTGATTAGTGTGATTAGACAGACAAAGGACAGAACCGCTTGATATATTGATAACCGTACGATATAATTATATTTAAAATGATTTTTATTGCTCTTCATCACAATAGTGATTATTTGTTATAAAAAAAACTAACAATGAAGCCTGTAAGACTTCAGATGATAACATGATTGATTAGCTATATAGTTTCAATTAAGTTAATTGTATGACCATACACTAATTAGATGATAACAACACAAAGTCACACACGCGTTGAAATAAAATTAACCTCATAGATAACTTAATGGACCTCTTTTATATGATCCCTTCACCAATTCGTAAAGTTTATTCACAATGTCTATGAAATCTGTGCAATATTTGAAATCTATAATTTAGAGTATTGCCGGTTTGGTGTCATGGTCACCACAGCTGACGTTATCGTAACTTGCTACGGTACAGTAGCTGCCTCCAACGTAGTAATCTCTCCATCTATCCCAACGTATGAGTTACTATTTATTTACAACTAGTTGACCCTAGTATCTTTCGCTCGTGTATACTGATAACTTTAATAGAAATCCATTGAATAACTCGCTCGTTAGTCAAAGATTTTTCACCTTCATGAATCCGACGAAAACTGAACTTCGTATTTCCGAATATAACGAAGCCGTTCCTGAATAAAAGTAGTTTTATATTATCGTCATCTGTCAGTTTCTTTGAAATATTTGTACATGCTTCATAATATCCATACGAAATTGTTAAAGATTGTTACTTTTGTTTGAAAGAAAGACTCGAAGCGTGCGTATCTCTATCGTTATCAGATAATTTTGGTGGATAAGGACGTAAACATTATCTACCTGATAACGCTAAGATCTGTATGAACTCATTCTTTAAGCATTCCTTTAGTTTACTAAACTTATTGTATGCAGAATGTATTGATAAATATATGTGTTGTATTATTGATAAGAGTGTAATCAGAAAACGTTTTTGCACAAGGGCTTTCGTTTAGCTCGTCTGATGAGTTATCAATATGTCACAACTCACAACTAAAGTTTGTTTTTTAATTCCGGAGAGTGAATTGACAAGCAAGAAACGTCAAATTTGAAAATAATGTTCCTAAAAGTTTGACATATATACCTGTCAATTTTGTCTCAGAGATTAAAAAACGGACTTTACGTCAATGTTTAACGACATTAAATAAACTCTCGTATCAGGTGAGACTCAAGTTGATATAATGCTTTTTTAAAATGACTTAATTCATTCCAAATATGGGGATAGCAGAAGGTTCGTGCTTTAATCCAAAGGTTCGTGCTAATCTTCCATACATATTATAAATACATACTAAGCAAGCAAGTACAAAAATATAGGGTGTGAAAAAATGTACAGCATGAATTTTGCGGGGTTTTACGGTATCGGAAATTTAACAAAAATAGTAGTTTTTTTTTGGAAATTCGCGATTACTTTTTATTACTGTCCATACAACTCAAAAAATACTTTTCAAATCAGCTGTTTCAGTCAATTTTCGATACCAAGTAACCCCAAAATATTCTTGGAGTTAATTTTTTAACACCCTCCAGCCAATATAACTCAAATAAATTTCTTTAACTAGAACAGCTACCTAGTTTTCTTTTTCGTTCAGAATTGATATGCATGATGCATTAGAGTTCGTTATTCGAACTTTATACACGGCTATGACAGAAAACAAGTACAAACAAGGAAACCAATACAGCAAAGAGGTACTCAATTAGAACAATTAGAACCTTTTTATAATAAAGCAGATAGCAAGGGTGTACTAAGTAGTATAGTAAATAAACATGCTGGCTTAGTTTGTACTGTGACCGCAGTGAGTCACAGCGGAGTCGCCGAACTTGACACGAAATGTTGGAAGTAAAAGCACGGGCACATTAATCATGCATGTGCCCGCTACTTAAATTCAATGTTAAAGCACAGAACCTTTCACCGTCTGTTCGTAAAAAAACAACTTTAACTTGAGTGTTGCTTTCTTTTGTTATGTACGGTCTATGTTTTATAGTTTTATGAGATAGTTTTTAATATATATATTTTTATCCAAGTACGTTTATAATCTTAGTACAAATTAATCTAATATCTACAATAGACACTATAAATCAAAATTTCTAACTTACTATTTACATGTGCAAATAAATACAAATTATATCCTAGATTAAAACTACAAAGTAAAAGAGGGCTGTGACTATAGTTTTATTATTTTGAAATATGAAGAACGTTATGCAGCGGCACTTGCCTATTTTTTGGCAAAAAAGACAGACTGTGACATAAAATTATAGGATAAAAAAATGATGAAAACAATAGTTAAATTGAAATATTTGACGAACTGTTATCGTAGGTAGCAAAAGTTATAGTTCACTAAGGAGTAAGTGATTAAAAAGTAGTTCTTTGTTTGTACAGTAAGCTTCTAGCTATGATTCAAGCTTTAATACATGTCGATAGGTATCTATCACAACCCACTTATTTGTTAAATGATTAATAATACTAGGTATACGTAATTATACAATTGTGGAAGCCGGTGCATACAGATGTTCAATGTACCTACATCAAGGAAATGATTTCCTTTATTCTTACTTGTTAGAAAAATACAAATAATATGTAAATGCATGTGCATAGGAAACCACAAATTGGTTTTATATTCACGTATAATCATGACCTAAGCTTTACATTAGTAATGTTAACAATATTATTGTCTATTCGTAATAATTGACGTCCGTAAAGGTGATGTGGACGGAGTCACTTGTGTGTGACCCTGAGGTTTATTCAACCAAAACATTGTTTGACTCATGCCTCGGTAGTTTCCACCATTCGTTTTATGAATGTGGAATGGGTGACCGTAAGAATCCAGAAGAGGGTATAATACACATTAAACTCTCAATCACCGTAATTATAGACACAATAGATAAGACAATTAAGTGTCGTCCTGGAACGACGGGCGGTACGCAACCGGTTAAACCATACTCGAAGTTCCTTAATGTTAACACTGTTAAATCGCCACGTTAAATATTACTGACATAGAAAAATGCAAATATATTAGAACAATAATTTATTGTATGAGATTTTTACACTTCCATTACAATATTGTAAATAAAACACATTGCGAGTAGTATGATATCTCGATAGTGATAAATTATTAGTATTGCCCGCGAGGATCCGGAAGCAGGAAGCGTTCCACGGCCGTGTCAATGCGAAACGGCGCAAGCGCACGTCAACCGGAGACCACACGGCGCACTCATTGAGATGCATCTCAGAGCAGCAAACGCCATCACGACATCTCGCATGTACAATGAACCGATGATGTCAATCGCCAATTTTAAAGGCACCTGTACTTATTCGCGAAATGATGTGCGTGTTTTATGGTAGCACACAAATATGTTATGTAATAATATTATTGTTTTCCATTGCATTGACAGCGAGATAGAGGTTATAAGAGATTGCTTTTATCTCTTATTAAAGAAGTAAGAAGAAAAAAAACTGAATCATACCATAAGATCAACAACATACAAAACCACTTAATTTTTATCGAAAATCAAACATAAATTCCTAACTTGTTGCTCACAATATTTTATTATTATTATGAATCATCTTTGTAATAAGTAAGGCGGACATCCCAATCCATACCTACTTCTCTTTATTTTCCCAATACAATGAATACAAACAAACGTAAAAAAACTAGGTTTTGTTTCGATCCGCCTGAAGCTCTATCAACCGTTTTTTGCTAGTAAGTTATTTAGACCAACTGAAACTGAAACACTTTCAATAATTTTTCTATTAAATAATAACAAATGAATCATAATTGTCAACACATTCGTACATTGTTTTAAAAATGAGGAAATCAATAGTTTTATAATACTAAAATATAATTATAATAATCACATCCTAAGTAAAAAGAAAAGTCCTGACTGACTGACTGACTCATCAACGCCCAGCCCAAACCCTTAGACCTAGAAAGCTGAAATTTTGTACAGTGGTTCCCTTTATAATGTAGACAAGGATTAAGGAAGGATTTTTCGAAATTCAGCCCCTAAGGGAGTTAAATAGGGGATGAAAGTTTGTATGGAAAATCGTCACTTCAGGTTCAAAATTTCACGCAAGAGAAGCTGCGGGCAAAAGCTAGTGTTATTATAATTATATTGTAGTATCTACATAAACAACTCACGCCTGTATTACCCGAAGGGTTGGCAGAGGAGTATGCTGCATTTCGCCGTTATGTTTACGTCCCATGTAATAGGGGGCGAGCCTATTGCCATCGACCGGGCACGAATCTAGGGCTCCGGGCTGCTACTGAGAAATTCCACGCGGAAAAACCCAAGAACACTTTGCCCGACCTGGGGACCTCACGCTCAGCAGACGCGCTTGCGACTGCTAGACCAACGAGGCAGTCAATTTATATTTTAGTATAAGTATTTAATTAAGTTCCGTGTGGTGCCGGACGTAAGGAATAGCACTACTCCATCTCTTCCCATGGGTGTCGTAAAAGGCGTCTAAGCGATTCACTAGAGGATGGGCAGCAGCGTTCTTTGAATACTTTAACAACCATACTGCGATCGCCAACCCACCTGCCAAGCGTGGCGATTATGGCAAACCCCCCCCAACATGGAGTGGCGATGCTTGGGAGAAGCCTATGTCCAGCAGTGGACGTCTTTCGGCTCATAAGTATTTAATAAGTTTCTGTTTTTGCGAAAAATCCTCTTATTTTGAGGTGATCAGTGGGAATAATAACGTCACATTTGATGAATCACATTTCGTTCCATAATCATAAATGCAACTGCACACCAAGTCGGCAGTCGTCACGCAGTTGCACTGACTGCATCTTAAATGCGTTCATGCTGCTTAATTTAGCAGTTGCATAGTTTGCAGTTGCAACTGGATGTGGATTTACTTGCAGTTATGGTAACAAATATAGAATGAAATATGATTCATCAAATATTGACGGTACTAGCTAGACCACTTTGTAAACAAAGATTAGTTGGATAAGTTCTGAACAGGTTCTATTCATTAATTTAATTTTAGTAAGCTAAGTTGGGGTAGTGCAGACTAGTTTAACTCTACATAATGAATGCCAAGCTCTTAGCAACGGACCGTTTAAGTTTTAGCTCTGAAACGCTTAGAACTAATCTAACATTTTCAATTATCTTGTTATTTATATATTTTGCTACTATGTTTATACAGTGAGGGTTATCAATTGCAATTTTATTGTCGGAGTCAAATCGATTAATCACTAATTAAATATAATCGGTTTCACGAGAGATAACTGAAAATATTACGCTTTTATTGGACTTGCAATCGATTGTCCTATCTAAAAAAAATGTTCGGGTAAATGATGTTAGGTAAGAGATTCAAATCCAATGTCGGTGAAACCGGCGCAGGCGTCACCTCCGAGCCGTCACGCTTCGGCGAGCGGAACATTGCTGGCGACACTTCTGTTTGATTTGCGCTTTCGGTTTCATTTGTTGAGATTGACCCGATACATCACGTCTTTATGATTGTTTTAAACAATAACTAATATTTTTATTACTTATTTACTATGCCAGCTTAATTAAACCATACCACCAGTTTTTTTTTAGTTTATTTTTGTGGAAAAAACAGATTAAACTGAAACCCCTCTCTTTTTTTTTCTTGCACTTCATGTCCATCCAAAGGTTGTCCGGAAGAAATCGCCTAGTGCGATAAGACCGCCCATTGTACATTTCTATCTATATACATATAAAAGGAGAAGCTGACTGACTGACTGATGTAGACGTAGGCATCCACTAAGAAGGGATTTTTCGAAATTCAACCCGTAAGGGAGTTAAATAGGGTATGAAAGTTTGTATGGAAAATCGTCACTTAACGGGTTCAAAATTTCACGCAAGCGAAGCTGCGGGCGAAAGCTAGTTTTTATAGTAAAATTTCTTGTTTGTTTTGTGTACAATAAAGAGTATTGTATTGTATTGTATTAAACAGCCGGTTGTTTTACTAAAAGTAGAGTGAATTAAGTAGGTAGTAAAATATGTTAAGTTATTTTTTGTTTCAACAGTGGGTTGGCAGCTAATGCTATAAAAACTTCGCACTAGATACAACTGTATGCTAAAAATTTCCACTTCGGATTAATATATTTCGTATCCAAGAATAATTCATTAACAAAGCGAGGTTATATAGATAATTATCCCTCAAGACCGTAAGCGTAGCTGGTCTATTAGGACGAACAGAATTAACACTGGAACGAAAAGGGCTAAAATATATTTATTATGATCAAATTAAGCAGCATGCAAGTTTAGTATACCATAACCAGCCGATTACTGTCCCACAGCAAGACACGGGCCACTTTTAAAATTAGAAATTTTTAGGCCTTAGTCCTCCACGCTGCTTAGTGCGGGTTGGCAGACCACATACACCGTTGAGAACTTTATGGAGCCCTCTCAGGTGTGCTGGGGGCTACCATAACCTGTTATGAAAACGCTCAAATGCCAGCCAGTCAACTTCCGTTTAACCTTTTGAACGCCACGGACGCCTATGGACGTCAAACTTTTGAACTGTAAAAAAGCGGTGTTTTTGACGAGCATGCCATCGGAGGCGTCGTGAGCATGTTTTAATTTGTCGTCCATAGACGTCCGTGGCGGTCAAAAGGTTAAAAGCAGGCCTGCTTCTGAATCGCTAAAAATCGTACCATGACAGTAATAAAGCTGAACGACTATTGAACCAAGTTGAACGGTTATACTTGTTCATGGTACCAAAATTCTATACAAAAAAAAGGTGAACGGATTTCGTAAACGTCAACGTAGCAGGCCTGCTACAGGCCTGCTATATCGATGTCACAGTACAAAAAAGCAGGGCAGTTCAACTTCCAGGCAACTTCTGCCCTGCTTTAAGAGGTCATAATAAGTCCCCAGGTTTTCTCACGATGTTTTCCTTCACCGATAACGCAAGTGATAATAAAATAATGATCTGCACATGAATTCGAAAGTCAGACTTTGCGGGCCGAGAACTCAGACTCACCTGCTTGTAAGGCAAGCATACAACCGCTAGATTATCACAGTTTAAATATAATTATACCTACATAAAATGATTAACGATTAACTGAGACCAAAGATTAGATATCTTAGGTATTACTTAGGTCCATATAAAATTACTTATATCTACACCGGTCTTTTTTTTAATAAGATCTGTCCCTATCATCTTACACTCGTTCTTTGTTACAACAAATGATAAATCCGTAGTGAATCACAAACCTCTAGAGTACACGGACATAGAATACAGCTGAATATCTAATCAGTTCCCCACATTGTGTCGCCGCTCGCTGGCTAGAAACAATTTATCAATTACGATGATAATACGAGCTGTTTGTTGACAAGCCCACGGCAACTTATATCGAAAATATGTAGGTCAGCTAGTCGTGTGACTTATAAACCTATTTTATAGATGACTGTTAGTGCAATGCAAGCGGTAACAACATATTGGTAGAATGTAAATGTATTTTTTTTAGATAATCATGATATTTTGGGTAGTTTACAAAAAGTTAGCTATTTATTATTTTGTAAGTAATTACTACTTATCTATATATCTATATACCTAAATAAAAAGAAAGGTCCTGACTGACTGATTGACTGACTCATCAACGCCCAGCCCAAACCCTTAGACCTAGAAATTTGAAATTTTGCACAGAGGTTCCCTTTATAATTGTATAAGAGCTATGTTACTATTTTGGCGTACAATAAAGTATATTCTATTCTATAATGTAGACAAGGAATAAGGAAGGATTTTTCGAAATTCAACCCCTAAGGGAGTTAAATAGGGGACGAAAGTTTGTATGAAAAATCGTCACTTAACGGGTTCAAAATTTCATGCAAGCAAAGCTGCGGGCAAAAGCTAGTAATAAATAAATATACAAAAGCAATAGTAATATGTAGTGACTATACTTTATTAACCACGTATGACAATGAAAGAAATATACCCGAACACAGTGCGCTGTGATCTCAGATTAACATGTGTTAACTGTTAAAAAAAACTACCTACCTGCAATTCAAATCAATTGCATATCCTATAACTACGACTTCAATCTTCAGTTTTTTTAAACCTACTTATATGACTCATTACGTTTGTTTTATATTTACAATACAATAATTTTTAAACCTACTTATATGACTCATTACGTTTGTTTTATATTTACAATACAATAATTATTATGTATTTAGCTCATGTCTTGATAAACCAGAATGATCTTACATAAGTGCACAGATGATCGCCGCTGAGTCACAGCAATTAACGATGTCGCGGATATGACGTGGCTCCCACTGTGACCTCTACGAAAATTAAAGATTATTAAAAAAATACTGCCTATATTTTATATAAATAATGTATGAACATAAATGAGGTAGCTGTTTTTATTTGACGAAACTTGTGATAAATATATCTGTTATATAAATTACTGTGATGCACTTAGGTACCTACATTTTCCAGACGTATGTGAAGTGTTGTTATAAGTTACTCAGTGGTTGTTCATATTTCGCGATAGTAATTGCTACTAATTCTTTGTTTCAGATAACATATCAACGTGGTGCTCGAAGATATCGACGACTATACAATATATTTTAAACCAAATAAGTTAAGACAACGACATAAGAGTAATGACAATTATTCCGTCCTTTAGATAATTTTTACAAAACTATAATATAAGGAAATATCAAATGAGCATATCTAGGAGTAGTAGATTAAGGATATCACCGGAGAAGATGGCGTCCGTTAGTTTAAGGAGTAGTTTGAGGATACTATGGACCGTGACGGTGGCGCTGGTGTTCCTCACTAGGAGTAGTGCCGCTCCGACCTTCGGTGGGGCAGACAAGGCGATGGTAAGTCTATTACTATTTTTTGCATTAAAAAGAAAAACGTTCGTCAATCGAACTGTATATTTTTTGCTCCTTTTTGTGAAATAATTAAGAAACTTTGGCGTTGAAATGGATTTTAATAGAGTATGGCGACAATGGCTCATATAATGATAGCCCTGGATGCATTTTGTATCTACTTACTGAAACAAAATAATACTTATTGACCACGGATGTCCGCTACATCCTGTCATTAATCGATAATAATCATTATCATCGGAATCGGAAGTGATAATATGTAGGTGCGCATACCATTCGCTGAGTCAACTCTTCTCAGAACACCGCTCACCGGCGCTACAGAATTAAATTAAATCTGCGTCTCATACTAGGTATAGTAACACACTCGTAGGTGTTATAGTAAGCTGTTCATTCATAAAACAAGGTAGTCCAGCCGAGATAAGTGGTTCGCCTTTCGCAATGATACTAGAACATTTTGTTTGTCTTCTTATATCGTTTGTTTAACACGGATCATGACTCATGCGCACTAAAGAACATGTGTGTATATATGTGTGTAGCAAGATATTGGTCATTATACTTTTTCAATGGGCATTACGTCATTTTTGTAGTATTTGTAAAATACGTTAAGTTGTTGTGCATGAATCAATGACTATAAATTAATCATGGAATCAACATCCTTTTCCGAGTTCGGTCAGGTAGGTACACTTTTATTAATAAAAATATACGCTTGATTTAAATAATAATATATTATTTTGTATGAGTAACTTTAAAATGTAGGTATTTTTTAAACATGAGATGTTTATCCTAATTGTTCTATTTTAGAGGTGTTATCAAGATGTCAGTGACGAATTTTAAGATAAAGTCTTTATGGTAGATAAATTCATACCTACATTCAATTCTGACTTGAGTCAAATATGACACAAAAATAGCTAATGTAATTGCATTCATAGATGGATGGAATGGAGAACGTGCATAGCTTTGTTCGTTGTTTCATTGATAATTTAATAACGAAATGTGTAATGTAAGAAATATATCTTTACCACTAAGTTATCAGTTACTTTACAGTCATGCATTTTAGTGTCAAATAAAATGACTACTTTTGAAGACGATCCAGTTTTAAGAACTGTCATAATGTGTAGATAAATTATAACCAGCCTTTTATACATGGCAATCCTTGGATATAATTGATAGAGAAGTACATTACTACTAGGAAAGCTCTTAAGTACTCGTTCTATGTGTAGACGCCACAAGGACCTAAGTATCATACGGTTTGCTACAAAACTTAGTTTGCGTGCAACGTTATGATACCAATAGAAGCTAGTACCTAATCAATAAAAAGTTTAGTAACATGTCTATAAAGGACAGTGCATAGAAACTGCTCTTAATCGCCGAATGAGTCACAGTCAGTGCAGCAAGAAACATGACTTCTGCAGGGTGTAGTGTAGAGGATACGTAAATAATAAAATCTCATCGTTTCTTGGAATCCGGCGACTGACTCATACGACAAGTTGTTGAGCTCGCTCGCCGCCAAGTTCTAGGTCATAGAGCACCGACACCGATTGCACGGTAACGCAATCATACCACCACACATAGTAAGGCTGCGTTTATGTGATAGCGGTGCGTTTATTGCGGCGTTATACGGGGTGGATATGATAATACGACAATAAATGATACCACGTGTTCTATGATGTGTTCTAGTACCGTACACAAAAAAACAGTTACTTCCAAGCACATTTTTTTTCGCATGATTTTTCTATTTCACTCATGCATGTAGATGAAGGGACGTTGAAATGGAAACTTATGTTAACTAAATCTATCCTACACTTGTAAATAAAGATAATTTTGGTTTAAACGGGTCATAGATTTACATAACTTCGCGTAGAGATCTTGATATTCGTAAAATTATTAAATCGTACGAAAATTCCTGTGACTAAAGTATTGAATGTACATGATTGATTATTTGTATCCGGTCTTAAAACCCATCATAGAATACGTGGTATCATTTTTTGTCGTATTATCATATCCACCCCACATAGAAAATATGTGTTCACCTCGTTGAATGACTATTGACTACGCTATGCACGCTTAAAGGCGGATTTACATTGATCCAGTAGCTGGATGTAGCGTTGCTGGAATCCAGCGCTGGATTTGATTAATGTAAACATGTTTCAATCCAGTCCGTAGCGGTGGATTTGAATAGATGTTCGTCTATTGTCAATCCAGTAATCAATGTTATTCCGCGCTTACGCGCCGCTCGTGCTGTCGTGTAAACGCAGCCTTAAATGATGCTTATAAGTAGGCATTCCTATTGCAGTCATATATCGCTAATAAGTTCTAGTAAGCTGGCTTGAATTCAATATTTATATTAAATAGATATGTGGTTGGCATGTAAATGGATATTATTTTAATATTTAAACATTATTGGTAAAGCTTGTTATGTTAATAGAAAACATATTTTGTTGAACAAAGAAAATATTAATAAAACCAATAAGCTAGTTTCCAAGTTTATATTTATTATCTACGTAAATGTTTAAATGCATTTGTAGTTATTTATTTGATCTGAGAGAAAGAAAGAATGTCAACTGTTTAAAGCGCTGTGAAAATCGTAAAAGTTGTCAATGTTATTGATTTATTTGAAAAAGTACGAAGTAATGGTTGATTTTCTCGCTATTGTGAATCATAAGACAAGTTTGATTAATTATTTTGCTTGTATTGTATAATTGCAAACAATAAATGATTAGATAGGTACTCCACCTGTGTAATCTTTTGCTCAAATAATTGAACTGAGATAAGAAAGTTATTGTAGAAGATATGACAATTTTATCCCGAACATGCTTGGTTATGGAGGCTTGTCAAATAGTCCCAGGAATGAGCGATTGTTATGTCTGCATTATTCATTTTGAGAAAATGTTCCTGTACCTGTAGCGCAGATCATAGACACGACATAAAGGACATTTTCTTTCAATTATTTCTTTCCTATTTTTAAGGTAATTGAACTGTTGTTAAAATAGATTATAGATTATACACAGATAAAGGCAGTATTGTAATTTCGCGGATAAATAATATTGCGAATCGCTAAACCATTTAATTTCAATAAGTTCTGAAAACCGTGTAAAATAGCCATGGTCATGTCAAGGTTAATGTGCGTCCTACTAACCCGCTTCCACTCGCATGGCGAACTTAGGAAAATTAATATATTCGTATTTTAAATTCTGCTACAAAACTAGCCGCTTTCAGTGGCCATAGTCTACAAAAGCATTGTATCTAGCAAGCGCGCGCAGCTTTTCTTGCTTGCGTTGAAATCTGAATGTTATGACTAGTAAACAAAATAACTCTAATTCAGTTTAGTGATATAGCAGTCAATTTTAATTATGTATAGGTATGTAGATATAGCCCGTAGTAATACAAAAATAATTTATTCAAAAAAATAAAATAATTAGTAATAATTATGAAGATCCGATTTGACATAGCCTTCTCTATAATCGTTGGCAATAGGAAATTATATTTAAGCACAACTTAATGTTTTGGTTAAAGTTTATTATGTTTAACAGAAAGTAATTGAAAGTACTTATAACTTCATATCGCCATAAAATAGTTTGAACACGTAGTCGTAGCAGTAGTAATTATTTTACCATAAATCTTCCAAACTACTGTGTTAACTTTTTGCTAGCTAGCGAAGCTTTTTTCGATCACTTAAGTATCACCGAGTATTTAAAATTGTAAAATATTTACAAAAAAAGTTCGTTACCTACGTACACACGTGAGTTTGCATTTGCATTTGAAGGTGCAACGGCCTAGAGAGCCTCTTATCACCCAAAGTAGCGAAAACGGTTTTACCCAATGAAATATACGCATCGAATTGTGAACCTCCTTTTCAATTACAAATAAGTGATGTTTTGTTTATCAATGAACGATATTACAATAACAGTGAACTGATGCCGTTTGTAGAGAATAAAGCATTGCGTTTTTATTGATACGGTATTCATGATAATGTCAACAGTATAATTGAACAAATGTAGAGCTACATCATGGTGGCATTTTACTTGACTAATACTTTTGAACTCGAAAAAAAATGATAGAAAAACGCCATTCTTATTCGATATAAGTACTCCATTATTATTTGATTCTGTTCTAAGAGTAAAAGATCTAAGATTAGGTGTATAACCGACTTAAGTGCCTAGTTGGTTAAACCGGGCGGTTTGATTTATTGGTTTCCGTGAAGACCGGTTCGTGGCATGTCATTATCAGCAATAGGTAAGCTCGGTCTTAATTGACAGTGGATGACACTTCATGACATGGAAAAACCATAAAACATTGTGCAGAGTCACTAGCTTGTAGTTACGGCAGAGTTGTTTACACTCTCAATAGTGATGGTAAAAAATTGTCATTCGTCATAATAGTTTCATGGCCCTGATAAATTACGGTCATCAAATGATTGCGTATTACATTCCATGTACAAAATTCTTGAAAACCTTAAAGATAAATTATTCAGAAACAACATAAAACCATCAAATGCTCGGGCTGTTACGAGCGGTAAACTAAATATTGAAATTCAGAAATCGTTACTAGGATACGGTTCGGGACAGACGAATGTCGTGCGTCGAGCATCGAATTCAGTCACGATAAGGTATTTCTATAAGGCAGTATGTAATGCAGGCAATTTCAGTTTCAATTTATAGGTCGTTGTACCTTACCCACGTGATAAAACCAAGATGGTCCGCACATTGTCACGGGCCAGGCATTTCCTGTCATTTTAAACAGGTACTGTTATGATAAACGTATCCATATAGAGAGGGTCATTCTCCTGTCTAAGGCTCCATCAGAGAACAATAGCCCTTGCAGAAAGTGCCAAGAACCTGTGATGTTCTTTGTTTTCATCATTCCTACCTGACTCGATTAATGCGATTATAAAAATTCGACGCGTGTCCCATTCGACGAGGGGACATCTCTCGGAAAATTTCCTTTGGATGTTTAGAACAATGAACTGGTGAAACATAAACGTCGACGTGCTCAATTTACTTTTTATTGATGTTTCAATATTTATCATAACGCTTAGACTTATCGTTTTGCTTGGTTTCCGCAGTAGTCTAGTTAGAGTATATCGTGCTAGTTTACATGCTGCGTGCATATCTAACTGTCAACGAGGCGTCAACTGCCTCCTTGTAATGCGTTTCGGGAATCTTATATCTTATCGCACCACTCAGCCGCCGACCGGCAGGCAGGCCCCTAAGATGAACGTGACGAAAAAGAAAATATTTTTAACGTACAATGCCACCGACCATAAGTCTTTTAACCCTAGTCACGATTCACGATCCTGGGATATAAATATTTTTTTGGATTTCGCAGAATATTATGACAAAACATACGATGAAAAACTGTGAGATGTCGCCAGATCTCTTAAAAGATAGTAGCCAGCCTATTTTTAAGATGTCGAGTGGAATATAGACAGATAAATTATTATCTTAAGAGATAAAGTTATGTTAGATGTTTGCTAAACACGGTAAAGCGTGCCGATGACATAAATTAGACTTGTGTGTAATGCTCGAACAATGGCCTGTGTCCGGCGAAGACAAAAAGCGACCGGGTCACCTCTGTGTTACCGTAATCTGAATGGACTCTTTTTTCGTAACGGGATTTTCGTGTTCTTCCTGGTGCATAGGTATATTGCATTTTTTAAATTTATGAGTAGTTTATGGTTGTGCGAGTGTGATGGGTGGTTTGTTAGTGGTGGCTGGTAGCCGGCAGGTTGGCGGTTCGGTGCGCATGCGCGTCACGCACGCAGGAAGCGCGCGGCGACCTTCAACACGCGCGCCATGGCCGCCGTCCTCCGATCGCTACTGCTTATTGTTCACCACGTCGTCATCACTACCATCTGATTGTTACCATTTGTTTGATCTTACCATAATAACAAGCCATATCTATACATTCATTACGTATTTTTATTAATGTGTAGGTACCGCTAACGCTACCTACACATTCGGGGCTTCTAATAATACTCTTCGATTTGTAATTTTTTGCGATTCCCGAATTTTATTAGGATAATTATATGATTTATTTCATTCGTAAAGTGAAATAAATCTAAAAATATTTAGAAGCATCCTCAATCTACCGAACAGCTGGTTGTGATTGTGTTGTCCCTACTAAAAACACACGTATATGTAACAAGTTCATTAGCTCTGAATGTTTAAAAAAGCTTATTGTACGGAACTAAAAAAATTAAACGTAGGTAGTTAAAGAGATAATTAGTAAAACCTAAAGTTGGGTAATGAAATTGATCGATTACCTATATTTTAAGAAGTTTTGTGTTACTAATATCCTATCATAGAATAAGGTCGAGATTAACTTGAAATCGCGTAATCTGTAAGTTAAGTAATTGGTACGCAGCAGCCACCTACACATTCATCGATAGAAAAAGAAGCATGTTAATCTGTATAGGTTGACCTGATGCACTTAAAGTACCTACTCGATACACGTGCAAAGTTTAGATGATTGGCAAGCAATCAGCAGATCAATGTCTATTATATTTGAAAAGTAAGACAATGTGTTCTGGCCCACGTGAAAAACGTGAGGATACACGGACAAAGGGCGGGCTTACTTTACCGCAAAAAACATTTTCTACATTCTAGTACGGAAAAGTGGGGTTTCACACGCGATAAATTCTATTTTAATCTTTCATCAATCGCAACGTAATTGAAACTAATTACGCGGGCAATTATCCATCCTTTGCGCGTGCGGATGAATAAGTGCGGTCTGCGGTGCGCGGACGCAGCCGTGAACCGCCCATCTCCAAACCGCAATTTAAACATCGAAAATTCAGTTAGTAAAGTTATTTAATACATGAGCTGAGTATATTTTGAAAATAAAATTTAATAGCTGTAATATCTGAAGTAATTTATTAATTAAATTATTTCGTAAAATTACTCAGATCACCCATAAAGTTAGCTAAAATTACTTACCAAAATAAACTTCTAAATGTTAAGTTAATAAAATAAAAAAAACCTGTCCAGTTTTGTTCGAACTAAAAAGGTTAAAAGCACGATTAAAAATATTACGCAAAAAGTAATTTATTTATTTCATTTCAATGTAACATTATAAACGATGATATGGATGGACAGACAAAAATGTTGTTTTAACTTATGTAATAGACGCCAGTCCAAATTAAATATTCATTTTATGTTTGTATGGAAGCAATTTATCTTAAACATGTGTGTTTTTAAATTGGAAATGTATGGAAGTTTCTTTGTGTTTGTTTGTTTGTGTCGTATTTATATCGACATTCCTGAAACGACTCACGTTCTCAGGAAAATATATTACATATAATTATTATGGAGACGACACGTGTACAAAGCTTACCGCCCTGTTAAGAAAAACACGTACCTACTTAAACCGTTTTTTTTTACATAATGTTATAAATTAAATTATTTACGCACAAAACATAGAATGTGTCGGATTTGAATTGAATGGTAACTTTATGTCCGTAATTAACTGTTTTCCCCTATGCGCTTACGTTGTTTATTCAATGTTATTGTCAGCATTGTGAAAGAATTAACAAGCTGCATGGAGTATAATTAAATAATTAATATCTGTCAATTGCTTCTTTGCGTTTGTGATTGAGTTTTATAGATTAAGGATGATTTCTTACACGGTGTATAAATATTGATGTGTTTATCACATGCGCGACATTTTGATATGCAGGTGTTAATATCACAAATAGGATATAAATAACTATAACAGGTAATTATGCTATGTAAATACTAATAAAAATTAATATAGTCCACGAGTAACTGGTGGCGCAGTGAAAACAAATCACCCCATAGGCATGTCCCACGTGGTGGGTGGAACGTGTACACTAATAATTTGTATAAATGTATGCAATTGCGTGATACATATACATACTACAATTTAATTACATATACAAGATGTGTGTAATGACAAATCAAGACGCTGCTTATACAGTATGTTAAGTACATTGAGAAAGAGATCATTACAATAAGGTATACATATTTCATTGTTTCAGTTTAACCTGCATGTATTTAGATTTTCTCCGAATACTTGATTTTACTTAAAACTTACTCAAGTATACAACGTGTTACATAAATCCCCGTAAAAAGAAAATGTTAATCAAGTAGTCTTTTATGGCTGTTGTCATTTACCTCTCAGAGGAAATTAGGTATAAATGTAAATAACTTTCTGGGTAGTCTACTCTTTACTTTTATGTTTTCAGGGTTGCGTTTCAGTGATGATTTTATTTTATGATTTGTCCAATTTTATTTTCTGTCTTTCTTTTATTTTAAAATATTGCCAATAGACTCTTTACAAGGGACCTTGTCTTGTAATGCCCTTTCGGGTTTAGGGGTATATTTGTAACACGTTATAAAGCTCTTTTTAAAATATTTTACTTCAACTTTGATGATAACAACTCCCTTATTCAGTTACATCTTTATTTGAATACAGCTTATATAAAAACGCGTTATTGTAGTAACAGATGGCATGTAGAAGTGCTGCAATATAAGTGACGTGGGCGGCACGGGTCGTTAGCATTGTGAAGAGATAAATGCACACCATATTTATTGCCTACTTAGACTTCTCAGGATATATGCATACTATCTTATCTATAGTATTTGCTTTGATAAACAATGTACTTGCAGAAGTAAAACAGAAAAAATACAGCCGGTTTTGACAAAACGCAGAGTCGAATATATCTTGATAATTGTATTGGTATCAGTAAGTTAGAATAGTTGTAAGATTCCTACCACAAGGACAGGAACATCACAAAAAAAACTTTCACAGTACAGGGCCAAATTCTCCTAAAAGAAATCTTGATCAATCGCAATCGAATCAAGGCCGAACCATTCTTATAACTGTTTTCAATTTCAAAAGCTGTCAAATTGTTTGACACAAAATACAGAAACAATCATTTTGACAGTTTAGTAAACAAAAACTGACTGACGGTTGTGTTTCGTTTGCGGTTGACCACAATTTTGTTAGTCGAACTTGCCCGCAGTTGACAGGTTGTCTTCGATTATCATGCTGTAAAAATTAAAACCGCAATCGTAACTAGGGATGCCAACTTTTTTGACAAAAAAAACGCATGAAATTGTTTGAAAAGGAAAAAAATATGTATTTTTCTAATTTATGTTTTAATTCCCTTAAAACATATTTTTGGGTGCTTTTAGCACATGCTAACAATTTTTTGTTAACTTGGAAGTTTCAAAGCTTGTTTTATAATCGAAAAAAAACGAAACCTGTAACATCTGACATCTTACATTTCGTTCAGTAATTAATAATCGTTTTCATCATAATGTACGTTCTGTTTTAACTTTTAAGTATCGATAAATAGTTCAATAGTTTCCCTTATTAGTGTTTCGTTTTACACATCACAATAAAGATTGGAAATAAAGTATTTTCGCATACTTTATTTTTATGCAAAAGTATATTTATCGAAAATAAAGTAGGATACGTTATTATAAAGTATGGTTGGCAACTCTAATCGTAACAGACATTGACAGCATATAAAAATTTGATAGTTGAACATTACGCATACAGGGAAGTGTTGATGAATATTTGCACGAGTCAGATGTCCCCGGTAAGGCATATCGCAGTGATCGCCTAGAACAGATGTACTTCCTGGAACACCGTCGCGTGACATCGCCATCGCTCGAGCATGTTCACAACAACTCCTATTAAGCACTTCGGACTACCGATTATGATTACCTGACCATAGTGATAGCAAATCTAATATTCAACCTGTTTTGTTTATGTTTTTACATGTGTTCAACATTGCTCTAACTTAATTAGGGACGAAGGCCTTATATGGTGGCTCTGAAGTTGATAAAACTGCTTACACCCGTGACCTTTATTGAGACGTAGTATTACTTTTATGTAGGAAGTCTTTTATGACTTTTGCGATATTTTTTTCACTTCAAAATCAATGTACTTACAAATACGGCCGATGTATCTTGGCGAGTCAAGTTAGTTGTTTGGCTGCGCAATGAATCTTTTAGAAACGAAATTGTCTACTGCGCAGCTAATCAGCTAACTTTAGACTCGCCAAGATACGTCGGCCGTATTGTAAAGGATATTTTATTATCATGTCAATGCTTTTTGTGCCAATACCTTTAACTTAAACATAGATTGTCATGCTCTAAAAATTTTCGTACCTTTACTTATTTTTTATAGCTACGGTGGATAATCAAGCGTCTCAAGTTTTAAACTAATAGGGCTTCATTACAAAAGACGGTTTAAACCAAGACTAAGGTAAACCCAGGTTTAAAATATACCCATTACTTTATTATATCTATCACAGGTATAACAAAAGAGACGGAGCTATTCTAAAACCTAGGTTTTTCTTAGACCATCTTTTGTAATAAGGGGGATACTGTTTTTTTACACAGTGCTCGTTCCTTCTGCCTAGCCTTTTCCCCAAATATGTTGGGATCAGCTTCCAGTCTAACTAGATGTGGCTGAATATCAGTATTTTACACAGATAGACTGCCATCAGACCTCCGTAACCCAGTTACTGGGTAATTTCTTAGACCAGTTGTCAGATTTTCGGGATTATGGTTACCCGTAACAACTGTCATAGGTATTCGTATGACACCTTGGACTGACGGTTTAACCACAGTCTACCTATATCTAACTCCTTACAGTTCGTCAACGTAGAACATTGTCGCAGAGCAATCGTGCGGGGGGTTGCGGGGTGAAGAAGCGGAGGTTATGTCCTGAGTAACCATACTGCATACTTGGGACATAAGCTCCGTCCCTACATAATTTTGACATTTCATAGGACCTGTCAAATGTATGGGCGTTGACCCACTGTATGTAGTAAGTAGGTACACTGTGGTTTAACGTGGTCTCCGGGGCACGGGTCTCGATGTTTAAAGACCGGTCACCCATCCACTGACTGACCGCGCAGCTTAACCGTGCAAATCATATGATCCACGAGGTTGATAATGACCCTTGAGACCAGAATTTTTTTAAACACGTCTTTTTCTCTTGACGTTAGAATCACTTTTTTTTTCATCTTTAGGGCACAATCATCATTAAAATTGATTGAATATGCACTCTTGTTTTTACATGATAAAAGCAATTTACAAGCAAATTAAAGTGATTTATTCTTACATAATGCGTTATGGGACTGTATAGACGGCAACTCAATTTTAGCATAATACCGGAGGGGCGATTTAATGACGGTTCCACGTGAATCAGAGCCAATGTCAGCGGTTATCCAACAATAAGCGATGTACGCAATCATACATAGGTGTCATTAAATGCCCGCATGGTTTACATTGTAACCGCTTAACTATAGATGATCGTCCCATAGCGTTCTCCTGCACATGTGTACGTATTGCGCCTTTTTTGTCGTGCCTCTCTGAATACTAATAACGATTGTATACAATCATAAATGTTACGTAACATACGTATGCTAATATAATTATAATATTTGTAGTGTTGACAGGTTTTATTGTACATTTGCATATCAATCTTGACATCGCATAAAAATGTCGCTAACGTGAGTTATAACTGCCAACTTATGGCCGATTCCTATGCTTTACTGAACGTTATCCCCCTTATTACAAAAGATGGTTTAACCGCTAACGTCCCGACCGACGATCGTCAGTGCCATTGTTTATCTATTGTGTCTATAATTACAGTACTCAATCGGCTAAACCAAGACTAAGGTAAACCCAGGTTTAAAATATACCCATCACTTTCTTATGCCATATAACAAAAAGAGACGGGGCTATTGTAAAACCTAGGTTTTTCTTAGACCATCTTTTGTAATAAGGGGGTATTGGTTTAATGTTTAGACTCTTGTATCTTTACTAATAATGAAGCAAAGTCCTCCATAGCTTTTCATAGTAGAATGTCGAATTAGTTTTTTTTTTTAACTTTTCCCATCTACGATTTCTCCTTTATCGTGGTTGCGTTTACAGTCACAAATCTCACATACACAAACGCCTAGACCCGAAACAACTAGGTACCTATCTGTAGGCCATACAAATTTTTGTTCCGTGCGGGAATCGAACCCACGACCCGTAGCGCAGAAGCCAATCGCTAAGCCACTGCAGCAAACGTGTCGAAGTACTAACTAAGCTAATTTTACCTTTGCTAGCTACTAAGCTAGCACAGGTAAAATTAGCTTACGAGTCTATTTTTAAGCGCAGTTTGGCAATAAAAAATGCTACCATTGGTAAGCAAAACGATCCCCTTTTCGCCATAGGAACCGGCCATTAGAAGAATGAGTAATTTTTGGTACCTACGCGGGCGATATAGGCTAGTTCGTGACCTGACACTACTTAAGAAGACTAATACAGTTACATCTTTTATCCTATGCGTAAGTGTTACAAAGTTTATTTGAACAGCAAAACAAAATATTTGAAGAGTCTTTTTAGGCAATGACTAATACTAAGGTGTTTCATTTGACCATGAAATCAGAAGGACAGTTACTTATGCACACGCCCTTTAACTTAGTAAATGTACAATACCTGAAACAATGACATATTATATACACAAAAGGTAGGTCGGGGACCGGAAGTGGGCATTACTCGTACAATAAACAAAGCTATGAGTAAGATTAGGCCTTAGTAATAGTACCTTTATTTTAATAAAACAGAAAATGATGATTCATAAATAAGAAAGGAAAACCAAATAGGTCAATAACACAAGTTTTCCAAGGCTTACTTACTCATTAATTAGTGCAACTTATTTGTTAGATAAAACTGTTATTCACTTGCTTCATTTTTCGTTTGCATAGTCTTTAAACGATTTGTTGATACGACTACGACGACGAATAGCCGATTCTTAAGCCTTCAATTAAGAATAGTATTTTTACCAATAACGAATATAAATGTTGCATAAAAGACCCTCCCATAAGTTAGTAGTTATCACAGGTAAAATTAGCTTACAAGTCCATTTATATCCCCAGTTTGGCGATAAAAAATGTTACCATTGGTAAGCAAAACGGTTCGTTTTTGTTCATAGGAACCTGGCATTAATGACCTCAATATCCTAAAACGAATAATTGTAAAGTTTTATTGATTCAAATGCTCGAGTGATTCAAAGCTCACCGCTCGTTAGTAAACTCAACAACGTCAATGTGATGACTCAGGTACCACCACGTGGTTTTGGGCATTTTAATTCACGTCTCGACACGTAATCCTTTCTATTGAAATAGCCGTTAATCTAAACCGTTACTTCGATTGAAAATAACTGGCATAATCATATCGATATCCTTAATGCTACGCGAAGTGTTCAGTTATTTAAGTATGAGATTTACAGTTTGGAACCGCATGTACGTGTTCATATATTTTGGCAGTACTTTTTATAATAGGTATTTTTAACTGTTAACTTATAGTTTTTTCGTATCTAATCATAAAAATAGAGATTCATTATTTAAATTATTATTTTATCCTAATATAAAACTAAACTACATAGTATAATCTAAAGTAAAAAATAACTACCTATATGTATTAAACAAGAAATGAAAAAAAAAACAGTTTGATAATAAAATACGTAGAAGGTGCACTTAAAGCTCAATTTTTTTACTTAAATATGTACATTTACAATTATTTATTTGTGAAAAATTGTATGGTGGCCATAAATCCAGTTCGATGCGTACAGTTTATCATTGCCTGCGTTAAGTTTGACGAAGTATAGTTGTTTAAAACGATAAACATCGGGACGGGACAAGATATTTTTTCCAATTAGCATTGTTACACAGCAATGATGCGTGATACGTGCCGTTGAACGTACCCCGAGGCTGTAAAAATTTGCATGAGCTAAGTAGGTCTGTGGAGCGGCCAAACCGCAGGCTGCGCTGTGAGATCTGCGCGGGCGCAGACTCCGACAGTACCCGTTACTTATGGGGACATACTGACCCCGATATGCTCATACGAACTCATTATTTAAACGCCTCCATCAATAATCCTTCTTCAGAATCTGTAATACGGGTCGTTCTTATTCCTTTCACTTAAAAGACAAATATACTTTATCAGTGAGTCTCTACTTGTCGCAGTTGCTTGCCAAAACGCGTGTGTATCTTGAAACCTCCGTGTTTCCAAAGAATTCTTACATATAGGGAACAATGATTTGCACAGTAACATTGTTACCAATACGATATGTAGACCAAATAGCAGGTTACAATATTTACATTTGTACGACGAACAAGTCATGCATTTTGGTTTAAGTTACAAACAATGCAACTTTGTGCCACTGAGTGTCAATGGCCTGGCCTCAACGCACCCAAAATCTGACCGATTCTCTCGCGGTTAGTCATCGACATAAACATTGATTTATTTGCATTCAACATATTTTATGCGTGGAGTTCAATACAATACCAAAGTAACAACAAAAATACATTTAAACATGGAGGGACTTTCATAATAATTTATATCTACAATGTGTAGATATGGCCTTGCAGAAATTGCAGTAACAAACAATAGAAATAATATGCAATTTTTTTAATTTTGTTTTTTAAATAACAAGAGATTTGTACGTTAAAATGACGAAGAAAATCCCATAGTACATTATCTACTTAGCAATAAAATATTAAACGCAAGTACCTCTCGGTATTTTTCATGCTGTGAGGTCAATCACATATTCGTGATGATATCTGCAAAACGTACGTTTGATTTGCTTAACAAATAGAAGAAATCTTTGAAAATATGTTTAGTATTCTCGTGGCATTGGACAGACAATAGTAAACACGGGCTTTTGGGGGTATTGACTGCAGTAGGATTAACAGTGACATTGTTGTGAGTATTCCCCGGCGTGAGGGGGAACAAAGAGCCTGTGCAGGCGCTGTTGTGCGGTGCCAGCCGGAGATATGTGCGCCGGCGCATTGAGATGCAGCGCACGCACTTCACCACTGCCACTGCCCAAGGTCGCCATGTCTCCGTAAACCATCCGCAACAGTCGAATACATCCCTCTCTAATGATATACGAAGCCTTTCTTTACTTATTAACAACGAAACATGGATGCTTACATTTAGGTATAGATATTATAATTTAATTACTCTGAATTGAGATTATCTCTTGCGAAATGAAATTAATTAACTAAGTTACATCTCGGATAAGGAATTATCTTCTTATCCATGTATTTGCGCTAACGTGTTTCATGTTATCAAGCGAGTTGACAATAAACAATGGGTGGGTAACCTTGCGATGATGTGAGATAATATAACGTCTGTAAGTACTTGTACGAGATAAACGAGAGCTCTCCAAGGAAATTAGCAGCTTAGACTTCGTCACTAGGTACACGCGTCTCTCTTCATGGCATTCGGTACAAAAGTGTTAGATAACCCTTATGTCTAAAGGAAATATTTCCTCTACAGTTTGCCTACAGTACCCTAATAAAATTGCGTAAAACAAGCGAAATCGGCTTTGATTTTGACAGGTCTACAATTACCATGACAACGTATGTATGTATTAACAATCCGACTTCTCCGCAACTATGTACCGCGCAATGAATATTGTTGTATTGTCAAAATGAAAGCTTTCGTGAGACATATTCATATTTATGATTAGTTACGGTTTACTCACGTGCATTTTTCGGTCTAGTCGGGCAATCCCGAAAAATGCACGCGAGTAAACCGTAACTAATCAATCATAAATATGAAAATGAAAGCTATTGGAATTACGTATGTGATACGCAATTCGGATGCTGGTTGGCTATAAAACTACAAAATAAATAAGTAAACAACTTGCACGCTCGATCTTAAAGCGAGCCGCCTATTTTTTACCTTAAAGCCTCGTACCCACTAGGCAACAATTGACGCGAAACATGTGACGCTGAACATGTTAGGCAACATTGCCAGATGACGCGAAACATGACGCTGAAACAATTAGTACGCATGAGTTTGTTGCACGTTGTCGATCATCGTGTTGCTATATGTTGAGGAACATGTTGAGCAACATGTAGCGCGTCGATTGTTGCCTAGTGGATACGAGGCTTAACATTGCGCTCACATACAATGCAACAAATTGCCGCTCATTTATAGAGTAATTTATTACTAGTGTTGACACTTGTTGACACTACTCATATTCTGACAGCTGTCAAATCTGACCTATTGGATTGCGACAACTGTAGTTACGGAAACATTTCACTGACCTCTATTTATACTACAACATTTCCTCTACGTAAATCCATTTCAATGTCTAATGTACTATTATGAAGCGTAAAGCTCTGTCAATGCCAATGAATCTCTGTTTTCATTCGATTGTAGTCGGGAACTGCACATAGTATTTAATGCACACATAGTAAAGCACTTTACTAAAGATGCACAGTAGATAGAACACAATCTAACAAGTAGTTAGACATCTTTCGTATGAGAACAGAGGCCTACTCCTAACATGGATACGGCAGGCTGATGATGACGCCTACTTCCAGATGTACTTAGCGCAATACGGGTACCTGAGTCCCTCTGTGAGGAATCCGTCGAGTGGACACATCATGGACGAGAGTTCGTGGCGCCGAGCCATCGCCGAGTTCCAGAGCTTCGCCGGCCTTAATGCGACAGGTAAGGTTATCTACTACTATATCGGTCGAAAGCCTGTCATTATTTCACAATTTACTGCCAACTGTTTCATTAATAACAAAGATAGGGAAAGGATGATTGTATTTCATATTACAGCAATTACGGTCTTGTGTGGGATATGTAGTAACTAAATATATCAACCAGAATATAATACCTAAGTAGAGTTTCGTTGTTCTACTACCGCCAGGTACCTACACTATACCTTTTGCAACGTAAGGTGAGTCCTGGGGTTTTTCTACAAAACTTTACCATACAAAACCAAATAAGGAAAAAAAACATGGATAATATCGCTATTTAACGGTTTTTTCGATAGCCGTCTCCATATGGTTACAATTTACGAAATGACTGCTATGTCAGGACTCATATTTTGTTGAATGAAGTATATTGGACTTTCTTTTACTGCCAGAATCAATTTTCATGTTAAAAACCATTTGAAAATCACAATAATTCTTATTTATAGAACATTATGTTCACGTGTGGTCTTTTGTAGACGAAAATATGATGAATAATATGTTTATTTTGTGACTCTATTAAAACTCATTTGTTGAAAATAATGTCCTAAGTAAATAGTTCTTAAAACTAATGATTCAGTTTAGTAAATGTTATACGAAGGTGCCACCGTCCTCAAATATTCACGGACCATTAGACTTTGATTAGGAGACAATCAACTGTGGTCTGTGAAAGCTGCAATCATTTTCCTTTGTTGAAATTTTAATCTAAAACTATTGCACAAGGTGTGGTTACAACTTGTTACTTTGATTTAATTAAAATTGGAAGTATTAGACCATATAAGGTGGTTAAAAATGTATTCTAAGAATTTTGTGGGATTACTCGGTATCGGAAATTGATAGATGATATGATTAGAAAGAGGGTGACTACTGAGATGACGGCTAATAGAGATGTATGAAAGATATATGCTGCGCCGACCCCAAATAAGCTTTTTTTAATTTATTTAGTGGCATTTGTCTGTTAGGATAAAAGAGCCCCAACGTTACCTAAACTTAATATTCAACATAAACATGACTTATTTAAAAGAACGGGAAAGAATCGTTGATGCAAAATCATATTTTCAACTATAAATTTTGCAGCATCAGATGTTGGTTATGCTGATATGCTTAAAAACGCCCCTTGATCATATAGATTTATGTTAAATTTTTGCACCAATGATTCTCTCACCCAAATAAGTTGGGATAAGGGTAGGAGGATGATGATGACTCGGTATCGGAAATTGAACAACATTCGTAGAACAACTTTTTCGAAATTCTCGTATTTTTTTTAAATGAAAAAATTATCTTTGTAGTCAATTTCCTCCCCATTTTTTTAAAACCACATATTTCTCATGAGTTAATTTTTACTACCTTGTATTGGGTTGCATTACCTCTTGAGAATTATAACTCGATCAATTTATCATAATAATGCAAACTAACAATAAAATTGAGTGCCATCTATCAACAGACATATTAATGAAGATTATAATCTACGACTTCCATATTAATTATATGCAATTCTGTCTCGTTTTAAATACTGGTTTAGAAGAATTAACTAGTTATATTCATTTATAAACACTATCAATCAACTTCCTATGTTATACTGCATCAATAATGATTGCCGTTTATGTAATTAAGTAACAGTGAGAAATGCTTTGATGGATATATGTGACCGTGCATTTCTCAGATTAAAAGCGTTTACGTAATTAACGTGATGCTAACCCATATCCGGGCTACCTTGGCCTTGTAAAACGGTAATACCAACTTAATCTAGCTGTCTACTAGCCTGTCATGTCATCAGGGTTGTCAGTTGGCCTGTCAGCTGCGTTTTCCTGTTTTTTTTATACTAGATCGGATCTAAATCTTCGTGATCAGTAATGATATCCGTGCTTTGAATATTAGATTTGCAAATATTATCATTTTAACGGTAACCCTTAAATTAGCCGCTTGTTAGTTCTGTACTGTTGGCCACGTAGCCTTGGTCGGTTTTCATGACAGTTATTACAATCGCTCACATCCACGAAGCAATTTATAAGTCTGTGCGATCTCCACAACCGACTATTTAAACACGCTAGAATTATGTGGGCAGAGCTCGGATCGTCTTCGTACACGTACGTGCCTTGACACGAGAAGTAGTTTATTGGTCTTGACTATGACTGAAGGCAATGTTATTATGTAAGCAAATAACGCACAGACGGCACATAAATACATAATTCATTATCGGTCACTGCACGAGTTCGGACGAGCTTGTCACAAACACAACGTTATGATTCGTTGAAAGATTGAATGATGACGTCCACTTTAGACTGGATTTATATCAATAAAACAGAATCTACGAAAATGACTGTTTACATTAAAGAGACGCATCATCATCATTAATTCCTCTACCTGTACAGATATTAAATATAAAGTCGTTTTCCTTATGGTGTCATAAATTTTACAACTACAATGTTATTCCCCGTAACTATGAATTTAAATCGATCGGCGGCGGCCGATGAATTCCAAGTTGCCAGCTGATCAGCGGTCGGGACGACCATAGTTCCTGATTATTTAACGTTTTCCGTGTGCGGTTTTGGTCGATGTGTTTGTGTAATTACTTCCTTGTTGTCGTTCGTTACAAAAAAATACTATGTTTGTCCTTTGACACCCGACAGTGTTTGCGCGGTAAATGATATAATAATTGAAATTCAACTGTTCTTACGCACGGTTGATGATTGTTTTAGAAACATTTGGGAACTTTATTAGAATGACTATGGAAATGCAAAAAACAAAAGTGATTCTTAAACGTACCCTCCTAATTTGTTTTTAACGTTTGTTTTGCAGGTGAATTAGACGAGGAAACAACAAAAGTAATGTCATTGCCAAGGTGTGGTGTTCGAGACAAAGTCGGCTTCGGAGAGAGCCGAGCTAAACGATACGCGCTGCAGGGTGAGTGTCCTTAACCAAAACATTATTAATCACTTATTGAATCAAATAATTATTTGTATGACCGCGGTCAACCTCAACAAATAACTATTTGCGGTGAACCTTAAACATGTAAATGTTGATGTAAAATGTTTGAATAGGTTCAAGATGGCGTGTCAAGAACCTCACCTACAAGATCTCCAAGTACCCTTCCAAGCTGGTCCGCGCCGAGGTTGACACCGAACTTGCCAAAGCCTTCTCCGTGTGGTCCGACTACACAGACCTTACCTTTACCCAGAAGCGAACCGGACAAGTCCACATCGAGATCAGGTGTGTTCATCAAGTTTTAACTTTGGGTGACGTCGCCGTCGTAACTTAATAGAGCTTTGAGTAGCTGCCTTTTCAAACATTATTGACAGTTATCTTGTGTATGGAAAACCCCAAATTTTAATCTAATACTTACAGACAAACAGTTTGAAACTTGTTTCGTACATAAATATAACTCTCATTATTGGCTTATAATACACCCAAATTTCAACAGGTGGTAGAGAACTTTGAAATCTAAAAATTATAAATAACGTTGGTAACGCAACAGTTAAATAATCGATCATTTTGGTTGTATATCAGTGTCGACTTTCAATTGTCACGTGGTTGATTGAAAGTTTATTAAATTAGAATACTGTTCGTGCGAAACGAAGTAAAAATAAAATAAGCATTTCGTGGTAGCGCTGCCATCGTGCATCGTTTAGATCAGTGCACAGATATTGAAATCGTGCCAGTGGACGTATTGTGTTGTCCGTAGGGTTATTTGACTCAGTCATAATAGGTTTTTGGTCACAATCCGCGGGTAATCTTTGTTGCGTAACTACGTGAATGGCTGTCATTGAGCGTTGTACGCGTAACTACTTGTAGTAATTCAAGTTAACTGTTGAGTCGCAATGTTCATTGATCGAATAGGAGATTTTATAGCCATTGATTGTCACTGCGATTTTATTACTAACACAATTAGTTTTCAAGCTAATCCGGTAATTAAATAATGCCATCTTGTTTTTGTCTTGTTATTGTTGTCCCTTCCTGACCGTTTGTCTATTGCCAAGACACAAACATAGGATTAGATTCATGTTTATTATAACAAATTCACTGCTAACGTTTCATTGATTAGCATTGCTTATAAACCATTAATAATGTACTTTTATTCACTGTAGGTTTGAGAAGGGAGAGCACGGAGATGGGGATCCCTTCGATGGTCCTGGTGGCACCCTTGCCCACGCTTACTTCCCCGTAAGTACTTAATATTCAGTATACATAAACCATAAACATGTCCATGAACGGCAATTTCTATGAGGAAGGTTCCAAGGGATGTAAGCACCCTATTTAGACTGCATTATTATTTCGTTGTACAATTTTCAACATAAGGTGAGTTCTGGGGTTTTTCTGCAAAACGTTACCATACAAATAATATATATTAAAAAAAAACATGTATAGTACTTATAGATATTTTACGGTTTTTGATGATGTAGTTTACGTTTTTTCGCTAGCAGTTTCCTTACGGCTATAATTGACGAAATGGCCGCTATGACAGGACTATCTTTCGTAGAATACTTAGTATTCTTCATGAATCTGAATGTTTTAACATTATAAAAAGGCTTGAGAATCACCTGTCGGGTCTAATTTTCTGGAGAAAGGTATTTAGTCTGCATTAATATCGATGATGATGTAGTACTGTTTGATTACTCTCTTATTCGCTCAGTAAATAGCTCCCAATATACAGTTTAAATATCGTATTGAAATAACGGTTCTGTTTATTCCACGTATACACGTGTATTAGTAACCATGTTACATACTATTTAGGCAAATCTATTAAAAAGAGTTTACTATTCTAGCCGTGTCGCAGTGAACAATTGGAATTATAATAGGTTGTCCAATATGCTTTTTTATTCGTTTCGTTGTAAATGACGATGCTAATCGTAAAGTACCTGACGAAATGTCTGACGCTGAACAAATCGTTTCTTTTTTGAGTAAGGCTACCTTATTATCTGGCAGTTCATTTGATTACTTTTTTTCGAAACTGAAAAGTATATTGGACATAGAAGGTTAAAGTTCTAATAGACATAATTGTGTAATAACTTAAAACTCAGTTATTTATTCACTTGACAAACTGAATGAGACGACACGTTTGGTGCAGTGGCTGAGCGATTGCCTTCTGCGTTACGAGTCGTGGGTTCGATTCCCACACAGATCAAAAATTTGTATGGTCTACGGATAGTTGTTTTGGGTCTGGGCGTTTGTGTACGTGAGGTTTGTGTTTGTAAACGCACCCACGATACAGGAGAAATTATACTGTGGGGCAAGGTTTTAAAAAAAAAATGAACTGTTTTGCTGTGGAGTTTGTTGTGCCGTTTCTTCTTCACAGCATAAACACTAGGAAGCGGTGAAGGGTGGGCGCTTTTGGGAGCAGTCTTATGTTAAATTGACGTTCAAAAAGAACTAGGTAATTCTAGTCTATTTTGAATAAACGAGTTTTGAGTTGAGTTTTAAAAATGAACTTCCCAGTAACTTAATTAATAAACACAAATAATTTTAAAACATGGATGAGGACCCCGGAATTGACTTCCATCAGATGAACTAACATATGAACTTATAACTAAATGGTGAACACCATTATGTTTTAACAAATAAACATAACGGATGTTAGAGATTATCGCCTAAATAGTGAAAGTACGTTTGTATTGGTAATATGATAATAAAACGTTTTATTGTGCGAAACGAATTATTATATTTGTTCCGTTTACTACATTGTACTCTAACTATTATTGTTGTGCTCTATTCATTATTCCGTACTGTCTGCACACATTGGATGTACGAAACACCAACTTTTCTTTTTAGACAAGGATATTTGTATAGTCAGAAAAAACCCGCTAATTATCTTCGTGGCTTACTGACAGACTTAGCTTGACGTGACTGTGCCTATAATATGAAAAGTAAACATTAGATATCTTTTATCCATTTTTTAGGCATAAATGTACATACTTAGTTGACACACATGAGCTTGTTGCTATACACAAGTATCTGTGTTTTTAGAACATGTCGCAATTACATGCCCTACTCGTTCTGTTAGGGATTGTAGTGTAAGACTCTTTCCTAAACATAAAGAGAGTTTAGGATGGGCTCATAACTGCAGGGCAATTGCGTAACGTAGGTAAACAACTTCAATCGTGACAGTTCATGTGTCAAAAACAATATTCATTGCGTGGTACATAGTTGTGGAGAAGTCGGATTGTTATTACAATCATTGCTATGGAAATTATTGACATGTCAAAATCATAGCCATAGCGATTACGGGCGTGTTGCGCAATTAGAAAGCTGGTTTGTTAAAAAAAAAGTTCTTGCCATATTCCAACGCCAATTTAAGTTTTAAAGAGGGCAAGAGGAAAAATACTTACTAATGTACCTAACTTTTAAGTAATCTCTAACCTCTCACACGCAATTCTTGACCAACAAAATTCAAATGAGTTATTGCAGAATCAATCACTTTTAATTGCCTACCTAGAATTGAACGTGCGCCGGCTAAGGTTTTACAACAATAATGACAATTATTGATTCATTGGTAATGATGTTGATTTTCCTTAATCCGCTCGTCCGCAGGTGTACGGTGGCGACGCTCACTTCGATGACGCCGAGATGTGGTCCATTAACTCGAGGAGAGGCACCAATCTCTTCCAGGTAATTATGCAATTACTGTCGCTTATTGGTTATCTCGTTACGTGGGGATTGGGGGGCATTTGATATTTTTGAATTTCTAAGTTTATCTTATCCGGTTCCACTTTTTCAAGTGATAATGCAATGACTGGCTAAATAAGTTATCAAATTAATTTGGTGACAGCCCTGCTATTTTAACTTATATAAGAAATTGATTTATTTTAATTTAAATGCAAGGTGAATAATTCAAAAATGCTAAGAAAGATTATTTTTCAATTTCGATGGGCATCTTATAAAAATCTTAATCGATTCCTTAAATAAATTGTAAAATTCACAGGTGGCTGCGCACGAGTTCGGTCACTCACTGGGGTTGTCCCACAGTGATATTCGTTCAGCGCTCATGGCACCCTTCTACAGAGGATACGACCCTGCCTTCCAGCTCGACCAGGATGACATCCAAGGAATTCAGGTGAATACTAAATATTTTGTTATCCAAGTTATTACGTATAAAAGGGAGTCTTTACAAAAGTTTTCATCAGTCTGTCGCTGAAAACCAGCGCTGTAGCTATGCTCTGTGCAAGAGCCACAGAAATATTCTGATCGATGGCCGATTTGCTCGGATTATATCTCGGATATTTTCCCAAAATTATTTTTTATTTCTGTTGCTTTTGTTTTTACTTTTGGTTAAAATATGCGTCACGTCAAGACGCAAATTTCGTTTTCTTTCTCTCTATCATAGATCAAAAAAATGTTATGGTATTTTATTAGATTTAAAAATATATAAATAAGTGATTGTTTTTTCTAGTAAATGGTTTTCCTCAAAGACTGCGCTACCACGCAGAATTAATCTTCAACTCAACGTTTCAATGACACTTGTATCTACGAAGTTGGTGAAATGGCACTCCATGTAAATAGCATATTCCGGCTGCATCTGGATATACCAGTCAATACATCAACTTACAAAAAGGCTAGAATGACGAGAAAGTCTTCAAGATCCTACCCTTAACCTAACACTAAACTAACATTTCTCTGCAGGCTCTATACGGGCACAAGACGCAGACGGACATCGGCGGTTCAGTACCGGCCATACCATCGGTCCCCCGCGCCACCACTCAACAACCTTCGGCTGAAGACCCCGCGCTCTGTGGAGACCCGAAGTTCGACACCATCTTCAACTCTGCTGACGGCGGCACTTTCGTATTCAAAGGTAAAATGATTTAAAATATGAATATTTTGAAAATCATGAATGTTTTGAAAATTATGAATATTTTGAAAATTATGAATATTTTGAATATTCTACGGTCTATGGTCCTCGGAATATCGGTTCTGGTGGTACTGATTTCTATAAGCATCTTGAACAGACTAATCATGAAAGCATTCTTTAAAGTCCAATTATCCCATAAATAACTGTCTTGCTGGAACCATCACGAGATTTACTCGAAGGGTTAAACAGATTAGACAGAAGGTTTAGACAGAAGACAGAGAGCGGGCTCAGCGGGGTTGTTACCATATATCTGGAATGAACCCACAATCCCAGGGTTATAGCAACAGTCCGGACTGTTATTCCCGATCCCGAATCTGACAGCCTACCTAATTTAAGCCTTCAATCATTTGGCCAATGGCCTCCTATAAAATTTGTTTCTAAAACAAGAAATACTCAATACTCGTCTCTATATTTCTAGGCGAGCACTACTGGCGTCTGACGGAGGACGGCGTCGCATCTGGCTACCCTCGTTTAATCTCGCGTGCATGGCCTGGCCTGCCCGGCAACATCGACGCGGCCTTCACTTACAAGAATGGCAAGACATACTTCTTCAAGGGCTCCAAGTATTGGCGGTACAATGGACAGAAGATGGACGGGGACTATCCTAAGGAAATCAGTGAAGGTAGGCTGTTGTTGACACAAAAGCTTACCTAATAATCTCTGGAACAGTGTATTGTTTAACTGTGGAGCTTTCAGCAAAATGATTTGATTGTTGTCATTAAAACTTCTGGCTTAACAGCACCCAATTCTAGGAGATACATTAGAATATACGTATACATGAATGTTTGGGATTTAAGACCATCAAATTGGGGTTTTCTTACAATGTTTATTATATTGGATTGCTAAAACTTTTTTCTTCGTCAGGTTTCACCGGAATCCCTGACAACATAGACGCTGCTTTAGTATGGTCAGGCAACGGCAAGATCTACTTCTACAAAGGCTCGAAGTTCTGGCGCTTCGACCCGTCACAGCGCCCTCCCGTCAAGGCGACGTACCCCAAGCCTCTGTCCAACTGGGACGGCATTCCCGATGGCATCGATGCTGCCCTGCAGTACACTAATGGATACACGTACTTCTTTAAGGGAGGATCGTACTGGCGGTTTAATGATAGAACTTTCAGTGTAAGTATCTCGTACTATTTGGATATATCAAGGTTAACTGTCTCGTTGTTCTAGTGATTACAAGTGCGACTGATAAGCGCGAGGTCCTGGTTCGATCTCCAGGTCGGGCAAAGTCTTATTGGGTTTTTCCGTGTAGAATTTCTCATTAGCAGTCCGGAGTCTGGATTGTACCCGGTTGATAGCAATAGGCTCGCCCCCTATTACATGGGACTTAAACAAAACGACGAAATGAGGGTGTTTTATACACCTCTGCCTAAGTTCGGGAATACAGGCGTATGTATGTATTAATTTTTGGTCGTTAAATTAATAGAGAGTAATGCCTAATATCAAATCTAAAGTGTGGTAATCAAACTGTTTAGTTAGGTAGTTGCTGTAGCCACAGTAGTACCTATGTAGTCTGTTAAAATATTCTCCAAGAATTGAGCATATCATACCTAGGTTATGCTCGTAATTAGTGTTGCCAGATCCTTTTTTCAAAATACCGGGACTTAAATGAAAAAAAAAGCGGGACTCAGACGAAAAAATTGGGACGTTTTAAGAGTAGTAGAGCTCCATGTGAAAGAGTTCGTCCAGGGAAGTACTACCTCCTGTTGTCTAGACTGTTGCTGTTGATTGTACAACAGTATCTCGGCCTATCTAGAATTTGCGAATAAAATTGTGACATCTATGTATTTAATTTTAAGGTGGACTCCGACAACCCAGCGTTCCCTCGATCAACGGCGTTCTGGTGGCTCGGTTGTAGCAGCGCGCCGCGAGGCACCGTGGGAGGTAACGCGCGCTTGTCCGACTCGTCCGACCGTATCGGAGCGGACGATGACGTCGGAGACATTCAGTTCGACGCAGGTAGGCGACCCAGACCGCGGGACTTGACTAGTTTGACTCTGCGGACTGATTGACAAGTGACATTGACTACACTTGAAATAGGGAACTGTTAATTTGTGAGCTCAAATTCAATTCGGTGCTCAATTGTTAAGTTGACGCGTGCTTCATAGCCACATTTCTTCATGAGAATGTGGCCATTGAGCCGGGTGAGGGCAGGATACAAGTGTATCGAGGTCTTTATTTAATGTTGAAAATTTTGTATCTGAAACTACTTACAGTCAAAAGCAGATAATTCGTTAACTTTAGGCCTGATTTACACAGGGTAAGTAACTGATTCCAAACTCGAGACAAGTCAGTACTGACCCGATATTTACTTAGTGAAAATTGATTTGGAGTCAGTACAGCGCTGTCGCGATCAATTTACAATAGGTAAATATCGGGTCAGCACTGACTTGTCTCGAGTTTGGAGTCAGTTACTTACACTGTGTAAATCAAGCTTTATTCTTTAGATGCAGAAAGATTGCGCATATTGACTTTTATTGATTTGAAACAAACCAAACGTTATCAAGTGGACGTGACTTGGTACCATTCGAAATGACTGACTAATTTATCTCTTTAAACATTCCAGATTTTTGTACTAAGGAGCGATTATACTGTTTATTTCTTATGAAATAGCCTCACTCCCTTATCCCATATTTGACTCAATGACAATGACAGGTAAAAAGCTAAAAAGTCCCTTGACCGTAAAAAGGGAGCAGACTATCCCTTAAATATGACGTTACCACTCGTCGACTCCACTGTTCCATGTTTGCTCTTGTGTCTCTGTGGATGTCTATCTATTAGTTGTTTTGTAAACCCTTCTCGTAAATCTGTTGTCCAATAATTGTATGTATGTTGTTATAGTACCAACTGAATTGTAAATCAATACCTATTTCTGTATTGATTTCATTACAATTTAAATGTTATTTCTCTTAACCTTCCTCACTAACTTCGGTGAAAGTTTTCATGTACTAACAAAATAATATAAACTAGATTTTCATTTACTAATCAATTAACTACGTAGAATATAACCAATTTTCGGCTTTATTATCTGAACTGTTTTATGAAATGCAACTAACCCTGAAACTGCGAGAACTAATTCTATCAGCTGAGTTTCCTACTAAAATAAATGAGCATATTGCTTATGAGCTGCAATTAACTAATACTGAGAGGTGTTGCCTATCTGTGATGCGTGGCTTATTATGAGTGCAGTGGCTGACGGTGGCCGGTCCTCGACCTCGACGACTACGCGGCTTCTGGGCGCCTGCAAACCTACCTGCCGTTGTCGAAAATTGTGGCATCCTTACACAAAAAAACTTAATTTATAAAGCATCAAGTGTTGATACTCTTTGCACCGACTTTGCCACAGTTTTTACAACGCAGTTGAATTGCAATGTTTTTGATAAAACAATATTTTAGTATCACTTTGCAATGCAAGCACAGATTATTAAATACTAGCACCAAATCAGTACCTAAACCAGTTTTAAAGATTTATAATACACCCCTGATAACGGAACAATATTTACCGAATCGATCACAGTAATAAGGGCTATATAAAATAGCACTTTTTAATAACGGTGCTTCTGATTTTGTCTATCGTACTGCAACAAACACTCGTCGATCCGGAAAATATGGAGTTCCAAGTTTGTTTTGATTCAAGTTTCACTATTTTTGTTCAGTGTTTTTGCACCAACATTTTATTTGTACTTGTTTTAATCACTTAGTTATAACGTCACAAGCAACAAACAGTCACCATGTTGTAATATCAATTAAAATATCGGTGGCTGGGGCGTGTTCACGTTTCGATGTGTGTGTGTTTTTTTCTAGGTGTAAAATCATCCGCTCCCAGATCGTTCTTCTGGTTCAGGAAATAGCCTCGGTGGAGTGTTCCTGAATATTGTACATAGAGAAATTGCATAAAGAACAAAGACTCAATTAGTTACATACAATATAAGAATACCAGTGAGATTATAGAACATAAGCGGTGATTTTAGTACCGGCGAGCTTGTCGCGCGCTGCCTGTACGTTTTTATTTCATTTCACGTTTGCATGTTACTGCATGGTAGTTAGTGGCTTGCGGCTTGTGGTGGAGGCGATCACGCAAGGTCTGAGTAGCTTTGTATATTATTTATAACGCTTTGCTTACTTATACTATCTATTTAGTTTTAAATCATCTGCTCTCTCAGGCAAATAAAGCTTTAGACATGCGGTCAGGCTTCATAGCAAGGTCGGCTGTAGAAGACGGTCTGACATGCATGCTGCAACTGCCTAATGCATTTATCTGCCTAAGAAAGTATCACGCAATGACTTATCTAATCTAGTCATCAGCATCTCGGGGTTCTAGGTAATCTCTTACTGTGGTTTTGGAACTGACTTTATAGTTAGAAAGTAGTAGTTGAAGTTTTATTAAAATTAGTTGGAACACTGTTTTAGAGTACCCACGTTTTCTCACAGGATTGGTGATAGGAAATAAATGTTAGTAGATTAAAAATAATTTTCACATAAAACTCGTCGATTTCCAGGGGTGTCGAAGCATAAAGTAAACGTAGTCGTGTTGAATATTTAACAATTGCAGTGAGCGTTTATTTTCGACAAATCTACGAAGATATGTATCAGCGTAAGATAAAAAACTTTTGAACAATAATCAACAAATAAAAGCACGTTTGGAGAATTGGTTTATTAGCACTGTATATCACAGTTTTTTTTTACTAAAATCCATAACTTAAATAATTATTTTCCGACAAATATGTGTCGTCGAGTAGCCATTGACTTAAAAATCAATGGTTCCCTCGTATTGCTGATACACGTCAGAGATATATAATATAACAGATTGCATGTAGAATGAACATGAACTAGTGATTATTGTTGACATAAATGTTCATGTTCATAAATTAGATTAGTTTTGTAACTAACAAATGCGTGACGCATGACACACTGATGAACAGTGAGTTTAGATTTTAACATTACAGTAGATTTATGTACTAGAACTTAATATGATCGTCGACTAGAGTTTTAAATTAGACAATAATATTAACAGAACGGTTCTTGACAGACCTTTAGAACCTTGATAAAAAACCTTTAGCAATAGTTATGCATGTGTAAATACGCGTTTTCGGTGATGTCTTTTGTCTTACTTACTTACAAAATACTATTGATCAAATCTCAATACATACACTTCTTGAAATTAAAGTTACCTATTAATTCATTGTTTTTAAATTAATCGATGAGGCAAATTCATAACATGTAAAAACAAACAGTAATTGTTTAAATAGATGTAGAATTGATAAATAAAAATACAGTTTAACATTCGTTAGCGCAGTTTTAAATAACTTTTTCACGGATCGGCACGAGCTTAAGAGAATAGCTCGTGCAGTGGCGAAAAGATTCCACAGTCAGCAAGCAAGTCTCCAAGGTGTATCGTCACCTGTGGCGGCTCTTTTAATGCACACCTTTTAATGTTTTATTAAATGCATAACATTTATAATTAACAGAGAAAAAATACACAGTAAATAACGTTTATTTAATCCTTATAAACAGTGTGTTGGTTGAGATTTGTCTAAGTAAGAGATGAGAGCATACCCTTCAAGTAAAAATGATGTAAATAGTAAACAGTGTTGGTTATAGTAGTAGTCGTAGTGTTGCACATAGGGGTACCGGTTGCGGGAAACTAAAGTACTGATGCTAAAGGCAAGTTGATGTTTCAGTGGTGAGCGTTCAGTCTGGAGGCGCTAGACTGTAACATGAGGTTCACTCGTGGCCCCGAGCCGCTTCGTATATTAGGAGGCTTTCACGACCTCCGCCGCGACATCACTCATCCGCATCTGTAGGTTTATTTTAATTTCATTATGATTTTATACTGTCAACTCCATTTATTATTTTCTTAAGCGCTGTCCTGATTGGCAGGTTACACTTTCCAAGTTACTCTACTCCACTAGTTTTTGTTAATTAATGGTTATTTACGAGTGGGCGAGAATATTTTATGTAATCGCTCGATTACATTTTGACAGAAATGGAATTCACAGTATCAGACATTCGCACATTTCACAGTTGTGTCATTAAATTGTTTTGTTATGTGTCCAATGTCTTAATGCACATGTTTATTAAGTTGTCACTACATGTAAGGTTGTTAAACCACACATAGTGCACAATAGCACGACAGCATGATTTACTGTGAGCACGTCCACTTGTCCGAACCAGTTGTCCCTATTGACAGGGAAGAATCCATAATTATATTCGTACCTTATTGGACAGTTGTTACAAGCATAATTAAATGAATAAGTACTCGTAATTTTGTTTCCGTATACTCAGTCAACTCGTATGGTCTGGGAAACGCGTAAGAATAAAAAATTATGGTTGTAACAACTATCTGGGGATATTGATATTAAAATAATGGAATTATCCCTACCGGTAGGTTCCGGTGATTTGGAAAAGTGGACGTCTCCATAATTTACAGCCGTTCGTGTTTAGCATAAAGTGTTGTGTGTACAGATGGGTCGGATTCGGGTGGCAACAGCGGGCACAACAGTGCAGGCGCTGCGCGCGGCCTCTTGACGCCGCTGACGCTGACAGCGTTGGTGACGCTGGTGACGCTAGCGACGCAGGCGCTTCGACCGCGCGCCTAGCGCCCGCCGCCCTCTCTCCCCCCGGCCCGCGCTCGGCGGACCGCGGCACTGACTGTGATCGTGTGCTGTGTGCCTGAACGCGTTCGGTATATTGTGTATAGCGAATGCGCTGCTGTGATGACGAGTGCACCTTTTTATACTGCGAGAACGATAATTTAATGCGAAGTCATAGTTTTTATACTTAAGATAAATAGATGATGTAAGCTCGTGTGTGATATTGACGTAAGCGACGATTTTTATATTAAAATATTTAAAGTAAACTTACTCATGCTTTTTATTTCTATCGACTATACCTGTTCACAGAGGGGGAAATGATACTCGCGTTTGTATTTTTAATCGGTTTATTTAACGTTTTTCTGTTTTCCCAATAATTCTTCTTAAGTTATTAATTACAGTTTTAAATATGACAATATTTTTCGTTTTTATTCCATTTTCATAAACGCATTTTTTTAATAAACATCTTCACAATTCATCATAACACGGTCGTGCGACCTACTGTCTCAATCGTTCTAACTCTTAGGAAAATGCAAATAATATTAAATTTCAAAATCTGTCTACGATTATTCGAACGTGATTAATCTTACTTCGAGTGTCGAACGATGTCTACATGCGACGGTGGCGCGGCCCACGACGGACTACGCGGCCGCTACGCCGCACCTACGGCGTAGGCGGGCGTAGCGGCCGAAAGTGGCGGCCGCCGCCACCCGCGAGCCCTCGTCGCACACTAACAGTTTATAATCATTTAGAAGGCGTAACATAAGACTTATTACACGATCACTACTCGAGAAACACCTACAAACACATCCTAGATCATATCAATATATCGGAGCCCGCGTGCTGGCAGTGAGTAGGCGCCGCGACCCGCCCGCGCCCGCGCTGCGCGCCGCGTCCGCCCTCAAGTGCTTACCCTTGTAATCATTATGAGTTAAGATTTTATTCTACACTACCTCTCTCACTATGAATTAGGCATTTTAATGATATTATTTATAGAGATTAAAATTATGTTTAAGCAGTCCTGATGACAGATCGACAATTATTTTTAATGTACTTTTCATCAACAGTGCAATCCTAACTACATATTTTATCAAAACGATATTTAACATAAAAACATTCAACTTCGGTATATTATGTGCCTTTAAAGTCCTCATAATCATACATATATTTATATGATCTAGAACTTATTAGGAATAAATGAGACCGATGCGATTCTGTACAGAATACTTTTAGAAATAACTAAATACGAACACGCAATCACACGTTCAGTGTAAACAGTACAAAATGTACGGGAAGTGTACTTAAAGTGTAACTAAACAGTACAGTCAGATGAACGGCTACAACTCTCATCTAGAGCCAACATAACGCTATCAAAATAACACAAAACATTTATTTTTAATGGAAATAACACTAATGACATTCATTATATTTATACTAATTTATGAACAGACCTCTCAATGAAACAAATAAGTAGATAGATCGTAGGCATTTAAACCTTTGTTACTTCCAAAATACAAGACTCGTCTATGTCTAAATATGTATTACAGTTTTATAAACAGTGATGTCTCTAATAACAATTTGGTACACGAGTAGGCTAAGTAATTAATTAATTTAAAAATATACAGTAGATCGTAACTAAAACGAGATAAATTAGTAAGTAGTAAGAATCATGTCATACTTTGAGATGTCGTATTAGATTTGTTTTAAGCGACAATATGCTGAAGTTGTCTGGGGATCGAAAAGTAGTGAGTTCAATGGCCACTTTGTAGAACTACTGTGTCGAACTTACTTCAACATGCACAGAAGGACGCAGCGTTCTATACTTTCTGCTAACTCCTATAGGCAAAGGGCGAGAAGATATGTCCTGAAGACTCGTTTGAAGATTAATTAAAAATAGGATCAGGGCATTAATTTTATAAGTAAGAAATATCCTGTTATAAAACAGAAAAAGTGGACTTAGTAAAATTGAGAATGAATGAAAAACAATCTTGAACAATAATTATTATGGTCGTATATTTTGAAACCAAAGACCATTGACAATTTTTTTTAAATAATGGGTCGTACTACAAACGTTTAGACACTTGTTAAAACAGTGTCTAACATCAAACTTCATACATCAGAACTGTTTTTGGCGAGGTGTTCACCAATAAAATTCCCTGGTTAAACAACCGTTTAATCGAAAAATGTGCTCGAATTTTTGGTTAACGGTCATTTAACCAGATAATTAATGTTGGTCTAAGTTTAATGCTGTTGTCATATTTTATAGAGCGAACAAACATTTAACTGGTATATTTAAGACAACTGAGGCCAAAATTATTATATAACTGTAGTTTGGAACCTCACTTATATTTACAAGAACCATCGCTACAATTGACATTGCACTTTTATACGGAGTAAATAATAAGTAAGTATTAAATAGGGTTTAACTTGATTTAGGTTGTGTATCCAAGTGGAAAAATTACTCGAATGGGTTCGTTATATCCCATTCTTATCAGATAATCGATACGAAGTAAGGAGTGCTTCATTACTATCAGGGCTGTGTGAATGCGTATTATGCTAAGGATGTCAACAACCACGACAGTCGGCTTTATGCATTCTAAAATCACTAATTAACAAAATAAATACTCTCTACGTCGTGTATTGTACCTGTCTACCCGTGTACCTTACAATCTGGCGTTATAATATATTTTATATATTATTTGCTTATGAAATTTTAAAAATGACTGGGATTTATCTACGTATTTGTGAAGAAAAAAAACTTCATGAAACTAAATAATAAAAATACCTTTATCCAACGAGTTTTAGACGTGTACTCTAAGAGAAACTTTCGGGGTTGAAATATGAACCGCTTACTTATGAGATTTCAGTTTAAAATAACGTACAAATTGTTAAATCTATTTATATGTATTATGTATTGATACACTATAACTTCATAAGACTTTGATACATTTTCAAATGTGTCTTAATTTACTTAACTCCTGCCTAGACAATTGAAGGCCATATCGTATCGAGTTACTTGTAGTAGGTAAGCGTAATGTACCTGCTTTCAATCACAATACTGCATCAGAGGATACTTACAATTTCAGAGTGACAACGCAAAAAAACATGAGCCATTATCTCGTCATTTTCCGTAATTTCATGGTTGTATTACATAGCGTCTGGTGCTTATTTTAGAAACTTGAACGTCCGCATATTCCTTCAAGGTATTTGACTGTACTAATACAAGATAAATGAAATCGATAATATGAATTACAAAATCGTCAATCGTGATCATATTCGTTGTTTCTTAAGATTCGGTTGTGGTATTAAAAGAAATACGAGAAGTCGTGGTATAAGCAGTTCTCGTTCCATTCTTAAGTTTTACGTCTTTTTTTATCCAGACCAGAATAGCCAATATGTTGGGTTGTAAAGTAAAAAAACTGCTTTGAATCTTTGCTCATGTTTTTTTCTGAGAATTTAATACCACATCCGAGCCACGTCTTACATTTTATATCCCTAAGCATAGTGACATCTACTGGCAGTCATTAAATAAAATAATAATAAGTTGTACAAAACATATAAACATCACCATTACGGAAATATTTTATTGAACATCAAAGAATACTTGTATATATGTACGTACTAGTATTGGCTGAATATAACATTGTTACTTGCGTTCAAGTACATATCACAGCAATTGAAAAATATAGAACGTACCATACATTGATTTGTTTATTACATACTATGTTATGGGCATTTGTTGTGAATGTAAAGGCTACAATTTGGTGTTTTGCTTACATATTACACTATATGTACTTTTGAGAATAATAATGTACGTAAATACACATTTAAAACGCTTAATCATCGATGGACGACCCCGAAAGCCTATACTTCTGTTTGTTTTGTGCGTGTGTGTGACAGTCAACTGAGTTGCCGCGCAACCTAAGGTGAGGGACTTAAAATATAGAACAGTACAACTAGTTAATTCCTGATTATCGAATAATTTACATTGAAATGGACTTGAGGTAAGGTTCACTGCCGCGGCCTTGAGAGCGCGGCAGCGATCGCATCGCTGAAACTGGCAAACAAGTACAGAGTGGGAAGTACAACTGAATGTCAGCAAGAGAACCACAATATGGCAGACAAACGAACGAGATCTTGGCAGCAGACGGAGCATGGAAGTTCCTACTTTCATTATTTCCTAATCATTTACTGTCCAGTTACATTTACAGCTAAATACATACGTTTTCGTACACTGCTTTACATCAGCTTTTTCGTCATATTATTTGTGCGTTAAACATTTACACTTTATTTATGTACATCAAAACATACGTATATTATTTCAAAAACATAATGTATACACTATCACCAAACGTTTAACGAAATATTAAGAATACACCCGTTACACTAAACCTAGAGAGAATGGCACGTGTTGTGTGAGTTCGCGTGCGTGTGTGCATGTATGGGTGTGTGTGGTCGGTGATGCGCGTGCGCCGCGTTTTGCACCGATCGCCACCGCTCGTCTCACACCACGGGCTTTATTCTGATATTTTTTACAACTTATTGCTGATTCTGTGTCTGTATCGAAAGGATTTCCAAGAACAAACGGTGACTGATTACATGAACAGATTATTATTTGTTGCGCTCGTGTGCTGTTTTATTGGGTATGTACCTACTTGTAACAAAACAAGTGTTGTAAATTTGTTGCTAGAATGTCGACATACCTTTCAGGGCTGTGGGATGAACGTCGTTATTGAACAGTTGACAAATCAAAACTAACAGTACTTAACATCCGAACCGAACTCCTCTCTTTTGGTCTTTCACTATCTACTCTAATAAAGTGAACGAGTGAAGATATCGATAGTGTAGAGTGGCAACACTCACAAGAAGAAATGCACGGTCAATGTGTAAGTTTTAACGAGTGCTCGAAATTGATCCAATTAATTAAGTTCTAGTAATTCATTTTCTATTACTAAATTTTAGACATTTTGATAATTTAATTTATATTTAGATACACGTAGATATCGTGAAAGAGCGCCTACGCAGTAGGGCAACGATCAACTCGCAAAATGTTGCTGTTTATTTATAAAATTTATGTGCATAAAGACCTGACTCTCTGAAATGAATTTACCAGAAACTTTCCCTATTTAGATATTCTAATTAGATTCTTAGATTAAATATGAAATCAAATATATAATATATTTGTGAAATTTATCAAACCATATTAAGTTTCGACATGAATTTCAATTTTAGTGTTACAATATCTGTAGTCAATTAATTGCAAACAATCGACCTCAAACTTTTTATTGTTAACATCTCTCGAACTCTAATACCTACTATAAACTCTCTTGAAGAGACTAACACTATGATTTTCAACGTTTTACTTTCAACTGCGGTTACCAAATGTAATGACAATGCAATGAAGAGACTACACTACCTTTTCCAGTCACAGCGTTAAACGTGATGAAGGCAATACAATTTGATAACATGATGCGATGCATTTAGCTAAATTAAACAGGTAGGTATGTATGCATTTAGTTATGGAGTGCGGAAAAGTCTGAAATGGGCTTTAACATAAGAGATTCGGTGATAGCATAGGTATGATGGCGCATGACGCTTTCACTTCCATGAAAGTGAAGGCACTGAGGAGCACGAGCGAATAATATACTCGACTGAAACAATAACGACCCACTGATCTATTGTCACGACTCTGCTCACACTTTGAAATACATCTAGTCTATATAGTGAACTCTTTTACTGAAAGGATATTTTCACTTGAAAATACTATTAAAATAGTTGATAGGTTTTGTAGACGGAGTAAATGTAAACGTCGAGTGATATGAGTGTGGAGGCATCAGTATTACCAAGGCTACGGAAAGAACCGCATGGCTGCCGCGTACATCACACAGACAGACAAACAGATCAGCTTATATTGGAAGTTGACACGAACCAAGTCTTAAGAAGCATTAATAGACCTTTAGCACCTTCGGTGACGACGATTAAGTATGGGAGTGGAAACAACAAACCGTTTTTGACATATGTACACACGATAAAAACGTAAAAAATAACTTACTTAATATTATTATCATTTATTTGAATACAACAACTACATGCCTTCCGAGGGCAATATTCTCAACAAATGTTCATTCAATAAAGTCTTAATAACCATTAAATTATGTTCTTCATCACATAATGTTTAACGATACTCTTCTAATATTCTTCAAAAATAAAACAAAACTAACAAATGTTGTTACCTATAAATGTTGAAACAACAATACGATGAAGGTCATTTTACCATTATCAATAGTCGACACGATATACATATTCAATAATATATATTAAAAATCAATTCATATAAAAATCATTTTCAACCATTCTGTATTACCAAAATGTTAGATCATAAGACGGAATATATTACATATAATTCTCATTATATGCATTATTCATAATATTTTACTTCTTACAAAACAACAACTACTTTATTAATCCTATATTATTTCATTTATACATAATCATTTAATCATGTAATCACTATTAATTAGGCGTTGACGTGCGTGCGGGCGGATTTCGTTGCGGCGACAGCGTGCGGCGGCTTCAGGGCGCGCACGAGAAAAGCTAAAACCATGTATTCACTTGTAAATAATGTTACAGATACAAGTTGCCAGCTGTTTTTGAAACATCAAGTAAATGTTTCTAGAAATAATGTTTAGTAACTTTTGCCATCTAAAACTCTCAGTAATGTTTACCACAATTTGTATCAATGTTTCAGAAACACGTAGATACTTGTTTCTGAAACAGTGTTTATAAACAAATGTTACTAGTGAATACGTGAATTAAAGGTCTATTTTGACACTGTTGTTTCGCGCTAGGTGAGCTAGCGTGCATGTTGTATGTGCGAGCCACGCCCGGCACGGCTCGCAAGCTGACGCCGTGACGCCGGCGCCGCGCCGCACTCGCTGCACTGGTGCAACATTACAAAAATAACTCTCTAAGAAACGATTCTCCAGTACGAGTATTCCTACCTATTGTCACATGTTCAAAAGAGTAGAGATCTCGCGTTCGGATCGTGTTCCCGAAACTTTTTGCGTTTACTTTGTGCGTCAATGGTACAAACTAAGGTACGGTGAGTGATCCCAGACGTGACGCCTACTCTTTATCCCACGGCGAATGTGGATGCTGAGAATCCAAACCTGTCAAAGCTTGTGATTGTGGCGCGTATGTACTATATAAGTATTTTATTGCATCAGGTGTCTGGTCTACATAATAATGTAGTATAAAAGTATCATCACACGATCCCTAACACAAAGTACGCTTCGTACGTATGTACATTGATTGAAGTTTTATCAACGACCTTTATGGAATTCTGTTTCTTAACGACTTCGTGTAAAATATTGCTTTTATTCATGAAGGTACACAAACTAGATCAGCAAATAGAACATATAAACTGTGTGCCTTATGAACAATGTAACTGTAAAACACTATGTAAAATATACGCAACATCTTCGCTTAACGCAAAACATGTATCTTTGTTTACAAACGTGCCAAAAATATTAACATATTGGCCGGAACATCGGCAAACAGCGCTTACGAGATAAATGCATAAAGTAATTCATGAGTGAACATTTGGTGTTTCCATGTTTCGGGTGTAACCAACGAGCGGACACAAATATTAACTTACAGTCTATATGGTGTCCGCGGCGGCGGTGCGGCGGCGCGCGCTCCGCCGCCGCGGCTCGCGTCCCTCGTCGATCTCGTAACCGCACGCTATTTATTATTATAAGTTCTGCACTAACAGAGGTTCCGATCGCTGGCCGGCGATCGCGGGACGCGCGGATGCGACGCACGTTAACGTAAAACTATAACCTCGAATCGCGCACTTTCACTAAACTTGTGGCCGCGGTCCAGTGGGTCCGTGCGTGTGCAGCGAGGCCGAGCAGCAGCAGCGCGAGCAGAGCGCGCGGGCGCGGCGGACGCGGCGCGGCTCCGGCCGCCTGGTACGGCACCGAGCAGCCGGGCACGCGCTCCTCCACGGGCGGGCACCGCTCCGCGTCCGGCCGCGCTGCCTCGCTCAGCCGCGACTCGCACCGGTAGCACAGCCTCCCCTCGCAATACCAGTAACAGCACTCGTCCCACCCGTAGTTGGACTTGTTCGCCTGCGCACCCGTCTCCGGGATACGCGGGTCTGAAATCAGTCGTGATAGTGTATTAGACGAACCACAGCATATTACGATAAATATTATTAATTCAGGTACACCGTTTGTTTTTAATTATAATAATATTTGCGAGATTCATTTCACAAGTAATCAAATAAATGAACTGGTAAGAATAAATTATTAAGTACCAGAAATTAAAGTAGAAAGAAAATTGTACAGCAACAATTGGTCAAAGACAAAGACTTTATAAAGAAAAATAGAGTAGCATGCAACTCGCCAGAGGTAGTGTTTGCTTTGTGCTTCATCGTTTTGAACTGCGGCCAAGCTACAGCGGAAGGCTAATTGCGACTAATCTGAAGCTCCGTCGGTCTCTCAGTGTATTTTGAGGTAAGTGTAATGCTCGTGAATATCCGCAACGTTAACATAATATTATAACTCTTTTATTGGATAGTGTTGTTGAATGAAGCAGGTTTACTGGAAATTTTAATTCCTCATTATTTCGGATATCCATACTTAAAGTTTATTTAAAGTAATCATTGTTGTGTTAATCCGGGAGTCGCTTATAAGAAAATCATTTGTACTTCATGTTTTCTATTAATTGAATTATGGTCACTTTTAAACAAAGTAAAGAAAAAATTATGTTCAATATTAGTTATAGGTACATAATTCCTAAGTCTGTAATAATTTAGACCCCACACACCGTACCGTGCAGATCAACAATCCTCAAGAATCAGTAGGTAACTGGCAGATATCGATATTTGGATTTTCGGACATCAGTTCGGATCGGAGTCGAACAAACTTCAACCGTATCTAGTTATTTTGTGTATCCGTATACTCACAATGTTTCTTGCACATCGTGAATTGCAAATCATTGGTATGTAATTTTACAATAAGAGTTCATTATATTGTTTTGTCAATCTATATTAGCACAGATATTCTAAAGAAAAATAGTTTTATTACATACTTTACCGAGTTGACAAAAACATATTTAGCTTTCTCGGAGGGCACTTGAATCCGTCAGCCTTGCATTCGACTTCGAATTCGAATATTATTAACAATCGTCACAAACAGGCAAAAATATGAAAATGATCGTTATGTTCAACTAGTTGTGTGGTGGACGGCAGATGGCAGTCAACCTTATAACATTGCAAAAAGGCTGGGACGATAATGACTCACCGAGACATAGGAACGTAGGCTCGCCGGCGTACTGTGTGGGGTATGCGGGCGCGCGATCCGCCGGCAGGAAGTAGGGGCAGTGTTGCTCGACGAGCTGGCAGACGGAAAGGCAAGGCTTGAGGCGGACGATGGGCCGGCCGGGCCCGGCGGCGGCAGCGCGCACCCAGCGGCCCACGACGCCACCTGAGCCGCTGCGCCGCCGGTCCAGGTGCCCCACGCGCTCCAGGTGCCGCGCGTGCCACCGCGCCGCGTGCTCGGCCGGCGCACGCCGCGACCTGCCCCCCTCTTCGCTGCCCTCCTCTGCTCCTTCTTCCACCCACAGTGGCACCATTGTACTGCACGCCCAACGTCGATAAGTTTCCTGTAATGCATAACACAATTTGTTAATACCTAGTTGCTCAAAGGTGCAAGGCACAATTAATTCTAATTTTAAAACTCTACAACAGACTTAAAATTGCCAATGTTGCTTTTAGAATAAAATGTTGATACAGAGGCAGAGAAACATACGAGTAGTTTTACTGCTACGTGACATGGATCTTCGCGGCTACAAAGGTTCCAGTATGGCGATTACAAATCGAAAGACGCAACCGTAATCGACGATCCAATAGATGGGAAGATACGTGCGATAGACCCGCGGGGTACCTATCAGTCCAGAATCGGAGATATCTAGTCTGACGATGTCACATACACGAAACCATTCGAACTTTTGGTACCATAAGTAGGCTACGGTATCAGCAGTCCCAGCTTATTGCTAGAAATCGGTATCAGTAGGATATTCTCCACTAAGTACACTTCGCTGGTTCTCTAGCATCGTTAGCTTTACACCAACTTTCACATCAGCTTTTACACCAACAGCTAGCGCTCCCCAGACTGGTCACAAGGTCACATTTCAGATTTAAATCATGACCCTTCGTATCGATTATAAAATTTCATTCTATACAACGTGGATGACTTTCAAGCGGATATTGTAATGATGAATGACTACCAAATTATTCGATTGAAAATCATCTTCTTCTCATTCTGGATTATTTATAAACGCTAGTCGTTGTAAAGTTATAGTTAGAGTCGTGAAAGAGCTCAGAGTGACAGCTGGAGGCGGCCGGGAGACCCTTCTCACTTTTATCGTGACAGCATTTTTCATTCCCGCAGGAAATCACGCTCACTAAGCTAGTGATTAATTAGTTATCAAGCCTAAGCGGTATTCACGGCGCATGTATGAAAGGTATGCTTCAGTGTTATTGCGAAAACCTCCCCTATTCTAGTACCGAGAACATATAGTCATCGTAAATCAACAGAGCTTTCAGAAGCGTACACGCGTAGTTCATGACAATAGAACAACTAGATAGAAATATGAGTATAGGTGGTTTCATTTGTTGATTACATAAGCATCGGTAGTAAACAATCAACTATGAGTTGTTGCTTGAAATTAGTTCAGGTATTGAATGTTATATGTATTCGACAGACAATGTACACATAAGTAAATATATCGAAGCTCTTTTTGCGTTTGCAATGTCATTCGTTGAAAGAAAAACCAGTGACTGCCTCTAACGTTCCGTATTTTAATTTCGTACATAGATTAAGAAGTAAAAGTTCCAAAGAGTTTTTCTTCTTTTTATAAATGCTATACAGTAGCTACAAATTTCAAAATAATTATATCGTAACCCGACAAAGAAGGAAAGATTCGTAAACAGCCAGAACCTTGCATAAGTCAAGTTAAAACTAGTCCTAAGAAAATTTTTAGTACAACCTAAATTGAGTCACTAATCTGTATTTTAAACTTCCCCTAATTGATGTAGGTAATTAATAAACAAAACACTAATGACATTACGTATAATGTAATACAAATATTGTATAGCCGTTAACGCTTGGTATAAAGGTGTAATGACCTCGTTGTATCGCATAATTGATGTTGCACGTTAGTCGGGGATGCCCCAATTAACACACCCCGATCGCTTAATATCCAATACAATGCCCTTTTACGACCATTCGTTCATCTAATAGCTCTTTGACACTGCAGCTGCCTATAAACATTATCACTAACTAAACGTTTATATATGAAAGAAAGGCAAATAGGTTTTTGATCATTTGGTTACAGGAAAAAGTGAGTGACCGTAATGTGATCATTTTAAAGTTGACATTTAAGTTGACGTTTTCACTTCAAATAGGAAATTGAGTTAGGTAGAGCGCAATTGAGGCAACAAAATCAGAAACGCGCCATAAACCTACGAGTATTGGAAGGGGGTTGAGTGTTTTTTAACTAACGCACCTGCCTTTGCGTTCAGCCCGGCCAGACTTTGGCATTAGTTAAGATGATAATGATGGTACTAAAATCACTGGAAAAAGACCAAGTTGCGGTTTAAAAGATCATATAGTGACAAAAATTTAAAGGAGTATACTTAGGTGGTTTGATCATGGTGAGAGAATGAGTGAACTGCGATTAACAAAAGGATTTTATATGGCGGATGTCAGTGGAAACCCTAGAAGAGGACGCCCTAGGACATACATCAATGTTGTTGGTGGTGATGTTCTTCAAAAAGGACAGGTGCGTAGTACTCTCAACCGGCGTGCGTGTATGACAAGAGAACGTGGACGAAGCGAAAGGAGTATGTAAGGAACGTAGCATGTGGCGTTCTGCAGTTTCTGCCTACCCCAATGGGAAAAAGGCGTGAGTACAGCATGTAAAATCATTTGTTCTTTTTTCAACATTGATTATTTCTTAAAACAAATCAATATCACATAGCTACAACAATATCGTGCGCACTATCCGCTGCGTATCCCGCGAGGTACATCATAATAATATTTTCTAATCACGTAATGTTGGCTGTTGCGGCGCGCGGTGTGCCCGGGTGTCTAACAAATCAGAACAAATGAACATCATGTCAAGCAACGTCGTCTCAGCGGGCGCCGGTGCCTCGATCCAACGCCGCGGCCGGGGGGAACATGCAGGGGGAGGGGTGACCGCCTCCAACCCTATATCCAATCAATCATAGAGTGGGCGCGATGTGTCGCTCGATAACCGCATCCATGTGTGCTTTCTGTTTATACTATTACCTTCAAATAAGCTAAGACAAAACGAACGATGACTTTCTCATGTTTATAGAAGATCGTTATTCGTTTAATTCCTATAGACGAGTTGCTTTTCCTTTCAAACCGACATAACACTAGGAAACATCGGAGGTTTAAGATATTAAAGCTGAAAAATTGCATTACTTATTTAATTAGTAACTCAATTAATTTATTGAAAGTGTGTGTTGGTTCCTCTGTAGGTATCTCCTTACATTTCAGGACTTTAGAGTAGAAGAGAAATAATAGAGAGCGTATTCCTCCTTTTTGTTGATAAGTTGAAATTGCTACGAACTGCGTACTACGTAATTCGACAAGCTTTATTTAAATATATCGATGTTTTTTATTATAGAAAAATAAATTGACTGTTTTTTGATCATTACTTGTGTTCCTTCAATTAATTCCTCGGAATTAACAAAGGTGTCATTCTAGTCACATTTTCACGTTCGCAATTGATGACCATGCATCGCCGGTTGCTAGCCTCTCATGGTCACTTTGTTCTCTGGCCAGTTCTCCTTCTCAGTCTTATTCCCGACTGTTTTATAAAAGTCATCAGTGAAATTTAGTGTGAAGTTTCTTCACAGTAAAGTTTTGAATCCAGCGCAACATAGTTACGTATGAATTTGGCCTGAAACAAGCAAAATCTAGCTGTTATCGTGGCAACCACACAGATGGATTGAGCTGTGATGTTCAGTAACATTGTTGCGGTCAAGTGTAGTGCAGAATATGGGTGATCTTGTTCTACATATCGTGACCCCTGCATCGACCGGGAGGGTGATAGCAAATCTGTTATTTCCGACAGCAGGTACCAAAGGGTACTTATGTTTAAAGTCGACTGAAGGGAAATCCCCCTCACTCGGCTTTAACGACTTTTCCGGTATGATATACAACCGACATTTTTTATATTTTTTCCTCCATAACCGAAAAGGTTGTAGTCGGCCGAGGGAAATACCTAAGTCAACGTTTCCTTCAATTTTCTTCGTTTTCTAAATTAGTGTTAAATGTTTTTATTATGGAAGCATGGGCGATTTATAGCTCTATGTAGTTGTACCTACAAGTTGAGTGCGGCTATCGGCCCAGTGACCTCGGGGGCGGGATTAACAGTCGCATCTATACAGTACAATGAACGGCCAATACCGACGGATGACTCACTGGCTATGATAAATACATTACGTACTAATAGGTGGCTTCTCTGACTGTACATACCATACATGCCTAACTATGTATACCTCCGTAAGTATAGGCAGAATAATTGTACTGTCGTGGATGCCACTAGTTCTACGAGTGCAAATAGTTCAGTTTGTTGCTGGGGAGTTCGCTGCGGCGCTAATTCTTCCCAGCATATACATTAGGAAGCAGTGAAGAGTGGGCGTATTCAGGCGCTGTCTATTGTAATGTTGACTTTTAAAAAGTACTGATTTTCAGTCTATTTAAAAAAAATGAGATGATTATTTAGGTGATGCCTAGAAGTAATAAGCACCTTTGATTCTTTAATTATTATCTAATTCATTTTAATACATACATTGTATATTTTCTCTGAGTTTTGGAAATATATTTTAAGGTGGATCCAGACATTGCGAGGCATGCGCCGCGAACGGCGCACAACGCATGCCTCGCAATGTGTGTACCTTCATGTTCGTGGCGAGGCATGTGCTACGCACCTGTGAGGGCGGGCCTGTGCGTAGCTCATGTCTCACCACAAACATAGAGACGGACAAATGAGGCATTTGCTTCGCACGCGATGGTTCGACTCAAGCATTATGTTGGTATATTTTTTCGACACGCACGCCTCTCTCCGAGGCATTCGTTGTGCGCCGTTCGTGGCGCATGCCTCGCAATGTCTGGATCCACCTTTATATTGCGGAAACAACCGGATTTACAATTATGGTTTGTGTTAATTTTCTTCTAATTTAAGTTTGTATGAAATACTAATAATTGTCTCAAGGTAAGGTAAAGTGTTGAGATAAGATTATTTTATTTATTCAATTTATAAATTGATAGTAGTAAAAGGCTTCATTACGTCCATGATCAATGGTTGCCGCGGTGATACATTTTTTGAACATGGAACACTAGACAGCCGCGTCGCCTCAAAGATTAGATATTATTATTGCCATAATGTGACTCATACTTGGCTCTTGGCTGTTGCTGCCCATTCATTAGGCTGGGATTACTAAGACACAGTACATACGAGTCTGGCCTTCGCTGACACTACTATTATGAATGAAGAAAATTGTGAAAACGTAATCTTTCAGGCACAAACACGTTTTTCTCCGAAGATAAAAGTTGTTTATATGAAAATTGCACAATTCTAAGAAAGAAATTATGCAGAACTTAACCGCACACTAAGTTATGCAAAAACTTTAACGCGTTACCAAGAATAATCAGTGTTGTTAAAGTAATAGCTTGCACTTTAAGCTTCCACAGAAAATAAACTAAAAGAAAAAATAGTGACTACATAGACACTGAATGTTGAAAATGATAGAAAAATATCGAAGAGCGAATTTCGGATATTTACGATACCTATGGGGAATCTTAGTTTTGAAACTGGAGCAGTGGGTACGTATGTCTTGAGTAAAATATTTTCTACCTATTCCGAGATTTAAAGATATGTAGGTACGTGGCGTTCACAACCGCAGGTTAAGAACATCGTACTTAATAATATAACGTCATAAGTTGTTCTATAACTTGAAGAGATAATCAGGAAATTCATCATTGAGGGAACATAAGAATAAGAAAAGTTAAACGGACAATAGCAGGTAAGGTGTTAACTTGTTGTTAGTTTATCAAAGTTTCATCGTAAGTATTTATCACAGCGTTTACAAAGGCGTTATAAACCCTTCCACCTCCCCGATTCAGAACCTTTTCTATAAGTCAGTTAGTCGACCGATTCGGTTTGTTATCTCGTTTTGTGTACGAGAAAAGCGAGATAATAAACCGAATCAGTGGATAACTGATTTATCGGAAAGAATCTGAATCGAGGGGAGGGGCGATAAGAAGAATATTTCATATTTTCAAATATTAGTGATCTCCACTTACCTAAAACAAAAATTCTGATCTTATGAAACCTATGAAACATTCACTCATTTTCTGCCTAGCCTTTTTAAATAAGTAAAGGTCAGCTTTCAGTCTTACCAGACGGGACTGAATAGTATTCAGTCTCATCTGGTTAGACTCGGTCGGCAACTAGCGGCCCGCAGGCTGCATGCGGCCCGCGAAGCGTCTTGATGCGGCCCGCATGATTCTCGCCTCAACGCACGTGATAGACGATATCATACACAAAAAAGTGAAAGTGACTACTGACATTATAGCCCAAGTGCGGCCCGCACTAGTCTCCACGTAAAATATTTGGTCCTCTTACAACAAAAGGTTGCCAACCCAAATATATCTGCAACCCAGTTACTGGGCAATGCCGATATCCTAAGATTAGACCGGTTTGTCAGACTTACGGGTTTCTGACTACCTGTAACGACTCTCATTGGTATTCGTATGACACCCGGGGCCGACGGTTTAACGTATTCTCCGAGCCACGGAGGGGTCTCGATATGTAACGAATGGTCACCCATCCTCGGACTGACCGCGTCAAGTGCAGCTTATCCTTACAAATCATATGATTCGAGCCCCTCTCCCAGAACCTTCACTCATATTGCTTGATATTCCACTAGCGATGGGCGATTATTACTAAAACTAATCGACTATAGTCGATTGTTCAGTCCAGTCGATAACAATCGATTTTAGTCAGTGAGTGTAGTAGTCTTACTATACTCGTACTACTGAATAAGTAATTATGTACTAAAAGGTGGTGTGTGCGCTGCCGCTGCGCCACAATTTAATAGTTAAATGTCCGTGCGCCACTACTTACAAGTAGGTACATACAATTGCAGTTATTATGCGATTGGCGCTAATAGATTATTTAATTGTCCTCTACTGTCTCAGTTTACAAGTAGTTCGTCGATTGTTATTCGAATAATTATAGTGAGGAACTACTAAATCAACAATCGAATGCGCAACAGTACAATTTTCGATTCAGTCGATTGTTTTTTTGCAACAATCGCCCATCGCTATATTCCACTGAAACCAAGATAACATCAAAGTAAAAACTATAAGCAATATTCATACAGAGTTTACTTATAACATGTCTAGGTGTGTAATGTATTAGTAGGAGTTACAGCAGACACGACGGCTGATGGATGAGGCGGTCGGACAAGTGTCGACTCACGGTTATCAAATCATGCTCCCTATAATGTGGACCACCATTAACGGTGCCGCTAAACATCTAAGCATCCGACCCGCTGAGAAATGTATCCTTACGTAATAATATTTAATAAAGACAACCCTTTCAGAGCCAATATAATAATGACAGCGATAAATTATTAATCCATTTAAGCTATACAATACAAGTCAATTAAATAACATCAATACGATCTCTCTAATATTTTAATTATTGTGTTGATAATCTGAAATTACCTAGGCCTGTGCCCCAAGTGTGAGTTTTTTTCGTTAACTACTGTAGTTGCGTCACGACATAAATGTATGAAAATTTAGGCTGCGCCTCTAGGCGCACCGTTCAGTTAACGCGCGAATATTAGTTAGTGAACGGTGCGCCTAGAGACCCAGCCTAAATTTTCATACATTTTTGTCGTGACGCAACTACAGTAGTTAACGAAAAAACTCACACTTAGGGTACTGATCCCGGAGCCAATTGTCTATTTTCATACACATAATTGTTATATACCTACTTAAGTGACAGTCAAATACGAAAAAATGTATACGAAAAATCATAGCCTAGATTTACCCTTAGATTAAAAAAACTGATAAAAAGAGAGACCGCGTTTGGGCAAACGTAGTATGGGACGCTCTGCGGCACGATGGACCGACGATTTGAAGAAGGTGGCTGGCAGCGGATGGATACGGGCTGCCCAAGACCGGGATGGTTGGCGATCTCTGGGGGAGGCCTACGTTCAGCAGTGGACGGCAATAGGCTGATATGATGATGACGATATAAACAGAGCTGTTGAGAAATATACAAAATATCGCAAAACCTCAATAATTTTTTTACCAGAAATCATTAGGAAATACTTTGTTATTTTAAATAACAACGCTTGATGAACAGTCATTACTTTTTAGCTTACAGTGATCCCAGACATTTATTTACTAACCACGGCTTCAGGCAATTCGGCAATGGGGCGGGTGATCGTTAACGATTTTCACCCAAACCTCATTCTCAATCTTGACACTTTTATGCCAAAATATTTGAAAGTGTACAGAGCTCTCATTCTTTTATGGTAAGGATACACGGCAACACTGACATTCGACACAATGCAATCGCGACACTGAAATTAAACCAGAGCGAATGCGCAACCCAGTGTAACAGCGATGTACACACTACGACACTCGGTGTCGACACTGAGTGTAAAGTGTAATGTGTCGCCGTGTATCCTTACCATTAGGTTACATAAACATGGTGACATTGACATTCGACACAATGCAATCGCGACACTGAAATTAAACCCGAGCTAATGCGCAACTCAGTGTAACAGCGATGTACACACTACGACACTCGGTGTCGACACTGAGTGTCGAGAGTTATGTGTCGTCGTGTATCCTTACCTTTATGAAGTCTTTAGTAGTGTCCGACGACACTTCGTCTGTCATAGGTACTACGTGTAAGTAATTTGATCGCCATATTGTTAAACTACTTTACTTATCTTCATCATCATTCAGCGCGAAAGACGTCCACTGCTGGACATAGGCCTTCCCCAAGCCATGTTGGGGAGTTTTCCATAATCACCACGCTTGGCAGGTGGATTGGCAATCGTCAGGAGAAGGAACACCGTGGGTTTTTAGCCGGTAAGAGTCCGGCATATCCCTTCGCCTTCCCCAGGCGAAGCATCTTTGAGGAATTTCCCACGAAAAAAAAGGCGGGTCGGCAATCGCAGTATGGTTGATAAAATACACAAAGAACGCTGCTGCCCATCCTCTAGTGAATCCCTTAGTCGCCTTTTACGACACCCATGGGAAGAGATGGGGTAGTGCTATTCTTTACGTCCGGCACCACACGGCACGCGAAATAATGTATTATCATGTAAATACTACTAAAGGATGGGCAGCAGCGTTCTCTGAGTATTTTAACAACCATACTGCGATCGCCAACCCGCCTGCCAAGCGTGGTGATTATGGCAAACCTCCCCAACATGGCTTGGGGGAGGCCTTTGTCCAGCAATGGACATCTTTTAGCTAAATGATCATGACATTATTTCGTCAATTTTACCTGATGTCAAAAATATAAGAAACCATAAACTGTGAAAGTTCTCGAATTAGTCAAAAAGACGTAAAGTAAAGGCAGGCATTTCAGTACAAAGAGCTAAATTAACAAAATAAACAGGCAGCAAACAAACAGCAGCCTCCTGGCGCATGCCGAGGACTAATCCTCTTATCGCGTTATCCCGGCCTCGGTTGATCAGACGTTTCGTTTCCGTTACCTGCGCCGCTCCGCCTCGGAAGTACTCGGAACTAAGATAAGCAGTTTAAAACAAAACATGTATTTGTATCCGTCCTTTATCGCTGGCCGTGGCATCGAACTACCAACTTGTTCTTGGATAGTATCCAACGTATGAGTTGTTGCGGTTTGTCCTTTTATCAGGTTTTATGTTATCCGCATCAAGATTAAATTGAATACTTATTTATAATAGAAAACTTACTAGTAAACATTTAAAATAAAAGGAAGAAATAACTATTGAAATAACAACTATGGAAAAACTAAATGATATGAAAATGGATTATAATGGACACATAGATATGATATAGAAGATTTACATGTTTCCGTTGTTTTAAGAAATGCGAAATTGAGTCTCCCAAAGTTTTGCTTCATAGTTGATTCAATAGAAAACAAATGGCCTTGGGTTTAAGAAAAGGCCTCGTTCAATTATTTGGCGAAAAACAAAAAGTTTTTCTTTCTTAAAATTAATGAACTCGATCCTGAGTTTGACATTAAAACGTGCCGGTTTTTCGGAGTATCAAATGAACAGTATAACTTACTTGAGATTGATTTAATTAATGGCCACGTTAAAGATCTTAATTACCTGTGCATACTGTAAATTTTATCGTTATTCTGTTTGGATTTTGCTCAATCAATATCTCATAAACCATCAATGAATCCGTCTAGACAACATATAAATAAAATAAACTGGAAACCAAATCTACAAAAGCGCGTCGTTATAATGTTTGAATTCTCGTATGTTTTATCGTTACAATCATTATTCAGTTCAGACCTAAATAAATAAAATTTAAATACTGCATGCAAGGAAGTCATTATTTTGAAAATACTCTGCTACGATATCGGAATGAAAAATTTCGCTACGCCTGAAGCGCCCGGCGCGCGGCGCGGCGCTACGATCGCCGCTGCATGGCAACGGAGAAAACTGCGGAGTCGCGTGGCGTAGGCTTGCGTTGGATCGCGCACGCCGTCCGCGGCCGCATCCGCAGCCTCCCGGGTGAATAGCGCCGCCGCCGGCAGATGTTATTGTGCGCCGGTTCCGCCCGTCGAACGAACCCCGGCCCACGCCACCATTTGTAACAATTTGTTAACTCCACCATCGAAACGGTTACTGCCTTTGCTACAAGATAGATGCAATGGCCACGTCAATAGAATTCACGTTTACTTTCCTTTTCTACGAGCCAACGTTATTTTATTTCCGTCGATTTAGTAAGAGATATTCATCGACTGATATCTTTTGAAAGTGATTTTATTAGCTATTGAGCTTTAATCAACTCAAGCTTATAGAACTTAGCTTAAGTTGTAAAGTAACTTTATCTGTACATTGAAGACGATTAAAGCACATACATAAATAAGTCAACTACTTATTATGCTCAATCCCGATACATATAAATTCGAGATTATGGATACCGGGACTGCAAACCGTACTCGTACCTTATCTTATTAGATTATCTACCGACCGGACTAAGAGCAACTTACCCGAGACATGATAAGAAAACATGATGCTAATATCTTTTATACCGTTTAAATAAGTGTGCTTAGGTGAGTACGTACAGAAGGTGAAATATGCTTTCAAAGTGAATAAATAAGTCAAAACGGTACTTTTGGCCCTCAAGGAAAGGCGTCTTTAAGCTGGAAGTTGACTGAATTAATTATAAACAAAAGTAAGGCAACTGTCTTTGAAATACCTTCGCAGTTAGTAGTAGAGATGGGTTGACTCCTCACTAAATATTAATTATGTCTCCTAAACATATAGCCGGAGCTAATTCCCTTCCTAATTGAAAGTTATCATACTAATATTATAAAGAGTAAAGTTTCATATTATCTTTGCTAGACATTCTCACAAAAACAGCTTATTTTCTTCGTTATTACTGTACCGTGTCTACGATCAATTGATCGCAAACTAGAAGAAATCTCGTAATTCGAAAAAAACAAAATTAATATTATCTATACATATAAAAGGAGAAGCTGACTGACTGACTGACTGATCTATCAACGCACAGCCTAAACCGCTGGGGTTAGAAAGTTGAAATTTTGACAGTAGGTTCCTTTTGTAACGTAGGCATCCACTAAGAAGGGATTTTTCGAAATTCAACCCCTAAGGGAGTTAAATAGGGGATGAAAGTTTGTATGGAAAATCGTCACTTAACGGATTCAAAATTTCACGCAAGCGAAGCTGCGGGCGAAAGCTAGTCACTACATATTATAAAACAAAGTCGCTTCCCGCTGTCTGTCCCTATGTATGCTTAGATCTTTAAAACTACGGAACGGATTTTGATGCGGTTTTTTTTAATAGATAGAATGATTCAAGAAGAAGGTTTTAAGCTATAAAACGTACACGTGAAATGCTGGGGCGGGTCGCTAGTAGTACATAATTTATCTTTTGTTTTTTTACAAATTAAATTATTAATTTCGTTCCGTTTATTTTGGTTGTAAGTAAAATTCGTATGACGTTATTATTATTAAATACACAGCAAAAGGATAGAATAATAAAACAGTTTAATTATTTACATAGTTTTAGATATACAGAATGACCCGCATCAATATTCAGCTATGACAATGCAGTGCACTAAATAATGAACGCTCGTTGCCAAAACTGGAATATTCAGTAATTAGTTAATCGGCCTAAAATTGTTGGCACATCACTATCTGCTAAACCCAGTGTCGCACTGAGTACAGTGACGAAATTCTCTAGGGAAGCTTTATTAAAATTTCTCCTCGATGCTCAGCTCGAGGCTACGCAATTTAATAATGCATGTCATAAAATTGTTTCTCGACAACAGTATCCTGTGTCATTAACATCAAATTGTTTGTTACAATACGAATGGTGCGGTGCGTCGACTAATACAAGTAATTTAATTGTATCGCGTTGTAATAACTTAGTTTAAGAATAGAGTTTTATTGTCCGTGGTTATTTTGTCCATATTCATATTTATGGTTTTGCGACTTAAAATGTTTTGTGATTTAAAGCATGCTGGCGATGAAAATAATAACGATTTTGTTAATAAGACCGCAGCAGTTGTGAGTGGGATATCTGAATAATTAATTATGATAAATAAAGAGCTTTTCAATCAAGTCAATGGGGCAATAACAATCAGAATAAAAATGTATTAATTGAAATAAATTTTCATTAAATATTAAGATGCTATTTTAAAATCTCTGAAATTTCGAAGTTAATTATTTTTATTGCCTCATTAGCAAGTTTGATTTTTACCGACTTCTTCTTTTTCTTTAAAGGAAATCTTAAGTTTTTTAATCTTATTCTAGTTTTACGTCGTCCACAAACTGCTTTTGTACGATAATATGCCTTCTTCTGGGATTACAAGCGCGTCGGTCATAGATTTCACTTATTCTCGTAAATTATTCCCTACATGTTCCAAAGTCCTATTGTGAATGCAGCCCACGTGGTTGACTCTCGGGGCGTCATAGGGCGTGGGAGGATGAGGCATATCATAACACCATAAGTAAACTTTCCACCGCCGAACATCTCAATCAGCGACTTGTGGATCGATTCCCTCTATTTAATCGGCGCAACTCTCTCGTGAAATTAACAACGATCAAAATTAAACGTTTAGCTTTCGACAGTGGGCGGCTTGATTAATCACGCGCCTTGAATATTGCAGGCGAATGTCCCCGCGGAGCAGCTGTACTCAAACAATGCAGAACACTTCATCAGAGAAGCTTAATTCTGATTTAAACGGCAACATCGATCGACAAGTCGGGCGTCGAGTAGTTAAGCATCGCCTCGGGCTCGGTTAGGTAAGCGACGACGTAAATTGTTGATGCGCGCGCCAACGGTTGGCAGCCATCAAATATGCACCACATTTTCCACGTCGAGTGGGCAACTTGCTCCGACTCCTAGACACAACAACACAAATGGATATCACGATGCTAGTTTGACAGCTCCACACGGCAGCCACATGACGTAACACCGATACTGGCTAATGTGTTTCATACTATTTTAGTTCTGCCTGTGTAACCACGAGTTATTTTAACCTTGCAGTGTGGGCCAAATGTTTGTTTATTGACTAGACATAAACTATCTACGTATTTTCCCAGGAGTAGTGTGTTTGTTTGTCAATGTCTGGTGTTTTGATTACCCCCTTGATTTTTCTGTAGCACTCTAATGTGATTGAACCATCTGTATCACTGTAAAAACCCTTTAGAGTTTACGCTAATTGTGTCTCATGCTTTACAAAATCGTCATACATACGGCACCTATCCATATTTGTTAAAGATTCGATTCAGGAAAACATTGTAAAATTTCCTTAAGATGTTACGAAAAAAGTAGGTACCGCCACGCTGGCGGTGACGGACGGCCGACAAAGCTAGGCATGAAAGAAGCCCATAGCGGTTAGATTAATCGTGAAAGCGTAATTCACGTGGCGGGCGCCTGTCACGTTGCGGGTGGCGGGGGGCGCGGGCCGGGCGCGGGGCTGCACGACCGGTGCACGTGGCCACCGACATATAACCACCTCAATCGATCGCAATAACCACTGCCAATCGGTTAATAACAAAACAAACTGCAACTTTGGTTGCAAGGGAAGTTGTCAAATTAGGTCCAAAGTTAATTTCCCCAGTCAGACCAAATGAATGGTATTCTGATAGAATATTCAGTTGCATGACCGAGTTAAAATGATGTTTGGCGAATAGCGAAAGGCTCGAGTCTATTCGCTAATTTTCCCATCGGTGCACTGTACACTAGCCTAGTCCTTTCGGCGACAACAGCCGTTACGGTTATGTTAAGCTGCAAAATTGCAACCCTGCAGACAACTTCAACAGCCGAAGTATTGCGAAGTTAGCAAATTGCTGCGCGAAATGATACCATTACCATATACGACCGCTTCCTAGTAGCTGCTACACAGTTTAGCTGGCTGCCAACTCACATGGTGCCTCTACGAGACTAAAATTATTTCAGTAAAATGTTTAAGTCCGTGTTAAATTTCGCGACTGGCAAAGACTACCTACCACGTCAATTCCTGTCCGCGGCACGTCTGGGTCGGGCCTAAACCCGTTAATCTACGTCATTAATACATTAAAATTGATTTTTATTTTGCAAACAAAAAAACCGAAAAAAAGAAAACCAATTCGGAACGGCCTGTTTAAAACCAAAATAGTAGGTAGATAGGTTAAATGCGATGTGGTCGTGTTTTCCACATTGATAGACAAGTGCGCATGATGTTTTGCTTTTACGTATCAATTTTATATTTCTGGTGTTTTTTTTTTTTTTGTTTTTTCTGGGAATATTTTTTTTAGTAATATAAGGACTCTAATAGTAATGCTAATTAACGGGAACGTGTTTCGTTACTTTATACGTGGTATATAAAAAAAAATGTTTTGAATTTATTTAACACTTTATCCGTAGAGGGTTTCGTAACCTAATGGCTACGGGCTACGACGCAGATCGATCGATTTATATGCGGTCAAGCAACATTTGCTGCGGTCAAGTCTTGAATGAGAGACCGTTGTTTACACACCTAATCGAGATACCTTCATCCCCCAGAGGGTATGTTAAACCATATTGACCCCGGCTCTCATGCGGATAACTGGCAGTCGTGACGGACAGGATTACGCCCGAAATCTGACAACCGAGCCCTGGGATATTGGCTTGCGAAGGTCAGATGGTAGACACACCATGAAACATTCGGATTTTTAGCTGCATCTCAGACTAGAAGCTGACATACTTGTAAATGAGAAAGGATGCAATAAACCACTATTAAATATTTTTCGTCGTTTTTGTTTTAAATTATCAGTTGGTAATTATAAAGACACGAATAGTTTGTATTGAAACAAAAATAAAACTTGTAATTAAAACCTAATAGAGAAAAGGAAACGTTTTTCCCTTCCGTATGAAAAGTGTCGCAGTGAACCACTGCATGAACGCAAGGAGCTAGAATCTTTCGTTAGGGAAATCTACAGTGGCAACTAACCTACAAACCAGCCTCACTAAATCAAAGAATAAAGTAATTCATCCAAATATAATTTCGACAAACATAATTATACAGTAAAGGGGTTTCAAACTGATTAACATGATTTCCACCCATCAGCTAAAAAATCTAGTTTTATTCTTCTTATGAAATCAGTACAATGAAAGTCACAGTTTATATCAAAATAGACTCGATTTTGAAGAAATAATCTACACCAAACTCACTCGAAATACTATTGCGAATGGCGCATGACAATTTTTCCGATAAACCTTCACTTACGTATATGTAATTTGGGAAAATTATCTTTAAGAACGTGGTTTTAAGGTTGACATTCATGTATTTTAGGAGGCGCTGGGGAAGTGAGGTGAGGGATGAAGGGCAGGTCATCGGCCCCGCGCCCCCTCGCCCCGCGCCAGACGGAGGCTGCGAGGACATCACAGGCTGGCGGGCGAGTGGGCCGGGCGCGCCCGTACACACCATATGTCTTCTTGACATGTTTATTGAAAACTCGCAGATAACAATCGCCCGCTAATACAGAATTGAACCCATTGAATCTGATCTTTAAGCAATTTACGATACATTTACCTAAGTATTTGCGTAACGTGTATGAAACGGGCTTTTCTTGACTCCTAAAATTCAAACTAAGTATTCACGCTTCAGGAAACATACCAAACAAAAAATAGCAAATATTAATCTAACGAGGTTGATATTTCAAAATCTAAGATAAATAAATGTGTACCAAGAGATAATGTTTAATAGACACAGCCGTGTGTCATTTAATATGTAGGTAGCCATTAGAAATTTAGTATATCAAATTGACAATACCTACGCATTGTTTCAAAGTAAATTGAAAAAAGAAATTCAATTGAAAAAGAAAAGGAAATGTCACGGAAATTGTCATATGCTTAAGCAGAATCAGCCCATCACCGTCCAAGTTCAAGTTCAAAGCATTTTATTTTAAATACACATTACCAAGCACTTAATAAACATTATCCCCCTTATTACAAAAGATGGTCTAAGAAAAACCTAGGTTTTAAAATAGCCCCGTCTCTTTTTGTTATATGACATAAGAAAGAGATGGAAATTTTAAAGCTGGGTTTACCTTAGTCTTGGTTTAAATCATCTTTTGTAATAAGGCCCTATGAATTTAGTTGCCCGGTCCAGTTAAGTCCTACTAACGGGCGTCTTCTCGATCGTTGACCACGTTAACACCACGAGACACCACGATGACCTGGTGCGGGTTCGCGTACTGCATACAAGATCGAGAATTGTTTTTTTTTTTAGTTTTTCATATGTGCAGGTTTTCTCACGATCCTGCCAGGGTTGCGGAATTTGTTCGAAAGAGTTACCGCGACCCCGGAACGCAAAGGGCATTAGGAGGAACACGGATGGGTTTTAGTCAGTAAGAGTCTGACACTCCCTTCGACTCCGCCCAGAGCGGAAGGAGTTATATGATGATTACCGATCCATAAAAAAAAGGTTTTCTCACGATGTATTTCTTCACCGCTAACAAAAGTGATAATCAAATACATTTGGGATGATCTTCAAAATCAGCGTATTTGCTTGACCTCTCTGGTGCATTTTATATTGATTTTAATTTGTGTTCCGTATTTTTATTTCGAAAAGAAGGTATCTAAATAAGCCTATTTTATGTTGGTCTCGATTTTAACCAACCAGAAATATTTAGGTTTGTAATTTTAGAGACCAGAGCGATCAATAATAATTTTTATTTTGGAGATTGAGCCATTTGTTTAAATACAAGCAATAACCAATTATTTATTTAATTGATTGCTAATTTAAAACTTGTTAATTCGGTGCGAATACATCTTCCCATTCTTTTTATACGGCACAGACAGGGATAAAACTTTAATGCGAGCATCAAATCTTGATTTTTCATTCAAGTGATTTTTCATTTCCATTCCCCCAATTCCCAGAGGAATAGACAGAAGTGTACTGTCATATAACCCAGTTTTCCGGTGCCGGTATTAGGTCTCAATGTGAAAGTAGCGCGCCTATCGTTATTTATTGGGCACAGTTCCAATTCCGGGCTGTAATCGAGAAATTTTCTTACAGTAAAACTCAATTAGACTTTTTCTCAATCTGGGGATCGAATTCGTCTTCTACCAAGTAGGACGCATGAGCGGTTTGAAATAGTGTGTATTGTAACTAGGGTTCAGAAATATACAACACTATTTATAGTATACACAAAAACCGAGACATCAGAACAAGATTTTAATCAGAATTACCGGAGTATGTATTTTTTAATAAATCACCAAGTTACACCTTAGTTTATGTTGCGTTAAGTTCCCCAGTAGAGTGTGACATGTGTGAGATGTGCTATGCAGGGGTTGTCTAATACACGGAAACTGACCGAGCGGACCGTCTCAAGCCTCAAGGTATCTATTCCCGTTCCCGTCCACTGTTATGCATAGAAACCTATTTAAATAAAACTGAAATTTATAAAAAAAAAACAAGATTTAACGTGGTATAAAAACTATGCCAATCGATTCTCCTAGTGATTCTGAACAATCTAGTTCCAGGTTTAGTGTATACTAAAACTAAACTTGTATAATAAATTATGGAGAGATATGCAGATATATTGGGTGTAAAAAGACCCTTAACGATAACGAAAACCACGTAATCTACCCATCATTGGAATTTTTTTTTTTCTTCTAGACCATACGAGGGAAATCATTGGTTTTGGAGATATTGAAGGTCAAAGTACACTTTTTTTTTTAGTTTTTCCCAAAAACGAATTCTAAGTATAATACTAAACTTTCTTCCATACAAACATTATCAAAAATTTCAATTTTTCCTGACAAATTACGCATTTGAAGTTACAAAAACGCAATGAATATTAAACGCACACGACCGCCTTGGCTCAGCTGTGTGGCCGCTGCACGCATGCAACCGCGCGGCATCGCCACAACCATAATTTGCGCGCTACAAAAAAAACGTTTTTTTTATGCCAAAAAATTAAAGTTGTTTCCCAGCAATTATTTTTGGTCAATGTAATTTAGTTTGATGTACAGAGTGCGTAGATTTCGGCTATGTGATAGGTCTTTTTACACCCTGTATAAAATCATTTCGATTCTAAAGAAATTTGTTACGGTTACGTATATTCGGTCGTCAGTCATCATTCTAGCCTTCTTCCAAGTATTGTGACGCAACTTGAAGTTAAACGGGATAAAGCTGGATATCGGTATTTCGCCATAGCCATCTGACCTCTTCAGCTCTACAAGTGGAGTATACCGTATTTACTACCATCACGCTCGTATTCCCGCAGCAGTATTCCGGCAGAGCTTGGTTGCCACTTTTCGCATTAAGTGCATAAGCCTATTTCATTATTACGTAAAGGGTAATTACTTAAGGGGATGCATTGAAAGAGCTTCCACGAGTGACGATACTTAAGTACGACCAGCGACCCTGGGCTGGTTGCCCTGCTATAGCCATGCTAACCGGCTAATCTTTTCACCGCGGCAGAAGCTATCTCGTATAGCTCGTGCTGACACGAGAGAGGTTAATACCTCTTTTTTAATCTTGGTAAAATCCTCATGGATACCCTTCGCCTAGGGAAGGCGAAGGGTTATGCCGGACTCTTACCGGTTAAAAACCCACGGTGTTCCTTCTCTTGACCCTTGACCGGGGTCGCGGTATTCACAGCTGTATGCACCGCAACCCCGGCAGGCCTCGGCCGCCAGGGGCTGGCGGACCTCTCCTTCTGTGGGGCCTTGCCCCACGTCCTCCTGAGAGGCGCGCACGGAACACATGCCCGCCGCCTTCTCGGGCCTGTTACTGGTCGGGCGACGGGTCCCCTAACCCGTCGCCCGCAGGTCACAAGAGAGGTTAATACCTACCGTATTTCTAGCTTTCTATCAGCTTAAAATCTTTTAAGACCCGAAAAATAAGATACCAGATACCTATACCTATGTCTATACTATATGACGACACGTTTAGTGCAGTGGCCAAGCGATTGGCTTCTGCGCTACGGGTCGTGGGTTCGATTCCCACACGGTACAAAAATTTGTATGGCCTACAGATGGTTGTTTCGGGTCTGGGCGTTTGTTTGTGAGATTTGTGTCTGTAAACGCACCCACGATACAAGAGAAATCTTAGTGTGGGGCAACGTTTTTTAAAAGAAAAAAATATATATTAACAGTTAGTTCCAGCAGCCAATTTTTGTCGAAAGAAATAAAAACTTATTTTCATTCCGGTAAAGTCACATAGGGTTAACCGCTATAATAAATTGAACCTGATTGCGGGTGCCGCTCATTTGGTATAATAACAGATGATCGATTTTTAAAAACTATAACGTTCAAATCATATAATTTTTACTTGGCCTAAAAATTATTCATATAATTTTCATTTAATATAACGTTCACTTTTTGTAATAAACACTTTATATATGTAATAACATTTTGTCTAACGTTCATTTATTATAATTGTCATTTTGTATAACGCTCTTTTCATATACTTATCATTTCATATACTAAAACTTCATATGATTTTTATTTGATATAACGTTTTTTAGTTGAAGATTGTTACAATATATGAATGTGAATGGATATACAAGTAGAGGTAAGCCAAAGAAAAGATGAAAGGATTGTGTGAAGGATGATAGATATAGGTAAGAAAGGAGTGATACTGAGGTGACTGCATTAATTAAAATAGGTCGAATTTAATGTTAAACCGATGTTGACGATGTTTTCGTTATAAAAAGTAGAACGGAACGTAAATCCGCCGTTTTGTTTGAGCGTAATGATACTAAATTATTTTGTATAAGAGCTATGTCACAATTTTGGTGTACAATAAAGTATATTCTATTCTATTCTATTCTAATGACATGAGAAATGACATTTAAAAAGTTGTTATTGTGTTGCCAAAGGATGAAAAAAAATGTTGGTAGTAGTTATTCCGTTCCTCTCAGAGTTGCGTGCGAATGTGCGAATTAAGAGCGAGCGAAGCGAGCTCGGGACCTTCAAGCACCCCGAAACGGATAGGTTAGGTTCGAAGGGGATAAAGTGAGCGAGCAAAGCGAGCGAACGAAGCCGCCATCATCCCCTTCGTGTTAGGTTACTTTTAACCCTGCAGACAGAAATAGGAGCTCCGCGCAGCGGGGCTCCGTCGACCTTGGCCCCAGAATCGTTTTTTATTGTAGGTGTAGTAAATACGCCAATACGACATAATTTGGAGGTTACTTTGTAGAAAATTGAAATTCGTTTTTTCTCGAAAATTAAAAATTCCTCGGGGCGGGAGTGATACCGATGCATAGCCCTCATCTCCTCCCTCCCCAAGCTCACCCCGAATTTATTTTAAGCAGTTACAAAGAACGAAAACACAAAATATAATTTACCTTGTTGTGGGTAAATTATATTTTAAGTTGTAGTACAAATAAGTAATTTTTGTTTAGCGTTAAATTTTGAATTTGTGTTTTTGTTATTAGGAATTAATCAGGCTATTAAGAAATTTGAGCGTTTTATGGTTTTTGAATTGTATATGAAATAAAATTATGTTAAATGTTTATTAGATCATACAAATGTTATGAAAAATTAACATTATAATATTTAATCATTAGTTGAAATGAATGTTATATTAATTGAAAATTATATGAAATGAAATTAGAGGATATGAAATTATAACAAAAAAGTGTTATATTACTTGATAATTATATTAAATAAAATTATTTGAAATGAAATTATATCATCTGATTGTTAGTTTAAATGTATTTATACCATATATTACACACCCCCTGATAGCATTTAACATTTGTTTTGTTTGTTTTGTGTCTTAAGTATGCCTACAGCACTGGACCGATTTCGACATATCTCGACACAAAGTTGAATCGCAACTCGAGTGTATGCATAGTATGCTTGTACCTCGACAACAAACCTGACTTTTGGAGATACACTACATACCTTGTGCAGTCAGCCCCGCGACAAAGCCTGCTGACTGGCTAATCTTTTCACCACGGCATGAGCTATTCTCATATAGCTCGTGCTGACACGACAGATGAAGACTATATCCCTTTACACGTAGTGGCCGTCACGAGATTACATCCCTTTATACGTGGTAGCAATCACGATGTAGATATGTTACAGGAAATGTATGAAACCTAGGAGATGTATATAATTCCTAGGAAATGTATACAATGCCAAGCCAATTTAGGAAATGTGTAAAATAATTTGTCAAAGGTTCTTTGATACACACATTTCCTAGGAAATGTATATATTTCCTAGGCATTGAATGCAATTCCTAAATGGTACTAGGAAATGTATACAAAAACATTTTACCTGTAATTTGGGCCACCCCGACACATCCGTGTTTGGGTTTAAAGTAACCTAACCTGGATAGGTTAGGTTTTAAACCCTGCAGGCAGAAATAGGAGCCCCGCACAGCGGGGCTCCGTCGACTCTGCTTTGGAAACCCAAACAACCTTACAAACATCAGCGGAGGCACTCCCTTTTTTTTATAAATGCTTACACTGTGTTTAATCTGAATAATCAGGTCACAATATGAAAATTTCCGATTACTGTTTAGGAAATGTATAGAATTCCTAGGAAATGTGTATAATACATTTTATTTCACACATTTCCTGTCGATTTTAGGCATTATATACATTTCCTAGGAATTCTATACAAAGACGGATTACATACATTTCCGTTAACAGATACACTTCATAATAATTATAAAATACGCAGTCGGATATTAAAGGCCAGTCTTTTTCAGTAAAAGCAGTAAAAACATTATGTTTAACTCAAATCAATTTAGTTTAGCCATAATGTTTTATAGCATAGAAAACACTCAACTGTGTTGATGATAGCAGTACCTATTATCCTTAAAAATTATATAAAAAAGTTTATTTATTTCGAGCTACAGAACTCATAAAATCATAATTATTATAGTTGATACCCGCACACTTTATAAATAAAAATATTTAATCCTGCCTTCGTTATAATTCGATACATTTGTGTTTTTTAGATAAGCTGATAAAAAGCAAAGCCGTAACAGAATCTGCAGTGTATAAAACTGAAATTACGAGATGAGCTACCCAAAGCCTTAGCCAGAAAATATTTGAAGTGGGGTAGCGGCGGAGGGTGGATTAACTACCCAAACATAGTTTAAAAATATTTTTCCTTAAAACTGAACACTTGCTTAATCGTTTTCAATTTCACTTCATAATAACCAATATCTTGATAAAAGTATTCATTACTTACAACCCAAAAAAAGAGAATGGAATATTTTACTATACTAAATAACGTGTTTTTTCGCCCTAATAAAAAGCTGGCTTCGTTCACACGCATTTTTTTTTACCATTTTTCAAACCACCTTACAGGGGCCTAATTCTCCTAAAATAAATTGTTGCCAAACGCAATCGGACCACAACCGTCAGTCAGTTTTTGATTGAAATCAATAATGAGGTTATTATGTGATAACGTTTTTAGGGTTCCGTACCCAAATGGTAAAACGGGACTCTATTATTAAGACTCCGCTGTCCGTCCGTCCGTCTGTCACCAGGCTGTATCTCATGAACCGTGATAGTTAGACAGTTGAAATTTTCACAGTTGATGTATTTCTGTTGCCGCTATAACAACCAATACTAAAAAACAGAATAAAATATTATTATTTATTTAAGGGGGCTCCCATACAACAAACGAGATTTTTTTGCCGTTTTTTATAGATAATGGTACGGAACCCTTCGTGCGCGAGTCCGACTCGCACTTGACCGGTTTTTATCATCCACGTTGATCAATTAGTCAGTTTCATGACTTCCAAAAGCCATTACTTTGACCTGGGGCCTAATTCTCCTAAAATAAATCTTGATAAATCACAACCGAACCAAAGCCGAACCGTTCATTCAGACAGTTCTCAATTTCAAAAGCTATCAAATTGTTTGACACAAAAAACAAAATCAATCATTTTGAAAGTTTTCGAAAACAAAAACAGACTGAAGGTTGTGGTTCGATTGCGTTTGGCAACAATTTATTTTAGGAGAATTGGGCCTCTGTTTTAAAAAGCTTCAAGTATACTATGCGTCAATGAACACTAAACAATTTTTACTTCCAACAACAGTGAATGGGTTTTTATGCCATTTGTCACTAGGTTTCATAGATAAATGACACGTAGTTTATTTATTACATTATGAGACCAAAATGCTAAATTATTTACCATCTACTGTCACTGTCTCGTTGGTCTAGTGGTAGCAAACGCGACTGCTGAGCGTGAGGTCCTGGGTTCGATCCCCAGGTAAAGTGTTATTGGGTTTTTCCGTGTGAAATTTCTCAGTAGCAGCCCGGAGTCTGGATTTGTTCCCGGTTGATGGCAATAGGTTGCCCCCGATTCCATGGGACTTAAACATAACGGCGAAATGAGGGTGTAATTATACACTTCTGCCCAACCCTCCAGGGAATACAGGTGTGATGTTATGTTATGTTATTATTTACCATTAATAATTATCTATCTTAAACAGGGTGTCCAGTAAATAGCACGACATACTGCAGGGGGTGATAGCTTGAGTCAATACCTACTAAAACAACACATTATAGGGTGACTGGTAATTAGTGACCGATACTTTAACACATGGTACTCATGATAACAAACAACTTTCCCAAAGAAACATTATTTAAAAAAACAAAAAATAAATATTTACATATTACGAGCCGCGTCCATTCCGTAACGGTTTATTAAGAAATTTTAAATGAAAAAAATTAAATAAAAATAATGTTTCTTTGGGAAAGTTGTTTGTTATCATGAGTACAATCATGTGTTAAAGTATCGGTCACTAATTATCAGTCACCCTATATATGTTCAACAAAATCTTACGGATTAACAGTTTTACAAAATTTTCCGAAATATCGAAAAATCTCTACCTTGAAACAGATTTTTGAGCATCTCGTAATGAAAAATTCCTTTTCTAGTTTTTTTTACATCACATTATTCGTTACTTTACTAATGAGTAACATTCTTGTTTTTGATAGAAAAAAGACTTATCAATGGATAAGTCTTTTTTCTATCAAAAACAAGAATATTTTCAAGAAATACAATTTTTTGTTTAAATTTTTACAGAACAATTTTCTTACCGCTTAACTTTAACCTACAGTGGTGAAAAAAATCCGTAAGATTTTGCTGAACATGTATTGTGTTGTTTTGGTAGGTATTGAACCAAGCTATCACCCCCTGCAGTATGTCGTGCTATTTACTGGTCACCCTGTAAAAATGAATCTCTATTTCCATTGGTCACGACATCACGTGTAAGCGGCTGGACCAATTTCGCTATTTTTTTTTGTTGTGTTCGTATTTGTCTGGAGAAGATTCTTAAGAAAGAAAATTTTGATATTTAAAAAAAGAACGAAATTATCTCAGTATATCCATATTCTTCATTTGTTTACCGCATGAATGAAAATGGTTTTAACTTTTTGTTACTATTTTGATTTTGTTTCTGAAGGTAGGTAGTAGGTAGGTAGTAAGTGGGAAAAAGTGCATTGCAACGCATTCCGGGTACAGCTAGTTCTTAATAAATAATCACCTACTGTATTGTTTCAATGAGGAATTTTATAATAATTAATATCATCAATCAATGATCTATTCAACACGAACGTGAAAGCTGACCTCACTCGGCCGATGATGAAACTGATAAAAACTAATAGGCATTGCTTTTTAATTGTATCTCGTTAATTACTAGAGTGCAGACAGCGAGGTGTGCCGGTCAAGTGGGCGGAAGAGCCAATATAATTGTTGTGTGTTAGTGTAACCTAAATAGAACTGATATATTATAATTAGCAACATCTGCTACGACTACAAGTCAACACCTTGAACGCAGTTTAGACTACGCTATAATATATCGCATACTTATAGCAAATATTGTGTAGCACCACGATATTACTCAGTATACGTTTTACGACGCGTTCACACAACGCTATGCTATAAAGCATTGGCTTGCTGTACGCGATAATCTTGAGCGATTCTCAGAGCTATGTCGTACGATTCTGCGGTCCCCGCCCCGCCTCACTTTCTACCCGTCCGTCGCCCGACTGATCGCCGTCAAATAACTTGCTATGCATAGTAAGACCGGCTTGCGATATAGCGTAAAGTGTGAACGTCATGCTATATAGTTATAGCTTATGACGCAATATGCTGTACTATACAGGGTGTCCCAAAAATTAGTATCAAGCGGAAGTCCAGAAGTAGAGCAACCTTAGTAGTTTTCGAGTCATGATTTATTTTTATGTTTTAACCAAACCCTGACATAAATGACATGACATCATAGTGACGTGAATAGTAATTTAGAAGAATGGAGAATCTAATTAAAAAAACACGCATTCGTCTCTGTTTCTCTCTGTTCATGACACTATGATTAAAAATGTCATGTCATGAAAAATAATATAACTCGAAAACTATAAAAAATCGCGGAATATATATACATGGGGGTGATTCGGGTACCTCTAAGGATGCTCTACCTCTTTTTTGGGATACTTTGTTATTTAGTAAAGTTATTTACATTCTTACCTAATTTCCTCTGAGAGGTAAATGACAACAACCATAAATGTCTACTTGATTAACATTTGCTTTTTTAAGGGGAATTATGTAACACGTTGTATAGCGTGGTCTGAACTGCGATTTACATGATACAAACTAATAGAGATTCATTTGTAATTGTATCTTGCTAATTACTAAAGTGCAGACAGTCTAGGTGCGGCAGTCAAATGGATGGACGAGTCAATGTGGTTGTTCTGTCTTAGCAGCTAGCCTGGCAGTTAGCATAAACAATTAGTAGTTAAGTCTCTAGGATTGTAACTTAACACCCGAATGACACAAATTAATAGACGTTTCGGCTTCCGCTCCTTGCAAATGTATCTTGTGAAATAATAAACAGTAGAAATGGTAGATGAGTAGGTCGAGTGGTTAGAAAAGGAGGATAGTGAACTGAAATTAATATGTATTTTCAGATGCATCTCATTAGGCTGGAAGTCATCATCATCATTCAGCCGAAAGACGTCCACTGCTGGACATAGGCCTCCCCCAAGCCACATTGGGGGGTTTGCAATAATCGCCACGCTGTGCAGGCGGGTTGGCGATCGCAGTATGGTTGTTAAAGTACTCAGAGAACGCTGCTGCACATCCTCTAGTGAATCGCTTACTCGCCTTTTAAGACACCCATGGGAAGAGATGGGGTAGTGCTATTCTTTACATGTCCGGCACCACACGGAACGAAACGGAATGTCTATAAGCAGGTTCGTTTTCTCATCTCTATCATCATCATCATCATATCATCGGTTTTTTCATCTCTATGGGCTGGAAGTATAAAGATGAGGAAACCGATGCTTATCTATACTTGGGAGCAAATAAATCGAGTCACTTCTATTTTTCACGTAGGTATAATTGTTAAAATTTTTGGTATTAAGGAACAGATCAATTCTAAACATATATCACCTAAAACATTATTTGATAACCTTTACAATGAGGGTACTTTTTTGTATTTTGAATTATATAATTCATGAAACCAAAACTAATAACCAGGGGCCTAATTCTCCTAAAATAAATCTTTATAAATCACAACCGAACCAAGGCCGAACCGTTCATTCAGACAGTTCTCAATTTCAAAAGCTATCAAATTGTTTGACACAAAAAACAAAATCAATCATTTTGAAAGTTTTCGAAAACAAAAACTGACTGACGGTTGTGGTTCGATTGCGTTTGGCAACAATTTATTTTAGGAGAATTGGGCCCCTGGACACGTGAAAAAAGAAGTGGCTCGATTTCTTTGCTCCCAAGTATACTTGTAGACATCCCGGACTTTACGTTGCATTGAAAACTTTGTAGATGTATCTTGTTAATTAATCAAGTAATCTTGTAGGTGATAGTAGAGTGTGATGCAATCCGGTTGTCATGTGTTAGCGAAGCGAAATAAAACAGAGATGATTTGCAGCCGAATCTACTTAGCATGCAAGCAGATTCTGGATGATGACTAAACCGGCACAAATTAATGGACATTCCGACTTCAACGTACAGCGTGCACACAGCCAGAGCCTTTGTGAGTGTATCTTGTTAATTAATAAAGTAGACATGTAGGTGTGTTGTCGAGTGGGTAGACGAGCCAATGCGGTTGTCATGTGCTAGTGCTGGGAGAGGCTTCGACGCGGGCGAGTCGCGCGCTATCGGCGCGATCGTTCGCTCCGCGCCACTCTACCGGGTTTTTGGGTCAAGCCGGTTGTGACCGGTGTTGCTGCTTTAGGGATTGCCCTCTCATATCCAGGAATTTATTGAATGCATGTTCAGTTCACGGAATGCATCTGTGAGTACTCTGATTATTCCGAGAATTCGTGCTAGTTTTAGCAGCGGTTATCTTTATCTGAAAACTAGACTGAAATCAGCTGTTCGTACTATAAGGATTCATAGCGAAACAACAATAAATCTGCACAATAGTTGCGTAACACACTCGTGATGGCAATAGCTTTCGTTTACAAGATTTTTTGCGCGGTGCATAGTTGTCGAGAAGACGGATTGTTAAAACATACAATGCAGTGTGCAATGGACATGGTTGAACTGTCAAAATCGCAGCTATTGCGATTGCGAGTGTTGTTCCCAATAAGGTGTTGATCTTTACTTGATTCTGTTTCGGACTAATGCATTATATTAACCGTTCTACAAGTACTTACTAAACAGTTCTTTATTTTTTTAAGCCTGGTTCTGGTTCCCTGAGTTAGAATAGGAGGGTAATTTAATAACAGTTGTTTTGCTATGAACATTGAACTCTGCTTTTAAGTGTATTAAGGCAAGATAACATACGAAGTTAATTTGTTTCTAATTCTAGAGCTAATCAGATAACTAGGGAGGAAATCTTTCCATCAATTCTTAGTTCTTTGATTCTATGGTCAACAGAGCCTCAAGAATAAATGTGAAACTATAATTTAAGCCTTTACATACACGGCTCCTAGTGAACGCAGGAGACATGAGATTTATAGACCGGAAATAGTGCACCGGGAGCGAGAGAGTGAAAGTAATATGTTCGGAGTAGAATGTTGAATGTTTTATATTATCATCTGAACACATGTTACTATGGTAATATAAAAATATCAATAAACACAAAACAGGGGTGGGAATCAATTCGCCGAAGGATGTTGAGAGCACGGAATCACGACGAGCCTCTCGAGCGCGTATCAAAAAAGGTGAGTTTTATGAATTTCGACATCTCGAGCTGTTTGACGAGTAATCCGGGCGAGGCATTGTGCCTCGAGAGAACTTCACGGTTATTACGACATGAGAGCCTCGCCAACGCAACCGACACATACTTTGCGAGACGTATTTCCGCGCTCCTGGACTATACAATGTTACAGTAGATCTATAAATTCAGTATCGTAGCTTGATAAAAGGAATGTTTATTTTAACACCACACGCGTATTAACCAATTTGGGCCAGTAATTAGATAGTTTAACACCAACTATTTGGATGAAACCTTAACAAACAACGAGCTACCTTTTTAACAAACCCTTATTTGTCAGTATCGTCTATTAAATACTTAATTAAGCAAGACCGGTATTAAAAACCTTGTTTCAAAATAAGTGGGTTGTGAGAGGATCTAAATATCTAATTGTAATCTTATTTGCATTTAAACCGTTCGCTCCTTCGCTTCGAGAGAATTTCAAGTTAACTAGGGATGGCGGCGGTGCCTTGCCGCAAATCACGGCTGTACGAATTTGTTTCTTCCACAAGGCGCGAGCAAAGTTTTTGATTGAAATAATAGATATTATTAGGATTGAGATACTGTGGATACGGATACAGATTTGGTACTAAGATGTGTATATAAGAAATTCTGTTAATCGATTTACTTTGGTGTGATCAAGGTTTGATACGAAAACAATTTCCCTTCCGATTTAAAAAATAAAGGAATCGTTGATTTTTATTGAAATGTTGTCACAATAGCCAGTTTATTTTATTGTGTAAAGAATCGACTATGACAATTTAAACAATAGAGACGCTCTGCTTCGAGATTTGGATAGAAAACTACCCGGAGATAGTTGAGTACAGCTAGGTGAACAAATTTTCCGTAAGTTTCTAATGGTTTTTTATTTTACAAACTAAATCCAATGCTAACTTATGTGTGATTCCTAAGATACTGTAGACGTAAGGAATACCAGTACTTATCTATGAATAATACAAATTAGAAGTACGTAAATTAGAAACACCTGTTTAACCATTGGAATTCAAAACACTAAAGCACGCAGCGGAGATAGTCGGGCACGTGTAGCCGGGCACGCGGGCCATTCCCCAGGGCGCGTCCCGACGAAGCCTCACACACACACACACGCATCACCCACAATCACCCTAATAAATAGGTATCATATCGATTACCCACAATCCCGTGTAATTCAATCCATTGAAACGTCTCGCACAACCGTGTGAGATCTTCTTTTTGATCCCACTAACACTCGATACCGATAAATATTTAAAAAGGAAATCCTCTTCACTGATGTTTCTTTGTATTTAATGACGCATACTAAAAATCTTGAATAGAAACATGAGAGACGGTTAACAGTAAAAAATAGAGAACATACTAGCCTTCGCCCGCAGCTTCACTTGCGTGAAATTTTGAACCCGTTAAGTGACGATTTTCCATACAAACTTTCATCCCCTATTTAACTCCCTTAGGGGTTGAATTTCGAAAAATCCCTTCTTCGTGGATGCCTACGTTACAAAATGAACCTACTGTCAAAATTTCTAATTTCTAACCCCAGCGGTTTAGGCTGTGCGTTGATAGATCAGTCAGTCAGTCAGTCAGCTTCTCCTTTTATATGTATAGATTACCTACAGTAGACTTATTATCTAACTGTGCCAGCAATCGTTAAACGAATTTTACCGCTTGAAAACACATTTTAAAACTAAAGTCGTCAACTGAATAGAAAGAAAACATCAATTTTAAAAGTTACACGCAGTGATAAGGGTTAGAAGAAGAAGAAGCTTAGTTGGAAGTTAGGTGGTAAAACGTTGAACTCAAGTGGAAGTATAATGACACATCGCCGTCTTAGAGTGAAAACCTCAGGAATGCATTTTGGTCATTGCACGGTTCCTGGGGGCTTAAACGCGGATAACTCGCGGGAAAAAGCTAGTCACTTATAGGCCAAGCAAATTAGCTAAACCTGGACATAATTCGATAACTGTAATTTTCTTTTTCTATGACATAAAGTATTGTTAATTATAGTTAAAATAAATAGAATTAAAAATTTTAAAGCTCCGCGTCAGTGTAAAAAAAATTAAAAACTAAATTATCAACACATTTTGATTTCGTAAGTACAGCATAATAAATAACTTTGTAAAAGTACCTTTATTATGATATGACTCTTGTATTCCAGTAAAAAACGTCTAAATTAAACTAATTAATCTTTCGGGACTATCATTAATGAAGAAGGTTCAGTAAGTTACAGATTTTGTGGATTATCTTACCAGAAATTATAGATAACTATAATTCAACAGTTTATTCTGCATAGTTTAACATGTGTGTTAATAAATTATTAAAAATTAAACAGATTCTCTTTGCGGAAATATAAAGTCACAAATATTTGTAATTTTTGGAATGCCAAAATACATAACTACTTCAAAAGTGTTTAATTCATGCCTTCAAAATATGTTTAGTACCTTAGTAAACAAATTAAACAATAAATGTTCACGATTATTCATTTATTGATATTTTTTCTTTGTTACATTTCAATATAAACGTTATTCCTTGTAGGTTAAGGTCGTAATTTCTTTGTGTCCCATTTCCCGACCGTGCTATCGCGAGTAACGAGCGATTTTTGTATCTCACTATTATTACTAGTTTTTGCCCGCTACTTCGACCGCGTGAATGTCGGTTATTATCACGGAATTCACGGATGCTGACGAAGTCACGAATTAAAAATTTGCCTTTGTCCTTCCCTAGGGGTCGAGCTATCTTCTTCTTAATTATATAAAGGGTGTCCCTGGAAGTATGGATCAAATCGAATAGGGGCGTGGGCAATGTCATGTCCAAACTTTGTAACCCTGAGAATGTCGGTGCAATTTTTTACGATTCAGAAGTTATGACCAATAATTGTTTTTTTTTTTTCAATCACTTTGCATAGAAAAAATCATAAAAAAAACTATCAGAGCTATCATTTTTTTTAGGACTTTGGCGAACAGTATGCCTTTCTTGTTGTAGTACTTTTACGCAGCTAGAAAACATGTGTTAAATAAGAAAAAAAATTTACTGCAAAGGCTTTTTTGGTCTGGCAATTTTACTCAAGTTTTTACTACTACAAGTTTTGAAATGACCTTGCCCACGCCTCTATTTGATTTGATCCATACTTCCAGGGACAACCTGTATAGATTATAAACTACTATTCAATTGTTTCCACTTTACAAAAAATAAAATGTGTAGATAACTAATAGACTAAACGTTGGGCAGTTCGCTCACACCGCGGCATTTTTATTATTTTTAGCACTTCTAAACGAAAGGTCCGACTCGAACACGAAGCGTATTTGCTTCGTGGATTCGAATAATTTAAAGAGCATTTTACATGTACATAATCAACCTTGATTATGAAGCTATTTACTTGGATAAGGATTAATATCATGATAGGAATGTCTTCATCTTTCGATTCTACTCGTGTTTTGATCGACTCATTTGAACAAAAAAACGGTTGATGTGACTTAACTATAATAATTAGACATACTTATACCCTCATGGACTTTTTTGTGGATAATGAAGAGTGCTATAAACATGTAGTACAATATTTTTATGTATCGTCAATAGTTTTCGCAGCGTACGCCAAATAATATTTTTTTAAGCAAATTTTTGATACCTTGGGTTACATTATTGTAATTTTCTTACGGATCCCTAATTTTTTGATAATAAAATATAGCCTATGGCACTCACGGATAACGTAGCTTAGCTAGCCTATTGGTGAAAGAATTTTTGAAATTGGATGAGTAGTTTCGGAGATTACCTCCAATATACAAACAAACTTTACCTCTTTATAATATTATATACCTAGTAAGAATTCGATAGGCTATATAGTCAATGATTGTCAAACTTTTATGAACACTTTGCACCGCGGATCGACTAGGGCCGAAATTTATTGAAATATTGTGTTCATTAGACCGATAATAACTAAATTGTTCAGGATGAGGTATTATGATGATTTTACTGTTTTGTGATAGGTACTGTTTTCCAATTTTTTTGTAAATTTTGGTAGACCAGGTATATGTATCATCATCATCATCATTCAGCCGAAAGACGTCCACTGCTGGACATAGGCCTCCCCCAAGCATCGCCACATCGACCGGTCCTGTGTTTCTCGCATCCAGCGGTTTCCCGCGACCTTCACCAGATCATCGGTCCACCTTGTGGGAGGCCTAACCACGCTGCGTCTTCCGGTACGCGGTCGCCACTCCAGAACCTTTCGGCCCCATCGGCCATCCGTTCTGCGAGCAATGTGCCCCGCCCACTGCCACTTAAGTTTGGTTTACCTTGGTTCTCCTGCGAATCTCATCATTTCAGATATGATCACGCAGGGTAACTCCGAGCATAGCCCTCTTCATTGCCCTTTGGGTGACCTTCAGCCTTCTTATGAGGCCCATTGTGAGCGACCACGTTTCAGTACCGTATGTAATCACTGGCAACACGCACTGGTCAAAGACTTTCGTCTTGAGACTCCGCGGTTGTTGGGACGAAAAGATTCTACACAGCTTCCCGAACGCTGCCCAGCCGAGTCGGATTCGACGATTAACCTCTTTCTCGAAGTTGGACCTACCTAACTGGACAGTTTGCCCTAGGTAAACATAATCGTCGACAACTTCGAGTGTAGAGTCTCCGATCTTCATGGGAGTGGGTGTTACATGCATATTTGACATGATCTTTGTCTTATCCATGTTCATTTTAAGACCCACTCTTTCGAAAGCTCTACTAAGGTCATCGAGCATTGTACTGAGGTCCTCCATGGTTTCAGACATGATGACTATGTCGTCGGCAAACCGAAGATGAGTGATGTACTCGCCGTTAATGTTGATGCCTAGCCCTTTCCAATCCAGAACCTTGAAGACATCCTCCAGTGCAGCGGCGAACAGTTTCGGAGAGATGACGTCTCCCTGCCTCACACCTCGCTGCAGAAGGATAGGTTTCAAGGTCTGATCCTGTAATCGGACTGACATAGTGGCGTTTTCATACAAACACTTCAGCACTTCGATGTACCGATAGTCAATCTGGCACCGTTGAAGAGACTGCAGTACAGCCCAGGTCTCGATCGAATCGAAAGCTTTCTCGTAGTCCACAAACGCTAAGCAAAGAGGCAGGTTATATTCTTCGGTCTTCTGTATAACCTGCCGCAGCGTATGTATGTGATCTACGGTGCTAAAGCCTTTTCGGAATCCGGCTTGTTCGGGAGGCTGGAAGTCGTCATAACGGTTCGGGATGACTCTTGAAAACAGCTTGTAGACATGACTCAGAAGTGAGATGGGCCTGTAGTTCTTCAATAGGGTATTATCACCCTTTTTGAAGAAAAGTATCACCACACCTCTGTTCCATGCCTGTGGCGTTTTCCCCTCGAGTATGACGGAATTAAACAGCTTCTGAAGGGCCTTATGGACCGGTTTTCCACCCGCCTTCAGAAGTTCGGCCGTAATTCCGTCATCGCCGGCGCCTTGTTCTTTTTAAGGTACTTCAGAGCCATCCTAATCTCGTACAGGCTGACGTCCGGGATGTCTTCGGTATAGTGTCGGATCAATCTAGCTCTTGGGTCGTTTGCCAGATTCGCAACGGGTTCGCTTGTTGAAGTGTACAACTGTCCATAGAACTTCTCGACCTCTCTCAAAAGCTCTAGTTTGGTGGATACGATTCTGCCGTCATCGGTCTTCAGTTTCATAAGCTGACTCTGCCCAATAGACAAATCTCTTGCAAAAACTTTGGAGCCCTTGTTCCGCTCAATCGACTCCTTAAAACGCTCTGTATTAAATCGGCGTAGATCGCACTTCAAGGACTTAGAGATCCGTCTATTGAGCTGCCGGTACATAAGCGCGTCATCTGGAGACTGCAGAATCATCTCGTGGCTTGCGTCCATGAGCTTAAGAGTAGGGTCAGAGAGCTTTTCGGTTCTATTTCTACGACGGGCCTTGAAGATCTTAGACCCGACAGTATGGACAGTTTCCACAAACCCATCGTTGTAATCGTCCACGGTGCTCCCTAGGCATTCGAAACGATTCTGAAGTTCTATCTGAAAGCTCTCGGGGTTATGGACCTGGATCGGTGCAGGACGGAGCGTAGACTTCATCAGTCGAGATCTTTCCAGCTTGATATTTAGACTCAATGTGCCTCTTACCATGCGGTGATCGCTTCCGGTTTTCACCGCGTTGATCACAGAGACATCTTTGAATATTTTCTTCCTCGTCGACATAATGAAGTCAATCTCATTTTTAGTTGCACCATCAGGGTTCAGCCAGGTCCATTTCCTATGCTCACGCTTTCTGAAGAAGGAGTTCATCATAAAGAGCCCCTCCTTTTCCACAAAGCTGGTGACAAAAGTGAAGTGAGTTTTAGAGCCATGCATGGCTCTGGAGATATCCTCATACATGGTCTCCACCTCATCGTCGGAGTGTGCCGAGGTCGGGGCGTATACCTGTACGACCTTCAACGAATACCCTTTGGATATTCTGAGTATAAGGTACGCCACTCTGGTCGACACACTCTCGATCTTCACCACGTTGTTCACAAGGGACTTGTGGACGATAAACCCGACACCACCCTGGGACTGTCTATCGCCCTCCCGGAAATAGAGCAAGTTACCGGATTTGAGGATTATCGAGTCCGGGATTCTCTTCGGATTTCAGATAACCCTATAATATCCCAGCGTAACCTGCTCAATTCTTCCTCGAGTTCGGTAATCTTCTCGTCGGTCCGTAGTGTACGCGTGTTGTACGTTGCCAGGTCCAGTCGTCGTTGTTTGTGATAACCGGATCTCTGCCGGGGATTCTTAGCACCCTACGCCCTGCCGTTACCTAGGCCGCTACCTTGACCAGGGCTAGCAGTGCCGCCGGGGACTAGGGGACGTTTCTTCTTTGTGCTATCCATGTTGGGGGGGTTTGCCATAATCGCCACGCTTGGCAGGCGGGTTGGCGATCGCAGTATGGTACGGTATATGTATAACAGCAAATAAAACTCATTATACAAGGTTAGTCGTAAAGGGGGTAGGCACTAAAATATTAAAGTACCAATAATAATGAATAACTTTTGTTCTACAACTTTCCCCAAAAGTCAATAGTTTAAGAGGAATAGCTCTTCAAAGATTTCTTAAAAAATACGCTAAAGTCTATCTATACTCAGTTATAGCAGCTCAGCAAGCTGGTTTTAATCAGCATCATTATAAGTTTGATGGAAATCGGTTCAGCCGTTGCGTAATTATCAGCTGTTTTCTCAGTTAGGTTAGGTAGGTGTGCATTGTACGGCGTTGCAGCTATTGTAAGATCATGGAAGTAAATTTGCTACTTAACTTAACTGAGAAAACAGCCGGGCCCACGTTGTATAAAATATCAAGTATCGAAAATGTATCAAATACGATTTATTTTCAATAGCAAGTTTCCTAGTTAGGTATTTATACGAATAGTAATAGTGAAATATTTATTGAACTAGACTCGTAAAAACAAACACAATAGAATTTCATAACCACATATTTTTTTGAAAATTTCAGCGATGTATCGATTGTTCTTTTCGATGTATCGAGTTTGAAATTAATATATTTTTTTAAATATTAATTTGATTTATATCGATACTTTTTGGGACTTCCTGCATCCCTAAGTGAGGCCGCACACCGGCACCACACGCTACACGCAACATACATTTAGGGCGCCACAATTATTGCGATAAAATTTACGCGGCGACAAATGTATCGTGTATGCGCACATCGGAAACACAGTTGTAACGTGGCACTAGCAACAGAATGTCGACATCATCGTCTGACGACGACGATTTTTTGATGTGGCGATTAATGAGAAAAAATAGACGTTATTGGGTTCATCCGTTTAATCAAAATTGTATAGGTTAGGTATAGGTAGGTACTTCCTTTCATTAGATTTTTCGCCGATCTTAGTCCATATCATTTCTGTAATCCATCTGTTGCTATACACAGTGAGCGTGTGATTAAATAAAATAGGGTTAAATTCAACCTCTGCAATAAACTCAACGTAAAATTCAATGTTGTCTTTCATTTTTGTAAAGCGCGGCAAACGTCTCACCACAAACTGCACCTTCTACAACTGTGTCCTTGATGTGCGCGTTTACATACAAATATACGGGGGCGATAAATGTGTCGCGGTTCAAATGTGGCGCTAAAATTATTGTAATACAAATGAATCTCTGGTGTGCGGCCTCACTAACTCGATAAGACATCTTGCCCTTGACGCCGCGCCCCGCCCCGCACCCACCGCATGCATCCCGCTCCAATACTTTTTCGCGCGTATCATCAATAATATTTTCAATTTTAAAAGCGTAACATTAACATGTTTAATTTTGATGAAAACATGATTGTAACACACAAAAACCTATTATTAAACAAAAATTTCACAGTTTCGATTTTTAACTACTGAGAAAAACATTATTATTAAAACGTAAGAAATAAATGTTTAATTTTTGTCTTAAATGTCTAAAAAGACGCAATAAAGCTTAATCAGATACAACCACCATAGTTACCATTTTTGCTTATCTAGATATTGAGAACAGATGAATACTTTGAAGAAAAACATACATACGAATTTGGTTTCAGTTTAATTTTGCTATTAGGTGATAGCATTTGAATGCCCCCCAAAATTATACTAACAAGGTATTTGGTTACCTATTTTGCTTTTAGAAAAAAGCTAAGTAGTGTACGAAATCTCATTTTTTTTTAAATAAACGGTTACCACCGCGGGTTTTTTACATTATATATCTAATTAATATTTGATACTTAATATCAATATCCAATAAAATACTAAAAACAACGAGTTATCGAATTATGTCCAGGTTTAGCTAATTTGATTGGCCTATTATATTTACTACGAGTGATATATCCTAATCCTAACTAATATCCTAACTAAATAAATGCGAAAGTATGTTTGTTACCTTTTCATGACGATCATCCTGGAATTTTGCATATACGTTGTCAGGTGTACAGAAACGGACATAGGGTACCTTTCATCCCGAAAAAAAGTACTGTTCCCGAGGAAAACAACAATAACGTTCATAGATGGCGCCACGTGTCTTTCGAATCACGATTGAATTATATTGTCATAGAAACTTTAGTAGTGTATTAAGAGTTTTTTTAAGCTTAATTAATGCGAGCGAAGCCGTAGGCAAAAGCTAGTACCCAATAAAGGCTTAATTTCAGTACCTACAAACAAAGTTCTCATAGAGACACTCTCTTATAATTATGGTACCTATGCGTCGTGATAAAATAAAAATGACCAAATTCCATTCCCGAAGTTTTCACTAAGGCGACGATACAGCAAGGTCAATGGACCGACATTGATGCCCGTCCATATTTGCTGACAGAACACCTGCTAAAACTGTTAAAATACATTTTGTTCTTTATTTAATAAAATATGCTCCTCCTTTAAACTGCAGCCCTATCTAAAGATACATTTCAATTTATGAGACATTAAATTGGAATGTATAAATTAAATAAAAATAATTTTGTTTGTGTTTATTTTAAATTAAAGTTAATCTGCAATATTTGAAGAAGGCTCTAATTTCGTAGGAGAGTTAGTTAATTTTGTTCTTAATTTAAATTATGCTCCTTCTTTAAACTGTGACAATTTTTTCCATATTTTTTATTTGGGTCTCTGCTCTCTCTACTACATTTTTATTAAGTTATAACTGCAAAATTCTTTAAATAAACTCATTTATTATTCCACAAGCCTTCCGCTATTATTTATCACCCAACATGAACTAATAAAAATAAACTGCGACTATTTCCAATTCACAGTTATTTGGTTGGACATTTTGACATTGCAAAGCAAATGGGAAAACAATAATGTAAACCAATGGTGTAAACAGAGCGAGTCAGCTGTATCGTACCACAAGCCACGTGCTTCAAAATCAAATGTGCTGTAAATTGCTCATGCATCATTACACTACATGTACTAACTCTACTATAATGGGTAAAGGCGCAGTTCAGACTATGCTATAATTATATAGCATATAGCAAATATTGTATAACACAAAGATATCATATCAGTATAACAACAACACGGACACGACAAGTGACGAAGATGCACGAGCAATACCGACACAGAGCGCGCCCCTCTCGTCGCGGGCGCAACGCTACGCGGCGCGGTGCAGCGCTAGTTCGACTCGCGACCTCGCCGCGTGATCAGCTCATGATCAAGGACTCCGATTGGGTCCGAAACTAGTCGGGCAATCCCGAAAAATGCACGTGAGTAAACCGTAACTAATCATAAATATGAATGTGTCTCACGAAAGTTATAATAATAACAAAGATATCGCTCAGTATACATTTTATATGGACACATTTACACAACGCTATACTATAAAGTATTGGCTTGCTATACGCGATTCTCAAAGCTTTATCGTACGATTCTCCGATCCCCACCCCACCTCACTACATACCTCCTACCCCGTCAGTCGCCCGACGGATCGCCATCAAATCACTTGCTATACATAGTAGACCGGCTTCCGATATGCTGTATAGTGTGAACGTCATGCTATACAGTTATAACTTATGATGCAATATGCTTTACTATACAGGGTGTAAACGAATTCGTGTAATTCCTTCAAACCACATGATCTAGATTAACCCGGCACGGGATTTAGATTGTTTAAAAATAAAAAAACTATTTTTTCCCAATTTTTTTTTTTATGTTATGGGAAATATCAATGCCATGCACACATGAATGAATGCACGGTGACACAGCTGACAGGCACGACTAGCGCGATATCGCTCCACGCAGTCAGTTAACTCGGGACCCTAAAATTACTCAGATACAGAATACCATGTTTCATTTTTTGAACACTTTTTTTGTTGATTATGTAAAAAACCTATGGGTCAATCAGTGTCACCAGTAGATCACGCGTTTTGAAGGAATTACACGAATTCGTTTACAGCCTGTATAGCGAAATAGTATAGCGTAGTCTGAACTGCGCTTGAAAGTCATTATTAAATCTTGAGGGGCTCGTGGCTAAAAACCGCGTGGATCATACAATTTGCAAGGTTAAGCTGCACATGCCACGGTAAGTCAGTGGATGGGTGACCATTCGTTACACATCAGGAGCCCTCCGTACCTCGGAGAGCACGTTAAGCCGTCGGTCCCGGGTTAATGCGAATACCTATTATAGTCGTTACGGGTAGTCAGAAGCCCGAAAGTCTCGCAACCGGTCTAACCATAGAATATCGGCATTGCCCAGTAACTGGGTTGCGGGGTTCTGACGGCAGACACTCCGTGTACAATACTGGTATTCAGCCGCATCTGGGGGTCTAATCCCTAAGCACGAAGTCCGTGGTTTCGGCCTTAGTTACGAGCGTTTCCTACTCCCTATCACCTACGGACATACGATTATTTCGGGGCCCGAACTAAGAATGAATGACAACACGATTTGACAGTTGTCTCTACTACCGATGTGTTTTTGCCCGTCCGAAAAGTTGAACTTGACACTTGTTTTGTTCATTTCTACGTTTCGGTCTACTTTCGGACGGGCGACTTACTTCGTTGACGGACTTAGGGAGTAGGCCCCCTCGTTAGATTGGAAGCTGACCCTAAGGGCGCTTGTACACGCTAAGAAAAGTCGCCGGGCCTATACAAGAATTCGTGTCGTTTCTACACACGAACTGTGTACACTACTTAGGCGCTGATCAAGAAAAAAATCTTGCCTGCGCTAGACACGACGCGTGAACGTTGCTGCGGTGCGGTGGGGGGCGGGGTAGGGTAAGGTGGTTCAGGTAGTTTTTGTACGTTTGTTTGCGTGGACGAAGACGCACAACTGTCCGAAAACAATCTTAACGTTTACACGTTCCTATTCGTCTTGTCTGCAGTAGACACGAGAAGTTTTCGTGCCTAGATCCGATAAAATTCTTGTCGTGTACATGATAAATTGGTCCTATCTGCAGCAGACACGGTGAAATTTCTTAGCGTGTACAAGCGGCCTAACATAGTCGGTAAAAAGTCTAGACAGAACAGTAATTATTAAATCTTATTTCGGAGTAAACACTAAACATCATAACCATCATTATGTGCCTATACCGAGCATCAACTTTTATAACCCAGAGGACGTTTATGAAGCGATGCAGCCGCTGTCCGTTTGGGTCATAACTTTTAATTAACCGCACTTTACAAACTAACCTTGTTAATCGTCTTACGCTTCAACGCTCATTCATAATTGCCTCTCGTAAAATCAGGGGCGAGCTATCTAACAAAATATAGTTCGTACAGGAGGAGCCTAATGCCTCACTGCCTGACAGGCTGACAGACACTCATTCTAGTTATAGGAACCTATAATAGTTAAGAAACATTATCAGCATACCATACACGCCTTCTGAGATGCTTCACTTAAAAACACATCTGGGGGGTTCCCGTGATCTGTTAGAGCAGGAATGTTTTAAAGTTATTCCGAGAGTGGGAAAGTGACAGCGCTAGACAGCTCTCTAGCGCCATCTCTTACCCACTCTCGTAATAATATTAAAATATTCCTGCTCTAAGAGATTATGGTAACCCCCCTGATCTCATGCAAGGCGATGGATGTACAACGTGGGCGGCTCAATCTCCAAAATAAAAATTGAACGCTCTGGTCTTTATAATTTAAATCGTTAAAATTGAGACCAACATAAAAATAGGCTTATTTAGACACCTTCTTTTCGAAATAAAAATACGGAACACAATTATATCAATATATAAATCGCGCCAGAGAGATCAACCATCTACGCTGATTTTGAAGATCGTCCCGGGACCGAAGTACCCGAAAGATTTTAACCATCGATTCCGATTCCTAATTGGAGACGAAAAGCTACGATATAGTTTGTCGAACAAAGCTTAATTTTCGAGATATTCATTATTTATGGAAATTCACAAGTTGAAAAATGTATAGGGTAACAAGCCCTGTGAACGTGGCGTTGCAACTTTTGTCATACCTTGGTCATACTATACCCCACTTGCCGCATCTCGTGTTTTTTCGGAAAGGTTCATGCAGTGAGAAGTTTTCTTATGCACTTACACGATAATTCAAAGGTTGCCACCTCGACCTAAGGTATTGTTTACAAGTACTAGAATTAATTGATTTATTTTTAACTGAAACACAAAATATGTAGTTAAATTGACCGAATTGGACTTATGTTGATATTACATTACCGTCTCATAATACCATCAGAAAGACATGGTTAAAAAATTTCGGATACCTTGGGACCACGGTGTATACAATATTTAAACTTACGTATGATAACCCAAAGACGTAAAGAAATCAAGATAAACTGCATAAAAGATTCCACTTCATGAAAAGGTAAAAAAGGGTCTAGGTAACAAAATGAAAAAAATAATTATACAGTTTCAATCCTTTAATGGTCGGAAGTGCTGCCAGAGCTTAATGTTGATTAACCAGCAATTTATAATTAGTGGTTACCAATTTTATGTATCTCAAATAAAATATTTTTTTTGTTTTAAATACAAATCGAACAGTCAACCAAACTTTACTACCTTTACGATGAAAATACAACATGAGATAAATTGAAAATTATAATAACAAATCTAGATGTTGTCTTCCTCAACTGCAACATTTTTGTAAAGGTTTATTACTTATTTTTTTAAGTTTTCTGTATGCTCTAAGGTAATAGCAGAGGCATATGACATATTGAGGACTGTAAATTATATATAAAACTTTTTGTAAGACTACAAAGTAAATATTTATTTATTTACTTTGTAGTCTACAAAAAGTTTTATATAATTTACAGTCCTCAATATGTCAATGCCTCTGCAGTTTGTTTAAACAGGGATTCTGGATTCCTCGGAAGCCAATTTATGACACCTCAGAATTCGTTATGTGCGTACAGAATCCGTTGACTATATGACCTTCATTCAATGCAACCGTGAAGCGATTCATGGCTACTGAAATTCCAAGGACCGTTACACTAGACGCAAGCGTCGTACCTTCCCTCTCCCGCTCCCTTCACCTGCAGCATCCATTCGACATTTAAATATTTTTCAGGCGTCCGTAGAGCAACCGTAACCCTTTCTCGTAGCCAACTGCTACGAAAAATATCTTGCAACGACTCATGCAGAATAATTATGCAGCTGATTAAAGTTCTACGTTTTTCTTATATTTCCACATGATAGATTTTCACAAGTTTACCGCATTTTAGTGTTTTATAATTTGTTTAAATATAATTTTAAACTCTCCATGATCACTAAATTACGGAAACAATAGAATCTAGTATTAATGATAAAAAAACATTGGAATTTGATTGTAATTAATTTTCTGGGTTAGGCGGAAAAATAATAAGAGGGTATAAGTGCGGTATAAGCATAGTCAGTGAGCAACATCGAGATCGTCATGAGAAAACTTGCAAAGAGAAGCGTCAAGTTTGCGGGCGGCGACGGCGGGCGGCTGCGGGGGTGAGGCGAGGAGGCGCGGGATGCGGAGGTCACGGATCAGCTGGGCGGCGGCCATATTGATTCCCCGGCCTGTTTGATCGGCGCCACCCGTCCCCCGACCGCCCCGCGCCCACACCCGCTCCACGGATTAATAGACGAGAACAACTTTTATGATTTCAACTCAAACAGAACGATGGCCTATTTAATGTTACCGGTAAAGTGCGAAACGGGGGAAACGCACACACAATGTGCGATTGCATGTTTAATTCCGTACTTTTTTATAAAAGCAAAGTTCATTATACATATTTCCCCGCTGTTTCAAGATGAGCTGATCTTTAATACTAAAATCGGATTGTGTTGTGTTACAGTAATTTATTCCGCAGTAAATCGTTCGTATTTCCAAAAACCAGGTTGAATTATCGTCGGAATGAACAGAATCCTGAACATAAAAGGTTTTTGGAGATCGTTCTATTCCTCTTATCGCGATCATGCTAATTGGTTTGATACTATTTACATCGATACGGTCCATGAAAATACTCGTACAAATCAAGTCAAAGCCTCCTCTATTCCATACAATGCGGTATCAATCTCTGCCAATTAATAGAGCTGGCTCTAGGGTTCTCATCGGATGAAACAATGCCAGTGTATGGAATATGATGTTTGTACATTTCCTGTAAACATGTGAGCATGAGATGAATGATATACTAGTAAGTATGTAAGAAAAATCGAAACGTGACTAGCTAACTCGAGTCGGCTCTAAATTGAACGGGGCCTAAAGTAAAGTAGGCGAGGCGAGCGGCGAGCGGCGTAGACGAATTTCAAGTGTTTCTTTTACCGTGAAGAAGTGGCGCGTGCACGAGAGCCGGCGAGCCTCGCCACGCGCCCGGCGCTCACACACACAACCACGTCGTGTGCCTGTGTGTCTGTGTGCGCGCTATACTCTATCCAAACTCATCATTTTCAAGCCGCTCGTTAAAATTGATATCTAAGGTAATAAGTTAATAACAGTGGGATATTCCATACATGGCTACATCTATAAAAAGAATTACACACTTTTAAAAAAGGCATTTAACTTATTTAAGTTAAATGCCTTTTTAATAGTAAGTAGGTAGATGGACGCATAAAAAATAAAGTTACGGTTTTTTTAAGTTGTTTAATATTATGTATACATAATGACTAGTTAGTCACTTTACACCCTAAAACCATGAACTGTGTTCATAATTTTGTACAACTTTTACTATTGGAAAAAGTAGGTTTCAAAAAAAAAAACACTTTGCTCAACAAAATATATATGGAACAGCTCAATTTTTTTTCACTGATCAGTGTTTGTTCCATAATAAAACTTGTATAATATAAACAAATCTAAGAAATCATATTAAAAGAATGAACGTCACCTATTATAATGTCAATAATCCGCCTACCAACCAAGATTTCGTCTATAGCAACCAAATAATTTAGCGGTCAATACAGTCGTCGTTCAAGTTCAGTAACGGTCATTTGTGGGCAGAAGAATATAAACGTGTGTACACATGTAGCGGTAAAAGCTCGTAATTGTGCAGTAATGTAATACGGAGAAACTGATAGTGTCTGACCATCTCGCCTACGTTCATACCATTTGGTACAGTCAGCATCAAATATATCGGGACGAAGAGATTGTTCAAAATTATCTGAAAAACTAAGAAAATTAACACGTTCAGTGCCGGGTACTCTCCGGTAGGGCCACCCTCTAGTCGCATTCGCGATGCCGGGTGCCCTCGTGGAGGGCTCATTTTAAATGTAGGCTTTCATAAGAAATCACACCGTCATAAAATGTGAAAATTAAATCAGTTGTCTATTTTAACAAGATTTAATAGTATACTCGTTGGTTTTCAAGTTCAAGCATTTTTATTTTCAATAAATTTTTCTTCCTAGATCTAAGGACCCTGGTGGAAGGTCCACTAACCATATTTATGGCGGCACGACGTATGAGCTCTATGCAAACTGTGGTGGACTCGAATGTATTATACTATATCTCAATGATACAAGTCGTATTTCAGAATGAACACAGTACACGACAACATACTAACTGTCGTTATTACAGGAATGAGGTAAAGATTAATTTCTTTAGTTGTTCAAATTATAAACAGTCTGTTCGTCCCAACGTATTTGCCGCTGACTGTACAAATATTTCTTTAAGCATGTTGATAGTTGAGCACGCATGTAACATACCAACGTATCTCTTTAATCAGCGAGACGGTTCAAAATAAAAAGATAACAGTTTTTGACTTTAAAGCCTTTATAGATAGTATTTTCACGTAGGGCTTCATTGCATTATGTTTAACTCATTTACTAGTCTAGTGGACGAACTACAACGTACTTTGAAAATAGAAAACGTATTTAATTTAAAGTTAAGTTTACTGTATATATACATACTTAGTTTTATTGAGTCAAAAACAATCAATGAAATCATTAGAGCGTTATTAAAACCATATAGCACCGAAGAAAAGGGGGACGGGTGCGAACGACCATACCTTAATAATCAGTGTATAGCAAAAGTAGGCTGTACCAATTATGTTGACATTACACATGGTTTGGTACATTAAGCCCCAATTAGAGGAGCGCGCGGCGGCGGGCGGCGGGCTATGAGCCGTTCAACCACGCGCCATAGATTACCACTCTCGTAGACTACTCGATTTATTCACTTACCGATGTTCAATCGAGAGCCAGTTTTATAACTTCTCGGTAATAAAAATCTGAATGACACTGTGCAGTAAGTATTAATACTTTGAAATGCGCTGTCGAGCTTCTGCTGCAAATGATTTTGGGGCATTGACGGGTAATTTGACATGTGTACCAGTTTTATGATTCAGTTGCTGATGATGATAATATTACAGTCAAATTATACTTTTCTTAGTTGTAAGCACGAAGATTACAGACCCTGTCGCTGAAGCACCGGGAGGCGTGTTCAAACCCAGGCATGTACCGATGTGACTTTTTCAATGTCATATGCACATTCTAAGTTAATCTAAGACGCCACTAACATACGGTGAAGGAAAACATCGTGAAGAATCCTGGACTTCATTTCAAATCGCCTACCCGCAGTGAGCAAGCGTGATGATCAATGCTCGTTCCTTCTCTGTATGAGAAGAGGCATTTGCCCAGCAGTGGGACAGTTGCAGGCTAATATTTATTTGTATTTTATGATACATTTTAACTTTGTTTTTGGGTGACGGGCGCTACGCTATGCCACGTAGTGTCTGTACGTTTTATGAACGTATGGCCTGGGTGATAATGCAGTTATAATAGGCAGAGATTACTGCCTAACATCAGGTGGGTCCCTACCAATTTCGTCACTTTTATAACTACAAATATACATAACAATACTAATAATACTTTTACCATATTTTAATTGTAATATATGGTAAAAAGTATTATTAGTATTATTATGTATATTTGTAGACTATTGAGTCTTGCACCCACCTGGGACGGTATATGACTATACTCCAATAGTGCAGCCGTGGATAGTCCCCGGTTGGTGCCACATCCCATTTTAGATTAAACTTCGCAAAGGGAACTCTGCGCGTTGGACTTGTGTCCCCGGTATGCCTTCCTAAGGACCGGACATCTTCCGCACGGAAGATGAGCCGTGAGTTTAAAGAAAGACTAATAATATAATACATGGTGGGACTAAACAACAAAATCGTAAAATACGAAAAATTATACCTCTGCACGACAACTCTACATCAAAGTCCGTAAAAGTGAAAAACTAGCCGTTCATTAACAAATTGCATTGACACAAAGTGAAATCGATGCTGTATTTCATGAGCGCTTAATCAATGCTGTATTTCATGAGCGCTTTCTGTGAACGAGTGTAGTAAACTTCGGTTATTGCCGACAACACTGTGAACGTAACCGACACTAACGTATTAATTGGAACTAATAATTTTCAGACTTACATACTATACCTAGTATAAAGATGTCAAAGAGGATTATTTTAAGTTTGATTTTTACAATTAATTATAAACGTTGCATAACTCATTTGCGTCATGGACGGGCTCGTGGCTAATTATTAACAGCAAGGATCATACGATTTGCAAGGTTAAGCTGCGCTTGACGCGGTAAGTCTATAGATGGGTGATCATGCGTTACATATCGAGTCCCAGCCGCGCGCCTTGTCTCGGAGAGCACGTTAAGCTGTCGATCATAAGCCAGGGTAGTCACAAGCCCGAAAGTTTGACTAAAGGTCTAAACCTTAGGTTATAGGAGGTCTGATGGCAGTCTCTCCGTGTAAAATACTGTTATTCAGCCACATCTGGTTAGAAGCTGACCCCAAAATAATTGGGAAAAGGCTAGGTAGAACATCAAGCAGTCTTTTTTTTCCGTTAGTAGGATTAGCTTGGACCTAGAAACGGATATCCACATCATATTATCACAAAAACAATGTCTCCTTATTTGCCGTGAAAAGCAGACGATAGTCACACTATGTGCATACCGAAAAAAAAATGAGACCAGGAACTCTTCCTGGTTTAATTACTATTTTTTATACCATGAAATTACAGGAGATTTCTTGAATGTTTAAAAAATTAACTGAACTTGAATGGATTTATCCAGCGCAGATGAAGAACAGTCCCTAACGGACTTTAGTCCGCGAAAATTAAAGTAAGAAAATATACAGATCTTTTGGCAGAATACCTACGAGTGCGTTATAGGTTTCCATGCTGTTGTCTATTTTCGCGGCCAAAAAAGTCCTCACGATTATTTTGCCTTCTACTTCGCAATAAATAAATACGCAAAGGACTGTCCTTCGTCTGCGCTGGGCTTTAAAGTTTATGGTCTAACTAATCGTGCACTTAGCAACAAACGCCGAAAAAACGCTAAAATAACGGAAATACAGGTAATATTCACATCGTACAGAATTTTCTAATCTAATATTCTTCATGATAATCAGGTCAGAATGAAAACAAGAGACTTGTTTATCATCCCGCACGAGTTGAAAGTTACCGGAGGAAAATACATATTGTATGAATCAAGATAGATATAAGCATAAATAGCTTTTTTAGCCCGTACATTTCTCTTCTTAAAAAGACAGGTACTTGAACGGGTTAATATAATCAACCCGTATGCCATTGCTGGATATAGGCGTAGTCATTGACCGGTACCATGAACAGTTGTAAAGGAGTTATTGGCATTTTGCCACTGAGATTTCCGAATGCGTTTGAAGTGGCTTCTCCTTTCCCATAAATCAAACGAAATTAATAGAATCCCATAATCATTACGCATGACAGGATCAAAGTCATCATCATCATTCAGCCGATAGACACCCACTGCTGGACATAGGCTTCCCACAAGCATCGCCACATCGCCCGATCCTGTGCTTCTCGCATCGTGTCCCCCCCCCCCCCCCCCCGTCCCTAAGGTGGACCTATGACCTGCTAACCGATGGCTGGAATCCGCTGGATCAAAGTCATACTCTAACATATTTATTCTCTAAATAGGTAGCATCAATTATACAAGTCACTATGCTTAGCCAGCTCCAGCTTTTCCTGGCTTACTAACTAGAAAAAAAAAAGCTAGAAGACACGCCAAAAAAAACTCAGGGTCATGGTCTTATTGTTGTGGTTTTTTTATTTAGTCCAGACAAAATGTTTTTATAGTTACTTAAGTACGTCTGGGGTTTTGAGCTGACCTTTTTGATGGCCCGCATGAATCAGATCGGTGATCGAAGTATGACATTAGGCGGATACACACGGTTACAACCTACCCCTTTTCACCCTTTAACACATGTCACGAAGTGTTCGGGACGGTCGCAACAAAGTATAAATAGAGGAAAATCTTTATTTGATCAAACATGGGTGAGCCAGGGCGGTCGGTGCAGATCCGCGGCGCGCCGCAGTCGGCATGCACCCGCGTGCACTTGGCTCCGCGCCAACACAAACACTAATTCGCTGACGTTGTTACATAATTGCTTCGTTTTTACCAGCGCTACCAATTTTCACATATCGGTTGCCACGGAGCTATAAAGCAATTATATTTTATCAGTGCAGCATCGGAGGGGGAGCATCGTTAACTCAATTTCAGCAAATATTGTAAACTACACTGGGTAGTTAACTTAATTTTATGGCTTTTAAGAAATATTATTAGCGTGGTATTAAACGTTTACGTAGTAGCTATTTAAATCGTGTTATTTATATCATCTAAGGGGTTAATCTTGCCTAAACTAATCCGTCTCAGTCCATTGCCAGCAGTGCAGGAGTCTACGTCCAGACGGAGGTCTCTCCTAAATTGCGCCACAATTCACTTGGTCAGGGTATCACCTTCTACAGGGTGTAATAAACGAATTCGTGTAATTCCTTAAAACCACATGATCTACTACTGATGTAGATTGGTCCCGTACGGGAATTAATTTGATTAAAAATAAAAATCTTTTTTTTTGGTAAGTGATCGTATCTAAACTACCTCCTAATAAGGATATAGAAAAAAAATGTTTTTTCAAAAATATTGTGTTTTGAGATTGAACATTTCGATGCTACGCATAAATGAATGAAAGCACGGCGACGCGGCTGGCGTGCACGACTAACGTGATATCGCTCTTTGCAGTAAGTTAACTCGGGACTCTAAAATGACTCAGAAATAGAAAACTATGATTTTATTTTGAATTTTGTTTTCAGTTGATTTCATAATTTCAGGGTTAGATACTTACCTTTGTATAAAATGCTGATAAAGCTGTGTACATCTTTATCAGCATTTTAAAGGTGCGGCTTTACACCAAAAATGATCCTGCCTCATTTTTTTAGGAGCCCCCTTTGGGCAATGAGAAAGGATTACTTGGTGGGGTGGAAATGCACCAAAATCCAACCCAAACAAAATCAGTCCGAATACAGCCAGAATATACAAAACTTGTTTTATAAAACGTAGTGATTCATTCTACGACTGCGTCTACGAAGCTACGAAGTGCTACGAGAAATGTTGTACTACATTGTTTATAGATGCGATACGACCAACCTTGGCTGCCAACTTTCTAACATATTATAGATATTTTCCCACAAGACCATGTACAATTCGACATACTATAGAGATGTTCTATACATCTACACAGTTGCAATTTTCCGTGAACGTTAATTAAACACAACAATGATGCGAGGCAACATGTTATAGGTTTCAAGATGGCCGGCCTGACTCGCCCACAACTCGCGGCCGCCACAAAAAGAGAGGGTATTAATTTTCGCGTCCTGCCACCCTCTAATTATAACGAGCAACTTTCGGCAACTTAGCTCGTGTTACATACAGCTCTGTTAGTCTTTGTTTTCAACGTAAAGTTTTTAGGGTTCCCCGGATTATTGAGAAAAAATGTGACAAGTCCAGACCTTGATCGTCGCTATTCTTTATGGTGCATTTGAAATTGCGCATTTGAATACTTATTTATATTGTACTAGCGACCCGCCCCAGCTTCACCCAGGTGCAATGTATTATACATATAAACCTTCCTCTTGAATCACTCTACCTATTAAAAAAACCGCATCAAAATCCGTTGCGTAGTTTTAAAAATGCATACATAGGGACAGACAGCGTGAAGCGACTTTGTTTTATACTACACACATCAAAAAAAGTTTGCGATCACTAGCATAATTATGTATGTGAAGATTCCGAATTCAAAGTCCAATTGAAATCTGATTTATATTTATCTAGATAACTATCAATCTATATTTATCATGATAATTATCGCTTTGAATCCCGATTAGAAAATTCGGCTTCGAAAAGGCTACATAATTTTTCAAAGTGATCTAAAACTATTTTTATGTGTGTATGTAGTGATAGTAGAAAATGCCCAAGGCATTAACTTCATGTATTCTACTAAGGCCTAAGTTAAGTTTATTTTCTACCAACAAGCTTTTGAGTGCTAGAGCCTTTGAGCACTGAAATAAAATTAGAGGACAAACTAGCTAGCTTATACAGCATGACTATTAAGTCGCTTTACATCCTAAAACCATGGACTCTGCTCATCATTCTGAACATATTTTATTATGGGAAAAATACAGAATTCATCAAAAAAAAGCTGTTCCATACAGAATAATCAATGTTGCTTAACAAAATGTATGGAGTAGCAGTTTTTTTTGCGAACTCAGTGTCTTTCCCGTAGTAGAAGTTGTGAGCAGAGTTGATGGTTTTCGGATGTAGCACAACAGTCATGCTGTATGAATATAATATAGAATGCTATTATTCAAAACATTATAACTTATTATACTAAACTAGCTGTACCCGGCATGCGTTGCAATGCACTTTTTCCTACTTACTACCTACCCTACTACTTACCTACTATCTACCTTCAGAAACAAAATCAAAATAGCAACAAAAAGTTAAAACCATTTTCATGCATGCGGTAAACAAATAAACAATATGGACATACTAAGATATGTTTTTTTTTTAAATATCAACATTTTCTTTCATAAGAACCTTCTCCTGACAATTACGAACTTACGAACACAACAAAAAAAACTGCGAAATCGGTCCAGCCGCTCACACGTGATGCCGTGACCAAGGGAAATAAGGATTCATTTTTATACAAGGTTAGTCGTAAAGGGGGTACTAATCCCAAGCCTACTTATAGTATCGCTGATGACTGTTTGAAAGCAAGTGTTAAAATTTCAAAATTCGATATTTTTTTTTCCAAATTAAATGATTTTTATTTTAGTTTTTTCAAAAATTCTTCATCCCTGCTTTAGTTACAAATTCAGAAAATGGTGCTTCTAATTCATGACCCCAAATATGACCTAAAATGTAAACAAAGTTGATCATAACTGGGGATAGATAGATTTTAGAGTTTTTTTTTTTCAGATTTTTGGACAACTATTTCTCTTAAACTATTGAGTTTTGGGAAAAGTTGTAGAACAAAAGTTATTCATTATTATGTGTACTTTAACACCCTTTCGGATTAGTACCCCCTTTCTGACTAACCTTGTATACATAGATGAGTAATATTGTAAAAGATCTATTGATATTTTACGGGCCTTCCTACTTATATTTTAAAAGCAAATAGCGCGATCGTTAATTAAACTATGGAAACACTTTGTGGTATTTTCAGTTAATACGTTTTAAGTGCACTTCATTATATTAATGGACGGTGACGGTGTTTGCCGACGTATAATGTTGCAATTCTTTGTCATTATCTGTAGTAGCGTAGCTAACAGCAGGTAGGAGCTTACCTTTTAATCGTAGCGTGAATGTAGCCATTCTACAAATTAGGAATCTGACCAACAAGGAACTTGACGAATCATCTGACAAACTGGGATGACACGGTCATCACGGCCATGGTATCTGCTTCTCTCGTGTGGCGAGCTATACGAGAATGAATGCTTATGCCGTGGTGAAAAGATTATATAGCCAGTCAGTAAGATTGGTAGCGGGGCTAACTGCCTATGGTGTACCGGAAGTACTTAAATATCGTCACTCGTGAAGGCTCTTTTAATGCATTAATTAAACTTGGTAGTTTAGATTTAGTCATTTGTCGGCCACCAGCGGCTGTTCGTTCAATCTATTTAAATAAAAAGAAAAGTCCTGACTGACTGACTGACTCATCAACGCCCACCCCTTGGACCCAGAAAGCTGAAATTTTACACAGAGGTTCCCTTTATAATTTAGACAAGGAGTAAGGAAGGATTTTTCAAAATTCAACCCCTAAGAGAGTTAAATAGAGCATGAAAGTTTGTATGGAAAATCGCCACTTAACGGGTTCAAAATTTCACGAAAGCAAAGCTGCGGTCAAAAGCTAGTAGTAGAATAAATGGCACAATAACAAATTATCAAGAAGCTCGGACTACTTTACCCCTTATTTGTATTCCATATAACAAACCTATTCTGTGGATAAATGTCGAAATATTTTTTATAAAGCAGATGTTATAAAAACTTTCTAAAGCATCTAGCTTTAATATGTAGATCGGATGGGCCTTGAACTCACTGCATGCACGTAAAGCTGCAAATACATATGCACTCTGTTTCAAGGTTCAACACTGTCCGGTAATTACTCGTATATTGATTTATCGTAGTATTTCGTAGAAACGCCCTGCATGCCTTACTACACGTAAACCGTGTTTTGACGTGTATTCCGAAGCTCTCGTATTCACGCGGGACGGACTTCAAACAAAACAAACATTGAACGAACCAGTCCGCCTGTTATCTCTGAAAGGAAGACAAAGGCCTACTACTATGGTGCGCTATTGATATTGTTAGGTCCCACGAAATAGGAAGACAGCCCACCGCCAATTTTGGGACACAACAATATTGGTGCGCTATTGATAGGAAGTCCCAGGTGATAGGAATACAGCCCACCGCCAATTTTGAGACACAAAAACATTTGAGGCTAAGAACAGTTAACATTTTCGCAATAGGAATAACTGAGTTACCAAACTTGAAGTCAAACTCAGAACCTCACTCTCGGCAACCACTATTTCAAACTACTGTCTTGAAGTTTATAAATAAATAAGGTTATTGAAGACCTATCAACAACATTGAAAATATTCACAGTCTTCACATTAACCCCAGCCCAAGCTAATTTTGAGATACAAAAAGATTTGAGACAAGGAACAGTTAAAATTTTTTACAATAAAATTACTAAGTTACCAAACTAGTGTCAAATTCAGAACCTCATTCTCGGCAACCACGATTTCAAACTACTGTCATGGAAGTTTTAAATAAATAAGGTTATTGAAGACCTATCAACAACAACTATTCACAGTCTTCACATTAACCCATCCCATGTGAGTGAAACCATACCAAGCTAGTTTGAAATTAACAATCAAAGCGACGCGGTCTCGTGTCAATAGGGAAGCCTTCCAAAGTATTCCACTAAGAGTAAGGCTCAGTAATTTCCTCACTAAACGAGCGTTGCACAAAGTAATTTATGCACCGCATTAATAAAACATGACTATGTAAACGCGTTGACGCAGTTCGGGTAGCCCGTCAACACTGAGCGGCTTGCAACACAATACTAGGGACAATCTGCCGGATTATTTACTTTTGGATTCATCTTCTTTCATTCTTCCGACGTAATACGAAAACTTCTTTTACGAGGTGCGGAGATCCCGCAGTACGACCACAGTATATACATATTATATAAGCTTCTCTCGTGTCAGCACGAGCTATACGAAAACAGCTCATGCTGTGGTGAAAAGATTAGCCAGCCAGCAAGGTTGGTAGCGGGGCTGACTGCCCAGGGTGCGCCGGACATACTTAAGTATCGTCACTCGTGGAGGCTCTTTTCATGCACCCCAATTATATAAGCTTAAGCTGTACATCAACTACCTACAATCGTCCGAATTGACAAAATCATACACACGTACTGCAACGAGACTTCTAACGGCCGAAACCAATAAGCAATCTCAATCTAAAATATCTGGACTGATGTAGGTTTTTGACAGAAACACAATAGAAGTAATGTCAAAAACCTATATCAATCCAGAGATTTTGGTTTGAGATCGGTTATTAGTTTTGGCCGTAAGTTATCATCGGATACAGTCAGTCAGGGCTGTCAAAATGACAAAGAGTACATTATACTCAGTACCTATACAGTGCGTGTCTATGTGAGTGTGTCAATTCAGGCGATTATAGTAAGTTGAGTTACTGCATAGCTTTTATATCTACTGTGGTACGACGTTGTCAGTGCAATGGCAGATGCCGCTGACTATACGCCTGATAATATCTCCTTATGAAAACGGCTGGGTGTCATACGAATACCTATGACAGTCGTTACGGGTAGTTAGAGGCCTGAAAGTTTTACAACCGGTCTAACCTTAGGATATTGGTATTGTCCAGTAGCTAACTGAGTTGCGGAGGTCTAATGGCAGTCGCTCCATGTGAAATACTGGTATTTAGCTGCATCTGGTTAGACTGGAAGCTGACCCTTTTTTTTGTTTTTTTTTTTATGGATGTTAAATCACCATATGACTCCTTCCGCTCTGGAGCGGAAGGGAGTGTCAGACTCTTACTGACTAAAACCCATCCGTGTTCCTACTAATGCCCTTTGCGTTCCAGGTCCGCGGTAACTCTTTCGAACAAATTCCGCAACCCTGGCAGGCACTGGCCCTAGCGGGCCCCGTCTACTAAGTAGAAGCTGACCCTAGCATAGCATAGTTGAGAAAAGGCTAGGCAGAAGAAGATGAATAGGACGTTTGTCTTCTAATCTAAGCTATTATATCCCTACTAATATTATAAATGCGAAAGTAACTCTGTCTGTGACGCTTTCACGCCAATACCGCTGAACCGATTTTGATGAAACTTGGTACAAAGATAGTCTGGCCGCGAACGACCGCGTGCCTTATTTACCGTTAACACATTCGAGTCCACCACACTTTTCATGAGCTCATACGCCATCCCGCCATACATATTGCTAGTGGACCTTCCAGGAGGATCCTCGGCATTACGTTTGCGCTAAGAGTGAACCCTCGAGTAGGGTGTAGGGTTCGTGGCATTAGGTTAAAAACCTTGAAAAATACGCTACTACGTCGTGAAACAGGTGTTTGCTTGTTTCATGACGTTGAATTTTCCAAGAAAAACCTGCATTTAAAATGAGCCCTCCACGAGGGCACCCTGCACGGCGAATGCGACTACAGGGTGCCCTCCTGGAGAGCACCCGGCACTGAACGTGTTAATGCCCTACTGGACCATTCTTGTCGCTTAATCATTTTGTGTTCAGATGCATACTACAGTGGATATTGAGAATTCTGAAAAACATTCCCACAGAAAAGACTCAAATAAGGAAAATCTGATAACGAAACAACTCAATACATGCGTAGAATACGAACGAATGCTATACTTCCATTATATTCTCGTATTTAACATAACATCACACCTGTATTCTCCGAAGGGTTGGGCAGAGGTGTAGATACCTTCATTTCGCCATTATGTTACGTCCCATGTAATAGGGGGCGAGCCTATTGCCATCAACCGGAAAAAAACCAGACTCCGGGCTGCTACTGAGAAATTCCGTAAAGAAAAATCCAATAACACTTTGGGATCCAACCCAGGACCTCACGTGACCAACGTGGCACTCATTTTCGTATTTACACAGGTAATTGTTCAAGTAATGTAACTCACATACATGTATGTAACTAAGTTGGCAACGGTAAACGTGTAGTTAATATTTTAGTCCTAACTATTACAAGAGCACTAATTTGTTGAGAGTTGCCGTACGCTCGTCTATGCAAACAAGCCCACAGTGACTCTTCACTTCACATTTAAGAAGAGCTGCTTTACCATTTTCGTTTCTACTACGAAAGTGGTTGTTTTAAGAATAAATATTTTCGGCATGGGTATGAATAATAAGTGAGTCATAAATGGGTCAGTAAATTGTGTAACTAAACTTGATAATACTTGATAATTGACGATACGTTTGGTGCAGTGGCGTCGTGGGTCGTGGGTTCGATTCCCGCACGGAACAAATATTTGTATAGCCTACAGATAGTTGTTCTGGTTCTGGGCGTTTATGCATGTGAAGATTTTCATCTGTAAACGCATTCACGATACTTGAGAAATCCTAGTGCGGGCCAACGTTTTTTTATTCAAGAAAAAAAAAATGGTTTCCAGGAAAATTCATTAATATTACCAGTTTAAGAGACTTTATAGCATAATACCAATAGCATATAGCGCATTTAATGTACGTTTAACGATATATTATGTATCCTGAAGCTGATGTAATAATACAATAATCACTTATTACTCCATTTCTGTAACTTATCTTTACATTGACTAAAAGAAAAATAAAACTGCATTCTAACAAGACCATCACTAACAATAACCGTAGGTCCCTTCTACAACGGTCAGCATAACTCATTAGGACCGCATATTCAACACTTGCCCTTTAATATTATAATACGAGTACTCAATGGTGACAAGTCATATTAAAATTCCCGAATGTGTGAGTAAATGTGGGTCGTAATGCAAGTAGGTCAGGGCGCCGCCGCGCGCTGGAGACAGCCCGCGCCGACCCGACTTCATCACCGTTCTACTAACAGGAAAATTTATCCCACTATACTCCTTTCTACAGAACGCCAATCATAGCCAACGAGTGTAGTTACATCTATGTCCGAGAAATTAATACTGTCCATAGCTCGAATGTACGACCAACATGAGTAATTCATTACATTTGGGCGTCAAATACCTACTTCAAAATTGCAAAAGAGTTATTTTTATCTATATTTATCAGTCAGATATAACTATAATTAGTTCTAAATATGTGAAAAACATTTATTCGTTTGCCTAATTCCATAAAATTATAAAACATTGAATAAAAATATCATACTGCACTCGTATATAAGATATATACAAACATAATTGATCCTCATGTCTCTAAATCTGCCCCATATAGACTCAGCATGAAGATTTTAATGTAGGACGCGTGATTTACATATTTAATCGTAGTTCTGAAGCTAGCGACAGAATCAGTCGTCAGAGAAGGAAGCTGTAGAGACAAGTGTGACAATGACATTCCTTGTTTCACGTGCTGAAATTGTCGTCGGTACTTGACATAATACGTATGTGTGAGTTAATTGGAATATAACGTATTTCTATTCAGACACGAAATCAATATTTTTGAATAAAGTATGTTAAGTTAGATTATGAAATAACTTATATTTGATTGCGTCGTTGTTCTAGTCGCAAGCGCGACTGTTAAGCGTAAGGTCCTGGGTTGATCCATAGGTCGGGCAAAGTATTTTAGGGTTTTTCCGTGTGGAATTTCTCAGTAGCAGCCCGGAATCTGGATTTGTGCCCGGTTGATGGCAATAGGCTCGCCCCCTATTACATGGGACTTCAACATAACAGCGACATGATGGTGTACTACATACACCTCTGCCCAACTCTTCGGGGAAAACAGGCGTGATGGTATCTTATGTATGTTATGTTTGAAGATAAACAATATTCCGAAAAAAAAATCTACAATTATGAGGAACGTATCCGCGCTCTTTATTTTATAAAGAACCACAAACTCGTAGTATCATTGTCACTACTATGGAATGCTAGATAAATATGTCGACTTAAAAATTTAACCAACGTCTTCTCAATTGAACAATTAAAAGCTTGAAATAAATATTTTTGAAACTTGATTTTTATTTTCAATTGAGATTTGTATCTCTACATAAATGGTTGAAATAAAACAAATGAAACTTTAGCATCTGAAATACATACTTGTTCCATGAGGAAACGTATCTCCCAGCTAATTCGTGTGAGAAAACTGAGAGCTGTAAGTATATCTAATTACATAAGCGCAGATTTTAATGAAGGCTCCACGAGAACTTCTCCACTGAAGGCTTGAAACCGTAATTCCCCTGCCTTTTGTTCCCTTTGTCTCGGATACAGTACCACTTGAATCTTAGGTGTCGACGACTAATGTTTTGGGACCTATTTTTTCGCATAAATCTATTAAACGTGCGTATTTGATACGTAATCTATTTTAGAAGTACTATCAATGCCTTTTCTCCAATTAAGAAGTAAAGTACATGTTACTTAATTTTCTATGCATGAATGACTTTTAAAATTTACCTACAGAGAACGGAATGAAAATTGTATGTTAATTATAGCCGTTTTAATGGTGATATTTGCATAACATCATTAACAGGGTAACTCACAGTAAGACTACATTTACTTGATACACTTGACGATATTAAAACATAATAAAAGCCTTCGTAGACGACGAACGCTAGCCATGCTCGAGAGACCGTTTCTGAAAAGAATATTGCGAGCTTAGTGTCCATAGGGTGACATGGAAGCTGGAACTATATTAAAAATAAATTGGCGATATCTGTGACAAGAGTGAACATATGTAAAATTCAAAATGCTACGGAAGGTAGGTGAAATCATTGCGAGACATTGTCGTAGCACGCATGCGCGGTCCGCACGCATGCGCACCGCCACTTAACCTCAATCCGAGGCATGTTTTTGAATGAAACTTCATTCGGAGCCGGCCCCCGCGACCGTACTTTGCTTTTAGGTGATTTCGGCACTCGAGACGACTTATCTAACCTTACGAATGTACGTCTACAACATCAGTATCGAGTCGGCAAGCAAGCTTCAATTACATACGATGTGGGGAGGAGTTTCACTTTAGATTCTGATTACTTCACATTAACATATACCATTAAAAGCAAAAAGGGAATTAGGTAAAACAGATATATTTTGTATACTTGGAGAAATTTAATCATGACACATACTGATGTTAGTATAGTAGGTAGACAGATACAGAAAAAAACTAGCGACAGTGTCACATAAAATGAAAACATAATATTAAGAGCAAAAATAATAGCTATAACTGAATTTTTAGACGTAATTTTAGTAGTAGGTAGTTACTAACGATTGGCAAAATAAAAATCAAATAAAACACGTAGTAAATTCAATTTAAACTACGTAAAATGTAAGAGGCGCCGCATTGAGCAATAAGAAACTGAAGACGGTCGACAAAAGGTATCCGCCCACTATACAGAACTTAACTACTGCCGGTTCCGGGCGGACATACACTGACGCGGACGTCGCATGACAGGTATTATCTCCAACCTTCTACAGTAATTTAATTATTGTGAAACTGTACATTGTATTCCTACCTTTTTAAGCTATTTGGTTATGCATATAAAAAGAAGAAATAAAAAGAGCACGGCATATTTGTTTTTTTATCGTTTCATATTTATTACTACACATTATCTATCTATACATATAAAAGGAGAAGCTGACTGACTGACTGATCTATCAACGCACAGTCTAACCGCCATTTTCAATATCCTATCTATCGGCGGTTTTCCTTACTACAGATAGAAATTTGACATTACTTCTATGGAGCTTATGTCAAATTTCTATCTCTAGTAGGAGAATCGGCCGATAGATAGGTTATTGAAAACGGCCGTAAATCGCTGGGGTTAGAAAGTTGAAATTTTGACAGTAGGTTCCTTTTGTAATGTAGGCATCCACTAAGAAGGGATTTTTCGAAATTCAACCCCTAAGGGAGTTAAAGAGGGTATGCAAAATCGTCACTTAACGGGTTCAAAATTTCACGCAAGCGAAGCTGCGGGCGAATGCCCGTGTAGTGGTATACGACACCCAAGTGTACGGTCCAGGGTGTCGTACGAATACCTATGAGAGACGTTACGGGTAGTCAGAAGCCTGAAAGTCTGAGAACCGGTCTAACCTCAGGATATCGGCATTGCCCAGTAACTGGGTTGCGGAGGTCTGATGGCGGTCGCTCCGTGTAAAACAGTGGTATTCAGCCGTTTCTGGTTAGACTGGAAGATGACCCCAACATAGTTTTAAAAAGCCTAGGCAGAACGAACACTATGTGTAAATATTACATAGAAATTGCTCAACCGTAAAGCAGTGAATGTGGCTACTTTTTGGACAAACTGAATAACAGTTGTACTTAACAGCTGACACGAAAGAAAAACAAAGTAGTGTTTATGTCAAAAAGAACAGTACTTCCTATAAATACACCGTCTCCCAGAAAGTAGTGTCAAGCGGAAGTCCAGAGGTAGAGCACCATTAGAGGTACCCGAATCGACCCCATATATGTTCCGCGATTTTTTGTAGTTTTCGAGTTATGATGTATTTTCATGTCTTAACCAAACTCTGGCTTTAATAACATTTTTGATCATAGCAACGTGAATAGTTATTTATTCCAAACTAGATGAATAGAACACGCATTTTTATCATGTATTCATGACACTATGATCAAAAATTCATTAAAGTCAGAGTTTTGTTATTTGTCACTAAAGACATAATGAAAAGAAATCATAACTCGAAAAGTACAAAAAATCGCGGAACGTACATGGGAGCATTTCGGGTACCTCTAAGGGTACTCTACCTCTGGACTTCGACTTGACACTACTTTCTGGGACACGGTGTATATTATTACAAGGTTCACCCGCTCACAGTCAGTCGTGAGCTGTATTTATTCGAAGAATAGTCGGCCGCTCAGAATACTTATGCAGTGCAGTGGAAGCTTAAACAAACCAACTTTTCAGCGGTTGACTATACGTTTGGTGTGAACCGTCCCTTATATTAGGTGCCTTGGCAACAGATACCACATATGAGCTATTAGCATAATATCCGAACATGGTGGAATCTATAAATATTCGTATTTTCCTTAATTGAGGAACTGGGGCCTAATTCTCCTAAAATAAATCTTGATAAATCACAACCGAACCAAGGCCGAACCGTTCTTCAGACAGTTCTCAATTTCAAAAGCTATCAAATTGTTTGACACAAAAAACAAAATCAATCATTTTGAAAGTTTTCGAAAACAAAAACTGACTGACGGTTGTGGTTCGATTGCGTTTGGCAACAATTTATTTTAGGAGAATTGGGCCCCTCTTTTATCCGTGTTGTTTCCGACAAAATATACGCTACCGCTTCCCTACCAGTGAGTACCTATAGTAAAAGGCGGCTAAAAGATTGCCTCAAGAAGCTGGACGGCAGCGTGTTCTTGTCTACTTATACAACGTACTGCGATCACTAATTCGTCTACTAAGCGAGGTGATTATGGCAATTTCCCTTTTGGCTCAGGGTCTGAAAACTGTCGTTAAATTTTGGTATTTAACCAGCTCAATTTAACGATACCATTTTCTCAATCCTTTTCGTGTATACCGTTATTTTATTTTGTTATGTCAAACATAATTTGATGCCGATGTATTTTGAATTAGCCGCGTGGGTTGGCAGCGCAGGGTGCACGGGGTGCGGCAGTGTCAACTGTTAACAAGTCTGAACATCAATAAAATGTATTCTCCGCCCTTGAAAAATGTATTGTATCAGCCGTGATCAGTTTTTTTCGGATAAATATCAATACCGTTATTTAACCAATATACAAGCTTAGTTTTAGTATACTAAACCTGAAACTAGTTTGTTCAGAATCACTAGGAGAATCGATTGACATATTTTTAACACCACTTTTTTTTCATAAATTTCAATTTTGAATTTATGAAAAAAAAGTGGTGTTAAAAATATGTCAATCGATTCTCCTAGTGATTCTGAACAAACTAGTTTCAGGTTTAGTATATACTAAAACTAAGCTTGTATACTTCTAGTAAGTACTTCAGTAGTTTTCTACCCATAACAGTTGACGGGAATAGACACCTTGAGGCTTGAGACGGTCCTCTCGGTCAGTTTCCGTGTATTAATTAGACAACCCCTGCATAGCACATCTCAGGCATTTCACACTTTTTAGGGAACTTAACGCAACAAAAACTAAGGTGTAACTTGGAGATTTACTAAAAAAAACACATATTCAGGCAGTTCTCATGAAAATCTTGTTGGGGTGTCTCGGTTTTCGTATAAAGTAAAAATAAGGTTGTATTTCGATTTATAATTTGGTATCATTTAATTTTGGTTTCAAAATTTTGCGATACTGAAATTTTAGGATTTTCGGTAAATCGTTTTAAATAGGTATAACGTCATATCGTTTAATAAAAATACCGTAATTTTTCGGTAATTCAGTCCCTGCTTTAACTGTTCATTGTGGCGGTCATTGTAAGGCCCATGTTCAACAATGGACGACAACTAATCCTATTATTTCTAATCATTGAGTTCATATTTTGATAAAGAGTTACTAAAACTTGATGAAATGTTTAGCGCAGGTAAAAACGAGGTACTTTTTGAAAGATTTAGGTAGATTTTGTTTATTTGTTGGGAATTTTCAAGTAGTCTCGTTGACACAAAACCACTAGAACAACAGAAGTAGGTAACCATGATATCATAGGATAGTCTAAAACTATTTTTAACCCTTTTCCTGTCCCGTGAATCATATATGAACATTGTTTAACTATTGTGTCTGCTGTCTGGACAGTGAACATGATAATGTGCCAATAAATAATTTAATAATACCGAGATAAAATGTTATTTAAAACAGCGTGACCGCCCGAAAATAGTTAAAAATTGTTGAAATCCTTAATATGGTATTTTAGCCCTAATTTGCTACAAAGCCAGCTCAAAACTTATACTTGAATGGAAAGCCCGAAGGTAGATCAGATATGCACTAACCAGCATTCTAATTGCTCAACGTACTCGTAATCGCCATAGCTTAGATTTTGACAATACAACAATATTCATTGCTTGCTACGTGGTTGTGGAGAAGTCGGATTGCTAAAACATACGTTGCTATGGAAATTATTGACCTGTCAAAATCAAAGCTATAGCGATTACGAGTATTTTGCGAATTAGAATGCTTCACTCAAATATCGCGACAAAATGCCTTAGTCAGCAAAATAAATATATTAAAAATAAAACTCTTATTACCTATTTCGATATACTTCGTGCTAATTGAAAACTCAACTAAGATGACTACTATCATGATAACAAACATACATAACAAATAGAAACTTCACACTCACGGTAAATCATTAGTGTCAAAACAATGGCACAAGAATGGATACGCTCCGTTCGTGATTACACGGGGCGGGTCTGGGATTGCTGCCTGACATATTAAATTAATTCACGACAAACACCTGCACTCTCACACACTGACGTACAAACAAACATGAATTATGATTAAGGAGAGAATCTTGTTCTGAAAACGTTGACAAAGATGATAAAATTTCTTATAGAAAACCGTCCAAGTGCGTGTCGAGCCACGCACAGTAATAGGGTTCCATAGTTGCACAATTATGCGGACTAACCGTAACGTAATTTTTCAATGGAATTTGCACGAAATTTTTACTTTTATAGGTTGGTCGTCGTAAACTTGTAAAGCCTACTTACCTGTGATAGTTTTCCTTTTAACTTCGTTGTATATACTACTACCGCGAATTTTTTCACATATCCCAAACTAACCGTTTAACTGGCGGGAGGGGGGGGGGCACTTGAATCTAACAAAATTCATTCACAAACGAATCCCGTAATCGAATAATTCTTTTCACAAACCCGCAATATTTTTGAAAGACCTATCCATCAACAGCCCAGACCAAGGGGTAGACAAGAAAAAAAAACTTCCCCACTTTACACGTAAAGGAGGTACCGTAAAAATATTTTTACAGTACCCTTTGTCGGCGTGATTAATATATATAAATATATCCATGCCAAATTATAGCTTTCTAGTACTAAGAGTCTCTGAGTTAAGCTGCAGACGGACGGACAGACAAACGGACGGACATGACGAAACTATAAGGGTTCCTTGTTGACAGCGGAACCCTAAAAATGGAATTGCCCCCTGTTTCAGAACGATTCGATTAGTCAGTTGTCGAACGATTCCGTCTTCTTTCTATCGTGTCGGCACGAGCTATACAAGAAAAGCTCATGCCGTGGTGAAAAGATTAGCCAGTCAGCAAGGATGGTAGCGAGTAGGGTTTTCGCCCCGGGTACCCGGAACCGGGAATTCCCGGGAATTTGTGGATTTTAGGACCCGGGAATTATTTGGCGGGAATCCCGGGAATTATTTGAAATGAAGAAATGATGATGAAAAATGACGGGTTTACACGCTTCCGAAGATTTTAGAGCATTTCCTGTCTCTCTCGCGGGAAACGGACATTGTACTGCGTGGTGTGAACTTAGAATGGGGTAAATGTATCGTGATGTCAGCACACAGTACTGTGTAGTCTCTGTCTAGTAAACAAATTCTAAACGCTTGTTTTTTTTTTGGTAAATGTTTCATTTGTAGAAACTATTCACAATGCTTATTTTTTTCGTAATAGTTTCGAGATTCATAATGAAATTATACAGGATGTAAACGAATTCGTACACGAATTCCTTCAAATAGCGTGACCTAATGATCACAGATTAGCCCTAAATGGTTTTTGTTTTAAATAGAAAATTAATTATTAAAAAAAAAGTTCTGTTTTCGAGCCCTTTTTGCGCCCCGAGTTAACCGACTGCAAAGAGCGATTTCGTGCTAGTCGTGCTAGCCAGCTGTGTCACCGTGCTTTCATTCATTGATGAGTGGCGTCAAAATGTTTCAAAGCATAACATTTTAATTTAACATTTTTTTTTATTTATTCCATAATAGCTGGTTAAGTTTCGATCACAAATCGCAGTCGCAAAAAAACTATTACTTATTTTTTATTTTTATTCAAGTTAAATCCCGTGCTCGGTCATTACACCAGTAGTAGATCGTGTGGTTTTAAGGTATTGCACGAATTTGGTTACACCCTTTATAGTCATACACCCTATTGTTATTCCGTAATATGTTGCCCTGAAAACTTTTTTTATTAAAAAAACTCGCGACATCGTACAATAAATGACTGTAATTGTTCCTAGTTATTTTTTTTAAATAAGTGTAAGATTTTTTTATTTTAATAAGAAAAATCGAATGCTATGTTAGACAATTTATCAATATAACATGTTTAAAGTACTTACATAAGTTTCATGTTGAAATATACAAGAAAAACTATATTTATACAATTAGCATGAAAATTCCCGGGTACCCGGGAATTCCCGGGAATTTCGAGAAAAAATTCCCGATTCCCGGGAACTCAAAAAGGCCGGGAACGCGAAAACCCTAGTAGCGAGGCTGACTGCCCAGGGTGCGCCGGACGTACCGAAGTATCGTCACTCGTGGAGGCTCTTTTCATGCACCCACGATTCGTTATATTGCTTTCACGATAAGTTGATTAATTTGGCAGATGTCAGTTCATGACATGAAAATAAATTGTAATGGCGCTTGTGTATGACAATTTAATTCAAAAAGTATTAAATCAATTTAAAATATTAATAAAGCCTTACCCAAAAGGTTGTTTTAAAATCAGAAACATAGAAACAATATAGTTATATGTGTTTAACGCCATAATTATATATTACATACATGATTTTGAAAAAACCCCGACGCGTTTTCAAACTTGCGTCAGATGGTACCAGTTGCCAGAGACGTGCGTATCGATAAAATAATTTCGATAAATTTATATTAACAGAATTAATATTTTGACTGTCGTAATAATTATAGACGATAGGTTCAGTTGATTGAATAATTAAAATAAGGCTCATTATAGCCCAGTTGCCTTGCAAAAGGTCGGTCAGTCCTAAATTTTGGATACGTGATACTGATATGTGTTCTTATAAAAATTACAAATTTTGTACCTTGAGTGACCTCGGCGCGCTCTGCCATCTTGGGTTAAAGAACCCAAAAATGAGTTTTTATTAAATAACTCCATATGGGTTTTATGTCAAAAATTATTCACATCAATTTTGTAGAAAATTAAATTCTTATTTTTCATTCCAGACTCAAAATCAGAGGTATTTTATAGGTTTGAAGCCCATGTCTGTCTTTCTGTTTGGCTGTCTATTTCTCTCTCTGTCTGTGTGTCTGTTTGTGGGCTTTTCATAAAAAAACACCTAACATAACACATCCAAAATTCAGGACCGACGAACCTTTCGCAAGTTATACCTCTTTTTCGCGACCCGGCTACTGGGCTTATTATTGGTGATAAATAAACATTTATGTTCACTCATCCCATATCTGCTGGATTCATTATCACATCAGCACGTAATCGTCTATTGTTGAAGATATGCATGCTAATTGACTTAATCCTAATTACTTAAATCACAAGTATTTGAAATGTACCTACATAAAATCACATTACAATAATTTGTCAAATTCTCGCTGAAATTTTACAAATTTTATCGATAGTTGAATCGACTACAGTCACATGTCTAGCAACTCCTATTGACATGTGTCATTTTAATCTTCTTATCGTGAAAACAATATAAGCTATCTCTTTTTCTCTCGTTCCGAGAATCGTAGACGGAACGAGATAACAAACAGAATTGGTCGACAACTACTAATCGCAAACGTTTGGAATCGGGGGGCTGGACAAAAATACTAAAACATTGTTGTTAATGAATATTCATAATGTGAAATGAAGGTATAAAGAATAAAATTTGAATAAGCAACACGTAAAAGATTAAAGTCAATTGTGCATGTGGTGCCGGCCTTAAAGAATAGCACTACCCCATCTCTTCCCATGGGTGTCGTAAAAGGCGACTACGGAATTCACTAGAGGATGGGCAGTGCCGGGGTTGCGGTGCATGCAGCTGCGAATCCCGTGACCCCGGCCAAGGGTCAGGAGTAGGAACACCGTGGGTTTTTAGCCGGTAAGAGTCCGGCATAACCCTTCGCCTTACCCAGGCGAAGGGTATCCATGAGGATTTTCCCACGAAAAAAAAAAAAAAAAAAAAAAAAAAAAAAAAAGAGGATGGGCAGCAGCGTTCTCTGAGTATCTTAACAACCATACTGCGAGTGCCAACCAGCCTGCCAAGCGTGGCGATTATGGCAAACCCCTCCCGACAACGTGGCTTGCTTGGGGGAGGCCTATGTCCGTCTTTCGGCTGAATGATGATGACAAGATTAAACAAATTTAAGACCTTTAACCATGAGTGGTATTATGAATCTGTAGCTATGATAACCAAAATTCGCAACAATCAACAATACAATTCTATTGCTTCGCGGTGTCTAGGTATGTTAAATGTGAAGAAATGCGTATGCATTAATGCTTACATGCAGTAAAAGTAACCTTCCTAAACAATGCATAAGAAAGTACCATTAGAACTGGGTACGAAATATGGACTCTGCGTACAAAAGAATCATAATCTACTCAGACCAACCCAGTCTAATGTTAGACACAAGACCCTCACAAGTATTGTAATTATAAGATAATGGAGATAACAAAGAGCTTTCTTTATACCTCAATTAGAAAATGCAAGAAAAACATTAAAATGATGATACTCTTCTTCTTCTCTTAAACAGTAAAGAAAAAAAAAGGTATCGTCACTGGTGGCGGCTCTAATAATGATATTTTTTTCGTTTATTCATTGTCTATAATATGACATGGCCAGATCATAGAATTGATCACTTCATGATGTGGCCGACCATTTCATGAAATGGTTGTATTTCATGAAATGGCCAATACCCGCTGCCCATATCATGATAAATGTCCTGGCCAGATCAATGAATAATCAGCGTTTGACGATATGATCAGCTAAACGCACGGCTACTTCATGATACGGTCAAACATTAGTGATCATATATTTATGTATGGATCATTTATATATAAATATACATAAAATGTATATTTATAAATATTTCATTATAAAAAAAACATTTAATAATAAAAAAAAAATAGTAGCCCACCGCCATCGGGAACAGGGTCTAAGGTGCCGGCTGTCAGGGCTCCAGAGAGAGGAACTTCCTAACAATACGCACCGTCTCCAGAAGTACTGCTTTCTGGATCAAACCCTTGCGCCAGCTGCCTAACGAGAGCATCGTCAGATGTTGGTCGAGGCTCTTGGCTATTAAGCCATTGGCTGTAACGACTATCGGCATAATGACTGCTGAGTCAACATCCCACATATCGACAACCTCGATGATAATGTTATTATTATAAGGGCAAGACACCACGCAAACAGTACGCAGGACACTGTTCCCTTGTTTATACAAATTGGTTAAATATTAAAAGCTGACTCCCTCTTTAATCTAGTGGTCGCAAGCGCGACTACTGAGTGTGAGGTCCTGGATTCGATCCCGAGGTCAGGCAAAGTGTTATTGGGTTTTTCCGTGTGGAATTTCTCAGTAGCAGCTCGGAGTCTGGCTTTGTGCCCGGTTGAAGGCTCGCTATTACGTAGGACTTAAACATAACGGCGAAATGAGTGTGTAGGTACTATCCACTACTGCCCAATCCTTTGGGGAAAATAGGCGTGATGTTATGATAGTTATTAAAAGCCTATTTGATATATCATCGACTACAATACGGACGACATATCTTGGCGAGTCTGAAGTTAGTTGTTTGGCTGCGCAATGAATCTTTTAGAAACGAAATTTTCCATTGCGCAGCTTATCAGCTAACTTCAGACTCGTCAAGATACGTCAGCCGTATTGTACAGTACGACATAAATATTATATTATACGTGAAATTATTCTTAAACGTGGAACTGTTAGGACTAAGGGTTAACGTTCGTTAAATCTCACAATCTTGCTCGAATGCAGAAAAAAATATGGCCGTTTTAGCCGCCCTTGCGTTGGGCTGTGCAGCCATGAAAAGATTCTTATTAAAACGCTTTCTTAGTTATCATGTGTAATCTGTTATAGATGGATAAAGGCATAGGCGTTTACCCATCGTCATAGGACGGTAATGAGTGATAAATTATCAACCCCTTTTCTATCTACTAGTGCAATCTAATACCTATTAGTACAGGGGTAGGCCATCTTTTTCACTAGCGGCCAGAATAACCGCAAGAAATTTTGCAGGAAGCCAGGATTCCAAAAAAGAAATGCGTTTTGTTACGCAAAAACTATGATTATTAGTTCAAATAATTATGGCTATTTGTTATGGCCATACACTTTTGCTCTAAAAAGGAGGTTTGGCGGGCCGGATTAAAACCATTCGCGGACCGGAATTGGCCCGCGGGACGTAGTTTGCCCACCCCTGTCACCTTTTGAGAATTGGCTCGTGATGCCAAGGAATACATTCTGTAGTTTTTGTCTCCCAAATTACCGAGAAGGTTTCATAAATACGTAAAAATAACACTTCTTGTGAAATAAATATTCAATATACGAAATTTTGTTAAGCTAAACAAATCCAGATACTTACTTCCCCATGATTTTTATTACGTTACAAATAAAATAAAAATAGGTGGGGTTAACGGAGTGGCAAACGGTTGAAAGCTTTCAGATGTTTCAACTGCAGGTGACATCGCCGTTAAGAGGAAATGGCTACCGACACGCCACCTTCAGGCAATCCTTTGACAACCCTCTCTTAATAAATGTAAAAAGAAAATAAAGTAATAAAAGTGAACAATGCGCTAACTTACCTATCCAGTTTGTCAAAACGTGGACGTTTAACCGTACGTGAAAGGCTCTTAGCTTTTCAAATAAGTTCTTGATAATATACCAGTCCTTACAACGCGATTTTGTAGAAGCAGCCGTTGCATATAATAAGTATGGCAGTTATAATGTTTACGGACATTATTAATGATGAATTATTACGTTCTTTTGAATGTTTATGTTCATCGGCCATGTTGCATCTAAGTTATGTTTATACTTTTGTATTTTCGTAATAAAAACTGTAATAAGTATATAACTACAACCAAGGACTTTACTTTAAATTATATTTTGTACGTAGATAGGTAGTACTTAATGCTTCATTGTAAAACTGGCTGACAAATGAAAAAAATTGAATTATGTATATTTTTCTTTATTTTAAATATGGCCTCCTTTAAATTGGCGAAGCATTTGGCCAGATTTATTTAATTGCTGTAAACTTTTTTTACATTATGTACCTCATTTTCTGTTTTTTTTCCTTTTTTTAAGTCTATGCTTGCCATTATGAATGGCTAACCAGCAAAACAGATTTTTAAGGATCTATATACTTCATTTTACAAAATTAAGTCATCTTTCTCTACATATTATTATTATACATTTTACTTTTGAAAAATCTTTGATAAAAACACTAACACTACATTCATGTAGATATATTTGTATATTGCACGCTCCTAGATCACCAATAATGTGGGGGAATATTTTGTCACTTATGTACACTTTTTAATTGTTTTACTTTAGAACTGAATTTTTCTGTTTTTTTTTATGCTTATCTACTTTTTACATAGTTTTACTTTTCATTAATATTGTACATATTAGAATATAATGTACATCCCGTTAATTAAGCAATTCCCCAAATAAAAATATTTATGTACAATATCGAATTTTATTCCATCACAGCCTACGTAATGTGTATCTATCTCATAATAATGAAGGAAAGTGCATCCAATATCAAATAATTAATTGAGTTATTCTTCACAAGGAATATGCGATTATATGGCACATGTACGTATAATAAAATTAACTACACGAGGTAGTTTTACTCCCACATCAGACTGTAAACGCCTACTTCCGAACATAAGCTTCCGCCACAACGAATATTCCTTGACCTTGAGGAAATACATATTGCCATATGCCACGTTCCTATGACCAAAAATGAATCGTTTAGCTTACCAATGGTAGTGCACCTAGTTTTGACATTTTAAAAGTGCCTGTAATCTGGTCTTTTTGAAATAAAAAACTTTGACTTTGACTTAGTATCTGAGGGAAATGACATAGGGCATGTGCACAAAAGGTCTTTGCCTCATTATTGGTAAAAAATAAAGAGTCTTAATTATTTTAAATAATCAAATACGGAAAATTATTGGAATCGGCCATTAGTAAATGGATATAGCGGATTGGTAATCGCAGTACATTGTAATTAGGGAATGATGCTACTTGGCTATCTGTTGGTACCTATAGTTTTTATTAATTAGAAAAAAAATATGATATGGATTTTGACCTTTGATTACGTATGAGTTTATTATTAGGAGAGACAAATACTTATATTCAACTGAAACTTAGACTGGAACCCAACTCATACAAACTTGAGGAAAGGCTAGAATAATAATGATGAAGAAAAATACGTTTGAAATGGATTTTATTGATATGGATCAGTAATCAACAAACGGAAAAATTATTCCATTTTCAAATTCGTTTAAATTTTAAGGCTCTAAAGGAAGTATAATCTTTTTCATAAAAATCTTAGTAATTAGGTACCTTAACTTTTCTTTGATTAATGGCTTTGGTAACTAAAGTATTAAAAAATATATGAAAAAGAATTTAGCAACGTAAAGAACCCAACCTACATAATTATTAAATATGAATTTGTTGATAACGAAATTTGAAAACAGGAAAAATGGAACTGGAAGAATTTCGCAAAAATAAAAACAATTGCTAAGGAAGTAAAAGAAATGGAGAAGAAAAAAACGACAGTGTAACTATGCCGAATAAGCAGGGGATTTTTAATTGTTTGTGTAGTGATTACCTACATATACCCATCTATTATGTGGTTAGAACTACAGTCGCTCGTGATAATGTAGGTCTCTCTATCGGTATCTTATGTTTTGATTTCACAAGGTTCGTGTGTTTGAAGTCTCGTTTGCGTGTGTCAGTTTTAATTAATAAATGACCAACTAGACTTGTTGGTACACAGTGGGCAAAGGAGATAAGTAAACAGGCAACTACACACATGCGTATTTTAACGGACTTAGAGCGCTTGTGCACTGCGTCTGATCTGAATCCGAGAAATTAGGATCAAAGGAAACTCGTCTGCCAATCTATGAAATTCGGATCGGATGCAGTTCACAACTATTCATACAAATAGTACTGCAACTAGTACGGATCGTATTTTCTCTGATTCGGAGCGGCCACAGTGCAAAAGCTTTCTTATGTGCTTGTTGAATGGTCTTTGACGAAATAGAAAGTCCCGCCCAAAAACTGAAGAGACTAGGCGCTCTAACTGTTATTCTACACTAAATAAGAGTTAGGGACCCTAAAAGTCTGGTATAAAAAGTTATTACGCACACAATAACAGTCGCGCGGTGCATTATGCAGGGTGGAAACGTTAAGTGTCAGCAGGCGATTGTTTTGTTATTTCAACAGATATTGAAGAACTGTTAATGATATCAAAGCTAGGTTGCTTATAGAATTAAATAACATAAATATCGTCGCGAAATTAAGTCGTCATAATTATAAAACTTTAATCTGAAACTGAAACTTGGCTGCCTATTTAATAAAATGTCACTAACAGATTTTAAAATAATTAGGAAAACAAAATCAAGGTCAATCTCAAGCTAAAAAAATAGGGGACGTTATGAAAAATTAAGTACACCGCTGCGATAGGGAAAATTAAATTGAAAAAATATTTATGTGCCAGTGTATGCAGGAAAAACATAAGTTTTGATACCAGTTTATTCTTTTTAAGTATCTCGCATGGTAACAGAATAATAGCAAAAAACGTCTTATATGTGAAGTGTGTGGGTGTAGTTAGAATCAAATTTTAAACATGGAACTATTTAACTTAAATAAATTATGAGTGTCATTTTGTTCGTTAGGCAATTTAGTTTTATAATCATTTGTTTTTTGCACAGTTGTGCAATATCTGTAAAATTTACAAAATAATCTCGTGTTGACACCATTTCCGCGCTTTATTCTATGCATTATATTCGTTGTTTACCTGTATACTTTACTCTCTTGCTTACTGTATCAACTAAGTCATCTCAGAAGAATCATGTATTTATCTACAAATTAGGGACGTAGGTATTTACAAATTAAAAATCTTAAACAATATAAACACCATTATCGATTAATGTGAAATAACTAACTAGTCTGCGTTTAGTCCTACTTGAATTTTTGTATTTATTTTATGCTCGTAATAACTACCGAGGTACGCTTAAGTAGTTACTGTGAAAAAAAACTAAGACACGTTTTACTTCAAAATAATTAGTAAAGCTAGTGTTTTTACTAACTTAAAGTGATTTGCTAAACGTCTTTAAGCGTTGCGTAACTATCCGGCTCTGCTAGGTACATTAATGAGAATGGCTTTGTCTCTCCCCAATTAAAGTAATATCCTCATTGAAGGATTAAAAGTTGTTAAGAAGACAAATATTTCGTTGGATTATTTCTAATAATAATTATTGTTTAAAAAAATCTTATAAAAACCAACTTGTATTTACAAAATAGTTATTGTTTATTTACAAAAAAATATGAATCGCATTCATCTATTATTTAAGTACAAAGATTTATTGAGAAATTGTGAAGGCACTGCACGATCGAGCTTAATATTTCAGAGCAAAGATCTAAAAATAAATCTGTAAGATTTCCGTGACTGGCTAGACTATCGATTCTTTGTCATTTTGCTGCTGAATGAGCGATCACACTATGTATACAGTGTGTGACTCATCGATTGGCGCTGTTGAAAGAAAAAACTTACAGATACAGGTATTCTGAAGTTTAACCAAATAAAACAATATTAATAGTTGGGCAGCTATTAGTAGCTCTGAATTCACTGAATAAGAATTTGCATTTCTACTTTGTTATATTTTATACAATCACAAAATATGACATTTCCACACGTGGTCAACATTACCGAAACTTATCGAATCATATTTTTTCTCTTAGAAATCAGTATTAGCCGGCCATTATCGGTGAATCGAATCATTATGACAGCAATCATTCAAGTTTCCCTGAATTTAATTGGTCGGTCTTGTGAGACAGTATCGGGAGTACCGATCTGCGTTATCTTGAAGAGGGATTAACCAGTTCCACCCTTGTTCGAGCCTCTTTCTCAAGCACTACACTAGTGACAGGGGCGTGTATCTGGCGCCCGCATTAACCCTGCATTAACACACAATATATTATATCTGAGAGTGTGTATGGATCTTGACATTCTGCGTATTATGAGGAGATATCTAAAGTAAAGCTGTAGAGCCATAATAAATTGTATTAAATATAACGTCTGACTTATTTTTATGAAAGAACGAATGAATAGTGCAAAGATATGGAACTATTTTTCGGATGATTTGGTGTGTGCTATGACCTATGTAATTTGGATTTGTTTATAATCTATCTATTTATCATAACTACATTAAACATTATAATAATGAAGTATTCTCTAATACATTAATGTTCCTACACATTATCCAAATGCTGGATCTCGTAGTTTTCATCGGCAGACACACAGTAATGGCGTGGCTGCGGCCGCCTGTCACCCACACTACGCGCTGACAAATGGTCGGGCGGCGGATCCATCACCCACACTGACACCAGCCAGCCTCCACGCGACCTCCAGCTCTGCCCCGCACTGTACTTAGGTTAAGAAACGTGTCTTGCCGAAGTGGATCGATACACGCATATAATCGTCTAACCAGCGTAGCGGCCGCACGCAATGTGTCATTTACGATTTATCTGTCATTTCCAGTAAAATCTTTTAAATGAAACTGTATCACGTGAAAATGAATGATCATATCAGCATCACTCTGGATTAACTTACAAAGCGACACCCTAAGATAAAACGAGCGTTTGTTTCTCATTTGAACCATAATCACTTCAGTTTCCATGGATAGGTTAGTTTTAAAGATAAGTTCGATTTGATTGATTCCATTGTTGTAGCGACCACTGTAAACCTTTCTACACATGGGAACAAACACAGGCTTATGAACGTACGGTGTCGTCTTGTGCTGACACTCACCTGGCACTCGTGACACGTGTGCACGGAGTAGGGCTGGTCGCAATCGTATCTTCTGAGGATGTCGACAAAATCGCAGTGCACGCGCGCAACCATAGCGTCGAGACCGAGGAGGTCGTGCAGCGCGCGCTCGCAGCGATCCCCGCCGGCGAGCACGTCGGCGCGCGCGCCGCGGTCCAGTGCGGAAGCGGGCGACCGCTCGCAGCACGCGCGCAGCCGCAGCTCGGCGAGGCGCCGCGCGCGTGCACCGATACCCAGCGCGCACAGGTGCGGCACGTCGCGCTCCGTCAGCGCGTCGGGCGCGCCGCCGCCGCTGCCGCACGCCGCGCCCCCGCACTCGCGCACGCTGCCCGCGCCCTCCTCCTCCAGGTCGCACGCGCTCAGCCAGGGGTTGAGGCGCGCGAGCGGACTCACGGCCAGGCCCGCGGCCGCCATCAGCAGCAGCAGCAGCAGCGGCGGCGCTCGCATGGCGGGGGCGGCGCCGCTAGCGGGGGCCGGCCCGCCGGGCGCGGCGCTGCCTCATACCGCATCGCGCATGGCGACCTACTCGCGCGGCCCGGGCCGCGGGGCCGCCGCGCGGGGTGGGCGCGCCGCCATGTCGCTCGCTCGCCGCTCGACTGACTCCCCCCGGGCGCGCATCGATCGCCCCGCGCCCCGCACCCGTCGCTGCGCGCGCCCGCGTAGCCTCCGCTACCGTTATGTAATGGTGCGCGCGCACCCTAAGGTTTCGTACCGCCCGCCGCCGCGCCCGCCCTCTCGCGACACAGACAAATTTTCCGCCCGCCCAACAGCGAACTACTAAACATCCTAAGTAACTGTTGAAATAACTGACGCACAGATGGCGTTACACGTTTTGATAAACTTTTTTTATACACATATCTCTTAATTAGTTTTATCTTTTTCTATCAACACTGTCGTCAACACATAACTTATTATGCGTATGGCACTCGCGGGTTACAACTGAATAAATATCAGTGTTAGTAACCTAACACTGATATTTATTCAGTAGAATGTTGGGCCGTGAAGAAGACGGATGAAAAAAGATTGCATGTAGCGGAGATTAGAATGTTGAGATGGATGTGTGGAGTGACCAGAATGGATAAGGTCAGGAATTAGTATATTAGAGGAAGTTTGAAAGTAGCGCCAGTGACAGAAAAGTTGAAAGGGAACCGTTTGTCTTGGTATAGGCATGTGAAGAGGAGAGATGAAACGCATGTGACCAAAAAAGTTATGAATATAAATGTGAATGGATGGAGAGGAAGAGAGAGGCCAAAGAAAAGATACCCATCTTTTTTTGGATTATGTGATCGGGTGACAGGACGGAATGGAAGAAGAAAACGTGTTGCGCCGACCCCAAGTAACATGGGAAAAGGGCAGGAAGATGATGAGGTTAGTTAGTAACCTGGTATTGCCAGCTGATATCATGCTGAGCTGACTTTTGACACTTTCGTCCTATTATTGTTTCTTGTTGCCTATTCATTGTTTGAGCCAATAAATACTTTTCTATTTCTATTTATTAAATACAATCGAAAATGTAGTTAGTGATGCATCTACTGTACAGTTTTCAGATTTTTCGAGATTTTTATGATCGGTATTTTGTAGAGACTGCAGGTAACCTGCCTGCTGCCAGAGTTGCGGAATTTGTTCGAAAGAGTTACCGCGGCCCCGGAACGCAAAGGGTAGGAGGAACACGGATGGGTTTTAGTCAGGAACAGTCTGACACTCTCTTCCGCTCCCCCCAGAGCGGAAGAAGTCATTTGAAGAATTCCCACCCTTAAAAAAAAACTTATCCTGCCTGACATACAATCCGGCTTTCGAAGGGTTTTCGGTACTGCGACTGCACTTGCGCATGTTACTGATGATACTGTGGCTGCTTCGGATGCTGGTATGTGAAGTGCGCTTGTTTTATTAGCCGCTCACATGCCTGAGCGATGCATAGAAATAGAATGTACAACTTAATACTGAAGCAACAAGGACGAAATTGAAATCACTACGAAACTTTCCCGCTTGGGAACTACAGATGCCATCTGCATTTTACGGCAACTGGGAACCGCAGATCCCGTTTGCACGTGAGCGGTTACACTTTTCAAGGGCTTTTGACTGTTTGAATAATTATAGAACTACTCTTAGCAAAGCTCTCATATTGTAGGTTTTCTAATGTTCTAATGAGTTCTGTGGCTGGTTCCGCTCTTTCTTAAGTAACCGTAGTCAATACGTAGAAATCGAGACAGAACAAGGAGTATCATTAAAATCTGGAATAAAAAATATAAGTAGGTAAAGGAACTCCTCAAGGCTCTATTCTAAGCCCCACTCTCTTCATTATTTTTACAATTGATCTTCCTAAACACATAAAACACTGCAGAACACACTTGTACGTGGACGATACACAAATATACAGGGTTATAGGGAAAGTCGTACTGAATATTAAAGGACGTTATTCAGGTCATTTCTGATGGATTTGATACTGTAATATGGTGTCCGAAACTTAACCGTCATGGAGATATTGAATTTTAAAGATATGTTTAGAAAATCCTTTATTTTTTGGGATTATAGCTCCTAGGGTCCGTTTTTTTGTATCTTGTTAGAGATGTCTTAATAAAAATGATTAACAGAAACTGGGGCCCAATTCTCTTAAAATAAATTGTTGCCAAACGCAATCGAACCACAACCGTCAGTCAGTTTTTGTTTTTGAAAACTTTAAATAAAATGATTGATTTTGTTTTTTGTGTCAAACAATTCGACAGCTTTTGAAATTGAGAACTGTCTGAAACTCTGAATGATCGGTTCGGCCTTGGTTCGGTTGTGATTTATCAAGATTTATTGTAGGAGAATTAGGCACCTGAACCTACTACTAACAGCTTAAAAAGACTGCTCGACAACGGTTAGAATTAAAGAATTTTCACTACCTAAGTGTTTTTAAAAAAAATGTATGGAACTTATTCTGCAAATAATTTTAAAACCTTCTACGTCTCTTTAGCTATTCAAAAAGGTATAACATCTACTAGGTATGTTCATAAAATCTTAAAAAAATGTTATTTGAATAGGCCCAAGTGTTGTACTACACAACATAAAAAATATCTTTAAAATTCAATATCTCCTTATCGGTTAAGTTTCGGACACCATATTTCAGAATCAAATCCATCAGAAATGACCTGAATAATAACGTCCTTTATTATTCAGTACGACTTTCCCTGTAACCCTGTATAACTCTTTTAAACCGGAACAGGCGGTTATGTCAATAGAAATGATTAATGAAGATTTAAATAATATTTCAGACTGGGCAAACAAAAACACATTAATATTAAATGCAAATAAAACCACGTAGGTATATCTTCTTCTATCGTGTCGGCACGAGCTATACAAGAATAGCTCATGCCGTGGTGAAAACATTAGCCAGTCAACAAAGTTGGTAGCGGGGCTGACTGCCCAGGGTGCGCCGGACGTACTGAAGTATTGTCACTTGTGCGGGCTCTTTTCATGCACAGTAGATATATCTATGCTATTGGGTGACAAAGTACAGTGTAACAAAGTCGCATCGCAGTCAGTCCATATTAAAGTTCACGGTCAGATTTTGCAAAGAGTGGACAGTACTGTTAACCTAGGTTTAGTGATGGACAATGAGTTACCTTTCACAGAACATATTAATTGTAAAATAAGAAATACTTTATATCGTTTGAAAACACTTTATAATATTTGGAAATACCTGTCAGAGCCAATTATAAACCACTTGTGGAATCTATTGTAGGTACTATCGCAATTTAATTACTGTGACAAGGTTTACGGAGCCCGACTGCACGAAAAAACCAAAAAGGCATACCTACAGAGAGTAGTTACAAAACGCATGTGTCCGTTTTTGTTACCATGTCCCCAAGCGAGCTCACATAACACCGTATCTAAACGACACAGACACCTTAAAAATGGAAGCGCGTAGAAGAATACATCTCACATGCTTGATGCATAAAATAGTTTTTTAAAAAAGGGCTGAGAATTTATACAAAAAACTTGAGTCGGTGAGAGATGTGCAGCAGAGAAATACTCGCAGGAGAGAAGCAAATAAACTACCAGAGGGGTTACCATGCAAAGTGACAGCGCTAGACAGGTCTCTAGCGCCATCTCTTACCCACTCTCGTAATAATATTAAAACATTTCTGCTCTAAGAGATCATGGTAACCCCCCTGGACACAGAACGGCTCAGTATAAGGGAGGGTTTAAATATTCGGCTAGCAAGATACGGGCGACTTACCCCCGCCCCTGCGTAATAGTATGTCACAAGTAACCTTGAAAAAGCATTTGTCTAGAGCAGCGATTCCTAAAAGGTGGTCCACGGAACCCTGGGGTTCCGTCAAATGGTCACAGGGGTTGCGCGGTATGTCCGAGAGTTAAATAAAACGTTCGTGGAAAAGACTCATAACCGGGCCGCACCATCGCGCCTTCCCGGTCAAAAGCACGGGCGGTGCGGGACGCGGGGGCTCTTCGCCAGTCGAGTTGAAAGAGTATTTCCCTGAGAAGATTTAGGACATCGACTGGGTACAGAATGGCTAAAATTATTTGAGCTTAATAATTCATTGCGGTGCCGTCCCGCCAGTGAGCGCAGGGCATAATAAGCCTCCCGAAAATGAATTTCCGTAGTAGGTATACCTAGATACCTACACAAGTTTACGCTGAAAAACTGGGTTAGTTACCGCAAACAAAGCAATAATCTAATAATAAATCCCAGCCTGGCCAGGCCAGCGTTGGGGACTAAGGTCTAAACCCTTCTCGTTGTGAGAAGAGGCAGTGGGACGTAATGGGCTTATTATGTACCTACAGAAGCCAGCAAGTCAAGCTACCCGAAACTGTCAAATTTTCCCAATCAACCTTGAACCTAATGTTTTCGCGATAAATATGAAAATCTATTGAAAAAATTTGACAGATTGTAGTAGCTTGATGTGCTGGCGTCTGTACCTATGTGTGTCTAAGACCAGCGGAAGCGACGGCGCCAGAGTGTGAGTAACCTACTTCTTATATTAATACGCAGTCCGCATTTTCATCCGCATCCTCAAAAAGAAATTCAACATTGGTATCCTCATCCTCATCCTCAAAACCGATCATCTAAAACCTCATCCGTTACAAGTTACAACTCAATTGTAAAATAAGGGACTAATCGTAATTTCTGCTTTCAGATGCGAAAGCATTCTACGGCATGCGTAAGTGTATAAAAGTATAAACTCCTTCCCCCTTATTACAAAAGATGGTTTAAACCAAGGCTAGGGTACACCCAGGTTAAAAATATACCCATCACTGTCACACATGTCATATAAAAAAAAGAGACGGGGATATTTTAAAACCTAGGTTTTTCTTAGACCATTTTTTGTAATAAGGGGGCTTAAGTCGCCTTTTACGAAACACAAGGTAATAACTCTAAAATATAACATTTAAAAATACCCCCGACATTGTAATGGTCCTGTCGTTCCTTATTAGCAATTATTAATGTGAGTAGAAAGTGCTTTCCATGACGAGTCGTACGAGCTCAAACACGATGAACCAGTAACTAGTCATTGCGGAGTGCCGATCGCCACCCTGAGCCATCTTCTAAGTCCTACTTGTCAAGGTAAGTAGGAGGCTAAGGCCCGAACTCCACCTAAGCGGAGATGTGCGGAGATGTCTAAGCGGAGACGAAAAGAGATGTTTTTCAGCTAGAGTGTATCCACCGAAACTGTGCGGAGATGCGTACTGGCTAGACTGTAGCGGAAATGTGTGCTGGCTAGGGTGGAGATGTGCGCTGACAAGAGCGGAACTGAGATGCGTGCGGCGAGCGTTGGATGTGAACGCACAGTTTAGTGCACCGCACACATCTCGTCTCCGCTGTGCGCCGTCGCCGCGTCGCTCGTCAGCTTGCGAGGGAAAGCTCATATCTCCGCCATGCACCGCGGCCCAGCTCAATCTCAGCGAGGAACAGCTCACATTTCCGCTTCTATCGCGCCATACAAATATGATACATCTCCGCTCATTGATACCCACTTAAGCTGAGTGGAGACGAGATGTGTGAATAACGAAATTCTATTGGTTTTTTAAAACACATCTCCGCTCCGTTCGTCTCGTCTCCGCTTTGGTGGAGTCCGGGCCTAAATCAATGTCTGCTTGATTAGTAGTAGGTACTAGCTATTTTGGAGTAGTATTAACAACCTCCCGATCCAAACCCTCAATCAGATCAGCTCAGTGGTGCCATAATATTGTATTGTCACTAAGAGACCATTCCTATGAGCCCAAAAACGATTCCTCTTCTGTAAATTGGTAAGGAGTTTGGTATCCTGCTGATTCCAGATGATGCTGCACCATCAAGTCAAGCTTACCATGTTTTTGTAATATAATTGAAGTCACAGTTGTACAAAGTTGCTCGGATCCCTTCAACAACTAGAAAAAAGCTGATGATCTTCAAACGGCTAAACAGATTTTCTTTAATCATATCTAAGAACACTCTCGATCAAGTCACCTTTTAAAAAACTAAATCAAAATCGGTTTAACTCTTTAGGAGCTACGATGCCACAGACAGACACAGATACACACGTGAAACTTATAGCACCCCACTTTTTACGTCCTCTTTTGGCCTGCTTCCAAAATCGAACTACGAAGTTTTGGCTGAAGGGTCGCACGTTTTCCAACCACGAAACTGGGGGCCTACTCCCTAAGTCCGTCAACGATGTTAGTCGCCTGTCCGAAAGTAGCCCGAAACGTTGGAGTGGACAAAAAAAGTGGTAAGTTCAACTTTTCGGACGGGCAAAAACGCATCGGTAGTAGGGACAACTGTCAAATCGTGTTGTCATTCATTCTTAATTCGGGCCCCGAAATAATCGTATGTCTGTAGGTGATAGGGAGTAGGAAAGACTCGTAACTAAGGCTGAAACCACGGACTTCGTGCTTAGGGAGTAGACCCCCTGTTTCGGATCCGACTATTGATTGGATTTTCGCGATTTGGCATTCTATCCTGCGTTCACCTTACTCCCAAATATTAATTTACATCTATTTACTTATATCTATATTATATCTATCATGTTTTGCAAGGATTTAAGATTTGATCCCTCAGTTCAGATGCACATCTAGTTATTTGTTGTTTGACAATACTTTGATCGTAAGCCTACGCGACATACGCCAACTACACACATCAAAAGTGTCTAGGGATCAAGCATTTTTATGCGGATTTCTTGAGATTGAGATGTGGCTTTGTAATAAATTTATGATTTTATAAATTTATATGGATCCTTTTTGGTGCATTTCATAATTTGAATCAGGAACTGTGAATCAAATTCGAGTAAAAGATGAAAATCAGCTGTCAATATTTTCCCTATAAAAACATACAACGCATTGAAGACATTATTAGTGCTACTGTTTCCCTACTACTGATTAAAACCAACGTTATTATGGAGCGGCGACGTCATTTAAGCAGGGAAGAAATGCTCAGAGCCGTGGGAATGATAGAAGCTGGTTCCCGGCAACGTACTGTGGCTTTAGCTCTGAATACAAGTCAGAGTGTTATCAGTCGACTTTGGACACGTTACCGAAGCACTGGTACCGTGGCTGAGCGCCATGGAGGACGGTATCGCTGCACCACACGGAGACAAGACCGATACATTCAAATCTTAACTCGAAGAGCTCCAACAATAACCGCCATGATGTTAGCCGTGAGGCTTCATCACTCTTCAGGGAACTTAATTAGCGACCAAACAGTCAGAAACCGCTTGCATGAAGTGAACCTTCATTCCCGAAGACCGCTACGGGTACCACCTATAGCAATGCACAATCGTAGGATTCGATATCAATGGGCTCTTGGACACAGAAATTGGGCAGAAGAACAATGGCGTTTCGTGTGCTTTTCTGATGAGTCTCGTTTTGGTATGAGACCGGATACAAGACGTATACGACACTGGAGAACCCCTGGACGCCAACAGCGATTAAAATCCTGCCAGGAAGTCCATCCTTATAGTGGTGGAACCATCATGGTATGGGCGGGTATTTGGATCGGCGGAAGAACTGAGTTGATTTGGATCAGAGGCAACCTCAACGCTCAAATTTATGCTGAGACGATTGTATCAGACGTCATCGTTCCTCTACAAGCGCAAATCGGTCCCTTATTTCAGTTAATGCATGATAATGCACGACCGCACACCGCAAGAGTTGTAAGACAGACTCTCGCCGCAGCTAACATCAATGTCCTGCCCTGGCCTGCTCAGTCGCCAGACTTGAACCCGATTGAGCATGCATGGGATATGCTACAGAGAAGAGCTCTGCCGAATATGGAGGGTATCCTGTCGCAAGAAGACCTTTTTTTGTTGTTGCAACGAACATGGGCGGCCATTCCACAGCGTGATTTGGATGAACTCATTTTGAGTATGCCAAACCGATGTTCTTGTGTTGTTAGTGTTCGCGGTAGAAACACGGATTATTAATTGTTTAAGTTACCCAATAAAATTTTAAAGAAAACTGTTATTTCAGTCTTTTTTTCGAACTTTTGTGTTAGTGGTTCAAATGTCAAAAATCCCTTTATTAGGAAAATGGCAAATTTCTTTATTAATGCAAAGGTGACTTGGTTTATCGTTACTGTGACAAACGAAAACACTTTATTTGATGAATCCTTAAAGAAAATTTTAATTAATATCAATCAGGAGAAAAGTTATTGCAAAAATATATGTTGATCCCTAGACACTTTTGATGTGTGTAGTTCAAATCTTCGCTTAGGAATCATGAAGCGAAACTGTGGTCAAGCGCCTGAAGAAAAAAAAACATCGCGTTAACGGTCACCGCAGCTTCAACGCACTGAGGACCAATATTGCTTAGACTTGTTCTACTTATTACATAAAAATGTATGATTGTTAAGATAAAACAGACAAAGTCGATGTTTCGTTTGTGGGTGGTCCTATGTTGATGTCAATTGGTGAATGCCTGCGCATACCATATACGTTTTACGACCCATTCCGCATCAACAATGCTGGCGCTAGACAATACCCGCAAAAATATTCCCGCGCAGCTGCCAAGTAGTGCGGTCCTCCTGTGATGTGATGTATGAAATACAAATAATATAGGCTTTGTTACAATGGTATTGCGCATTAATTGCTATTGTAATTAGGCGGCAAACATGTAAGTTTATACGACGTAAACAACAAGTTACGTGACGACACAATTATCTGTCTCTTTCGCTGCTGAGAGATCGCGCGAGGTCTCTGTCCCTCAGTCGTGACGTAACGCGCCCGCGCACTCTCGGAGTGCATTCACTCACAGAGTAAACAGCGCAAGATCATAACGTAGACGATATTCCCATTTTTTACCGTATTGTGTTATATAAAATTGTTCGTTAAATTTCGAACATTGATCTCTTTATAAAGACTGTTACAGTTTGTTAGTGTTGTGTGACTATTTTATTCAAATAAGGGATTAAGAAATCGGCCGAAGGTTAAATTTCATCACACGATGGACGCCACAAGTAAGTAAACTGGTTTTAGAAATATACGGTACCGTAAAAACCCGAGAACAACCTACACTTTGATAATGCTAGACAACATCAAGGAACATAATATTCAACTTGATAAAAGCCTCTTTTCAAAAAATCTTTTTATGCTTAGTTTTATTTTGACTGTAAATTAGGTAACGTAAACCCACCAAATACCGACCTCCTAAGGACCATCATTTTTGTTTTATTCAGACATAGCGACTGATAAGGGAAACTCTGGTGCTGTAGGTCTCATATTAAAGTAAAATTCATATATTTATTAAATCTAGCAAGGAATATAAAATTCACATTTAATTCGTTTTGATATGAAGTAAAAAGTGACAAGTACTTTCAAATCTGCTGCCCGCCTTAATTCCGTCCGGGAAATAACTGTCAGCCGTAATCCGACCACTGACATACCTAATACCGTCCACCAAATTTGCCCTTTGCAAACTTGCTGAAACCAGGGTCTCACTTCTCGATCTTGATACCCTTAACAGCTCACAGTGGTATTGCCCCCTTTTGCCTGTTTGCCCAGCTAGCGAGTTAGTGGGCCACCGTCTGCCAAACCAATTTTCTACCAGAAAAAGAAGTTGGGCTTGTCCATTAAACACCCGTATCAATAGACCAATAATTTAAGGTTCTATATTTTGCAATACACATTATTGTGCCCTCTTGTCTTACATCCCCCGGGGACAATCCTTGACTGCACTCTCATAGAGCACCAGTGGGCAGTCCCCGGTTGATGCCCCATTCCATTTTAGATTAAAGTAAAAAAACGGTGTGTGTACTTATTGTATGCGCGGTAGAAGTTCACTTCGACTTTCTACCAGAGCGCTTATTGTTAGTGGCACCTCCATTTTTCACACTCTTTTTTGCAGAGCTTTAGACACCTTGTAGGTTTATGTAAACAACTAACTTCATGGTGTCATATAGAAAAGAGGTTTTTTTTTATATAGTACAGAAACGTTACATTAACTAAGATCCCCACAAAACCATTTCCACGGTTTGTCTGTAAGAACGGAATATAAATAAATAAATAAGAATCAACGTTTAAACCTTTTTCGTGACGGTGTGCGCGCGCTGCTCCCTTAGAGCTTATACCGCTGGTCCCAATTTTACTCGCAATCTCAACCTCGCCAAAAGATGTTAAACTACTGAAGTTTTAATAAATAATTTACCTTTTTTTTAATACTTTAACCGGTTGCGTACTGCCCGTCGTCCCAGGACGACACTTAATTGTCTTATCTATTGTGTCTATAATTACGGTGATTGAGAGTTTAATCTAGTTGTAACAAATACGTTTATTATAAAAAACTCTTATTTACATGGGTTATTCGGGTGCACATGCTAAAAAATTGGTCGAGTTCGGAATACAAGATGACGGTTATACAAAATACTATTATACGTCACGGGTGTCAATTCCATGGTTTTCGGGCCTGCTGATGCCGAAAATGTGGGCAAAAACAAAAACCAAAATGGCGGCTATAAAAATTGAAAATTATTCATCAAGGGTGTCAATTCCATGGTTTTTGAGGCTGCTGATGCCAAAAATGTGGGCAAAACCAAAATCCAAAATGGCGGCTACAAAAATTGAAAATTATTCATCATGGGTTTCAAATCCATGGTTTTCGGGGCTGCTGATGCCAAAAATGTGGGCAAAACCAAAATCCAAAATGGCGGCTACAAAAATTGAAAATTATTCATCATGGGTGTCAAATCCATGGTTTTCGGCGCTGCTGATGCCAAAAATGTGGAAAAACCCAGAGTCCAAGATGGCAGCCATGAAAATTTAAAAGTTAGTCGTCATGGTGTTAATTCCATGGCATTCGGGTGTTGATGAAGAAAACGAGGGCAACTTCAAAATCCAAGATGGTCGCCATAAAAATTTGGAAATGATTCGTCATGGGTGACAATTCCATAATTTTCGGCGGTGCTGATGCCGTGGATGAGTCAAAATTCAAAAAGTAATTTTCATGAGTATAGTTTTTTTATGGTTTCTTGTTTATGGTTTTTGGGTATGACAATTCTGGAAATGAGGTCGGAATCCAAATACAACATGACTGTCACAGAAAAAATCCGTCTACTCCACAATGTATTAATGTAAGCCCTTCGAGTAGTTTTGTTTTATCAATGGTTTCGGCTCGTTTGATTTGTTAGTTGTAGTTGATTGATATCCAAGGTCAGATAAAGGAGCCGAAAGGTGCCTAACATAAAGTCTACAATGTAGTCATATAAACTTTAAGTTTCAGCTAAAAAGTTTAAGCTCTTCGAAATGAGTACAAATCACGATAAGCTTTGAGGGCGGTCGGTGTTATGAAATGATGTAAAACGGTTACCTAACAACCGACCGCTTTTCAACTACTTCAATTATTGAAAAGTTTAATATTTTTAGAGAAATAAACAATGTCGATAGATGGTAAACATGTTTTAGAAATAAATTACATTAGAATAAAACCAATAACAAGTACAGTTAATTGAAAATCATGTAAGTATTATACTGCTTTTTTCCATAAACGACGGTGCTAATAATGAATTTTCATGAAATTAAAATACAGATATCGAAATAAATAAACAATTTATAGTAGGTCGTATTTCGGTCACAAGATTCTTTATCAAATAGGTAAATAATAAAAATTATTTCTAGGTTTGATTTCTTATAACTCAAATATAATTTTATCAGTTATAGTGAACACGGTAATTGCCCTTATACCGACTTCCGGTCGGTATTCGATCAGTACTGTAGTGTTACTAGCTATAATACCGTCCACTTTATTTTGATAAGTTTTGCATACTAATTATAAACTAAATCACCTATTACCTACTTGTAACTCAAGTCTATCAATTATACTATACCACAAAAACTTTATACTTACTAAATTCAGTTTAAATCTTTACAGAACTCTCTAATTGTCCCATGTCTGGTTTTGACGTTTTGACTATTAAAAACACGCATAATGCACCGTTTCGTTATGAATTGTAATATTATCGCTAAACAAAACAAATATCTATAAAATCTCTTTTAGTGGTAAACAAAGTTAAAAGTGTAGTTTCAAATTCCAATAAGATCTAGCTTAATAATACACTGTATTAATAAAAAAATGCAGTAACAATTAGTGGTCGGATTATGGTGGGCGGACCAATTTGGGTACGTTTACGTTACTCGTTATAATAAAATTTGGAGGTACCGTACAATTCTCTCATTCCATCTCTGACAAGTAAACTTGAACAAACACAATACTCTTATCATCTCCAGATAACAATCTCATTGTAAACATTCAGTATACAGCACCATTAACATCTTCATTCTATTAGAAAAACTTATCTAAACTACAACCGATCCCAAGCAATTTCTAAAAAAAAATACTTTTAATCATCGACCAAAAAGGAACAATAACTAGTAAATCACGCACGCCGCTAATGTATTAATAATGAGCTCTATTAAACAGCTCATTATTGCTCATAATTCGAGGCAGCCGGTGTTATCACTTTCCGTTCTTGTGAAGCCTTGTAGTTGTGAAGTCACGCCCTGAATATCGCGAGTTGTAATTTCATCATAACCGTCCACGACCACGACTGACAGAGGCTAGTTAGACTGAACAATGTCTGTCTGCCTGTCATCGTATGAACAAAATAACAAAACTTTATCATCACATTAACCTCGCGGTTCATTTAAAACGCATAATTTACTTACATAGGCGTTTAATTTCTGCTTCCCTCATCGGCCCCCCAAAACAAGGTTATAATCATCCAAGAATGATTAATTATTCAGATTAATCATTAAAATAGCTATTTATTGCAAATCACTAAAGAACAAAATTTCATGTCTTTCTTTGAATTCCAGTCGATAGCAAAACGACGTTGCAAACTCCTCCTTCAATCATTTAAAAGTTAAAGATTCTTTCAGAAAAAAACGATATTCGCTCGTTCGTGTAAAATATGTCAAAGTAGTTAAGGGCGTCACGAAAGCACGCCGACAAAACTACAATCTTTAAAATCACGACCTTTAAATCGATTAACATTTTGAACCGTCTCGATTCATGAAGTCTATAATAAAGGCAATGACTCATTCAGTGAGTGGATAAGACGACAAAGTGCTATGTAACCTCTACATATATAAACATATTTTTATTTCAATAATAAAAATGCTAATTCAAGTTATCATTAAGCACTATTTGGATGTCATGTTAACATAATTACTAAAAGCTGAGTACTACATAAAGAACAATCAAGGTCTGCATTAGAAAATGCTTGACCTAAATTGCAAATTACAATATTAGGTATTGGTCATCTCATAATATCATGTTGGACCGATGATTCGTCCACTTGTTACGAATAGCGCACGATTCATTTCGTATAGAGTATTCATAGAATATGACGACAGTATTTCACAATCTTAAACACTATATTTCAGTGGAAAACAAAATGGGTCTCCCGCCACCGTACGAACAAATGAGACCTAACCCTGCGCCGCCGCCATCGTACTTCGGCGACAACCCTCCACCGCCGCCAGGCCTGGTGGTCGCGCCGGCCCCAGGGCCTCGAACTACCGTCATCACGACACCGCCACCCGCACCAGGACCCCGCCAAGGGAAGATGGGTCCTGGGCCCACAGGCACCAACTGCCCAACTTGCAACAAATCCATCGTTACCACAGTTGAATATGTCCCAAACAATCGCACGCACATTATTTCAGCAGCGCTCTGCGTTTTAGCTGGGTGAGCTAGAATAATTAATACTCAATATAATTTAATGATAAGAATTATTATTAAGTTTCTGTTCCCTATTTACAACAACTACCAGTGTATTCAAATGGATTCCCGACAATATTAGTCTTGTTGTAATGTGTTTGGGGTCAACTGATAAAGAACTGGCTGTCTCTAGTTCTATGTTCTTATTCGAACGCTGTGGATTACAAATTCATAACAACTTCTTTTTTAGTCACATCACTACGAAACAAATGCTTTAAAAACGTTTCCTCGCTGGTTTTTATACTTGTGTCTTGTGTGAATATGGTATATGGATAGAATATGGCCGCAAAACCAACGACATACTAACCTTGACCTTTATTCGTTATTTCACGTGTTTCATAGGTTACTGTGAAACATCTTTATAACGTATGTAGTTACTAATATAAACACCAAAACATCACACTGCGATCATCTGTATTCAAGGCTGGAAATCCTTTTAAGCTGACTTGCGTCGGTCACTGATAAACGAGATCGAAGTTACCATTGTTACCATTGCACTGCTAACTTTATATCGTATCCAAATTGCGCAATAAGTACATATATACATACATTGCGCATATATACATACAAGGTTAGTCAGAAGGTACCTACTAATCCGAAAGGGTGTTAAAGTACCCATAATAATGAGTAACTTTTGTTCTAACACTTTCCTTAAAAGTCAATATTTTAAGAGAAATAGCTATTCAAAAATTACAAAAATAATATGCTAAAATATATCTATCCTCAGCTATGATCAGCTGTGTTTACATTTTAGGTCATATTTGGGGTCACGAATTAGAAGCTCCATTTTCTGAATTCGTAACTAAAGTCGCGACGATGAAATTTTTGAAAGAACTAAATAAAAAAATACTTTGCATGGAAATAAAAGTTATCGAATTTTGAAATTTTAACACTTGCTTTAAAACCGTCGTCAGTGATACGTGGCCTGTGGATTAGTACCCCCTTTCCGATATTCTGCTATTGTATAAGTACTTGCATGACAGCCAATAACAGTTGTGTGCCGTTTCATCTGGAGGAACATTGGCTCTTAAAACACAGGCTCTTGGTCTAGTTTAGGAAGCAGCAGTTCGCCCTATAATGTGACAATATTGTACAACATGTCTTTAATCAATGTGTACTTTTGTATTTTTTTTTTATTATCTTAACATTATTTTAAAAAAACTGCGGTGCTTCTTGCAGTAGTTGGGTTGCAGCCTCATTTAGTTTAAGGTTTGCTTATTCCGAAGAGCAATCGAGAGTAGGGTTAAGTTTGCGATATTTTCCTATCACTGTCTGTCCCGTAAAATATAAATCATTGAATCTACACGCCATCTAGGCTCCAATGAAAACAATGGGCAATTTGACATATCCCGGAAAGCATAAAAATGTTGAAACTAACGCTGAAATTCAAAATTAATAAGATTATTTGAAGGAAGCACGAGCTCCATATGAGAGGTCATTCATCTTCTAATTACTGACGACTTATTTATAGTACTAAATACTTCCCTTACAGACCATTACAATAGGCAATCCTCATGACGATTCGATATCGTCATTTAAACTTGGTAGACGAATTGGTGATCGCAACGTATCGTTAATAGCACACAATATGAATGCTTCGATGGCTAGCAACCATGCTCATAACGGTTATAAAGGTTTATAAGGATTGTGAACAAGTAATGATCGCCATTATGTAATATTGTATTGTTTACAGATGCTGTTGCGGATGTTTCGTGCCGTACTGCATGAGATCCTGCAAGACAGCCAACCACTACTGTCCTCAGTGCAAGGCGTTCATTGGTTCCTATACGCCATCTTGATCTTAATCTTCTTCTCCACTTTCGTATTCCATCAAATCTCCTTTATTTTGAATAGATTTACATAGGGACTACAAAGTAAGGTAAATGAGAGGTTGGTGTTTTACGTGTCACAATATGAAATCTCAATAATGTATCTCAATTCTCATGTAGGTAGATAACCTATTTTGCCAGCTAGTTGGATGTCGGGTTTTATGCATTTGAAGTCGTACTTATGTACAATATCAATTATTTTAATAAATAGCAGTAAAATCTAAAGGGCTACAGAAAAAAACGAATAATGGTCTAAAACTACTACATTATATTGATTATAATATTGATAATTTTACATAAAGTTTTTGTTACCTAAAAAATATGAAAGTCGACATCTGCAATGCCATCTAAACTGAGATAAATAAAAATTCCTAAAAATCGAAATAAAAACGTGCACGATGCATAATTTTAAGTTTTTTATAATTTAGTAAATCATATATAATTTTTGTGTATTTGATCACATTCGACCAAATGTCTATCGAATTTATAATTTATTGTTGTAAGAATGTTGTATAAGCTATTATTTTTAATGAAAAATACTTATAAGTTATAATAAAAACATATCGCTGATAATGTCTAATAATTAAAATGTATATTAAATTCTGTGATATACTTTTCAAGGGTCTTTTATACGATTTCTACATATAAAATAATAAAATAAATAGTTTACAAAAGTACTGTTTTTTTATTATATTCTTAATAATAACCACCTCACTAATAGTTCTACATATAAACTCAGACTAATTAATCGGTCTGAGCCTCTAAGTTAGTAAATATTCGAATGAAAAAATATTAATGCTTGATTGATAAAATGGCGTGCATGATTTTCCTTAGTCAAGTACGTAATCAACCCATTTCATTTTAGTATTTGTTACGTGTTCAAATCGTTTTGTTATAGGGTAAATAATAACGGTGACCGCAGTCCGTTGATAGGGACAGAGGTTTTGAGGGATTTATAGGTACCTACTAGAGTACTCTATATTATTAGTACGTATTATTATCGTCAAACATACAGATGTAATATTTTTAAATGCAAACAATAATGAACTAAGTAAGTAATTATAATTATGTATAACCATGTCATTCCTAACTCAGAAATACACTACTTATACAATACAATACAAATAATTAAATAAATTTGGAACAACAATCTCACCTTACATTATGGTAGATCGGGTGTACATTCCCAAATACCGGCGACAATTGGGGCAGTAATGTTCTACATTTTTCCACCGCTTGGTAACGTATGGTATTATGCAGCAACACAACCACCTGGAAAGATATAGATACATTATTTACTCAAAAGTTTGCGTTACTCGGAAAATCTTAAGAGCACCTTAACGGTAACACGTCAAGTTTTTCTTTTTATTCCAGGGATAATTTATATTTGATTCCAGGATCCGCTCGATTTGTGTTACTAACATAATACAAGTACAACTTCAGCTCACATAACTCATTATTAAAAATACGAGACCGAGAATACTACCCTGAGGGACACCTTATCTTGCCGGAACTTCAGTACTGACTTGATTACCAATATTTGCATCTTGATTACGATTGATACATTGATAAAAAAAAATTAGAAAGGTATTCATTATTTTACCAATTGTCTCTCATCTTTATTGAAGAATTGATGAAAGAGATAAAGTCAAATGCTTTAAGAAGGCCAAAATGTACACCGAACAAATATTAGGTACCTTGGATAGAAATCTTAAATATTTTCAGTTGACTTGAGTAAGGAATCTCAAGGTTATATTTACTAGTATTTTACCAAGGATGCACCTTTAGAAAGATTTCGTACCTTGATATGTTTCAGGACACGAAATAATTAGTGCCAAAATGTTAATTACAATTATGACCGAGTGAACGACTACGGAGAGGACTAGTAATAATTATATTAACAAATGTGTGTAGAGATTACCACCTCATCTCCATCTGTTACATATATGGATAGATATTAAGAGGGATTTCATATCAGCGAAACTGTTCAAGCTATGGCAAGATTCGCTAGATAATTAATTGCCCGCCAATATAAGTATCTTGAAATAATGTCGGGCACAATATTGTTATGAAGTTACCGATCCGATGGCCTGGCGCGGGCTTGCTGACCTCGGGAAATACTTCTCTTTTTCACCAATTAAAAGCTATAGGATGATAATTCACTTATAATACCTTCCTGTCATATTCTGCTAAATGAACTAAATCAAAATAGTTACTCACCAAAAAAGAATTCCAAGAATTATAGCAACGATATGCGTAACTCTTGTATTTCTGTATTGAGCTTTTGTCATAACGTCTTCGTGGCAGAAAGGGCACCGCATGCCGACAGGCTCCGAGCCGACTTGCAGCAAGTCCATCTCGATACACACCGCATTCTCCGTGCTTTGTGTTATTTTCTGATACGTGTTGGATTCCACTGCAAAATTACAATAATAATTATTATGACAACACAACTCCGATCATACATTGTATAACATTAGCAGAAAGACTTCCTGAATTCGGTTCCTGTGTATTTAGTGTTATTGTACTCTTCTAAGCGTATTTACTTAAGGTCATCATCTAAACGTAAAAACTACTGGTCTAAATGACCAGTAGTTTTACATTTAGGTATCTCTTATTTGCTATTGTTATGAGCAAATATAAGGAACATAAAATTTACACAATACACTTTCCTTCTCCCCTTCTACGGGTTGTCCGACAATTATTTTATAATAGGGTGCAGGGTGCCATGGACTTGACACTCAAGCAGTATTTGCTTTTTTATTTATTTTTTCTGAATAAGTCCCAGCACAATAATGTAACAAAATATAATAATATTTAATGATTTCAGGACTTCACGGGAACGAACTACTTAGCATTGATTGTTTTATTTTTATTGTGTAATGCTCTGCAATCATTGTGCAAGTACTTTCTGGCATCTACGTTATTATATTACCTTCGAATTTAACAACGATGAATAACGTTATCGTCGCATGTGGAAATGTTCTTTTCATAAATAAGTATTTTTCATGTATCGAAAACCTTTGCGATACAAATTACCTACCCGTTTGTCGATTGTTACAGTTAAATAATTACCATAACTATTTAGAATTCTCATAATAGACGGAAAATATTAATAATATTGTAAAGGCTTACTTGTTTACAAAATCCGCCGTGTGTGATAACGTTCAAGTGTCACTACCACTGATAAATTTTTCACTCACAATAAAGGAATGTTTAATACGAACCACTAATCAGGGAGTGATCAATTCAAGATTAATTGATAAACACTAATCACAACGTATTTATATCGCAGGTAAATATTTATTCGGCCTAAGTACTAGTACGCTCAACTTGTAATTTATAAATAAGTTGTCAGCAACTGTGTTGATATCAATGAAATGCCGATATTGGTTATCGAATAGATAACACCTAGGTAGTTACTATAAATGAAATAGGTCATTTTCTTAGCAAAAGTACACATTTTTCTGTAAACGTGTTTTCTTGTTTGATCATCTTTTCTGGATATCAATATTTTCAAACTTATCTAGGTGCATAAGTAAGTTCCTTCTGGCGCATTGCATAAGTACATCATACCTAATACCATAAAATTAATTATTCCGTACCGTTACGCAATTAATTTCTATCATATAATAATAGCTCTCTGGAAGCGGAAAACAGAGCATTTAGTATGGCAAAACTTGTCTCACTATTAATCTGGCATGAAACCTTTTTTCTTATAAACAATAGGTAGATTAGTTTCTGTTGTGCTATTAATAGGTATATGCTTGCTCTAAGATTTTTGCCAACCAAAGTTATTTTACAAATTACTAGTTGTGCCCGCAGCTCCACCCAAGGACTACACAAATATTATACTTGGGTAGCTCCATCCCCGTCCAATGTTCTATGTAGCTACTTATTCCTGGACAATACCAACCCAGGATGAAATCTACTTTCGTACCATTTATAAAAACTCACCCAAATCCTTTAACTCGAACATCTTAAGTCCTAAACTTTTATATTAATAATATATCAGTAGGATCGGAGAACCCAGGTATATGACCAAAGCATTTAGCATCATGTTGCATACCCACCTACTCTGTGAGTCGACTCTGTTGAGATGACCACACGGAAGCTACTCCTCGCCGTGTTCAATCCAAATGTTTTGAGTTATATAAATTAGTCCAAAGTAATTCTTGATTAACTCAAATCAACGTTATTTAGTAAAATTATCAATTTATACTGAAATGCAAGTGAGTTTTATTTCTTTCGCAAAAGACTTGTACCTAACGGCAACCTTAAAAAAATTACTGTGCTGTCAAAACGACAAGACAAATCTAACTTTGACATTTACAGCTGTCAATTTTGAAATGCGGCTTTGGTTTCATCTTGTCACATTTACACATTTATTAATTAGAAAATAAACTTAATCACATAAAAACAAATTTATATCAATTGGAGTTATCTTCAAAAATGTTATAGCAATATATAAATGCAGTTATCGTTGTGCGTAAAAGTTTGTAACTCTCAGAATGGACGTAGATTTGTTACGACCAGGCACTGTGCCCTTATCTCCTGATACAATATTATGGTTTGAATTCCTTCTAGACCCAAACTTACTCAAGAGGCATCTCAGCAAGCCTAATCCAGGTAAAAGTTGTTTAGTAGAAATTAACCTACGAAGTGGAAATTTGTAAGATATTCTGAATCTTGAAGAATAAGCAAAGAAGGAAGTGATGACAACGGTGGTACTACAATCATAATATTTTCAAGGAATTGAGCGTGCCTATTGTAAAGAAGCAATATGATTCCTCAATAACAGCAAAACAGATCATCATTGAAATCAAAATCAAAGTTTATATCATGTTAAAAATGAATGATTAGTGTTAAGTCTACATATACTTACCTACTGATCGTTTTATCTAGCATTCTTAAAACCGATTTCCAAGTTAGTGTAACCAGTCTTACCTGACAGTTAGCAGCAGATACAATTTAGCATGGCATGGTATAAATCAATGCCTCCCGTGTAAGTTATTGTAAGCCACAAATTCCATTTTTGTGTTTTTCACGTAAAAGTGTCTAATTTTATGTATCTGTTCTAAACATAAAAATAGCAAAAATATAAATTGTTTTTTGGTATTTTTATATTTGGAACAGATAATATACATAAAATTAAACACTCTTACGTGAAAAACACAAAAATGCAATTTGTGGCTTACAACAACTTACATGGGAGGCATCGAAACGTAATATTACTTTTCCAGAACCTTCAGCCTGTGAGTTAATAGAGGAGTTCCTGTCGGTTGATACCAAGAATGTCAACTCAAAACCCACAAGTGAGCGTGTGGTGGATGTGGATGCTCCACCGAGCCCCCCATCTGCCACCACTCCAGCACCAGCACTGTTCACTCGCAAACAATTGGCTCTGAAAATTCTTGCTCTGAAAGTAGCATCAACTTTGCATTGGAATTTAGGTAAGCTATATTTATTTTATAAAATTAACTGACTTCATTTGAGAGAAGTATATTGATAGCCGCATCAAATAAACATGCAAGAGCTTTTAAGTGTTTTTTGTTTTATTTGATAGCTCCTGGTATATGCTAGCATGGTATATATTATTCTATGTCTTATCCATTATTTAGTTTTAAGAGTTTTAACTTATTAAAATGAAATAATACTTGTTGTTCTGTACTTTGAACATTTAAATTTTAGTTTTTAAATACATTCAGTGTTGCTATTGATATGTCATTTGTTTTTTTATTATAACTAATCATATATTGCTTCTAAATTATAGTTATGACTTACATATTTTACTTTATCCTTTAGTATGGTTTACAGATAGAATTCTCTATCTCAATTCCTAATTGATAATTGCAGAAAGGGTGTTAGTCTACTTGTGGAAATTATGTAAAAACTCTATACTCTATTATTTTATTGATTTCTTTGAATTTGAATTAACAAATGCACTTGTACGTGTTTGTGTTGTTACTTAAAAAAATGGTTTTGAAAGTTTGCAAAAGTAGCTTTTCATTCTCTAGAAAAAGTAAGTTATTCTAAATGGACTCATGTTCTTTCTGCGAAATGCAATTGAATTTAACTCTACATAATCTCACCCAAAACACAAATACATATTCTTCTTTATAATTTCAGACATATTTGAGAACAAGCTACCTCCCCAGATCCAGCAGCAATTGATGCAGGATCTTGTGTACATGTCAACTGATGCTGCTTTTGCTGTACCTCCACAGGTATTTGATCAAATAATTATGTCCAAACTTATCTTCAAGTGTAGAACAATATGCAAGCGTGAAAAGTCTAGACACATGAATGCACTCAATTAATGTAGGTAAGTAAGAAAGAATGTAACTCTATTCCAAAAAAAAAATGTTTTTTTAACACAGGAAATACCAGCGGAGTTGCTGCTGCAACCACAGGTGCAGTTTGCTTTGGTTATGTACCACAGATGGGTGGTCAGGTTTCCTGTCAAGGCAGCGCTCTATGCTAAATCAAACAAAATGTCATATATTCACATGTGAGTGTTGTTTTTTTAGTGAAATTTTATAAACTAGTTGAGCTTATAACTCCATCTGCGTGGAAGTTGGAAACCAATATTGTGTTGCAATAATAACTAAACAAAGGACCATGAGTAATCGTGGGCCCACCTCTCAATAGAAATAAGATACTCATGAATGAATAGGTATTTTTGTGCAGAATAAAACTTAGTACTACTACTAACAGCGATTACGCACTGCATCCGATCCGAATCCGTGAAAATACGGATATAAAGCAACTCGGACCGAATTCGGATATTGCTTTACGCACTGCATCCGATCCGAATCCGTGAAAATACCGATCTAGAGTAAAAATCTTGGACCGAATTCGGATGTTGCTTAGGTACGCACTATTCCGATCTCTGATTCAAATTCAAACAATTCGTCCGTCAATTGTTCTTCCGAATTAGAAACTCACGGATGACGGATAGAAATCGGATGTAGTGCGTAAACTACCATACAAATAGTTCTATGGCTACTTCGGTCCGTCAATTGTTCTTCCGAATTAGAAACTCACGGATGACGGATAGAAATCGGATGACGGATGCCGAATGTAGTGCGTAAACTACCATACAAATAGTTCTATGGCTACTTCGGAACGTATTTTCACGGATTCGGATCGGATGCAGTGCGTCCCCTGTTAGGTTAAAAGTCAGTACTTTCGGAGTTATACTACCTATTATATTGCCATAAAAGTGATCCCAATCTAAGCAATTAGTGATCGTAGTTTACTTCAATAAAGGATAAACATTACCCAGATGCAAACCGCATGTCACGATTGGCGCAATGGTTAAGCGATTGACTGCTGCACTGCGTGTTGCGGGTTCGATTCCCGCACGGAACAAATATTTGTTTGTTCCGAGTCTGGCTGTTTGTGCATGTGACTTTAAATGTTTGTAAACGAACCCACAATAAAGGAAAAATTAAGAGTGTGGGCAAAGATGTAAAAAAAACCGTAACGTGATTAATAAATAAACGAATAATAAATCTTTTTTGTTTTAAAGTGAAATAAATGTTACTATTCTACCTTATAAATATCCAAAAAGAACATGTTAAACTGAGACGACTTTAAGACGTCGTATCTCTGAAAGTACTAACATTTGACCATAGTTTTACTATGTTCCGCTTAAGAAGCCCTATCCAACAGTATATCAAATGTTACTGTTGAAGGATGGACCCAGACCCCATACATTGGTTTCCTACTCTCCTTTCTTCTTGATAACTTTAAATTCTAATCTGTATATATAAAAAGAGAAGCTGACTGACTGACTAATCTATCAACGCCAGCCTAAATCGCTGGGATTAGAAACTTGCAATTTTGACAGTAGGTTCCTTTTAGTAACGTAGGCATCCACTAAGAAGGGATTTCTCGAAATTCAACCCCTAAGGGGGTGAGATAAGTGTTGAAAGTTTGTATGAAAATCCTTATTCCAGGGGTTTTTTGGATTTTACAACTAAAAATACCTGAAAAGGGGTAAACGCGGGGTTAAAATTTCACGCAAGCGATGCTGCGGGAAAAAGCCTGTACTTATAATCGGCGAACCGATTACGATCAAACAAAAACTAAATGTTACTCCGAGATATGCACAATACTTGTCTAAAGTCAAACGTAATGAGTCAGTGCTTTTTACATGATGTGTACACAAACAAACCAACAAACAGATAAACAGACAAAAAATCCAAAATTGATCAAAATGTATTCTATTGGTTATCTTTTAACTAACCCATCCACTATGATTTTTTTCGTATTTCCATTTTACAGACACACTAAGTGTACAGATTTATTATATGTACAATAGATTGATAACAATCATTATCAGGTCTAACACATTAATCACACTTTTTGTTATCACAGACCAGGCATGCAACTAGACAGTGCCTACACTCCATTGAATCAAAACTTCGAGAAAATCTTACGAATGTGTGAAGCCTCTCGCTTGCAAAGTATCGTGTTTTTAGACGAGATATTATCGTACTATGAACCAACATTAAGTACCGGTCGTAAAGAATCTAAAAAGATAAGAGTCCCTGTTACGGAAACTTTTGTCCATTTAACAGAAGACTCAAGTGATATGAACCATAACTGGAATGCTGGTGACACACTGATTAGCCAACATGAACTTGCAATGCAAATTCATTTCGATCTCTGTTGTAATTATTTCTTCTATGGTCAGCATACTTTGGCAAAAAAACATATACTTGGATGTAGAGAAAACTCAAATCTGTTAGAGAGAGAAATATCTATTTATGGCTACGGTCGCCATAGAGTGATGCCCTGGGGAGAATTTTACTATGCTAGCATGGCAAGAGATGATATTCTAGGATACATACGAGCATTAAATTTGGGCTATGAAGTGTTAAATGAAGAGCCTTCATTACTACAAAAACTTCAAGATTCCATAGCTAATCACTACACTGGAATCATCGCAGTTCTACAAGCTGATAACTTGACTAGGGAGATCCCAATGATTCACAGACAAGTTGCTGAATTAGATATTCAAGGGTCTGCTTCAAGTGGAGCATTTACAGTAGCTCGAGATCTCCTCAATAGAGTGTCGGCTCTAAATGCCGTTAGATACGCTCTAGAAGGTGGATTACCATCAACTCATCAAGACTTTCTCAACAAATTCAAAACTGTTGGTATAAAGTTTTTTGATCTCTTGTTCTGGGCACTCGCTCCTGTTTTAACATCAAAATTATCAGAAGCCGACTGGGACAATTTAAGAACCTTTTACCTTCATTTAGCTACATCACAGTGTAGACTTCCGATCGATAGAATTGACGAATATTTGAAAAAGCATATTGGTGAATCAGCAGAGGTCATAAGAAAGAAGTTAATTTCCGATGAGCAGTTAAACACTATTCTCAATGATCCCGTCAATATCGACGATGAAAACATGGATATTCCTCGAGAGTTACTCACAGATGATTGGGACACACCAGACTTTGAGTTTAAATCTGTTCCAGAGCTGGAAATGGGTAGACTCAAAAAGCGTCTCATTGAAGCTTCGACAGCGGACGAAGTTCGGATGTGTTTAGTGAAGTTAGCTATGATGGCTCCAGCATCGCCTCTGTGGAAGATAAGTCCTTCCTGGAAGCCAGCTGGAGAATTATGTAGTGCCTTGGTATCTTTGCCGAGAGGATTTTTACAAGATTTTGGTTACGTCGTTTCGGGGGCGGCGCGAGCGAGGGCGGAGGCAGGATGCGCCCGTGCAGCGCTATCACTGCTCTCGGTTTTAGAAGGCGAGGCTCGCAGTCAGCTCGGCGGCGGCAATGACCCCATATTATATCGGTTGTGTCGTCAACTGTCATGGGAGGTACTACTTCTTCAAATCAATGTAGTATTGGCCGAGTGGCCACATCACCGAATCAATTTGACGGTTTTGGCCAACAAATGCAAAGCTTGTATTGCTGCTGTGACTGCCGGTGACGGCGTCGTTCCTAGACCACAGGTGAGACAAATGAGCTGTATCAAACTGTGTACGCACTTTCTAATAACGCGCATTGTAAACTCTTATATCATATACGAACTTTTGGGTGGTTAAATATGTCTGTCTGGATATTTATTGCGATTTGACATGCAAACAATATTATTACGTATCATGCAACATAACAACTTTGTCCAAAAGTGCGTACACATCTTCATAAATGACCAAGGTTGAGTTTGGGACTATTTCAGTGATTACGTTTTAATTCTCAGGTAATCGAAGCTTGTTGGATTTGCCTAATAAATGCATGTGAATGGGAAGGAGTGGGCGTAACGACGGGGCCGGGCGAAGTAGCCGCATCTCTTTGTGCTGCCTGCTTCGAGTTACAACGAGGGAAAGCCACTAGGAAGTTCCCAAGACCTTTGTGGGATTTTGGTAATCAACTACTCCTTATATTTGTTACCTAGCCGAAGTACGACGACATAATATGTATATTATACTATTTTCGAAAGTACGAATCTAACCTGACTTTGGTCGTGAAACGTGTAGTCGCACTTCAGCTATTTTCTGTTACATACTCATTTAATGCTTTAAAGTAGTGTGGAGTTTATAGGAAGTGTTCTTTCCTTTAGCATTGGCGGTGTATTGCAACGGCCCGGCAGGTCCCGTAAAGAGGTCGGCAGCCGGTGCTCCAACACATTCACGTGACGCGCCCGGAGCATCAGCAGAAGCACGCAACGCTTTCAACGGCTTCTTGTCCACATTACGGGAACCCCTCGCCGTTAGTGTAATGCTCTCACTCCTGGCAAGAATCCACAATCTTCTCATAGACGACAACTCGCTGGAACTAGTAGTCGAATACACAAATCTTTGGCCAAATAACATATCGAATATGAACAACTATAATGCCAAATTCGTGCTTGAATCTCTTACGGATCTACTCGAAAGGAGTCTTAAACTGTATCCATACAACACGTCATGGTAAGTTCTAAAATACTTATTTTAATTAGCAAGTAAGTAATATAAATAATATTCCTAAAATTATTTATTAAATGATTAGAGAAAAGAAAAGTCATTCCGGATTCCTGACGGCTCTGTGCATAACATTTTTGTTCCAAATTCAAGCGTTTGTTATTTACTGATTGCTTCGTAGTATTTTATGTTTTTGAATGACGATATTTTCTTGACATCCTTTACACGTCTGTGATATGTCAGGCTTCGTCTGTACGGTGATGTGGAGATGGCTGAAAGTCGTTGGGGCGCAGCTTTACGACGGTATCTTTGTGGTGCGGCGGCCGGCTCGTGGCACTTCGCGAAGCGCGCACCAGATGAGCCCAGCGTGGCCAGACGCGCGGCTCGCTGCTGTCAGGCACTCGCCGCGCCCACGCAGGCCGCTGCGCTCTGTCAGCTGCCTGATGAACCTGACTATACTACCGCCTTCAAGTGTCTTGCAGAAAAGGTAAGCAATTTAATTGAAAGCAAGGCACATACAAATCAAAGTCGCCCAAACTTATTATATATTTAGCCTAACCTATAACGTCCAGCTTGAAGGTCTAAGAGACCATAACACATAGCATTATGACTGTTAACACTAAGCACGACTCCGACGACTCTTTGTGGCTTCTGATTAGTTATTGACTTTGATTTATACTCCTCATATTCTAGAAGTATGTACTAATTCCCAATATCACTATTTGTGTGCCACAGACGGGCAACGCGGCAGACGCAATGGACGGTTACTACGGATGCATTTGGGACGGGACGCTGCTAGAAGTGGCAGTCGCCTTGCACGCGAGACGCGGTGAGGGCGGGCGACGTGCACGCGCAGTGCGCGCGGCTGGCGCACTCGAGCTCAACGCGAATAACAGTGAAGATATACAGCGCGAAGCCGCCGCTATACGACGAGCAAGACTTCTACGCGCGCTTACCAACCAATACGTTGCGTGACCATGCTGACGTAAACGTCTCACCGTATTTTTTGTTGGGTACTATCATTTTAATAAGCTAGTTAATTACTTGGATAATATTGTAAGTTTAATATACGAAAATATATTAAGAACAATTTGAAGTTTTATTAGTACGGGAGAAAAATAATTGTATGGGTAAAATACAAGGTGTGAAACTTAATTGATGGTTTGTCCAGTAAAATAAAAATACAATGTGTAGTACAACGTATAGTATTTAATAGAGTAAATTCTTTATTTAAAAAAAGAACAAATATTTGTCAATAAGTTTATCAAACATATATTTAAGGAAATACAAAATTTCTTGGACAGTAGGTATACAGCAGTTTAGGGTTTTTTGTTAAAGCAATATTTTTGCACATATGAAACATTGACATTCATTTAAAAAACTATAACACAAATCCATCCCTGTAAAATAACAGCATACTTACTACTTAGGTAGGTATACACCAAATATATTACGAGTAGGTTACTACGCCATGCGCGAAAATACACCGATATTATTCAAATACACCGATGAGCTAGGCCACTTACATAATATATTATTTTCTTACTGATAACATCAATTATAACATTTAATATATTCGTAAATTATTTCGATTTGATTGTGTTACACAGAACTAAGTTCCTACTGTTTAAACTATGGCACACCAATAATAAATTTTATAGTTCGTACCTACATAATTTAAAAAAACTCACAAAAATATTTATTGTGTCTACACTGCTAAAGAATTCAGTGTGTGTCAAAATTTTAGAATAGCTCTCAACCTTTTCCTTTTATAAAATATGATTCTTCTCTCTTGTCGGCACGAACTACACAGTTGTTTAACATACTGTGTATCGCGACGAACTGACGACTGTCCAAAATGTTCTGAACAACTAAGAAAATTAAGCTATATCTCAATGATTAATGAGAATAAATAGCTCATGCTGTGGCTAAAGACCATTCAGCAAGGTTGGTCGCGGGGCTGACTGCCCAGGGTGCGGCGGATGTAGGTACTAAAATATCATCACTCGTTTAGGGTCTACCTAATATTATCATGATTAATAAGTACGTGTTATTACGTAATATAAATATCAGATAGATACCAATAATATAGGTATACATATTCAGCCGTTGTTCAAACAATAATTTGTGCAAAAATATTCCGCAGATATCCGTCCTAGATCAGTAGGTACCTATCTGTCAACCAACTTTGTTGGGATTCACACAGGACTGATATTTAACCACTTTCAAAAGGTTTCCTACCTACCTATTATTACAACCAACTTTTAGTCTTTTTCAATTTCTCATAGACATCTCGTACAATAATATATTATATATAAAATTTTGTACTACACCAAAATCAGTCGTTTTCCTGTTTAGAGAGCTACATAAATATTTGATTGATTAATTGATACACAAAAGCTTATACATATATGAATAAGTACCTACATACAATTTTAATACTTAAATGTATATCAACAAGGTATAAAATATGTCATGCTGTATAATCATGAACGGTCATAGACGTAGACAACCATATTTCAAAAATATAGATGGTTGTTCCTAACTCTTCTTTAATCTGTGGTTATACTTCTCGCCAAAATCGTAGCTGTTTAAACACTGAAGACATACACCTTAAAGGTTTATCTTAATTTTGCGTTTTTAGGACCTATATAACACCCCAAAACGCATTTTGAAAGTGCTCTGTTTGAGCTTAGATATACAAACTATGACAACAGATTGATGTGAAACAGTTAGGTACCTAAACATATTTAAGGTCAGGTGGGGTAAGAGGAACATAGTTTACTGGTTTTTGAACATAACGACCTCTAGCTATTAAAAATATGTATGTATTCTAATAGCAATACAAACAAAGTTTCGCTAACGAACCATGCTAACTGTTATTTTAACACAGAAATTGATTCTTCCAGTAATAACGGAACAATCTGACTACAAAGCCAGGTCTTCTAATTGTTTCTCTTTCCCGAAATTTGGGGTAAGAGAAACGCTTCGATTCGTACAAGTAAAAACACGTATTTTTATATGTATCTCTAAAAATTTGGGAACTGCCTTTCGACGTAATGGAAATGAAACCATACCATAGTTAAAATGTGGTTTAATTTAGCACTACCGAACAATAAAAAAAAATTGGGGTAAGAGGAACATATTAGTAAGGTCAGGGGTTGTAAACTACGAATGTTAAAAACATTATACTGTAATTTGGTTTTTAATAAAAATATTAAGGAAAATAAACGATGAATGTCACTAAGTGAGTGTGGTGTGTATTTATTATAAATGTATCTAAATCGGTTTTCCAACCGTGAGTAACTCAACTGAATAAAAACAAACACAAATAATTGTAAAAATCTTTGTTTTACTTAACAAACGTACAAAAAACTTAAAACACTTTTCTGTCATTTTTTCACTCTGATCGTTATGCATGAACGAATATACTGCACTTCGTTTATACATAATGACCAAAATAATGGTATGGTATTCCATAATGTTTTGAGGCTGCATAACCCGACAGTGCACCACTTTTAACAGCCGCCACTGCTTCTAACAATTTTTCTTTCGAGTAAGAGCTCCGTTCCGTTTTTCTTATATAATTTCGAGGCATTTTACTTTTTCTGTAACAAATAAATATATGTACCTCCAATACGGTAAAAATAAATTACAGGAACAACTAACAAGCCTGTTGTATAGAGATATCAACACATTTTGGCGCGCACACATAGTGCCTTGTATGGGTACGATGAATGACTGTCAATTGGCCCGAGTCACCACCACACAAATTAAAGCTGTATAATAATTATAAGCGCATGCACAAATAGCTCCGCGCGCCAAGATGAGTTAAACCATGTATTTCTACCTACCTAATCTAGATAGGTGATTTTCAACTTGCAAAATGTTTGTTACCCCTGAAACCGGGAAAGAGGAACATATGTTTCTCTTAACCTGGTATGGTAGTTCCTCTTTCCCGGCTTGGTATTTTGTAGCTTATGTTTTTGATGACATCGAAAAAGCACTAAAAACACATGCTACAAACAACTTATCATGCGGAAAATAAAGATTCAACATTAGAATTACACTTACCAACAAAATTGCGGCTATCACAGATGTTTTTATCCCTTAAAAAATCGCCCACAAAAAACACCGCTAGGTCACATTTTTATAGTTTGTCAACTGATTTTTTCTTTCTGTTTTGCTCACGTACTTATTGTGTTGTAGTGCCATCTATCCATAAAATATTGAAACTATACCTAATACTGTTTTATCGACAGAGTAACCATAGAGCTGGGCTTTATAGTTTTCTATATATGAGTTACTGTTCCTCTTCACCTGGCGTCCCTCTTACCCCACCTGACCTTACTTAGAGGATTATAAAAAAACAAAAAAAAACATTCAGACGAATTGAGAACCTCCTCCTTTTTGAAGTCGGTTAAAAATATGAATAATTACTTCGACTGGATCGCTGTATTTACTTGACATAAGTGCCGAGGTATCTCTGGCAGTTGGGGCAGTAGTGATCAGAGTTTTTGGCTGAATCAGCATCATACAGCACACAGCACAAACAACTGAAAATCAAGATGAATATGTAAATGACACAAACACATACTCGTTCAGGGGTGATTCTATCATTACAGTTATAGCTAATATCGGTATGTCAGGATTGCGAGCAAGGTAAACACAGTAAATAAAACCAACATAGACTCTCCACCACTGAGAGTACTTGTATTTGGGTTAGTATTAGTAACATAAACTAGATCAAAATATATTAGGTACTTTACACAATTATTGCAAGATCATAAAATAAGGACAAGCTAATCAAATATAAAAGGTCAGACTTCTTCAGCTGATCAACACGGAATGCTCTCGCTTCGTCGAATGACCACCGCCTTATAACCTCGGGTGCGTTGACCCATATCGACGACTACCTTCTTTTGTCAACCATGCCCAGTGCTACCCGTTACCGATAACAAATAAATGAGTTAGGTTGTAGCTGAAGTTAACCGTATAGTCCGTAGCGGGCCCCGAAAGGGGACGAACACAAGAACTACCGTAAACTCGTTTTCGACCCCGATTGGGGCCCAGAGTTAGGTCATACGACATCCTAATTAATAATGTAAACATTTAATTATCTACTTATCGGATCTTGTTATTGGATGAAATTTATAAAAACTAAATAAAAAGCTCAAGTTTGAGTACCATTGAATCAATCCTATTTAGCGCACGAGTTTTAATATTTACCTTTACAAAACTGAATGTATAAATGCGATAACCGCCATTTGATGACAGTCGTGGTGGACGCTAAAAATCATAAAAAGAATGGATTCTGGACTACCATACATCACAAAATGAGTTAATCATTTATTAATTCGAGGAAACCATCCATAGTTTTGGTAAATTTAGTAGTGATAACAAAGTTTTTGATATCCAAAGTAAAAGCTTCCCGCCACTTGAACTTTTGTTGTTGTTCTTATAACACTAATATCACACATTACATAGTAGGCGTGGTTAAAAACATTCCATCATCTATTTACAAATGCGATATACTACTAGAAAAAGCCCATGTTTTAACGTAAAACGTAAACGTACGTAAAATATCACGAAATCTTTGTTATCACTACTCAATTTGGGATTCGGAATCAGCCGCCATATTACTTTTTTATGGTTAATGATGTGAGAAAGTGATTATGTGAATCGATTATTTCGTTGTGATTTTGTTCGAATCGATTTAATAAAAAAGGAGTAACACCAAAAATCGATTTTTTTAATTATAATAAATATTTTACATGTTTGATGTAATTTAACATTCTATCTATGTTAAAATTATAATCAAGCAATCAAAGATACTTTTTTTTAAATATCGTAATAAGTCAGTAGGTACATTTTAATAAAATAAAATAGATTTAGATTCATCATAAATCATAATCCTCTGTGGCTACATCAATAAATATTCGTACCGAAACTTCACCGTGGAATCCAATGCGTCCGTAGACTCAATCTTCTCTTCTTCTCAATCTTTATTCAAAATTCAAAAAATAAATTCTATTTTGACGCAATATCGGCAGTAAAATAATAATTATCAACGAAACTATCCTTGTAATAAGGTTTAAAATTGTTAAACGGGATCTTAATAATGCGAAATCTAGGTAGGTACCTCGCCTACGCCTTCATGTACTAAGAATATTAATTTTATTATGTCCAGGATGGTTGACGGCTGTGAATAAGCGAAAAAAAAACAGAAGAGGTGAAGAGGGTGAAGAGGTCATACAATATAGACTTTATTTTTTGAAGGCGTAGATGGTATAGGGTGCCCAGTATATCTGACATAGGCGTAATGAGTATTTGATTTCGGGGAAGATTTCATGGCGGAAAGCTTTTGGCATTCTCGATGCGAGACATTGATGAGGCCTTGGGCCACCATAAGTCGAATGCTGACCGGAAGCATTTATTTACTAATAATGTAGTAGTTAGAATTCGAATAAGTAGAACTTAAAACGAGCAATGAACATGCTGTTATGTCAAAATGGCGAATAATTGTAACATTACACGAACTCGTTAATGTCTCACCTCAGACTAGGCACCTCTGGGTTTTGAAGTAGTATTTTATTTCGAGATCGATTTTGAACGCAAATTTATGAAATTTTCGTCGTTTTATTTGGACAGGGGTGCAAAGATAACAGTAGTTCAGCCATCTTTACTTGGCACTTTTACAACATTTTTTAGACCTTAACATTTTGTCGAGCTGATAGTCGCAGCGGATAAGCCTTGCAGCAGTAGGTAGACATAAGTTATTCTTAAATTCAAGATGGCGGCCTTGAAAATTTACTTATTATTTCATAATTATATTATTTCCATAGATTTCGAGGGTGCTGATGCCGAAAACAAATTCTACTCCTAAATCCAAGATAGCCGTCATGAAAGTTCACTAGTTGAATGAAATTTACTAGCCTTTAAATCATGGGATTGACACTTGACACCCATGACAGTTAGCCAATTTGCTTATCCGCCATCTTGGATTTGGATTTTAATCTCATTTTAGGCATCAGCACCCCCGAAAATCACGATTTTGAAACCCATGACGACTAATTTGCAAATTTTTGTACCCGCTATCTTGGAATTTCATTTTGACCCCATTTTCGGCCTCAGCGCCACCGAAAACTACAGAATTGACACCCATGACGACTAGTGAACTTTTCATGTTTTGGCCTCATTTTCTGCAACAGAAAACCATGGAAATATCACCCATGATGAATAAGTAGTAAGTTTTCGTAGCCGCTATCTTAGATTTAGAAATCGATCTTAGCCATCTTTGTTTTGTGAACCGACCCTATATCCTCCAACATTATTAACACCTGATTATAGTAGTACGTCCTCTATCTTATGAACTATTTCACTTTTATTTGAAATCAGGAAGCAAGGGCCCAGGAATTTATGTCCCGAGCTGCGGTATGGCAGATTGGGACATAAGCTCCGCCTCTCTGCTGCTCGCTTTCCTCAGCAAACCCTAGCACGAATGCTCTGCGACAATGTACCGCGTTGACCGACTGCATGTAGTAATATAGGAGAGAATGTGGGAATGCATTCTAATTATGTCTATTAGATACTTAAAATATCTGTGTGTTCATTCTACTTGTACTAATATTTAATCTGTGCCAATACTTTAGGTTTTTGAAAAATGCTTTCTCTTCACGTGAAATTATTTATTTGTAGCTATGCCGAAAATAAATAAATGTCATTAATTAACTCTCGAGCGATTTTATTTATTTAATGATTATTTTTCGATTAGGCTGAATGAGTATCGATTTGGCTGAATGCAACATTTTTATTGTATTAAAAATTTTGGATTGATGGTCAGCACTAGGTTCGAATTAAGTCGACGTACAATTTTTACTAAATTGAATTGTGTTTTTTATCCGTTTTTGTATTTGAATAATGGTAAAAATGAACATGAAAAGAAAAAGAAACTATGTTTAGCTTGTCCCTTCAGCGTTTCAACACGTAACTAGGTACGTTAATTATTGTTTTTGAGCTAATCTAACTCAACTAATATTTGGATATAGGTATATTAAATATCTATTTTATTCTAATTTCGCAGTATGTTGACGTAGCTTCACGTAAACAGCACATTTTTAAAGAAATTTACTAGACATATTAGGTACAATATTAATAAAATAAAATAATTTTCACATTAAATTCATACTTAAAACTTGCGTGCAAATTCCTGCATTTAGTGACTTAATTCGATTAATTATCGCGACAACTCCCCGAGTCAGCGGATATGACAAATGTCAAAATCTCGTCGAGCCAAAGGGTAGCAATGCCCGACTCGTCCATATTTCTGGAAAGGTTAGACTGAAGTGAACTTTATTATTCACGTAGTGGTATAACACCCAGATAACATTATTTGGGGAGAATTCGAGACCGTTGGCTGCAGTTTGTACGGCAAGTCGTTGACACCGCATCGTAATTAAAACTTCAAAGCGAAAATCTAGAATGTGTTAGTTACAAAAGAGCGTATTTTTGTCGTTAAAATTAAGTACCTATAATATATATACCGGGTAAAGGTTTCGGTAATTAAATATACCTACAAGGTTATTCGGAAAGGGGCCACTTAAAGTATCACTGATGACGGTTTTAAAGCGAGTGTTAAAATTTCAAAATTCGATAATTTTTATTTCCATGTAAAATAATTTTATTTTAGTTTTTTCAAAAATTCTTCATCCCTACATTAGTTCAATCAATCTGCCTAGCCTTTTCCCAACTATGTTGGGGTCGGCTTCCAGTCGAACCGGATGCAGCTGAATATCAGTATTTTACATGGAGCGACTGCCTATCAGACCTCCACAACCCAGTAACTGGGTAATACGATACTCTTGGTAAGACTGGTTGTCAGACTTTCTGGCTTCTGACCAACAGTAACGACTGTCAAAGATCTACAAATGACAGCCGGGACCAACGGCTTTACGTGCTTTCCGAGGCACGGAGGAAACTCGCTATGGTAAATGGTCACCCATCCACAGACCAACCTCGGCAAGCGTGGCTTAACCCGGAAGATCGGTCTATGCGGCTGTAATTATTTAGCCACGAGCTCCTCCCTACATTAGTTACGAACACAAAAATGGAGCTTCTAATTCTTGACCCCAAATATGACCTAAAATGTAAACACAGCTGTTTCTCTTAGGCCTTGTTCAGGGAGACGCGGGGCGTTGCGCAGTGCGTCTGGCGTCGTGTCTCGCGGTCTAATCAAACATTTGCTTTTAATGCAAAACAAATGCAAACGTTTGCAATTACCTATGGTAATGTAGGAGAGCGTTCATGTAGAAGTGTCATCACACGCGTTTTGTTTGATATTGAGCACTACACGCAGCGGGGCACGCGGGCGGCCGCCGCCGCGTGTGCTACGGCTGGCACCGTCGCGTCGCATCGTCCGCCGCGTACGCGTGTGTCAGTTTGTTTTTGGCATCGAAGGCGAGCGAGCTTGTTGTATGTTGCAATTATCTTCTAGTAATATGTCGATGAAATCATACTCCATTGTAACGACACTTCTGTGTTGTGAGATGTCCAAAGAAGACTGCCAAAAGCCGAAGCTACGGTGTCCGCTGCAGCGGCCGCGGCGGACAACGTTACTTCCCACGCACAGCACGACGCCTGCGTCTTCATAAACGGAACTACATAGTACCAAATGTTTGTAGTTGTGCGGCTAGCGCCGCGGGTACCGCCTACCGCTTCACGTGCCGCTTCTCCGTGAACGGAGAAAACGCGCGACGCGACGCCACATGCGCCGCGCTACGCCCCGCGTCTCCCTGAACGAGGCCTTAACTTTTGGGGAAAGTGGTAGAACAAAAGTTACTTATTATTATAGGTACCTACTTTAACACCCTTTCGGATTAGTACCCCCTTTCTGACTAACCTTGTATACCTAACCTTGTATTAGGGTGTAAACGAATTCGTGTAATTCCTTCAAACCACATGATCTATTAATGTTATAGATTAAACCCGCATGGGATTTAACGTGATTAAAAGGTTTAAAAAATATTTTTTCATGCTTTGGAGCTAAGCGGTCGTAATTAAACCACATAATAAGAATTCATGGATCGATCCTGACTCAGCTCCGAATAAAAACTCGCTTGTCCACCTTATGCTGACAACGTATTCTTTCGTAGGTACTTTGGCCACACAGTGCGCAGAGGCTACGAAAATTTTGAAAAATTGATTGTGGTTGGGAACACCGAAGGCAAAAGATCGCGCGGTCGTTCACCAACAAGATGGACCGATCAAATAAAAGACTCATCGTCATCCAAATTTTACACGGTTGTAAGAGACGCGCTGGACAAAAACCGGTGGAAAGGCAGATCATCCGCTCCAGATGCAACCCTAGTGCTGACCACGATCCTCAGGCATGAGGGACCGACCCTAGAGAGAGAGAGAGAGAATAAGGTTTAAATAAAAAATAAGCATAAAAAAAATTCTTACTTACCTCATTTTTTTTATGATCGAACTGTTCTTTTCCATTCATAAATTAATGAAAGCACAGCGACACAGCCGTGCTGTGTCGCTGTGCTTTCATTGAGAGGGCACGAGTAGCGCGATATCGCTCCGCGCAGTCAGTTAACTTTGGACACTAAAATTACTCAAATAAATAAAAGTACCTAGGGGAAGGGGGGGCATAACGGGGACGTTAAGGGAAAACAACAATAAAAGTATAAACAAAGTATATTTATTCATTAAAAGTAATAATAGCACTTTGTTTACTTATTAAATTATCATTTGACGTAGAATTTGGTGCAGTAATTAATCAAATAAAATTTTAATTATAGTTTTACGAAACCCTTATGAAAACTTCATCGTGTCCCAGGGCAGGGGCAACATGGGGTACCCAACTCGGGGCAGTATGAGGTTGATGCTTATTTTAGTCACCAAAGTGAGCTTTTTAGGTCTTCTGCTTTTCTGAGTTTTTCTTCAACCTAGGATCATTCGGATTGGAACACTTCTTCATCTGTTTGAGGTGTTCTCGTTATTCTAGATTATCTTGTCTTGTTCGGGGTACCCCATCGTGCCCCATAGCGGCGTCCCCGTTATGCCCTCACACTTAACATTATTTAAAATAACGACCAAAAAAAAACGAATCGACAGTTAGAGTGATTTTGTTCAAATATATCAGTAATTAATGTCTGTACAAACAAACAATATATAAACAAAAATAGTAATGTAAACACTCATCTTTTTATATGTGTTTCCGTAATCACTCAAAATTAGCATGAAATCACGTCGAAAAAAAATTTTTGTCGTAAAAAACAAACACGTGGAGATTGGTCGCCGGTCACTGTCAGTTTGAAGACTCATTTAAAATGGTCGCCTATGAGTTACAACAACAAACGTCTAGTGCGTGTCGTTACTTGTTTTTGTTGGTGGCCCCGTTGTGCCTCGCGACCCCGTTATGCCCCCCTTTCCCAGAAAACCGTGTTTTTTTTTAAACTTTATTTTGTTATTCGTCTCTCAAAAACCCATGCAGGGTCAATCAATGTCACCAGTAGATCACGCGGTTTGAAGGAATTACATGATTTCGTTTACACCCTGTAATTATAGAACTAGTGTCACCAGAACATTCCATAAAGTGCTGCAACCACAAGTGTGCGCGAAGTAACGGTGTACTTGACGGCCGTCGTAATGGAGGTCCCGCAGAACTGACACGTGATCACCGTGTTCTCGGGGCCCAGCAGCTGGTGCTGTAACAATACACCAACACTTCACGGAAGAGTCTAGGTAAGTATTAAAGATTTATTAAATTGCTTATTGGTAGCAAATGCTCTAAGATGTACAACATAGTTAATTTTAATTGTGTGTAAGTATATATGTTACCGGCCAAACCCGATTTCAGGACAAACTAGTTTTGCCTAGGCTAAACTAGTTCCTCCTATACGCGGTAGGAGTAACTAGTATAGCCTAGTCTAAACTAATTTGGCCCAAGCCCGATAGGATAAACTAGTTTAGGCTAGTCCAAACTAATTTGTCCTAAGCCCGATGGGATAGACCAGTTTAGGCTAGGCCAAACTAGTAGATCCTGATATAAATACGCACACTCTAGGATAAACTGGTATGGCCTAGTCTAAACATTATAGTATATCTAGAAAGTCAAAATAAATAGATAAACTGATTGAAATACTCCGTAATTGGAAAAATATTTTTTTTTATTAAAACCATACTGATTCGTCGTTAAAAGTTATGGATAATTTATTGGTAATACAAACAATCATACCATAACAAATAATAAGTGTTTTTTTAATAGAAGCAATAATCATATCTCAATTATTAAAATTGTTTTTTATTTTTACAATTTTTACGGTTTTTTTGGTGGCACTTAGAATTGGCTTATTATTTTCCAGGTGACTAATAACTTAAAAGGCGACTAAGTGTTTGCAACTAATAAAATGAGGCGAGGAGCTATAAATAATGACTTGGCGACTAATAATGTTAGCAGGGTGGTTAAGGGGAATCCCGACATGGATAGGTTAGGTTCGAAGGGGATGACGGGGGCTAGAGTGAGCGAGCGAAGCGAGCGAACGAAGCCCCCGTCATCCCCTTCGTGTTAGGTTACTTTAAACCCTGCAGACAGAAATAGGAGCCCCGCACAGCGGGGCTCCGTCGACTTAAGCTCCACCTAGTTTGAGCGACTTAAGCTCCACCAATGATGTTTCTGAGATCACCTTTGCCTTCGTCAAATGACATGTTTGCTCAATTACTTTCGACTCTGCAATTTTTTTTTGTTTAGACTGTTTATACTAGACTATACCAGTTTATCCTAGAGTGTACGTATTTATATCAGGATCAACTGGTTTGGCCTAGGCTAAACTGGTCTATCCTATCGCGCTTAGGACAAATTAGTTTGGACTAGCCTAAACTAGTTTATCCTATCGGGCTTGGGCCAAATTAGTTTAGACTAGGCTATACTAGTTACTCCTATCACGTATAGGAAGAACTAGTTTAGCCTAGGCAAAACTAGTTTATCCTGAAATCGGGTTTGGCCGGTAACATATATATCATTTGAACTAAAATGACGCGCCCTTCCGCATTTACCATTACCTACGTACATGCCATACAAAAATACGCAAAAATGTGGTTATGGGGTGCGTAATTTTAGTCTAGACGAAAGTATTTCAAGTCGCTTTCCTAGGTCGACATAAAATTATGGTTCATAAGGAACTACCTAATCAAAAGGACGCATAAAAAGTCAAATTAACGTGCGGAAGGCCCACACACACACACAGCGAACCCACATCTTCAATTTAGGTCAATCCAAATGTTTGTGACCGTGACAGATCTATATGACCGCTTATTTCTGCTATCAAGCGATTGCTGTCCACTCACGATGGTGGCCGATAGTAAAATCACAGTGTTAAACTGTGGTAAAATTACAGAACGAAAACCTTAGGTTCACGTCGTTAAGGTTCATCTATTCATCTGTCTAGCAATACTTAGTACATGTTACCGTAGGGGTGAAAGTAACTGTTTTAGTCCCGAGACGGGGATGGGCGTCAGAGCGTAGCGAGGGCGCCAATAGTTCGAGGGACTAAATAAGTCTTTAAGCCGAGGTAAACACTGCTTTTCATTACGAATACAAGGAAAGTAAAAATAAAAACATGAATTAGCTAAAGAAAAATGAGTGAATTTTGTTTTACATAAATCAACAACTCTTTGGTGTATATATATCAGCTTACTATACAATTCGTTCAATCCACGAAGACGCGCCCCACTCCTTTTTGCGTGAGGTAGCCGCGTGTTGCATATGCACACATTGACACATCAGCAATTATAATGCATACTTTTGCACTGTGGCGATTTATACAAAAAGCGCATCTTCGTGAATTGAATGCATTATAGCAGATTTGTAAATAATATCCGTGTGAAAACGTGACCCTTATGAATAAATAAACCGAACAGAATGAAAGCTTCCATACAGAGTTCAAAATTCTTACCTACTTTCATAGGGCTGTCTACTATTTCACGACTGTAAGTTAAGTACCTTTTTTTTTTTAGTTAAGTACCTACCTATCTAATAGAAAAGGCCAAATGAAATCTTACTAAGACTGCCTATAAACCTACTAAAACAAAAATACGAAACAAATAATACGCCAATATAATTACTTACAAATATTAATTCTTATGGGAAAGCCTTATCGTCATCTTAGTTAATTTTTAAAATTATCTACTTGTAACTAAATATTCTGTAATAAGCATTAAACATGTGTAGGTATAAGTAGATATAATTAACTGACAAGATCCTTTGGATATACAAAATAAGAAGTCTCCTTGTTTTTCGTACCATTATTTGTACACATACACACAGTACAACAGTTTGGAATCTTTAAAAACAATTAAAATAAAACGTCCGCGTCTCATACCGCTGCCGCTGTGACACACCTTAACTTTGTCCGCTTACGGAGCCGCCTCAAACCGGTTTGTACCCGAGCGGGCGCCGGCGCTCTCCCCGCGCGCCTTGTCGGTGACAAGTCACGCACATTAGCTGTGCGTGTAGTAGTGTACCTACGCACGGCGTTTAGTATGAAGCTTTCATTCTGCTCGGTTTATTTATTTATGTGCCTTAGGTACGCATGTCTATACGAACGAAGCCCCCGTCATCCCCTTCGTGTTAGGTTACTTAAAACCCTGCAGACAGAAATAGGACCCCGCTCGGCGGGGCTCCGTCGACTCTGCTTTGGTAACCCAAACAACCTTAACCTTTCTTTAAGCACCTTCCGATATATGATCATATCGCTAGGCATATGATCGTTGAACGACAATTACCTATGTTACTGCCGACAAATATATAGTTGTATTTGATTCTATGGTAGATGTATAGCATTAGTTTAGTCAGATACCTAAACATATTACTACACTCACCGGCATAATTAGCGGAACGCAACAAAAAACCGTGTTTTTTCCATAATTTTGTATTGTACATTAATGTTTTTGTTTAAATATTTTATAAATAAGGTTAAATGCATTATAAGGACAAATAATCAATAGTCATTTAATTGAATTTGGCAATTTAAATCTTTAATTTGCTAAAATATCCATTTTGTAACTTTCGGCGCAAGTTTTTTGGAATAATTAATTTGATATTCATTATACTTTTTTGTTGGTTTTGCGTCCGTTTCTATACTGCTAGGGTCCTTATCAGTATTATGAGATGTTTTTCCATCCAATTTTTTAATCCATTATCTTTTCTTAAGGCAAATTGTCCCCATACTCCCATGAAACAATTTTTAATCCTCTAATGTTTCTGGGTGGCTGGTTTTTTCTCTCTAACCCTATTTCCCGTCAAGGCCAAGTCATATTCTAGTGGACTCATGTCCGCGGTCCACGTTGACCCACCCTGGTGGGTTATTACAACATCTTATCTGAAATTACGGACCACGAATACACAGTTAGAATAAGAAAAATATGGACCATCTTTAGGATGCTGCAGGTCCGAATAGAAGCATTGCGCCAATTTTTCAGAGCATTGACCGGTTTGAACTGTCATAAACCAATCATCAGCGGCGCTTTTTCCTTGATTTCTGCATTGTCCTCATCTTCTAATGAAACATCCTGTCTACTTGTACCGATGGACATTGCGAGGAATGACTAATATCGATACACCCAGTGCTTAACTTACTGCACGATAGGTTTGACTTGCATCGATCACTGTAACATCCCTCGTAGCTTTTGTCACAGGTAAATTACTTCTTTCAGCCTCTACGCATTGTTTATTCTCCAAATGCAATGAATACACTAAGGCCAAGCCACCAGTACTTAAATAAAACAAAGTTCCGATCAAAAACACAAAAGGGCAAAATCTTTGTAAAATCAAAACTGGGCCTTACCTCTAATCGGTTAGGAAAAAAAAAATGTTTCTTCAACATGCAAGTCCTAATTGAAGGCTCTTTTGAATAAAAAAATCGACGTAGCAATAGCAGTACCATATAATAAAAAAATGTAAAAAATAAAAACGTTCCGCTAATTATCCGGTGAGTGTAGATTGCGACCGTAAGATAGTAATGAATCGCTTTCGTATAACTATGTTACGGTAGGTACCTATATAATTATATCCCTAGGGATATAACTATATTACGGCTTTATCTATCATACTGCGACATAAACATAGATACAAATGCCCATTTTCAATGAATGAAATGAGAATAGGCATGTTGACAGCATCAATAAATTGCAAATCTAATTAGTCCGCCAGTTAGAGTTTTGGAAAATAATGAACACGTAGGTAAGTATTTTTTCTTTTGTTAAAACTACACTTCTCATCAAAAAAATCGAAACACTTCCGAAATTATCTTTGTGGCGACAATTAAACAAAAACAAGCATTAATTCATTATAGAAAAAACATAATTTAGTAGCTGGAAGTTTGGCCTTTACAATTAAAGGCCAAACTTCCAAAAATTTGTTTTTTTTTTCAATATTTATCCTATAAATGAATGGAACATTGTTTTGAGATAAACGTGTGTTTAGAGTTGGAGTACATTTGTCGTGCAAAAAACGCAAAATAACGCATTACTTTAAAATGTTCTGTTTGTAATTTGTTGATTAGGCTCTGTGACGTCTGATAAAAAGTTTTTTTTCTAACACACATGCATACTTCACCCGCAGCAGCCGCCCAAGAAGTGGCATTGCTGGATTCTGGGACTAGTCAGCGTGTTGTGGCTGCAATCTTGCATCTAAGCCTCTTGTCTGTTCATAGAGTGTATCAACGCTATCGGGGGTCTGTTGTTAATTTTGACCCATTAGCTGGCTTGTGTGGTACCAGTCTACGCTCCTTCAATCTTTTTCAAATCGTAGAGCCACTTACAGTCACCCTTCGAACAACAAGAAGCTGCTGCTGCAGTTGAAAAGCGCGAAGGCGTCGATTTTGCAAACAAACAGTTGCAATAAATTGGCCGTCTCACTCAAAAGTGACCCGATTTCTACGAGATCCTGGATGGCGCGTAAATAAACCAGTCTCCCGATAGCGTTGGTACACTCTTTGAACAGACAAGTGATTTAAATGCAATCTTGCAGCCACAACACGCTGACTAGTCTCAGAATCCAGCAATGCCACTACTTGGCCGACTGCTGCGGGTGAAGTATGCATGTGTGTTAGAAAAAAAACTTTTTATCAGACGTCACAGAGCCTAATCAACAAATTACAAACAGAATTTTTTTAAGTAATGCGTTATTTTGTGTTTTTTGCACGACAAATATACTCCAACTCTAAACACACGTTTATCTCAAAACAATGTTCCATTCATTTAAAGGATAAAAATTGAAAAAAAAAACAAGTTTTTGGGAGTTTCGTACACCATTGTAAAGGCCAAACTTCCAGCTACTAAGTTATGTTTTTTCTATAATGAACTAATGCTTGTTTTTTGTTTAATTGTCGCCACAAAGATAATTTCGAAAGTGTTTCGATTTTTTTGATGAGAAGTGTTTGAATATTTAGAAAGATAAAACGCATTAAAACTTGAGAGTCCCGCTTGTGACGTCAGAAGCAAATAAAAATTGTACTTGTTTGTGACGTTTTGCCAATTTTAAAAGTATCGTATCTCCGTCAATTTTGGTTTACGTAACAAAAGAAAAAATACGGGTCAAATATGTTTTGATAAACTAACTGACGGACTTATTAGATTTTTTCAGTCAAATACCCTATTGATGCTATTTAGTTCCTAAAGCGCCAATCCACTAGCAAGTTCTACTGCGCAAGTTATTGAACGTCATTGCTCGCTTAGTTCGTAAAACTTGCAGCAGTCGACTTCCTGCAGGTGTGTCCACAGTTTGAAAGTCGGTTTCAGAAGTCAACTTGAGCAGTAAAACTTGCTGGTGGAATTGCAGCGTTTTTAAATACACAACAACATATTGAAACTACGCTACTCCGTAAAGACCAAAACAAAGAAAAAATGTGTAGTTACCGCTGGGGCTGGCAGGTATAGGTACTTTTGCTGTGCAGCAGCAGGTGGCTGTCCTTTTTGGTACATCTTTTTAATCTGTAAGAAAACATTACATTTTGTTTATTAAACTTCTTACAATTAAAATGACTGCAGTTATTGTTGGATTTGAGATAATTTTTAATTAATCCAACGCGTCACTTTGAGCCGGACGAACGATCAAATGTCTTAAAACAGCGAATTATCACAGTTTTATGGTCAAAAAAGCTCAATATGAGTTCTAGCTACCAAATAATGATCTTAAAAGTATTTAAGTATTTACCTATAATATTCATTGTAATTCGAATTCCAGTAGGAACAGAGGAGTCTAGATTTGTCTAAAAGTAAGTAGGTATGTACGTACGGCAATAAAAATGGTAAAAAAAGTTTATAGACCATCAATATCATCGTACCTGATCTCGCGCTTCGTATTCTGACGGGTACAGTCGAAGCCCGCCGTTTTTCTTGTTCGATCTTAAACAAAAAGCCTTTATTTAGTTGTGAATAAATATTGCACTTCTTCGGTACATCTACAAACTGGCGCGATGATGCTCTACAAAAAATAAACTACACAAATTGACTCTGTTAAGTCGTCAATCTCTACGTATAGGTATCTGCTTACCTACTTATCTACAATAATATAAATTTTTCAGGGAAGCACTAAAGAGAATAATCATAGTTTTTGAACCTCAGTAGTTACTGCGTTGCGAGGAGATTACCCAAAGCAGTGGTACTGAGATGTAGGGAATGTCGAAGTGTTAAAGAAATCGGAGTGACCGCAAACGGACCGCGATGCTGACTGACACCGCCCTTCGTATCTATAACCTATTCTCTTCTAATCTGCGTCGCCGTTGCAGTTTACCAATCAGTTACATGAGTTTCCTGTGTGATCCTGGCTCTCATGACGACGTCTCGTACAGTACCCCAAGTGTGAGTTTTTTTCGTTAACTACTGTAGTTGCGTTACGCCAAAAATGTATGAAAATTTAGGCTGTGGCTCTAGGCGCGGCGTACAATACTATAATTCGCGCGTAAATTGAATGACGCGCACAGAGTCGCAGCCTAAATTTTCATACATTTTTGGCGTGACGCAACTACAGTAGTTAACCCTTTATAAGGCAGTGGCAGTATTTTCGCCACCAACTTTTTTGGACGATGTCCCGAAAACCTACATGTTATATTTTTATTCTTAAACCTAACAATGTTACGATTTTTAGCTACTTTCTTTATGAACAAGAATAAAAATGGATTTTTTTTTTTTTTTTTTTTATTTGTGCATAATAATTTGCCAATCTTTTTGTTATTACTTTTCCTAAAACCTTTTGCCTTATAAAGTGTTAAAGAATAAAACTCACACTTGGGGTACTGGTCTTCTCATAGCCTGTAACCCAAGACATGCCTGCACGACGCTGAGGTTGCTGTCAACGCACTCTCGCCGTGTATCTAGCCGTCAATACGCGCTTAGCTGCCGCTAATCTCAAGGATCTTTGAATCGTAGGTAGTTGGTAAGTCCCCAAACTGGATCCGCATTCATTGTAAAATCTTACCTAATAATGAAGGAAAAAATAATGATTTCACTAAAATTTGGCCATAAGCATTACTGTTGTGTTATTTGTAAATCAATAACTGCACTTCACATCGAACCAGAATATAGATATGTACATAGATATCACGTTACTTGTGCGCAGTTCCCGCAACGCAAACAGTGCAAGCCAACTCATCTCAAATATCAATAATCAGGAACTTACTAAGAAATGATTCCAACAATACGATTATAAAGTACTTTATCTACTTACGTGTGTGCCATTTCGAAACGACGAGACATATTTTCACACAGCATGTACCATAAATAATAAATAAAATATGGGCCTCACAGATTGCAACAAAAACGCGCTGTAGGGAATATTATTCCCTGTATCCCGGTGGTGACACCCTTGGCAAACAGCAGCTTTGATATTTACAGTACCTAGTAGGCTTTTGAGGTGGGTTTTCGGGGACAAGAGTGAGATGTTCGACTATGATCGTCTATCTTCGGTTTTGTAGAGCACTTTCTCTGTCATACGTTGCACTATCAATCTAATATAGAGTTGTTAAACCATTTGTGTACGTAAAAGATAAAATAAAAAAATCTAGAATTGTGACTATTTTGGTCATCCTCCATCCATCGGGCCATCTCTCTCTTACGCTATTTATTAAAAAGCTAAAGTCCGTCTTGAAACTTCCGTAGCTTCAGCAAGTCGCTTTTGGAACTTTCGTGATATTTCGGTAAAATTAAAAAAAAAACAGTTTCGCAAGATTGACCATGCAATGGTTTACCTTTCATTACAGGCATGCCAGACGCCATATCAAAAATTGGTGGTTAAGGCAACTCCATATTCATACATATTTTACAAATAAAGCGTCATAGCTATTTTTATTACTTATCTTGTTCGCGTTTGACCCTCGTCGCACCTGATGTTAAGCGCAGACAGGGCCTAAGATGGAGCACACGAATCCAAGTAACAGATATACAGGGATTCCCCTATACCCCTCTGGCTCTCACATACCTAGGTACACACGACGGCACAAGGTAAACTATTTGGCGCCGGACTTTCCTGTGAGGGTGGTAGCTAGCCAGGTGGACCGTAAAGATCCTACCACCAAGCGTGCTGGGTTTTGTTGAATCTTCATCAACACGCGTCCATTCCCGTCCCCACACGGGAGATTGACAGTTATGACTGTTATGAGCGACTGGTGACGCTACACAAAACCGAATTTAACCAAACATCTTTCTTATCCCCGACCGACTACTGTATAATTATGTTGTTAATCAAAGTAGCCCAAATATACCATATCTACGGATAACCTAACCTATCACGTCGAGGTTGAAGGTCAAAATGACAAAGCTATGTCTACACCAGTGCGCTTTCATGTTCATCTTGCATCTTCGTCTGAAGCATACGTGAAGCGCCTTATCGCATGCCTTAATAATAGTTCCACAAAAGCGCATGCCCCTAGCGTACGCTAATCCGTCTATTGTATGTCGACTGACGACTGACCGAGGCGCACCTGTGTAGACGATAAGCTGCATGCGTCATAAGGCAATCAATATTGCATGCGCTTGACGCAAGAGGAATTGAAAGTTGAAAGCGCAAAATGAACATGAAAGCGCACTGGTGTAGACATACCAATAGACATACCTATAAGTACTTACATAGCATTATGACTGTTGACATTAAGCACCACTCCGACGACTCTTTGTAGCTACTGATTAGTTATTGACTTTGATTTATACTCCTCATATCCTGGGTGTATGTACTAATTCCCAATGTAAATTATTTGTGTGCTACAGACGGGCAACGCGGCAGACGCAATGGATGGTTACTACGGATGCATTTGGGACGGCACGCTGCTAGAAGTGGCAGTCGCCTTGCACGCGAGACGCGGTGAGGGCGGGCGACGTACCCGCGTAGTGCGGCGCGCTCGAACTTAACGCGAATAACAGTAAAGATACGAGTATAATGGGTGATTCATTTAGAGGTACTTTTTTCAAAACTAAAAAGATAATGAAATAACAAATTTATCGAGTTATTTTTATTATCATAGAAAAAAAACATTTTTGACCTTTATTCTTTAAAGATTATTTAACGCGAAGCCGCCGCTATACGACGAGCAAGACTTCTACGCGCGCTTAATACCAATCAATACGTTGCGTGACTATGCCGGGGCGTAAACGTCTCACCCAAAAGCTATATCTACAGCAGTGCGCTTTCATGTTCATCTTGCGTCTTCGTCTGAAGCATACGTGAAGCGCCATAACGCATGCCTTAATACTAGTTCCACAAAAGCGCATGCCCCTAGCGCACGCTAATCCGTCCATTGTATGTCGACTGACGACTGACCGAGGCGCACCTGTGTAGACGATAAGCTGCATGCGTCTTATGGCAATCTATATGGCATGCGTTTGACGCAAGAGGAATTAAAAGTTGAAAGCGCAAGATGAACATGAAAGCGCACTGGTGTAGACATACTATATTTTTTTTGGGTACTATAATTTTAATAAGATAATTACTTGGATAAGATTGTAAGTTTATGAAAATGTATTATGAACAATTTGAAGTTTTATTAGTACGGGAGAAAAATAATAGTATGGGTAAAATACAAAGTGTAAAATTTTATTGATGGTTTGTCCAGTAAAATAAAAATACAATGTGTAGTACAACGTATAGTATTTATTATAGTAAATGCTTTATTTAAAAAAGAACAAATATTTTATTTGTTAATAAGTATAACAAACTTATATTTAAGGAAATACAAAATTTCTTGGACAGTAGGTATACAGCAGTTTAGGGTTTTTTGTCAAAGCAGTATTTTTGCACATATGAAACACATATTGACACTCATTCAAATAACTATAACGCAAATCCATCCCTGTAAAATAGCAGCGTACTTTTAGTAGAAACATTTCACATTCTGGGTTTATACATATATAGTAAGGTATACAAACTTTCCAACAATATCACGAGTAGGTAACTACGCTATGCGCGAAAATAGGGAAGTATTCAAAATTAAAACAGATATTATTCAAATACACCGATGAGCTAGGCCACTTATATAATATATTATTTTCTTACTGATAACATCAATTATAACATTTAATATATTTGTAAGTTATTTCAATTCGATTGAGTTACATTTGTGAGAACTAAGTTCCTACTGCTTAAACTATGGCACACCAATAAAATTAATTTCGTAGTTCGTACCTACATAATTTAAAAAAAACTCTCAAAAATATTTATTTTGTCCACACTGCAAAAGAATACAGTGTACTTATATTAAAATTTTAGAATAGCTCTCAACATTTTTCATTTATAAAATATCATGATAATAATGAGAAAAGCCCACGCTGTGGTTAAAAGATTAGCCAGTCAACAAGGTTGGTCGCGGGGCTGACTGCCCAGGGTGCGCCGGATATAGGTACTAAAGTATCATCACTCGTAGGGGCTTAAATATTTTATCATCATGATTTTTATATTACGTAATATAAATATCAGATAAATACCAATAATATAGGTATACATATTCAGCCGTTGTTCACACAATAATTTGTGCAAAAATATTCCGCAGATATCCGTCCTAGATCAGTACCTATCTGTTTACCAACTTTGTTGGGATTCGCACTGGACTGATAAATCACTTTCAAAAGGTTACCTACCTACCTATTATTACAACCAACTTTTAGTCTTTTTCACTTTCTCATATAAATAACATCTCGTACAATAATATATATCTACTAATTTTGTGCTACACCAAAATCAGTCGTTTTCCTGTTTAGAGAGTTTAAGTATCCAAAATTTTGATTGATTAATTGATTGGTACACAAACGCTTAATAATTATATGAGTAAGTACATACAATTTTAATACATATATGTATATCAACAAGGTATAAAATATGTCATGCTTTATCACCATGAACGGTCATTGAACTAGAAAACCATATTGCAACGGTGTAGATGATTGTTCCTAACTCTTCTTTAATCTGTGGTTATACCTACTTCTCACCAAAATCGTATCGTAGCGTTTTATAAACACTGAAGACATACACCTTAAAGGTTTATCTTAATTTTGCGTTTTTAGGACCTAATATAACATCCCAAAACGCATTTTGAAAGTGCTCTGTTTGAGCTTAGATATACAAACGATGACAACATATTGATGTGAAACAGTTAAACATATTTATTAAAAGGTATATAGTAAAAATATGAATAATTACTTCGACTGGATCGCTGTATTTACTTGACATAAGTGCCGAGGTATCTCTGGCAGTTGGGGCAGTAGTGATCAGAGTTTTTGGCTGATTCAGCTCCATACGGAACACAGCACAAACAACTGAAAAACAAAAAGAATAAATGAGTACCTATGTTGAATATGGTAGCTGAAGTTCATATTTTTGGCAAGGTTAGACTAAAGTGAACTTTTATACACACTGTATATTATTTGGATAAGGCAGCCAACTTTTAGAATTCTGGTTGTAATGCGAGACCGCCATCGACAGTCGGGGACTGTCCCGAGAATTCGAGACCGTTGGTTCAGGTTTATACGACAAAGGGCACGCCGCAATAGCGGCGGTAAGGCCCGTTATGGAGGAGTGGCTGGAGAGGCGGCATGGCGCCCTCAGCTTCCGGCTGACGCAGGTACTCTCGGGACATGGATGTTTTGGGAAGTACTTGTGTCGCATAGGCCGGGAGCAGACGCCCGGATGTCACCACTGCGTCGACTGCCCGGAAGACACGGCGCTGCACACGTTGCAGGAGTGCCGTGCGTGGGCGACGCAGCGCCTTGAACTAGTCGCGGCGGTCGGTGGTGATCTCTCGCTTCCGGCCGTGGTTCTGTCCATGGTCATGAGCGAGAGTGCGTGGGAAGCCGTCACCTCCTTCTGCGAGGTGGTGATGGCGACCAAGGAGGGAGCGGAGAGGGAGAGAGAGGCGACGGCCACTCTCCCTTCCCGCGCCAGACGCACTGGGCGCCGCCGGAGGGCGCGCGACGATCTCCGGCCACCCTAGTGTGTGGCCTGCGGGCGACGGGCTAGGGGACCCGTCGCCCGACCAGTAACAGGCCCGAGAAGGCGGCGCGCATGTGTTCCGTGCGCGCCTGTCAGGAGGACGTGGGGCAAGACCCCACAGAAGGAGAGGTCTGCCAGGGGCTGGCGGACCGAGGCCTGCCGGGGTTGCGGTGCATGCAGCTGCGAATCCCGTGACCTCGGCCAAGGGTCAGGAGAAGGAACACCGTGGGTTTTAGCCGGTAAGAGTCCGGCATAACCCCTCGCCTTCCCCAGACGAAGGGTATCCATGAGGATTTTCCCACGAAAAAAAAAAAAAAAAAGGTTTGTACGACAAGTCGTTGAGACTGCATGGTAATTTAAAGTTGAAAGCGAATATCTAGAATGTGTTAGTTACAAAAGGGAGTATTTTGGTCGTTAAAATTAAGTATATTTATAACGGGTAAAGTTTTCAGTAGGTAATTCAATATATCGCCGGTGCACTTGCCAAAAGCCATTTTTGGATTTCATCAACTTTTTAGGAGACGGAAAAGACTGTTTTACCTGCAAAATAATAATTAAAAAAAAAACTAAAAATGCGAAACGCTGACAAAACATCTACTTCTCATAATGCGTTTTTTTTTTGTGTTTCCTCATTAATCTCAAAATACAGGGTGTTAACGAATTCGTGTAATTCCTTCAAATCACAGGATCTATTAATGGTTTAGATTAACCCCGCACGGGATTTAGATTGATTAAAAATTAAAAATAAATCTATTTTCGCAAATATTTTATTTTATGTGATCGAAAATTTCGATGCCATGCATAATTGAATGAAGTCACGGCGACACAGCTGACGGGCACGACTAGTCAGATATCGCTCCATACAGTCTGTTAACTTGGGACGCTAAAATTACTCAGATACAGAATACCATGGTTCATTTTTTGAAAACTTTTTTTTGTTGATTCTGAAAAAAACCTGGCAGGGTCAATCAGTGTCACCAGTAGGTCACGCGGTTTGAAGGAATTACACGAATTCGTTAACACCCTGTATATTTTTTGTATGTTTTCGTGTACAGTCAGCATCAGAAGTAGATGAGCAACTCAGGTGTCCAAATAATTAAACACATTCAAGATACCAAAAACATCTATGCAACAAAACTGTTCAAATTGTTTTGAGCATCATAAACTCCAAATATATCTGAACAGTCACATTGTCAAATATTTATTTACAAACTAAAAGTCTATGGTAAGTAAACAAGCTAAACATTGAAAGGTAACTAAGCAACACGTTATTCAGAAAGTCAGGATAGCAACGTAAAATGAATTATATTTGATTGTACTTAGAGTCATAAATTAAAAGTCAAAAATAGAAACAATGTGTACTATTGTGTCAATACAGCATTTTTTTCTTTTTCTTCATATAGCTATATCCCTTTCATTTCGTGCGTGACGTCATTGACGTGTCTTTTGTTTATAATATAATCTGATAGTCAAGTTATAGGAAAACATCGTAAGGAAATTGAAACGAGTATTTATTCCACGCGAAAACCATTAAATTCGCAACAATCACTTTGAATGAAACTGAAATTTTTATTTGCTACATTTTCTAGTATATCTTCAGGAATTGAATTCGTATTAAATAGGTACCTACAAAATACCTCGGTTCATTTTAACTATGTTTCGGATTGATAACCGTGTCCAAAAAAGTACAAAATCTGTTAAACGTCAAATTTAATTACTCGGTTAAAAGATGTCTAACGATGTAAAATCAGCCCGACTAAACACGCACTGAGTGATAATATGATTTTACGCAAGCGGTTTTCAAATGCTTCTTTTTCTATCGTGTCGGCACGAGGTATACAAGAATAGCTCATGCCGTGGTGAAAAGATTAGCCAGTCAGCAAGGATGGTAGCGAGGCTGACTGCCCAGGGTGCGCCGGACGTACCGAAGTATCGAATAGAATCACTCGTGGAGGCTCTTTTCATGCACCCCTTTTTTTTCAAATGCTAAAAGCGGCTTATCTATGAACATGCACTGTAGCCTGATTTTAGTAGTCAGTTATCATCGAATCGCATCGAATATACCTTTAGCCAAAATCTAGCACGATACGTTTTAAAACAGTCACTTTAAAAAGAACCGCTAGTGCGTGCGCTGGTATAGAAAGTCATACGCGTTACATTTAGTGGCTCACCGCCTGCCTTTAATTGCAATGCCTGCCTACATTTTAATCTTAATAACGTCACAGGACACTGTACACCTTACAGCGATAACACGCTGGCATGGCGGTCGAATCCATTTTGCTACAGAGAGACCCACTGGCAGTGCGAACAGTAGCATATACGTGCGTTCGGTTTTTTTGAAGCGCGAAATGTAATGCGCTTGAATGCGCGCATGCAAAAACTATAAAAAAAAGTAATAACCGACTAAAAAAACATAAAATTAACAGTTTCAAAAGTCAGTGGCTACAATTTTTTTTCAGTGTAGAATTGCACCGTCTTCTGAAACTGTTAATTTTATGTTATGGTAATTATTTTACTCCTTTTAGTTTTTTTTTGTAGTCGGTTTTTACTTTTTTATAAGTTTATTTTTTATTGAATACGTTTTAGTGCCATAAATTAAACCCTCTCTCTTCCATACTCTCTCTCCCTCTCTCTTCATAACCCTTATTTTTGACTTTGCCGTAGTCGGGTATAATAAGCCCTTTCATGCTATACCTTACACGATATAATTCAAACATTCCGGAAAATGGGGAGGGGGGGGGGTTACGCACTCCCTCATTTTTTCCAGTAGTCAGTTACCAACAACACGTATAAACAAAGCAATATTAGTTATTTGAAAATTTTGCTTTGATCCGATGAGGAGTTCCGTTCCATATCTCTGAAGTTCATGGTCTAATCATAACAACATTTTTAGGGGACTAAACGAAAAGTACCTATACCCTCTCCAAGAAAAAAAGAATTTTTCAAATCGGTTAATAAATGACGGAGTTCTGAGGTAACAAACATAAAAAAAATACAACCGAATTGAGAACCTCCTCCTTTTTGAAGTTGGTTATAAACGAGCATAAACCAAGGTCTGTAACCGCCCTAAAACGTCTAAGTTTGTAACAGGCCTTAGTATCACTGAGCAATTTATTGAGAAATGGTTATTGTTTACATATTTTTGAACACTTTGGTTGCTTAGTTACATTTGACTACCTCAGTTGACAAGATGATTTGTTTGCATAGAAATATTTGAATTGCGAGTGTTCAGATGATTTTGATACATTGGATGCTAACAATAATTTGAACGCTATTGTTGTGCAGATGTTAATGTGTTTTTGAGAGTGTAGAATTATCTGAGTACCTGAATTGCTTCTATGTATCTGATGTTGACTGTACCTACATGTCAGATTGTTTGACTTGCAAAATACAAAAACGTTACATATGGTTTTGTTTAGAAAGTTTCCTAGGATTATCAGCAGTGATCGGAAAAGGGTGAGCTAATTTACCTAAACTTCAAAGAACAGAGACAAAAACTGGAGACTTCCTTACGACAACATTTTTTTCGTGAAAATTATTCCCGGTTTTGGGACATCACTAAAATACATTTAATATAACAGAAAACAGAAGTTAATAGTACAGAAAACAATTGTATTCGTTTCATATTTTTGTTTCCCAAAATTGTCACAAAACCAGATGACACGTTTTTCATTGTTTTTAAAAAAGATATTGTTTATTGTTTTCTAAAAAGGAGATTGTCTTTTATTTTTTGAAAACAAATGAATGACAATCTCAGAGAAAATTCTCCCGAAAAAAAATGTTGTCGTAAGGAAGTCTCCAGTTTTTGTCTCTGTTCTTTGAAGTTTAGGTAAATTAGCTCACCCTTTTCCGATCACTGATTATCAGACATGTGCACGCGAAACACTATTATGTCTTCGGATTACAATATTTTAGGTCCACATAACTGTTTTTTCTTCGTTTTTCAACACTAACAGGTTTTCATTACGGCGAAATGTGGGTGTACATTCTCACATCTCTGCCAACCCTTCGGAGAATAAGGCGTGATGTTATCTAAGTAATAGGTTTTGACAAATCGGGGTACAGTGAGAATTTTAAAATAAAGGTTTTGGCAATAGATATGGCGCTCAAAATTAGAGCAAATCATCGAATAAAAAAACAGAAAATGTACATTTATGGATTTTGGCAAGCACAGCGACGATATAACACATTGTATAGAGTAAGTTTCACCACAATATTCCCCAAAGTGCGGCAGCCATATGTGTGCGCGAAGTAGTGGTGTACTTGACGGCCGTCTTAATGGAGGCCCGGCAGAACTGACACGTGGTCACCGTGTTCTCGGGGCCCAGCAGCTGGTGCTGTAACAATAACACTGTTAGCCCCAACACTACACGGAAGAGTCTAGGTATTAAAGATTTATTAATTGCTTATTGGTAGCAAATGTTCAAGATGTTTTGAACGTAGTACTATTCAATGTTAGTAGTAGTAGTAGTAGTGTAGTGTAGTAGTGTAGTTAGTAATTACTAGTAGTAGTAGAGTAGTTAGTAATTACTAGTAGTAGTAGAGTAGTTAGTAATTACTAGTAGTAGTAGAGTAGTTAGTAATTACTAACTACTCTACTACTACTACTACTAACATTGAATAGTATAACATAGTTAATTGTGTGTAAGTATATAATTTAAACTAAAATGACGCACCTCACAGCATTTACCTTTAACCAATACGGCCGACGTAACTTGTCGAGTCTGAAGTTAGCTGATTAGCTGCGCAGTAGACAATTTCGTTTCTAAAAGATTCCTTGTGCAGCCAAACAACTAACTTCAGACTCGCCAAGATACGTCGGCCGTATCGTATTTACATGCCATACAAAAATACGCAAGGGGTGCATAATTTTAGTCTAGACCAGAAGTTCTCAAACTTATTTCGTCTACCGCCCCCTTTGAAATACAATTATTTTCTAGCGCCCCCTATTTTTTTAACTTTATCACATCTTATCAATCGCAATCATTACTTTTACCGCTCTTTACCGCCCCCCTGTAGGACTCTAGCGCCCATAAGGGGGCGTTATCGCCCACTTTGAGAAAGACTGGTCTAGACGAAAGTATTTTAAGTCACTTTCCTAGGTCAACATAATAATATGAGGCTAGTGATTAAAGGAACTAATCACATTAAGGCAGCATTTGCAGAAAGCGTTGTAAAAAGTCAAATTACGATAATTATGCGGACAGTCCACACAGACAGCATAAATTCATCTTCAAGTTAGGTCAGTCCAAATCTTTGTGAACGTGGACTATTTAACTGCTTATTTCTGCTGTCAAGCGATTTGTGTCCACTCACAATGGTCGCCAATATGAAATGACAGATAGAAAACCATTCGCGTTAAGGTTCAACAGTCTAGCAACAAAAAAATAAAAATAAAAAACCTGTGCGTATTCCAAATATTTTCTTAAGTATTTATTTTTCTCTATTTACGTTATTTTCGTGGGAATAGGCTACTAAAAATTAATGTTTTTCAATTCCGAATTGTGCAATTTAAAAATGATTTCTCGACCTTTTTTAGACGAAGGAGTAGTCTATACTATAACAACTATAACATCAAGATAAGTTTTACGGATTAACCGGAAATGTAGGTAGGTACCGAAAAATAGCTTACCTACTTATACAGTGCGTTCAAACAACGAAGTCGCGCCCCACTCCTTTTTGTGAGAGGTAGCCATATGCACACATCTAACTATTGTGTGGCCTATCGCTTTTTTTTTTCTATTAGACCTCTGTAGGTGGTCCTAGGGGACCATTTCTGCGTAACCGGGCAGTTATTGGCGAGACCTGAAGGGTCTCCAGCCAATGGGGAGTAAGATACTTAACCTAGGCTAACTACTTGTACTACACTAACATGCACTACCTGCAACAACTAAGGGCGACCCCTAGTGGGACTCGGACCTCGGCTTAGGGCGTTGCTGGCGGGGACTTGGGGGGGGGGGGGGGGGGAGACAGCTTGATGAGGGCTGAATTATCTATGTGACTGCGGAGTCTGAAGAGACGACCGGCTCTACGACGGGAGAGCTCGGTGGATCGTGACCGGCGGCGGTGGGACGTCGTCGCGACGGGCATCGTCGGTGAGGACGGTATGCCGGACGGCGCCGGCGCGGCGGCGGGAGTGGCCTATCGCCACACACCATAGCAATTTATAATGCACTGTAGCGATTTAGACAAAGAGTGGGGCGTGTCTTCGTGGATTGAATGCACTATAGCAGATTTGTAAATATGTCCATGCGAAAACGTGTTCTAAGGGTACGCATGTTTATACAAATGCCCGTTTTCGATGAATTAAATGTGAATTGATGCTGCTAGTGTGTTTAGTCCTTAAAGTGTCAAATCCACTAGCAAGTATTACTGCGCAAGTTATTGAACGTCATTGCTCGCTTACTTCGTAAAACTTGCAGAAGTCGACTTCCTGCGGGTGTATCCACAGTTTGAAAGTCGGTTGCAGAAGCCAACTTGAGCAGTAAAACTTGCTGGTGGAATTGTAGCGTATTTAAGTACACAACAACATGAAATAACTACGCTATTCTGAATAGACCAAAACAAAGAAGATAAACAAAATGTGTAGTTACCGCTGGAGCTGGCATGGGTTCCTGCATTTGCTGTACAGCAGGTGGCTGTACTTTTTGGTTCATCTTTTTAATCTGCAAGAAAACATTACATTTTGTTTATTAAACTTCTTACAATTAAAATGACTACGCAGTTATTGCTGGATTTGAGGACATTATTAATTAATCCAACGAGTCTCTTAGAGCCGGTACGAACGGCCACATGTCTTGAAACAGCGAATTGTCTCAGTTTTAAGGTCAAAAAAGCTCAATATGAGTTCTAGCTACCAAATAATGATCTTAAATGCATTTAGGTATGATGATGATGCATCGTAATTCGCACGCCAGTAGGAACAGGGGCCTAATTCTCCTAAAATAAATCTTGATAAATCACAACCGAACCAAGGCCGAACCGTTTATTCAGACAGTTCTCAATTTCAAAAGCTATCAAATTGTTTGACACAAAAAACAAAATCAATCATTTTGAAAGTTTTCGAAAACATAAACTGACTGACGGTGGTGGTTCGATTGCGTTTGGCAACAATTTATTTTAGGAGAATTGGGCCCCAGAGGAGTCTAGATTTGTCTAAAAGTACCGTACATACAGCAATAAAAATGGTAAAAGAATTTAAAAAGTTCTTATGGTATGTCTACACCAGTGCGCTTTCATGTTCATCTTGCACTTTCAACTTTCAATTCCTCTTGCGTCAAGCGCATGCAATATTGATTGCCATAAGACGCGCATGCAGCTTATCGTATAAACCGGTGCGCCTCGGTCAGTCGTCAGTCGTTACACAATAGACGGATTAGCGTGCGCTAGGGGTATGCGCTTTTGTCGAACTAGTATTAAGGCATGCGCTATTGCATGCGCTATGAAAAAGACGCAAAATGAACACAAAAGCGGACTTATCATCATTACCTGAACTTGCGAGTCGTATTCTGACGGGTACAGAGGAAGCCCGTCGTTTTCCATGTTTGATCTTAAACAAAAAGACTTTATTTAGTTGTAAATAAATATTGCACTTCCTTAGTAAGTACGTCTACAAACGTGCCAAAGAAAAAACTAGAACAAAGAACAAACTACACCATATCGTGAGGAGTGAAAACCTCGGGAATGCAATTTGGTAGTTTTTATTTTATCACGACTTATAGGGACTATATCCTATCAGAGGGCCGCTATATGTAAAATTAGTTTGTAGACACTGAAACTAGCCTTTATTGGGTATATTAAATTCGTAATAAATATGATTGACTAGCTTTTACCCGCGACTTATTCCGCTTGAAAGCCCACAGAAACCGTGCAATGACCAAATGCGTTCCCGAGATTTTCACTCCCGAGCGACGATATTGACTCGGTTAAATCGACAATCCCTACGTTATCTACTTACTTATCTATATGTGAATAATATAAGTTTTTCAGGGAAGCACTGCAGAGAATAATCATAGTTCTTGAACTAAGTATAAAAAGCAGTTCTCTCAGTAACTACTGCGTTTCGAGGAGATTACCCAAAGCATTATTGAGATGTAAGTAGACGTAGGGAATGTCGAAATGTTAATGAAATCGGTGTGACCGCAGACTGACCGAGGTACTGAGTGAAACCACCCTTCATATACAAGGTGTAATATAAATAACGCACAACCTCTTAAGGGGTCACTGTATGTACTCATCATTATGAACAACACGACGAAACCTGAAATTGCGAAAAAAAAAACAGCTGTTCCCTACATTTTGACGAGTTAAGCGAACATAAATGTAGGGAACAGTTGATTTTTTTTCGCGATTGCACGTTTGTTCCCATAGTAAAAGTTGTTCACAATGATGAGTACAGTGACCCCTTATGAGTTTGTGCGTTACTTATGTTTCACCTTGTATAACCTATTCTCTTCTAATCTGCGTCGCCGTCGCAGATTTCCAATCAGTTACATGAGTTTCCTGTGTGATCCTGGCTCTCAACATAGTTGGTAAGGCCCCAAACCGGGTCTGCATTAATAGCAAAATCTTACCTAATGATCCAGGAAAAAGAATGTTATCACTAAAATTTGGCAACAGACGATTTATAAATAACACAACATTAAGTTGTGTTATTTATAAATCAATAACTGCACTACCTACACATCGAACCAGAATATAAGTACAGCCGCGGACTCTAAATGTTTATCAGATTTCAAATTCGATTGCTTCTCACACTATACGCAATAAGGTTCAAAATCTCATATCAACTTTTTTAAAACTGTGAAGCGTCGATTCTAGCAAAAAGATTATCAACCAGTTTTTGATGTTGTGAACTCTTTTTTAGGTATGCGTGTATAGTCAAAGGTTGTATAGAGCTAGGGTTGCCATCTCGAAAATTTGGCAACCAGGACAAGACGCGTGAAAACCCCGGATTTTAGAGCCAAGAACCCGGACATGTCAAAAGGTTTTTTTAAACATAGTCAGTGTAATAAAAGCAGTTGTTTAGCGAGTCGGTTCGTCTGTTGATCGCGGCGTGCGGGCACAGTGCGTGTGTCGCGGGCGGCCCAAAACTTTAAACTTTAAACCCGGACTACATATGAAGTCCCGCCCGGACGCTCCCCGGATGCCCTCTAAACTAGGACAAATCCGGGGAAACCCGGACGGATGGCAAGCCTATATAGAGCTAACTTGATTGAATTTACTAAATAGGTAAGTTCTGTTTAACAGTACATTGAAATTGACATTGACTGCTTAACAGAACATTAACAACTAACATTGTATGGTGAAATTGGGTCTTAGGGTGGTAAACATTTCAAGTCCGCGACTGTACATACCTAGATATCACGTTACTTGTGCGCAGTTGCTACAATGCAAATAGCGCAAGCTAACTCATCTCAAATATCAATAATCAGGAATTTACTAAGAAATTATACCAACAATACTATTTTTAAGTACTTTACCTACGTGTATAAAACCATTACGAAACCACCAAACATATTATCACTTATCATATCACACAACATGTACTACGTTCCTTACTAAATAAAACATGGGCCTCATAGATTGCAACAAAAGACGTTTAAAGAGAATATTCCTTATAGGGTAGTGTCAGCTTTGATGTACTTACAGTACCTAGTAGGCTTTTGAGGTGGGTCGTCGGGAACAAGAGTGAGATGTTCAACTATGATCGGTTATCTTCGGTTTTGTAGAGCGTTTTCTTTGTCATACGTTGCACTTTCATTCTAATATATCTATGGTGTATCCCAATTCGTGTAATTCTCTCAAACCGCGTGATCTAGGTATTAACACAGATTGACTCTGCAGGGAATATTTTCAGATAAAAAATAAATATTAAAAACCCCTTGTTATTCTATTTCTGATCTGAGTCATTTTAGCGCCCCGAGTTAATTGCGGGGAGCGATATCGCTATTCGTGTCTGCCAACTGTGTCGCTGTACTTTCATTCATTTATGCGTGACATCGAAATTTCATACAAAGAAAGAATGAAAAAAAAAACAATCGTAATCAAGCTAAATCTTTTGCGTTTTCAATCTATACCAGTAATAATTATGTCACGTGGTTTTAAGGACGTTTACACCTGTATAGAGTTGTTGAACCATTTGTGTTCGTAAAATATAAAATTATTAATCGACAGAATTGTGAATATTTTGATGATCCTCCATCCATCGTTCTCTCCCTTACGCTATCCTAATCCTAACTAATATTAAAAATGCGAAAGTAAGTTTGTTCGTTTGTTACCTTTTCACGCCTAAACCACTGAACCGATCATCCTAAGATTTTGCATATACGTTGTCAGGTGTACAGAAACGGACATAAGGTACCTTTCATCCCGAAAAAAAGTACTATTCCCGAGGAAAACAACAATAACGTTCACAGATGGCGCCACGTGTCTTTCGAATCATGATTGAATTATATTATGATAGAAATTTTAGTAGTGTGTTAAGAGTGGATTGTCAAATTCTAAATTAACGCGAGCGAAACCGCGGGCAAAATTTAGTCTATTATAAGGTAAAAGTCCGTCCTGAAACTTCCGTAGCTTCAGTTACTCGCTCTTGGAACTTTCATAATCTTTCAGTAACATTTAAAAATATATTTATACAATTTCGCAAGATTGACCATCCAATGGTCCTTTCATTGTCATGCATGGTCAGGGACTTCAAATATTTGTCGTTAAACAACTCCGTATTCATACATATTTTAAAGTGACAAATAAAGCGTCATAGATTGAGTTATGAACTTATGAGCGACTGATGACGCTATACAAAACCGAATTTAACCGAACATCTTTCTTGTCCCAGATTCAAAAGACGATTACATACTGTACAATTATGTTGTTACATAATACGACATTTTCAGAGTCTACATGGAGCTTTCAGAGGCAAATAGTAGGTATGTTTGAATCCGCGTAATTCACTCAAAGTTCTGAACTGAATCGTTTTCAATAGTCATTTATTAAAATGACTGGAACTCATCCATAAAATATAGATACGTAAAGCATAAAATCATCCGTACAATCTACACGTATCTTAGACGATAATTTATTAAGAAGTTGCGGACAAAACCTAACCTAGATTACCTCCAAATTAACTTTTAATAATTCAATCTCAACAACTAAAAAGATAACATTTAAACCGGATATCGCCGTGAAGAATGCCGAATACACACATTCACAAGTAAACATTATTTATCTCTAAAATATCAAATTGTCCGGTTTTAATTATGACATTAGCTGATATTTACAAAGTCCGAAACTAAAGTGAATAAAATTTTTGAGAAGTCGATCCAATTTGTTTAGAAGTTCTTGGGATATATCAGACTAATAAACATCAGCATCAATTATGGGATGCACAAGAGACTGAGTATGCGTCCGTTTTCCTTGTACTGGAGTTTGTCATCATCCGGTTCCTTAAGATTCCAGGTCCTACAATAAGGAAAATACTACTTAGTCAGTAGTCAGTACTTATGTCGTCACCCGCGCTAACTGTCATAAATAGCAATTGATAATATTTCAGTAGTTGCGTTAGCTGTGGCTTTATTAATTAACTAGCTTTTGCCCACGGCTTCGCTCGCGTTAATTTAGAATTAGACAATCGACTCTTAACACACTACAAAGTTTCTATAATAATATTATTTATTTATTTTAAACGTAATTATTGACGACACGTTTGGTGCAGTGGCTAAGCGATTGGCTTCTGCTCTACAGGTCGTGGGTTCGATTCCCACACGAAACAAAAATTTGTATGGCCTACAGATGGTTGTTCCGGGTCTGGGCGTTTGTTTGTGAGATTTGTGTCTGTAAACGCACCCACGATACAAGAGAAATCTTAGCGTAGGGCAATGTTTTTAAAAAAAAAAAAACATTATTCGAAAGACTCGTGGCGCCATCTATTAATGTTATTTTCCTCAGGAACAGTACTTTTTTTCGGGATGAAAGGTACCCTATGTCCGTTTCTGTACACCTGACAACGTATATGCAAAATTTCAGGATGATCGGTTCAGTGGTTTAGGCATGAAAAGGTAACAAACAAACAAATTACTTTCGCATTTTTAATATTAGTTAGGATATTAGTTAGGATTACTTAATAACTTTTTTATATTGCTCTTACCTTACTCTTTAAGTTAGTAGTTGCCCTAAAGCCCTAAGGTATCTATTTATTTATTTCTATTCATTTGAAGCAGATACGTCACTCTGTGATAATTTCTCTGAAAGTTCAGCTAATAAACAAGTGCATAATCAAAATGTTTTTCTTTTCATAAATATTTAACTGGAAATAAATAAAAGATTTTCATAATCAAAAGATTTAGGTATGTATATTCAAACACTTTATAATTAGGTAATAATGGAACTGTGGAAGTTTCTATTTTCTATACATAGAGGGTGTAAACGAATTCGTGTAATTCCTTCAAACCACGTGATCTACTGGTGACACTGATTGACCCTGCATAGGTTTTTTCAGAATCAACAAAAAAAAGTTTTCAAAAAATTAACCATGGTATTTTGTATCTGAGTAATTTTAGCGTCCCAAGATAACTGACTGCGTGGAGCTATATCGCGCTAGTCGTGCCCGTCAGCTGTGTCGCCGTGCCTTCATTCATTTATGCATAGCATCGAAATTTTCTATTACATAAAATGTTTTTGGGAACAAAAAAGCCTATTTTTAATCAATCTAAATCCCGTGCGGGGTAACCCGGCGGGGAGGCGCTATCGGGTAAAAAATACCACAGACATATAAAATTTCATCATAACTTTTTTTGCACTTACATGTGAACGCTGTCTTTCCTAGTAGTTTCCTGGAGAATACCAAGGAACGCGCTCACCGCGTGCATCTCAGTTGGCGCCAAGCGTTTAAACCGCTACGGACACGTAAAGTGAGTATGGGTATTTTTTACCGGGTAGCGACTGTTCGTGTACTACAAATTTCATAGTTTTTTTTTCTTGCAAGTGATTACCATGGATCCTACTTATCTACGAGACCTCACGATTGAAGAAATATTACAAAACGAAGATGAGGAAGTATCAGAAACGGAACATAACGAGCAATACGGTGAACAAGATGGAGAAGATATATTACTTCGTTTAGTCACTGATGCTCAGAATGTACCAGAGTGTGAAAGAGAGGATACGGACGATGTGCCATTATCCAATTTAAGACTTGGACGATACATGGGTCGCGACAATGTGACACAATGGCAGGTCGCGGAACCTTCACAAAGACGACGCACCAGAGCTCATAATATAATTACACATCAACCACGTCCACCTGGATCAAGAGCCAACATGAGTTCCTCACGTTGTTCAGTATGTCCATGGAAAAAAGACAGAAAAACCAAAACTGGGTGCAAATTATGTCTTAAAATGATTTGCCGTGAGCATACTATAACTATTTGTAACGAATGTTATCAAAAAAGCAACCAGAAATAAATAAATAACACATATTATGAATAAGATGATTATAAAGTTCCTAATACTTATGTGCCAAAAATGTTTAATTCAATGAGTCATTTCTAAAAGAAGTTAACTAGTTAAGTTGATTGTTATTATTTTATAAATAAGAATTGATGGTATATTTTAGTGATTGATCTCATTTGAATGTTCTAGAGTAAAAAAATATATTTTTGTGACAAAGTTTGTAGACATCAGAAAAAATTACCTATTTTTGTGATTCAATTTAATTAGTAGAATTAAAGACTAAATAAATAAATAACAAAATATTTATTGCATCATTTTCATTTGAATAAAAGTTCATAATTACCTTTTTTTTATTAATATTTAATAATACTCAAACCTATATTTCAAATAATTGCATATGATTAATGTGTTATTTTTTACCCGGTAGCGCCCGTTTGTGTTCTAAATATTAGCGCGCCACCCGCCTGGTCTATACCAGTAATAGATAATGTGGTTTGAAGGAATTACACGAATTCGTATACACTCTGTATAAGAGTTGCATAGCAATAGGTATTTTACATAGGAATAAACAAAACATCGACGCGATTTTATTTTCGTTTAAAACGGCTTTCGATTGTGAATGACCTTTAAATGCTCTAAACTTGTGACCGACTAAGCTATAGTAAATAAATATTTGTATTTAATTTATTTATAAATATTTATAAGATTTCTATAGTCAACAAATATTTAAATGTCCATCTACTTTAACACTCCAACAAGACAAGCAAAAAATAAACAGGGAGCCCACATCAGGTGCCTAGAAGTTAGTCTTTATACCTACCTAATATTAACGTAACAAGTACCTATTTTGAAAAGGAAATTCATTTCACAAAAAATTATTGAAGTACCTAATTATTAAAATATAAACAACAACAAAGTGTTTACAACAAAAAAAAACGTAATAGGTAGTTACCTAACTTGAAATCGAAAACATATAAGTAGGATATCACCATCCATATAAGTGCATGTTTGTTTCGTTAGACACGTAGATATTTTAAAGTGTTACAAAAATTAATGTGTCGTGCACATTGAATGTCCTTGCAATAACCGTAAGTTCATTGTCAGTTGCCACGAATAAAAAACAAGGTTATAGAGGATAATACGTGTTAAAAACGTAAAGTATAGAATTTTAAACTCATCTTACCTTTGCATTGATCCCAATCGAAACGAAAACTGGTTTGATTTTATTATTAAATTTGTAATTACGACACTGATGCAAACCGGATAAACAAGATACGATTGAACGAAGCGACTGCTCTCAACAGTCTGCCGGACACGACGCGCAAGCTACAAATGGTCGATCAACAAAGTCTGAACGAAACCTAAATAACAAAAAGCGTCTCACTCGAATACATAACCCGAACAGACCCGAACTTTGCCGAATGAACTTTTAGTATTCCTTAGTGCCAAGACCACTTAGTGCCAAGAGGTTTAAAATTTAAAAAAAATGTTCCTGATTGCATCTTTATCGAATTCAATAGGTATTTAACCAAACTGTGAGCTATGAATATCATTCTCCAGTAGTTAATTCTTTACAATGCTAACGATTTAAACTATCTAAGACCTTAGTTAAAAGGTTGATATTGTTTTTCTTTTATTTGTCTTGCTCGCCTTTGGTTCTAGTAGCACCTGCCTCTGATTCAGAACGATTCCATTAGTCAGTGGCACTTTTTCTCTCTTTACAAGACTCGTAGACGAAACGAGACAATAAACAGAATCGGTAGACAACTGCTTATCGAAAAAGTTCTTAATCGGCGGGCTGATGGTAACCGCAGACAGGGTCTAAAATGAATTACACGAAACCAAGTAACAGAGATATATTGGGAATCTCCTATACCGCTCTGGCTCTCACATACACACGACGGAACACAGTATTTCATAATTTAATTAAAGATGTTTCTCCTTTTCTAAAAAACTATGAATTCGAATAACTTTTAGGTGATCTATAGAGAAAGCATGGTCGTTCTCTTGATCTAGCTTTCACCGAAGACATTTATCTTTATTCCTTTCCCTTAAAGTAGCTATCATCAAATTATTACAAACTTATATATTATAAGACCTGAATCCTATATTTTTATTAGGAGGCCCATGTGAATTCATTTTGTAGTGTTTATTTATATTTGATATTGCATATATTAGCACTTTTTGGCGATTTTGTTGCATATTTCGACCGTTTGAAGGTAAATCAACTATGATGATAGTCTATATGATAAATTAACGATTTGTTAATGCCATTAAAGTAATGAATCTGCACAAATCTCATTTCAATATAAATTACCATTAAAATTAATACGAAACCCCAAGTGTACGAGCCACCTCGCTCTTGACTGATTTATTTTTAGCAAGCACTAAATTCCTGCCTTACTATAGGTACGCCGTATAGGTACGGTGTAAGTTTATTAACTTTTGGGAAGCGCATGGGTCAACAAGCCATGTAGGTCGATACAATCCAATGTCAAAAAAATAACAATGGGACCTACATATGACCTTATGCCCTGCTGTTAAGAAACAAATGGTACAGGAAGAGAAAGATCAGGGTGCCAATTCTACTAACAGAAACTTTTATCAATTGCAATTGAATCGTTCATTCAGAGAGTTCTCGTTTACGAGAACTGTCAAAATGTTTGGTTTTGTTTTTGATGTCAAACAATATGATAGTTTTTGTAAACGAAAACTGTCTGAATAAACGATTCAATTGCAATTGATAAAAGTTTCTGTTAGTAGAATTGGCCCACAGAAAACGAGACGAAGATGAGCTATTTATTGCTATGAGGTAGTCGAACAGCAAGGTAACAGGATTATAAGTGTTTTCGAATTTCAAAAGTTACTAACATTTTATTTCTGCAGAGCTGCTGCATTTACATGGCTAACGGTTGATCCTTACGTGTTAACGTTTACAGTTCGGAGGGGGGATTCCCCGCACAAACAAGTATTTTGTTATGTAGAAATAGAGTCGCATTGTTGCACGTGGAACAAGGAGCTCGTGGCTAAATAAGTACGACACACATGACTATACATTCCCTACTCATTGGGAACCCTCCGTGCCTCGGACATTGACCCTAGCGGTCATGGGAATGACCGTCACATAAAAAAGACTGCAACTTGTCCAACAACTGCGTAGGTACCTACAGGCGTAGGCAATATATCTCCGAATATTCGGTTGAGGAGATCAAATAACAATAAACTTCAGCACATCTGGTTGGCTGGAAGCTAACCCGAGCACACGTGGGAAAAGGCAGGAACAGGTCACACGTGTAATAAGCAGCAAAAATAACAATAACAGATCCCATCCCGTTAATTCGATTTTTAAGTGGGTAAATAGAACAGCAATAGGCAGTCCCTAGTAATACGTAGGCCATACTGAAAGTTTCTGGAATGGGCCACTCGGGTCACTTGCGTAAAAATAGTAAAAAAGTAATTCCTATTTTTGAAAACGGAACTCTTTGGCTGTAGAATACACTTTATTTTTTACGTGTGTCATTGAATTTGTTTTTTTTTTGTGGCCTCTATTTAACAATTCCATCCTAACGATGGATTTAAATTGAAAAAAATCGATGTATGTTTTTTTATGATTTTCGCTGTACCTAGTTAAGTTAAAAACAAAAGTTGCCAAATACTGAAATTAGCATTTGGTGATGAAACCCTATCTCGTAATTCTGTGTAGGTACTTCTGGTATAATGAATTCAAACGAGGACGTATTCATCCCCAAGACGATTCACGTGAAAGCCGGCCGGCAACATCAGTAACAGAAACTAACATTGATGATGCACAAAAACTAATTCAATCGTATAAAAATGTTACATGCTAGCAAATTCGTGCTACATTGTACATTGGTATGAGCCAAGTGCAAAATATTTTGCACCTGCACACCTGAACATTCGGAAGCTTTCTTCGAGATGGATACCGCATAAGTTCAAAAACGACAGCGAGTACAGTGGTGTTTTTTTTTTCCCAATGGTTTCAAAGAATTAAAAAGTGTATACCTACTTAAATTGTCAAGGAAATTTGAAAAACAGTGAATACATAATACCTACATAATAAGTGTTTTACTTTATCAGAATCCAGAAACTTTCAGTAAGGCCTAAGTATCCTTAGTAAACAAGTTATAAGAACAAAGAAGACTGCACTCACTTGCTTTAAAACCGTAATCAATGATACTATATGTGGCCTGCGGATTAGTACCCCCTTACCGTTGAAAGTAATCAATAAAAGTTCATTATATGAAAATTATGTTGGTACCTACGCACAAGTACAAAAATGGTAAGCATTAATATCAAAAAAATCATTTGCGAATAAAAATTATATTTAGTTATCCAACAAGATAACGAGACAAGGTTTTCCCGCCGGGTACTCCGGGGAATATTGGGACTTTCCTACCCGAGATACCTGCATAAGGCGGACATCCCGTCTACTCGGGAATTATTTGAGATTAATGTTTATCATAGTTTTAATGTCAATTGTGTTCCAAATAATTCAAGATTTTTTATTTCAAATAGGTACAATCAATTCAAATAAGTGCGTTCCGCGACACCGAGTTATTCATCCACTAAGTGGAAAAACGACCAGCTTTGTGAGACATCCAGTGTGCAGAGTATTCTAATTAAATTGCACACATAATTGCTACTTCGACTTCCATTTTTGGAATGAAGCGGCTGTCACTCTACCTCACTCCGCACACACATCGCCCCTGTCTAAACACTTTCAATCCTCGCGGATTGGAACCACGCGGTTTGAACACGCGCGGACTCCGCCATGTCTGAACTTACTCTAACTCTTAAACGTTAACGTCGAGCAAAAAGCATAGGTATTCTAAACGCTTAAAACTTAGAATTTATTCTAAACATTTCATTACTGTTTTCACAGTTGTTTTTTTTTATTTTAGTTTCGAGATGTATAGTAAAAATAAGTATTCAAACAACCTATTTATTATGATTCTGCAATATTTTACCGCATTATATCAAGTACTTCGTTTTTTTTTTCGTTAGAACTCTACGTCGCACAGTAAGGACGTAACTATTCTTCAAAATACCGAGCTGTTTTTTTAAGAATAAACTTTATTTATTTAAATAAGAAAAGTTGATTGGATTGCAAGACAATTTTGATACATAACATTTTGATTGCTCAAAACAGAAGTTTAATTTTAAAATACATGAGAAAAACGATGTTTTTTTTACAAAAAAAAGAATGAAAAAAAAATACTTTTCCCGAGTACTTACTGCAAAATATGCGGGAACGCGAAAACGCTATAGATAAAAAAAACATATTTAGAATTCTTGTAAAATGTACTAGGTATGTTCATGTTGTTTTAACCACCAGAACACGGTGACTTGAAAACTAAACAGGGGCAGAAAATAAAACATATATATATTTTCAACTATGTTTATTCAACAATAATATCGCCTATTGTATTAGTTGGAAATTCAGACGACACATTAAGTTGTTTATAAAATGCTCAACACTATGCCGATGTACCACTTAAACGGATTTTTCTATAACAGGTTTTTCATTCACAGTTTGAAACTAATAATTAGTAGTAGCGAGTAATTAAAACAATATACAATAAATAGTTAAATCTATGACACACACTTGGTTAATAGACTTTTTGCAGGAGAAGTAACTTGAATTGTGAAAATTTCAGTTAACTCTTTCCACGAATACCAATCTACGCTGACCAATCAGCGTTACTGACATTAATTCTCATTGAGATAATTCGGTATGTAACCATAGCTGTATGTATACGTTGATTGACCAAGAAATTGTGTACGACGAACATTCATGGCACTATTCCAAATAGTGATTAAAAAACTGCAAATGTTTGCTTGCTTGATCTTGCATCTATTAAAACATTACTCGACAAAATACATCAAGTATGATTGACTATTTTTGACATTTTAAACAACTCAATATGCAGAGAAGATTGACAATGAGAATTTACAGTGTAATATCAGGATTAATACAGTTCGCAGTTATCCTTCTAACCCTCATTCTAATACACCTAATAGTCAGTCCTCTATTTATGTGAAAAATACACACAACGTTCATAATAATAGGCCGGTAGGTGCAGCTGGTACAGTCATAGCTAGTGCATGCGGATAAATAAGTAAGATTAGCATTTGCACTAACTCCAAGGATGCGGGCGCATGCATCGAGTATTAACGTAAGTACAATCAGGTACCTACAGAAGTGAAATGCTTTTTAAAAGCATCATTCTCACGTATTCGAAAATTTACTGCAAATGTAAATAATTGTATTACACATTTCACAAAGACACGTTAGATTCTTTCTTTTTTTAACTAAGTTAAACTTTGCTGTTGTTTGATAGACATTGGTCGATCAGAATTCTCTTTGGCCAAATGGAAATCCCTATAATAACAGAATTCCGATATATAAATGAGTCTTTAACAACTCAAAAATACTAAAAATTACATTTAAAAATGACCTCTATGTTAGTTTGATCGCTATAGCATTTAAGTACCTAACAGTTTCCGATTAATAAATTCAATGATAAACATTAAGATTCATTTTAACTTCTTGGGTGCTGAAATCCCCCTGCATCTATGCCCTGACATTACAATATTTTAATAAGATTATTTAATCACAGTTCTAGTAAATACACATATTAAAAAATATCTTAATGCTCTTTTACTTTACCGGAAAATGTGCATAGTTAAAAGTCAGTAAGTTTTAGGACTATTAGTCTAAAATACTAACAACTATGACGATGTAGTAAGTACTTAAACAAGAAAATAATGTTACTCGGGAACTTCTACACAGGACAAACACTTTGGACTATGTTTAAATTTAGAAACAGTTTTACTGAAATAACTTTTTTTTGCATTTTCCTAGTTTTGTATTCTTATTTCACGGATATTTTTTTTAGCCACGCCCTGTCATGTAAATAAAACAAGTTATAAGCGGGAATTCACCAAAAACTTCAAAAAGTGATACCATCTTAATAGCATTAGAATTGAATACAATATTGACATGCTAACTTTGGTATTTCACATCTTATCCTAATTTTGATCTGATCAAATGTCGCTTCTTTCTTTCCGTATAGAATCTCTTAACATTGGGTAGCTAATTTAACATATGCGATAAAATAACCCAAAATGTTCTCTACTTGGAAGCAAATAAATCGAGCCACTTTAATTTTTCACGTAGGTATAATTGTTATTATTTTTTTGGTATTATGGAACAGATCAAGTCTAAACATAATATCTCCTTAAAGGTTATTGAATAACCTTTACAGTGAGGGTAGATTTTTGTATTTTGAATCATATATAAATCATGAAACCAAATTAATAACCAAGACACGTGAAAAAAGAGTGGCTCGATTTCTTTGCTCCCAAGTATATTTTATAGTTTCGCTCCTAACAAAATTTTAGGTATATTCGAGTGATTAAATAGACTTGTCGGTCGACTAGCATTTGCTGCATTTAAGTAAGGGGAAAGAGCACCAAACAAAATCAAATTTTGTTTGGTGATACCGACTTGCTAGCAGCTAGAATTTTCTGCATCAAATTAAGAGATGTAAATTAATAAAAAAAACAAAACAAAAGCAAGTTTTATTTATCTTTAAGCCCCATGACCTTCGCGGTATCAGACACTTGCTGTAATAATTTATGATCTATTAATGTGGACGTGGCTATATACCTAGTCTCTGCACAATACTTAGATACATTGAAGAGGAAAACTATACATTTGTGAGATAATGTTAGTTTCTAGGTATTACACGTCAATAAATAAATAAATCTAGACGACGAACGTTTCTAGAGCCAACATAGCGAGTGCTGCGATTCCTGCCACGGCGGGAACAGTCACGACCCACGCGAATATTATGTTTCTGTAACAAACAAGTCATTAGGTACAAAATAATGACATCAGAGAGACTTTTATCCATTATAATATATTAGGTATGCAATATAAAATCAAACTTTGAATGATAGAGTGAGGAATGATGTGATAAGACAAAGTTGCGGTTTAAAAGATGATGTAGTGACAAAAATTGAAAGGGGTATGCTTCGGTGGTTTGGGCATGTTGAAAGATTGAGTGAACGGCGATTAACAAAAGGAATTTATAAGGCGAATGTCAGTGGAAACGCCAGTAGAGGACGCCCAAGAAGGACATACATTGATGTTATTGGTGATGTTCTTCAAAAAGGACAGGTGCGTAGTACTTTCAACCGGCGTGCGTGTATGACAAGATGTATGACCGTGGACGAAGCGAAAGGAGTATGTAAGGATCGTAGCATGTGGCGTTCTACAGTTTCTGCCTACCCCCATGGGAAAAAAAAGGCGTGAGTGTATGTATGTATAAAATCAACAAAATGTGCATTATTAATATATCATATTGCACGATTGAATTACTGAGTCGAGTAATATTAGAACTCGGTTTTCACAATTTATAAATAGGTACGGAACTTCCTGAAAAATCCGATCCGCATAAAACTCAATTGCGATGTAAAGTTAATTGACACATTGACGAAAATTCATTTAATGGAAATATGTTACCAGCAGAAGAAAGATTCGCGTCAAGATCACATTATGGAGCTAAAACAGAGTTCATTTTTCAGAGTTCAGAATGGGTATTTGACTGAAAAAATCTAATTAGTCCGTCAGTTACATTATCAAAAAATATTTGACCCGTATTTTTTCTTTTGTTACGCAAACCAAAATTGACGAAGATACGACACTTTTAAAATTGGCAAAACGTCACAAGCAAGTACAATTTTTACTTGCTTGTGACGTCAGAAGCCCCCACTCTCGAGTTTTGATGCGTTTTATCTTTCCAAATATTCACAGATTTATCAAAAGAAAAAATACGTGTCCATTATTTTTCAAATCTATAAATGGCGGACTAATTAGATTTGCAATTTATTTATGCTGTCAACATGCCTATTCTATAATGTTCATCATTTCAGCCTGTCATCCTCCACTGTTGAACATAGGACTCCCAATGTACAAAGTACTTCTGTCGCATGTAGATTCGTCTAAAATAGAAATTAGTATGAACAAATTTTTCTATTCATACTCTATGTGAATTTATTAGATAAGGATTTGTTTTTACCGAAACAAACTCCAGTCGACAGGCTTTTTGGAGAAATAGCCGATGCAGACGACGGAGCCGACCTTGCAGTGCGTGGTAGAGACCGGTAGACCGGCCTTGCTGGCCACCAGGACCGTCAGCGCAGCCCCAAGCTCGATGGTAAAGCCTCTGGTGTACCAAAAACATAATTTTATTCGTTTCCCGCCAATGGCAAAACGCTGAAAAAATTAGATTTCTTTAACAATTTATGTTCAAATTAAATGAATTATTTAACATTAAAAAGAACGATGTAAGTCAACAGTTATACCGAATAATAACCTAATAAAACGAGTTTTTATAAGCCACGTTCTTTTTTGTGAATTGGAATTATTTGAGGTCAAGGAATAATGCAAATCAAAGGAACTCAAAAAAATTAATGTATGTAATCTATTTTTATTTCATTTTTGCCATCGATACGCTAAGTAGATTCGTCTGAATGTTCTTTTTTTTTTTTGTGTTTGTTACGCGATATCTCCGCCATTTCTGAATGGATTTTGATGATTCTTTTTTTGTTTGGTAGGCCATACTTCAGAGGTGGTCCCATATAAATTTTATTGAAATTGATTCAGCACTTTTTGAAAAAATCAACAAAAACAAAAAAAAATACACAAATCGTATGTAGTCGACGTTCTAGTTGTAGTGCTGGTCCGAGAATTTGTACACTATTGTAATTGTAATTTGTGGCACTAAAAAGTATGAAATAAAAAAACTTTAAAAAAGTAAAAACCGACTTCAAAAAAAACTAAACGGAGTAAAATAATTATCATTTAATAAAACTACCAGTTTCAGAAGTCGGTGTTCTGCGCTGAAACAAATTGAATGCACCGACTTCTGAAACTGGTAGTTTTATTAAATGATAATTATTTTACTCCGTTTAGTTTTTTTTGAAGTCGGTTTTTACTTTTTTAAAGTTTTTTTTTATTAGACTGCTACTTATAATGCTATGAATGAATTGGTAGGGCATACTTCTAATCATGAAATTACTACCCGAACTTTTCGAACTGCAAAACCTCATTGAGTCATGAGGTTCAAATCCTAGTCACCAACGGTAGAAACGAAATATAAAGGATTTTAAAAACTCTTTGTTATTCGATAGTAATGATTGCCCTAGCTATTGATCTCGGGTAGTACATACCTACTTAATGATTGAACTTCGCAATATGAACAGAAATATTGTTGTTGTTGCGATCCCCACGTCACCTGTTAACACAATATGCCTAATAAAGTTTGCCAGTGTTCCTTAAATTAATTAGATGAAACTTGACTAACGTGTCGGGTGTGATGCTGGTGAGGTCCTCCCCGACGGTGCGGATGACGCGACGTCCCCACAGCCACAAGCCCAGAGCGATGCCGATGCCGCCGAACACCAGGATGGCCAGCGGCGTCTCCGCGCGGGAGTGCGCTCCGCCCTCGGAATACAACAGCCATAGAGCCACCAGGGGACCGATCGCGTTACTGTGTAAAACCGCTTTGTTATTCATTTTTAAATGTAACAAAAATAATCTAAAACCTGGCCGGTGATCTACTTATCGTCGGCATCAAAAGAGAAAACGTTTATTACAAAAAAAAATACAAGCCACGGAAAAAACTGTTTCCTGATTTTTGTAAGGAACTTCACTGTGTTTTCTTTTATTTTATTATAGGTACCTAAATAAATATTTGAACATGAAACGAACATGAATGCAGGTTTTCCTGCTAAGTATTGCATAAAACGTATTTGCCCAAAATCTATACATATAAAAGGAGAAACTGACTGACTGACTGATCTATCAACGCACAGCCTAAACCGCTGGGGTTAGAAAGTTGAAATTTTGACAGTAGGTTTCTTTTGTAACGTAGGCATCCACTAAGAAGGGATTTTTCGTCATTCAACCCCTAAGGGAGTTAAATAGGGGATGAAAGTTTGTATGGAAAATCGTCACTTAACGGGTTCAAAATTTCACGCAAGCGAAGCTGCGGGCGAAAGCTAGTTATCTTCTATTTACGAGGTTTTCACTTATCACTGGTCGCCTACGGTATAAATAAAGATCCAAGCGATTAACGTAATATGGCAGAGAGTAATGATACCAGTGACAGAAAGTCAATCTGCTTACCCAGCATTGGGGTTTTGAGTACTATACTTCCCTTTTTGGAAAAAGCAGTTGACTGCAAATGGGCAGTGAAATTATGATAACAATGTAATAAAAGAAGCATATCAAAAAGCGGGAGGTTTACCTGACGTCATTGCCACCGTGTGCAAACGCACCAAACGTGGCGGTGAGGACCTGCAGGAAGGAGAACAGTCGCAAAGCGTCGGGGGGAGGCGGTGGAGCTGGTGCGGGGGGAGGAGGGGACACAGCGCGCAGCAGCGGCGCGGCGCTGGAGTTGGGCGTGATGCCGGTCGTGCGCGCGCCCACCTCCACCACCGCGCACCGCTCGATGCTCCACGCGCTGCCGCCTTCTGGACCCTGGAAAATTACATACAGGCTTCTAAGTTTTCTCTATTTTCATTTTTATTAATCGATAAAGAAACGAGCAGGATGATGAATGATGATTCTGAATGTATTGTGTTCATATTTGTAACCAATGATATTATACAAGGTTAGTCAGAAAGGGGGTATTAATCCGAAAGGGTGTTAAAGTACCTATAATAATGAGTAACTTTTGTTCTACCACTTTCCCCAAAAGTCAATAGTTTAAGAGAAATAGCTGTTCAAAAATTACATAAAAAATATGCTAAAATCTATCTATCCTCAGCTATGATCAGCTGTGTTTACGTTTGAGGTCATATTTGGGGTCACGAATTAGCTCCATATTCTGAATTCGTAACTAAAGTAGGGGCAAAGAATTTTTGAAAAAACAAAATTTGAAACTATTTTACATGGAAATAAAAATTATCGAATTTTGAAGTTTTAAGACTTGCTTTAAAACCGTCATCAGTGATACTTTAAGTGGCCTTCGGATTAGTACCCCCTTTCCGACTAACCTTGTATACAAAAAAGAGGTTTGTAACTTTGTTTGTATCAAGGAGTTCCACGTGAAACAGTTATGTAAGTAGAAAGTTTTAAACGAATAACTTTGAAATCCGATTGATATGCACCCTTGCATTTCGAAACTTTGTTAGAACGTAAGTACTCATATAACGAATATATCATATCATCACAAAACTGTAAAGCGACCCTCACATAATAATATGTATGTAACGCCTCACGTACGTTGCTGAAAGAAACATAAAATAATGGCCGAGCTTAAAATCTGAAGCATTAACAGTTTTTTTTAACTCACCTTATCAAGTCGTGGTGGTGGCGTATCAAACTCAACACAGTGTGTAGCTCTCGCAGCAGCTAGCCTGTCAAACTCCCCACGTGCTATCGTGTCACACGAGTCACCCAGGAAACCATTCCTGGAGTCGTAACTTTCACCCATGCCGGCCATTTGCGCCGAATCCAAACTTTTGCAGCAACTCAACGTCTCATCTATGTATTTCAAGGTGTTAATTTGAGGATCCGCATCTATGAGTTGTAACCGAGACTTGTTTGGTGGACTTAGACTCCTGGACAGTATGCTGCAGTCGTCCATAGTGGCGAGGAGTGCCCGGTTTCTGGCGTTTATCACTCCGACGGATGCCTTGTCTGCGTCGCTCAGGGTGACCATCTCTGCACTTTCCGCGATGGCCTCGAGTACTTTTCCATCTTCGGACAGGAGTGAAGTTGGACGTTGTGGCACGCTGCTTTTGTTAGAGTGCGTCGGTGTATTCGCTGGAGTTGTTTCTGAAATATTATAAGATGAAAATTAGTTTGAATACCAGCTGCAGGAGTATGATCAATATTCATAAAAACTATGTAATTTATGACATCAGCTCTTAACTTCACCAAAATCTTTTAGGGTAGCTAAAATTTTCTGGACATTTTCTGACATTTCAACCTCACCGTTAGATAATCCAACCGAGAAGTTGACAGGAGGATCGACGAGCCGACGTTGGTAGTAGGGTACTAAGAATGCGCGCACGCAAACTGCCACCAACGCGCCAAAAGCCATGGAGCTCACCAGAGCCAACCACAACGGGATGTTGTCCATTGCCAGCACTGCAAATATTACAGAAACAGCAATTATTTATTATATCAACAATAATTCCTAACTTCTGCCCATTTAGAAATGTGTGGTTACAAGTATATTGTACTTATTGTAGCTAAGTATGCCTACAGTTACTGTGCTACGAAGACAGCTACGAATCTTTAGGGTGCATTTCCACCAGAGATGTGCTATGTAGCTAAGCTGCGAGAATGTAAAAGCTAAGCTACGAAACTATGTGACCGTTTCCACTGATGCTAAGCTATGTAGCTGTGCAAGGAAGATGCGCATCTCGAGCTATGCGACGTATCGACAATAGGAAGGCACGGGGAGCGGCGGGCATAGCTACACCACTTGTGACCATCCATAGCACGCATCCATAGCTCGCTTCCATAGCTCGTATCCGTAGCACGCATCCACGTCATACATCCTTCCATATAAAAAAACGTAGCATAGTTAAATCAGTTTCCACCAGTGCTGTGCTATGTGGACCAATGAATATGATTGGTGGATAGCAAACGCATTCATAGCAACGCTGCATAGCACATCTCCGGTGGAAAGGCACCCTTAGAGTTATAATTATCCTAAGCTACGAACTGTCGAATTCTACGTATAACCTACGCGTTTTAGTAGACGACATCGAATTGATTCTAATAGTGTTTAGATGACACAACTTCATCTTTTAAAAACCGAATTAAGTCGATCCTTTTTAATTTTCATAGGTATTCGATCTGTATTATATTAAAGCTTAATCAACATCTAGACAATTAGGTAACATTGGCAAGTTAACCTATAACATTGAATAGGACTAGTAAATTCTGCTTACACTTGGGCCCATCGTGCACCACACTCAGCACGTTGACGGCGATGGTAGCTCCGTAGAAGAACGGCAATGATGTGAGGCCAGCTTTCACGGGCTGCGGCGCCCTCAAGATGAATCGGCGCACCACCCAGTACAAAAGGGCGGACGCTGTTCCACTCAGCGCCGGCGATATGAACCACGACAACACTAAGGACAAACAACAACATTTGGTATTGGTTTATTTATTTTATTGTATTGGGACATAAAACAGTCAGGTACACATTCTACAGTGTGTCCGGCCATGGACTAGCGATATTCTAGGAACTTTTATATAGCAACTATTCTAGTACACAAATACACTACACACTAGGGTCCAATCCACTTCCCCGCTATTTGGCAGCCATTTTGCTATTTTGTTGAGATATTGTCTACAACTGTATGTCTTTATGTGAACCCATTGTATCGTAATGTAAACGATAGACGAATATTGTTGCCCTCCGAATAAGCCTACTTTTATCTCAGTAGGACCAAAACTTTGAGAGATATGACTTTTTTGTACACACGTACAGAATATCTCAACAAAAAAATGGAAGTGGTTTGGACCGTAGTGTATAGTGTATTTGTGTACTAGAATAGTTGATAAATAAGTACCTAGAATATAGCTAGTCCATGACCGGACACATTGTATACAACCTTATTTTTACTTTATACGAAAACCGAGACACCCCAACAAGATTTTCATCAGAACTGCCTGAATATGTGTCTTTATTAGTAAATCTCCAAGTTACACCTTAGTTTATGTCGTGTTAAGTTCTCTAAAAAAGTGTGAAATGCCAGACATGTGCTATGCAGAGGTTGTCTAATACACGGAAACTGACCGAGAGGACCGTCTCAAGCCTCAAGGCGTCTATTCCCGTCAACTGTTATGGGTAGAAAACTACTGAAACAAAATTGAAATTTATGAAAAAAAAAAAAGTGGTGTAAAAATATGTCAATCGATTCTCCTAGTGATTCTGAAGAAACTAGTTTCAGGTTTAGTATATACTAAAACTAAGCTTGTATAAACTATTACAGAATTCACAAAACCTAAGTAAACCTGTAACCCACACCAATGTCTGTGAAATAATGTAACGGAATATAATAAGAGGCGTGCGATAATCTCACGTTACTATTTTAACATTTCAATAGTCATTCTGTGAAAGCACGACAATATCCAAGTCTATAAAGTGTGTGTTATAGGTTTCTAAGAGGCGATGGAGAGGTACCCGTGCTCCGGCATGAGTTCAACGCTTTGCAGGATAGAACAGCCGGGCCACGCGCACCTCTCGACGCGTTACAGTTCTGTGTACAATGTAACACAAATGATTAGTGATATCAGTGCAATCGACCCTATTAAGTATTATACAGACCATGCAGCTTTATGGCCATCAGTAAGGTGCGTCTAGACTCCAAGCCTTGAAGTTTATATTATAACGTTTCAACAATTGTAGCTATACAAGGTTAGTCAGAAAGGGGGTACTAATCCGAAAGGGTGTTAAAGCACCCATTATAATGAGTAACTTTTGTTCTACCACTTTCCCCAAAAGTCAACAGTTTAAGAGAAATAGCTGTTCAAATATGACATAAGAAATATGCTAAATCTATCTATCCTCAGTTATGATCAGCTGTGTTATATTTTAGGTTATATTTGGGGTCACGAATTACAAGGTCCATTTTCTGCATTCGTAACTAAAGTAGGGATGAAGAACTTTTGAAAAAACTAAAATAAAAATGATTTTACACGCAAATAAAAATTAGCGCGGTGCAGCGCCAGTTCGACTCGCGACCTCGCCGCTTGTTCAGCTCATAATTAAGGGCTCCGTTTGGGTCTGAAACTAGTCGGGCAATCCCGAAAAATGCACGTGAGTAAACCGTAAATAATCATAAATATGAATGTCTCTCACGAAAGTTATAATATAAAAATAAAAATTATCGAATTTTGAAATGCTTGCTTTAAAACCGTCATCAGTGATAGGTACTTTAAGTGGCCCGCGGATTAGTATCCCCTTTCCGACTAACCTTGTATTCGGTATTTTTGAGTGAAAACACCTGTAGTGCATGCGGCATGCCACGTAAAAACTTTTTTGGACCACTACCAGTCTTTTTATATATTTATCAAAGATGGGACTCCAAATCGGGATTGCTAATTTCAAATGAGAACGGATTAAAGTTATATTATCTATAACCTTTGAAACTTTGGGCTACGAAGTTTGTTACCTCATATCTCCGTCATTTATGAACCGATTTGAAAAATTCTATTTTTGTTCGAAAGGGTATACTTCCCGATTGGTCCCATATAAATTTTATTATGATTGGACCATGAACTTCAGAGATGTGGAACGGAACTCCTCATCGGATCAAAGCAAAATTCTCAAATTACTAATATTGCTTTGTTTATATTTGTTGTTGGGAACTGACTACTGGAAAAGAGAAGGGGGTGCGTGTCCCCCCCCCCCCCCTCCCCCCTTTGGAATGTTTTTATTATATCGTGTAAGGTATCATTTGAAAGGACTTTTTATGCCCGACTACGTCACAGCCAAAAAGAAGGGTTATGAAGGAGGGGGTTAAAATTATGACACTAAAACGTATTCAATAAAAAATAAACTTTAAAAAAAAGTAAAAACCGACTTCAAAGAGATACTAAAAGGAGTAAAATAATTACCATAATATAAAATTAACAGTTTCAGAAGTCGGTGGCTTCTATTTGTTTCAGTGTAGAGTTGCACCGACTTCTGAAACTGTTAATTTTCTATTATGGTAATTATTTTACTCCTTTTAGTATCTCTTTGAAGTCGGTTTTTACTTTTTTTTAAAGTTTTTTTTTTTTTTTAGATTGCGGTCTACAGCTGAAAAGTAAATTATTTATCTTTATCTACTCTACCGCTACGAGATACTACAAAGATATGCGCCGTAGTTTATTACGTAGGAGGCGCATAGTTATTTAAAAACCTAAGTAACAACAACAACAAAGTACAAAACCCTACACAAAATATCGTTATTACGTACTATGAATTGTCGCATTCTTACATGGCAAGAATTAAATGAACCCCAGGAGACCTCAAGGTCAGGAACAACTTGCTACGAACACGGGAGCGACTAAATAAATACCTTTTATGATTCAAAACATTTCGGCTTAAGCACATTATTATCCAACAACAAGCTCAAGGTTGGACGTTGAGGAGAGCAAACATAGATACTTATGGCCATTATAATGAAACCTAAGTACCAACGTATGTACATTGTTCATGTTAATAGCTTTTACTTAACTAGATAATTCGAAGAAGAGTAGGCTATACGACATACCAACATTTTCAGTTACCAAACAATTAATAGTGAATAATATTAATAAATTAATTTACTCCAAAGAATCCAAATAATTATCTTATTACCTACCAAACTACCAACTAATTAATTATTTTTGCTTCACGAAAACTAGTAATTTACTATACGTACCTACCAATAAAAAAACTGAAAACTGTTGTCACATAAACATACACTACTTACATAAATCATTCTACACAAATTATTAGAAAAGCTTCAACCTTTAACTGAAAATATTGCTGAATCAAGCAAATGGGCCATAAAACCAAACGTAGACCCATGCTTAAATTTCATGAGCCTCCTAATTATATTTTTATTGCCCTTGGAATGTCAGGCCGACTTGCGTAATATCGTTAACCCAGGGCTTACCAAATAAATCCCTGTTACAAACCAACCATACAAATTACCCCAGGAAATCGCTTTAGCCCTGGGCTAAACGATGTTGCGCAAATGGGCTAATCACCATTTAGTCATGTTATCACAAGACTATGCTCGTTTACAAACGTGATGTCCAGATGTTTATAAAGAAAACATAATAAAATGGGAATTTAACGATTAAAAATATAATGTATTGTTAGAAAATTTAAATATTTTAGATTTGTATCTAAACCATATTGGCTTGGAGGTCTAAACGTCTAAAGATTGTTTCAACTTTGCATAAGTATAAAGATTATTTTATTTCCGAACCCTTTTCGATTTTGACAATGTTCTAGCAATATCTGATTCTCAACCAACGTCCGGGATCTCATCACAAAAAAAAACTTTTTCCATGTTGTAAAAAGAAAGCTCACCAATAGCTCCGAGTGTAGACCAGCGCACACCGATAGGACCTTTAGCTGTGAGTGTGAATCCCACAGTAGCCCCGACCATGGAGTGTGTACCGGAGACGGGTAGCCGCAGCGCCGTAGCCAGGATCAGCCAGATGGCACCTGATATCAGCGCTGAGAGACAACCCGCAGCCAGCAATTTCTCGCCCCCATCAGCATATAAAGACACGTCCAAAATGCCTTTGCGCATTGTGTCCGATACCTTATATCCTGTGGAGAAAGGATTGATGTTAGGTTTGAGAATAATAAGTACTTAGTGTAACGCCACACCATGCCGAAAATACGCGACGTAATTTCGGCGTGATTACGCCTGCAATGCTTTTTAAATTAGGTACCCGCGACACACCAAGGTGAAATGACGTCGCGTCTTACCTATATAAAAAACATAGACGCCGAAGTTCGGTCGCGTAATTTCGCCATGGTGTGGCGCTACACTTAGGGAAATAAACACGTCCACACAGTGTGCTAATGATGATTCCATGTGATAGGGATCGGTCACCCACTTCTAACCTTGAGCAAAAACTGAGAATCGCTATTAGAAAAACCGGGAAAAAAAATAATGTATAACAAAAAAAAAAAAACGTCGAGATTTAATAAATGGCAAGTTAATGAAAATTGACTCACCTATAAGCACTGCGCCGGCGATCTCGAAGATAGTTGCAAGTATGCAAGCCTGCGTGAGCGTGAGCACCTTCGATCCAACGCTGGTGCCAAACGAGTTGGCCACATCGTTCGCGCCAATGCCGAACGCCAATACAAACGCCACCAGAAACCCGCTGACCACAAGCCATAACAACTCATCAGAATACGGTTCCATTGTTTCGCCTTTCCAATTACCAGATTCCACTAATTAATTTTGGTATAAAAGAACATTTTGTAGCACCTAACCAAACACAAATATTACCATATTTAACAACAAGCTGGGCTCTATATTTATATTAATTCCTTAACACTTCTTGAAAACAATCCTTTCCTAACTTTAAACAGTCGAATTTCCATTCCTTTATAAAAAAATAACTATAGAATATGATAAATAGCTAAAGATTTAATTACAGGTATTAATTAGTAACGACTTCAAAAGCATCGATAAATTAGTTATAAATTTTAAATATTATAAAGTAATTCGAAACTTATGTGGTGGTTGTGCGTCACAATGTTTGATGTTTAAATAGTCTTTCGTATAGATGACGAGGGCTCGTTAATTTTGGCTTCATCATTCCTGTAAAAAAAAGTTATTTAAGATAAGCTAAGAAATTAAAATAGATGTCTGTGTAACCCAGACTTAAGATTCGCGATAACACTGTACTTAAGACCATAATTACTACTTGATTAATTCAGTTATGATGGTTAGTAATTTCTTATACGATTCAAATAGGAATGTAGCACGTATTAATACTAAACATGTATAATTCTTTCATCAAATATAAATAAAAACGTGCGTCCAAAATGGTTGTCCACATGTTTGAACAATATCGATTCGACGCCATTTGATTTATAAAAATCGCGCTAAAACTACGATCACTTAGACGTAGTAACTAACTCAATTAAAAACAGAAGTCTTAATTCTTTCTGTCTAAAAGGAGCTCGTATATCATGATAGAATTTATCAAGATTTCGTCACATGCGTCTTAGTTTCCATCAACGTTGTATATTTTTAAAGTGTCACCTCGATGTGATGGCTATCTATAACACGTGTCGTTATGTACAACATCACTAAAATTATGAACCGAATTAAGGGGTACACTTGTCACTTACATAATCAAACATTTTTCGAAATATATAATACTTTAACACTTACTTTTGAATAATGTAGGATTTTATAGTCCTAAAATCGTTTGTAGCGAAGAAGCACGAGGGATCGCCTTGAGCTCCTCAGGTGTGGACTGAAGTTGACGAGGGCCGAACCGGGTCGCCGACTGAATGGAGCATGCGCGAAGGGCACTCGCCACCCTACTCCGGCAAACCCCCTATTCAGACACGAGCACAATAAAACTGTTTGTTCTATAGCAAAAGAACCCTTAACGTTACTCAGCTAGGCAACCGGCTAAAAAAAGCCAATGGTAGGTCATAAAAATTGGCATAATGAAGATCTGCGTCAACTAATTCGCATGTTTTTTTATTATGTCTTTCTTCTTGTGTACTTTATAGATACTCTAATTAATATTTGTATCTGTTTACGATACCGTTAGCGTAGCAAATAATTTTAACGGTATCTTGAATCATCTCATTATGGTAAAATGATGGGCATTTTAATACTAAGTACCTACGAGATATTTCAAAGCAAAAAAAATAATGTTAAATTAAAATTCATTACTGAGATTATCTATTGTTGGTGCGGCCACTTTATGAATAAGTGATCAATATTTATGGCTTATCCTTGATCCTTGGAGCGTAGTTACGTAACTCAGAGAATGCTGGATCCCCTCTAATGTCTCTAGATGGCGTTAATCGGCATGTCATATTTATGTTCCCTGAAAACTCGTAAAAACAGTGCGTGTAAAGTTGGCAATGGAGCTAAGGCAATTAAGGCTAGGTAAACAGCTCTCTCTGCCTCATTATTTAAAACGGAATGTACCATCAGCTCTTTAATAATAATAATAATAAATCATTTATTTCAGGCAACTTGGCCCATAGAAAACAAGTACATAAATAGTAAAAACAATACGTAACTATAAACTAATACATAATAATATCTAAAACTACTGCACACGAAGTGACGGCGGCGTCGTGTTGCGCTGCGTGGTGTCGTGTAGCCTTCCGCGAAATCGTCTATAAATGACACCCTTCGGCCAAAACTCTTCTTTGAGGAAGATCTCAATTTGATGAGTCGGAACACGCACCACAAACGACTTGAAATTTGTGTTGTGGCGCGACTCCAACTTCTCGACCCTCAAAGTCCAGTTGGTCTTCACCCGAACATACTCCACGATCTCTTCAACCTTCGTGGAGTGATGTAATCTGGACACATACAGCAGCGTCGTCGGTATTGCTGGACGCAGCAGCATGTTAGGTCCTGCCAGCGCGGTACCGCACTGGTTTCGACAAGGAGGCTTCTTCTTCTTCTTTTTCTCCACCTTGATGAAGTCATCCTTGTCACACGTGTCCTTATGTGGACCCTGCTGTTTCAGATCTTTGTTGACCGATACACAGCGACTCTGGTTACCCCCTTTCGTTTTTTCTGCTTGCCGCTTTGTTTGCGACATAGCAGGTTTGTGTGTAGCGACGATAGCAGCGTTTAATGAGACTGGATTAAACTTATACTTAGTACAAATTTAATATCCTCATATCCACGTCAAACTTACGAATAGTATCGTGCGGTAAAGTTACGAATGTGCGTTTATACCTGAACCTTGTAAAATATTGAAAATCTATTGATTGTATCTTAAAAAGGTAACATTTTGAAAAACAAATCTAGGTAGGTACCACAATACCAATTTCGCAAATACTTTTTTTTTATGTTTTTATGCTTTAATTAAACCACTCCCCTGTATGATGCATCTTTAGCAGATTTATAAGTTTGATATAGATGTGACATTAAAGGTACTCTTGCAGTGTAATTAGGTATATTTTAACTTGGTTTTGATTTACTTAGGTGGTAATAGTAGATCGTATCATACGGGAGCAAAATAATATTTTTATGCCGGGGCGTTTTTTTGAATCCAGAGCGAAGTGAGGGATTCTAGAGTAGAATCCCGAGCGTAGCGAGGGATTCTTTAGTAGAATCCTGAACGTAGCGAGGGATTCAAAGTACGTCGCCCGAGCCAATAATTTTGCGCCCGAGTGATACTTTTCATCACCCACTATGAGAAAATTCTTGGCGCCTCTTGCATTTCTCCATTCAATAAAATTACCATAGACTTTCATATATTTCTCCCTGGATTTTGCAGGTAATAGATTATCCGTCACATTTCTTGCGTCAGTTCTAATACTTTAAGGAGTTAATTCTATATTTTCACTGTGACTTGAAGAACTCATTTCTCAAAACAAAACCATGAATTTCTAACAATCCGTGAAAATTGAAGAAAAGGCGGGTTATAGTTCGCGGGTTTTTAATTTGATTTCTTGTTTTTTTATTCAGCCGGCGCGGCGGCGCGACTTTGGGCTGTCGTACCAGCCAGTCTTAATTCAAACAACATTATTTTGCGCTCGATTTCTTTGGCGCTGAACACTAAGATGTTCCAAATTCAAAAAGTCCGCGGCAAAGATAATTGCACTTACAAAGAGGTTTAAAAACTCATTACTCATTACTGCCCGCTAAAAGTTTCCTAAAGAAAACACCAACTTTGGGTGCACTTAAAGGCGAACCAAGTCGTCCTTTTCGAATAGATGGGATGAAAAAGGTTTTTCATTACTCATACTCGGAAAGTAGGTCTGAAGTTGCCTGAGGAGCGGGTTGAAAGTAATACTTATCAGCCCTAGGGAGAATCGTTCTCAACTGACACTGACAGCTGTCAAATTATAAAAAAAAACTAGTTCTATTTTTAAACGACTTCAAAAAGGTGGAGGTTCTCAATTTTTTTTATATATTTCGGTCATAACTCCGTCATATGTAAACGGATTTGCAAAATTATTTTTCTGTTTAGAAGAGTAGGTATTCTTCCGAGATGGTCCCATTTAAATTTGGTGGAGATCTGATGAAGACCCTCGGAGATTGACAATGGAACTCTTCAATGGATAACAGCAAATTACCCGGGATTGCTGTAATTGCATGTTTGTGTATTGTTTATGCCACATAAAATAGAAAAATAAAATAACTTAAAAAAAAAGGAAAAACCGACATTTCTATTGAACCCTGTTCCAAGTTTCTATACAGCCACTCAATTACAGCGCGATGTAAAATTGTAATAACATAAAGTTAAGTATTAATTCAAGAATATATTTTTTTAAATGACTTAATTTAGTTTCAACTATTTCTTTTAAATAACATACCTACATTTCGGCAAAATATTTTCAATTTTTTTTAAATGATGAAAATGAATAATAATGGCTGAATAGCTGGCCGGACAAAAAAAAAAGAAAATAGGATGAAAATAGGCGGGAATGCGGCAATCCGATCTTCATTTGTTTTTTCGAGTTGTAGAGTATGTTTATATTTCCAGCAGAGATGAGTCCATCTGATTCAGATATAGAAGAGGCTAAAGCAGTAGTGGAAAACCTTTTACCACCTAAATCAAAACAAAGATACCTACCTAAAATCGTACGACGATTTTTTGAAATGGCGCGCTGACAAAAAAGTGAAATCGTTATCAAAAAACGTTTTGCTAATATATTTCAACGAATTACCTATCAAAGACTTACAAACCTTCAACATTATGGAGCGTGTATTGTATGTTATAGACAACATTAACTTGTACTAAACACAATACGTTTAAAGAATTTCGAGAGACTAACATTATCGTTTCTCAAAAGGCAATCTGATGGATTTAAATCGAAAAAATCCTAAGTTGTCCCTTCTCGAGAAGTAGAAACCTTCTTAAACCTGATGAAATATACCTAGTAATGAAGGTAAACAAATCTTTTTATTGTTTGTTATATTTTATACACCAATTAAAGAAATAAATCTACTTTTCAGGTAGTGTTGATATTGGCAATAGGTAAGTGGCGCTTGCAGAAGTATCGACCTAGTAAATATGAAGGTTGATGACGTTGAGAAACAAGGTGATATAATACTGGTGAAGTTACCGTGGTACTAAATCCAAAGTTGTCCGAACCTTCTTAAAAAAGAATTTGTAAATATAATAGAAAAATACCAAAAATTACGACCAAATGGTATACAAACGAACCGTTTTTCATAAATTATCATAAAGGGAAGTGTCTGCGGCAAGTAATTGGCAAAAACAAGATTTCGAGTATTATGATAGCCACCGACCTTAATTTGCCAAACTCAAATCTATATTCGGGTCACTGCTTTCGCAGAACATCGGCAACTTTGCTAGCCGATTCTAGTGCCGGTTTAACTGTCATTAAAAGGCATGGAGGTTGGAAGTCGAGTAAAGTAGCTGAAGGCTTCATAGAAGAGTCAGTGAAAAATAAAACTAAGATATCACAAAGAATAACAGAAATGATAAATCTGCATTCCACTGACTCTCCACAACCGAGCACTTCAAAAGATTATCCGGTGCAATCCAAAAATATTGCTGTAACAGCTGAAGAAAATAGACAAATATCAATGTCCCCAACATTCACCCAAGAATCCATGGATCTGTACAAACTCAAGTTTCCCAGAAAATATCAACATACCCGGAAAAAACCTTTCACTAACTATAACTAATTGTTCTAATTTTACCATAAACTTTAAATGGGATACCTTCTTTTCGCATAATGTTCTTTGTCCTAATATACTTCGGCATAACGATTTACGTAATTATATTATGCGAAAATATGATTATGCCAAACAAAATTATGCTAAGTTATATTAGGTCTTAACATTTTATGCAAATGGATAGGGAACCACTTTAAATCACCAACCACCAAATTTGTTGATTTATGTAAAACTAGCTTTTGACCGCGGCTTCGCTCGCGTTAATTTATAATTAAAAAAAAACTCTCTAACACACTACTAAAACTACTAAACTACTAAAGTTTCTAAGCCAATTTTTGATACCTTGGGTTACATTATTGTAATTTATTTAAGGATCCCTAATTTTTGATACTAAAATATAGCCTATAGCACTCAGGGATAACGTAGCTTTCTATTGGTGAAAGAATTTTTTAAATCGGATGAGTAGTTTCGGAGATTACCTCCTACATACAAACAAACAAACAAAGTCTACCTCTTTGTTATATTAGTATAGATAAAATTCACTCATTTTTTCTTTAGCTAATTCATGTTTTTATTTTTACTTTCCTTGTATTCGTAATGAAAAGCACAGTGTTTACCTCGGGTTAAAGACTTATTTAGTCCCTCGAACTATTGGCGAAACCCCGTCTCTGGACTAAATAAGTTACTTTCACCCCTAGGGTAACAATGTACTATTACTGTTCCCCCATTGGCTGAACTACCCGGTTACGAAGAAACGGTTCGAAAGGATTACATATAAAGAGTTCAAAAGAAAAAATAAATAAATCTCTTATTTGTTAATATAGTAGATAGCAGGATTATCATCATCATAAATGAGCCCTTAAAACTCGCCCGGTCTTCTAATAAACGCTATAATTAACGTTCATTACCATATTGCCATAATAACCACGATTGTCAGACAGTTTTTTGTTTGCAACGTAGGTATTGTTAAGTCTACTTTGCTCTCTCATAAGTATTCTAAGTCATAACTGTATACTCAAATTGTTAAAGATATGGATTTTAAAAGAGTAACCATGGACTTTCTTGCCGGCTCTTCTCCATAGGAAACGACTAATTGGAACCGTGCACCTAAATTCGACTTTTCATAAGCGCCTGTAATGGTTTATGTGAAATAAAAACTTTTGATTTGAACCGTGATAGACATTTGAAATTTTCACAGATGATGTATTTCTGTTGCCGCTATAACAACAAATACTAAAAAACAGAATAAAATAAATATTTAACGGGCAGTGCCGGCCTGAGGCAAGTTTTAGGATGGAGCCAGATTCAATTATGGCTTCCCCTTGCTTGCCCCTAATATATGTATACCAGTTGACTGAGACGCCTCCTTTTTTTTTAACTTGGTAACGTCCTCATGGATACCCTTCGCCCGGGGAAGGCGAAGGGTACTAGCTAAAAACTCACGGTGTTCCTTCTTCTGACCCTTGGCCGGGGTCGCGGGATTCGCAGCTGCATGCACCGCAACCCCGACAGGCCTCGGTCTGCCAGCCCCTGGCGGACCTCTCCTTCTGTGGGGCTTTGCGCCGCGTCTTCCTGAGAGGCGCGCAAGGAATACTGCGCGCCGCCTTTTTGGGCCTGTTACTGGTCGGGTGACGGGTCCCTAACCCGCCGCCCGCAGGCCACACACTAGGGGTGGCCGGAAATGGTCGCACGCTCTCCGGTGCCTGGTGCGTCTGGCGCGGGAAGGGAGAGTGGACATCGCCTCTCTCTCCCTCTCCACTCCCTCCTTGGTCGCCATCACCACCTCACAAAAGGAGGCGACGGCTTCCCACGCACTCTCGCTGTATCGACATGTCATGTCATGTCGACCATGGACAAAACCACGGCTGGAAGCGGGATGTCACCACCGACTGCCACGTCTAGTTCGCGGCGCCGCGTCGCCCACGCAGGGCACGCCTGCAACGTGTGCAGCGCCGTGTGAGCCGTGTCCTCCAGGCAGTCGACGCAGTGGTGACAACCGGGCGTCTGCTTCCGGCCTATGCGACACAGGTACTACTCGAAACAGACATGTCCCAAGAGTACCTGCGTCAGCCGGAAGCTGAGGGCGCCATGACGCCTCTCCAGCCACTCCTCCATGACGGGTCTTACCGCCGCTATTGCGGCATGCCCTGACTGAGGCGCCTCGTGGGACTTAGCGCCTGGAGCGGCCGCTCCGTTCGCCCTATGGTAGGGCCGGCCCTGTTAACGGGGCTCCCATACAACAAACGTGATTTTTTTGCCAATAGATAATGGTACGGAACCCTTCGTGCGCGAGTCCGACTCGCACTTGGTCGGTTTTTATAATTTTACAGTAGAATAGGAATCACCACAAGGTAGTTTTGAACAAAATTCTTGATATAGTTAGCGTTTCACTGAGGGATACGTGCCGTTTTGATCAAAAATGTTTTGCATAGTGGTGAATTTTATCATTTGGAGTCGAATAAGAACAAAAAAAACTAAAGTGTCAAAAGTGGATATTTTATGTGAATTTTTGATCCAGGGGCCTAATTCTCCTAAAATAAATCTTGATAAATCACAACCGAACCAAGGCCGAACCGTTCATTCAGACAGTTCTCATTTTCAAAAGCTATCAAATTGTTTGACACAAAAAACAAAATCAATCATTTTGAAAGTTTTCGAAAACAAAAACTGACTGAACGGTTGTGGTTCGATTGCGTTTGGCAACAATTTATTTTAGGAGAATTGGGCCCCTGACATCCTTATTTGAATTGGATTCAAGGTTCACACAAACTGTCTTGACGGCTCGATTGGCGCAGTGGCTGAGCGATTAGCTACGGGCACTACGGGGTCGGATTAGATTCCCATACGGAACAATTATTTTTACAATCAGTACAAATATATCTAGTAATTTTTGTTCCGTGTATTTTATATCACCCACGATACAAGAGAAATCCTTCCTTTGTCGTTAATAAAATGTTTGGATGTACCACACATTTTATTATTGTTATTTTGTGCGACAAAACGACGTCTTATTGGTGACTTGCAAGGCTTCCGAGAGTGAGGTCCTGAATTCGCTTCCCGGCTCCGGCAGTTTTATTAAAACAGATGTCTCATTGGTCTAGTCGGCCCAATTACTTATTTGTATTACATTTCATTGTTAATGCACGTCAGGCTGGCCCGGCCCTGTGGCTTTAGTTGCGAGATTGTATTAATCAAATGTACTTCTCAGCACAAGCATATGTACTTACTTCATTTCTTATGTACCTCTTAGATAAACAGATTTGAAGCACTTATAATCTATATAAATAAAAAGAAAGGTCCTGACTGACTGACTGATTGACTGATTCATCAACGCCCAGCCTAAACCCTTGGACCTAGAAAGCTGAAATTTTGCACAGAGGTTCCCTTTGTAATGTAGACTAGGAATGAGGAAGTATTTTTCGAAATTCAACCCCTAAGGGAGTTAAATAGGGGATGAAAGTTTTTATGGAAAACCGTCACTTAACAGGTTCAAAATTTCACGCAAGCGAAGCTGCGGGCAAAAGCTAGTATATAATATAACAGGTGGCCACGTTTTCAGCCCGGCCCTGTCGGAACCACGACACCTGTAAAACGTACCGTGAATGTGTTGCTGCATGAGGAATGCATTCCGTAAAATACACGTTCATACCTAACGATTATTTCATATCTTCGGAGCCATTAATGTGGATAGGTGGCCGGGCTGAAATCTGCATCGACAGCTCTATACAAGAAAATCTTAAAAGCTAATAGAACACACCGATTGATCAAGGATCAAATCTCTATAATAAACACTATCCTCCGGTTTCTGAATTGAGAATTCGGGATAAGCAATACTTAAGTAGGTATTAGTTGAGTACGAAGTTGTCAAAAAAATGCTTTAAAAGCCGTAATTTTTTTGACAACTCCGTACTCAAATGTTACTTAGGTACTACTTTATCCTAGAATTCTTAATTCAGAAACCGGAGGTATGTCTTAAAACAAAGGAAAACCTTGATATGTAACACTAACTTGGTACAAATCAATTCAGTAGGTAGGTATGACTACCAAGAAGACCTAAGCTCTGAAAGACTTTGCTATAAGTTCTGCTATAAGTTCGGATAGTGACATGCCCGAAAGTTGTCAACCATGCCGTCCCCATCTCAACTCTGCCTGTGTAATAACTTATTGTTCTGGGGCCTTACTCTGACCTCTTAAAGCAAGACAGAAATTGACTGGAAGTTGAACTGCCCTGCTTTTTTGTACTATGTCATCGTTAGAGCAAGCCTGCGGCAGGCCTGCTACGTTGACGTTTACGAAATCCGTTCACCTTTTTTTTTGTATAGACTTTTCGTACCATGAACAAGCATTACCGTTCAACTTGGTTCAATAGTCGTTCACCTAATACTGTAATGTTACGATTTTTAGCGATTCAGAAGCAGGCCTGCTTTTGAACGGTAGTTGACTGGCTGACATTTGACCGTTTTCATAAGAGGTCATAGTAGCCCCCTGAGGTCGCGTTATATTTTGACCTGTATCGCCATGCTTAGGCGTCGTTCTAACTGGCTACGATCGTACAATGCGATTTCGTCACACGACGAGATTAAATATGTACACAAATCTCTTTATTGTCCTAATTGAAGATCGCAAGTCATCGCGCGAGCACAGGAAATGCTTCATAACGATGCAATCAAAGCTACAGATCTCTTTTGAGTGACCTAATTGGTCACGCGTCATCGGAGCACAGCAACCAGAAGATACTGGATATTTGGTTCCAAATAGAATTTTAATAAATCATATCGCTGGTTTAGCTTGACCGATTTTGACGATATTTGCACAGATTTTGAGCTAAATAAAATTCAGCGGATGAAAATCACTACAAAATAGGTTTATTATTTTTTCAGTTAGTGGTAATCTATCAATTAAACAACTCGGACGAGTTTTTTTTATGCCTAAATAAAAGTCGATTCCCAGCAATTATTTTTGGTCAATGTAGGTAATTTAGTTTGATGTACCTACAAAGTGCGTAGATTTCGGCTACGTGATGGGTCATTTTACATCCTGTATACTTACATAGGTACAATAAATGATAAAACCTACTTCGAACTTGTTTTATTTACTTACCTAGATAATGAAAAATAAATATAATAATAACCATGCCAAAATGCAAAAAAAATACAGTAAAAGTATGCGAACTTAATAGGGTGTAACAAAATTAATTAACTTTAAAGTAGAATTACTTCGATCGGACAGTGAATCGGGACTAGCGCCATGGTTATTCTTAGAGAGCCCAAATACACGTCCGATACTTGCCTCCGATAGTCAGTTCCGATAGTCTGATCAGACTATCTGAAGGCTTCTGCGTCATACATTTGTTTGAACATGAATTACACGTACGATCAGACTATCAGATCGGATGTCAAAATCGTAAACATCGTCCGGTCGTCGTACAGAAAATATGGACACGAGAATCGTACGTGTAGGTATTTCATGAATCCGATCAGATAGTCGGATCCGGCTCCCGGAAGCAACTATCGGACGTCTAAGTATTTTGATCCTTAATCTACACAAAAATACCTTTCCAACGGTGTATCATTCATTCCGATTGGTGCCAGTACTCGACTCCATACATTTGTGCCCATCCTCCTTAATACCCTGACATATTAGAACATTTAGAACTCGTTACAATATTCAATAAAATTGCATTCAACTGTATGATTAAATGCACTGAAAATAAAGACCAAATATTTATTCGGTGTTATAAGTAGATAATATTTCGATGTTTTAATCTAAATATTGTCCTAAGTATAATATTTTTAACGAATCGGAATAACGTGAATGTTAAATAGTCAAAGCTGCTTAGATTTTTGTATGATGACGTTTTTGTTTGTTTTTGTTGGTGAACTTTGATGGATTATAACTTTGAAAAGTTACGTATTTGGATAAAACAGATGTAAGTTCTCACGTTCTCACAAACAAAGTTCACATTTTGTGAACTTTATCTGTGAGAACTTTAATTTTAATTTACATAATTTAAAAAAAAAAAAACCTTTTATTGCTTGACAGTCCTCAGCCTGTTATAGTATTTAAAGATGCCCAATAAATCTATTGTATCGATACACGATATTATCCTATCCCTATAAATCGATACATACGTTTTTTTAAGGCAAGTGTAATTTTATTGTTGATATTTAGGTAATCTTTTTAATCAGCAACAATTACAAAGTTATCAATAAAAAATATATGTACCTAACTATATATGATGAAACTCAAGACTATCAGCAGTTTAAGTGATTGTGATCAAAATATAATAAATTAAACCTACCTACAAATCTAAACAAAATTCGTCTATTTTTTAATGAATGAGGTTGTTTATATTGTCTATATTACGAATAACAATGTCCGTATTTATTATCTTTTTGCTATGAAATATATAATAATTATATTCTTGTAAACCTTGAACTAAAGGTACTTTACTTTTTAACCTGTAGTTATGCACTTTTTCCAATGTTGCCAATACGGCCCCTCCTGACAAGAGGCCGTCAAAGTCAAAGTTTTTTATTTCAAATAGTCCATCAGGCACTTTTAAAACGTCAAAACTAGGTGCACGGTTCCAAAAGGTAGGTTCTATGGAGAAGAGCCGGCAAGAAACTCCATGAATACTCTTTTTAAAATAGTAGATCATGACTATTCATGACAATTCCATTACAGTAGCGTGCGACATAGAATGAGAATAATGCAGGTTAATGTAACAAATAAATTCACATAAGAGTAGAAAATAGAAAAAGAAAATATGCCTTCTAGAATTGCCATAAAGGGCTGACCAGTCCCGACAGACAGCGCCCGTTCACGAGCATGACGTGCACATCCGCATCGCTTAGCTCAACCATATTATAGGGAACCCAACGACCGGATATACAACGCCACCATCAGCAGGACATTTAAGTGAGCATGACAGACTCATACTACCAGACAATGGGCAGTAATATGATATGATTAAAGGTGTATCATTAATTGCTGCATGATGCTCAAACTTTACAGTTTAGAAAATGATATTATCAAAATTATATATATAAAACAATATCAGACTATTAAGGCAGAGTAATATACAAATAAAATTGTAGTGGGATATAAAAATTTCAATAGGTATTTGAATGTAAAAAATAATAATATGAAAATTGATAAAATAATGTACAGGTTATTTTAAGTCAATAAAAAAGAAGAATAATAAAAGTAGGTAAACATTAAAAATAATGTTAGGTCATACAACCAACCAGTTAGACAGGGCCAGAGGGTCGCAACGTGCAGGACGGAGTCGGACTCCGTCGCTCGGCATCATTAAGTCTGTATCTGCAGCTTAGCCTCCAGCGGCGCCGGCAACATGGAGCAACGATCTTGGGAGCAGCTCATCGGCCCCTGGTGATACTTCAGCAGGATGAGACTACTCATTTTCAATGTCTACACTGCATCTGCACAAAACACATACAAGACCGACCATGCGGTTACGCAAATGCACAACCATACACAGTAAAAATAAGTATATCGCTATCCAAAACTTATAGTATCAAGGGAAGGCATGAGGTGAGGCATAGCTTAGCAAAAGATCAAGACAGAAGCATATCTTAATAACGACGAGACAGAGGCACGACGTGAAATGTATCTCAACACACATGACACAACCAAGCAAGAGGCAGAACGTGAAGCATAGCTTGGCAAAAGCTCAAGACAGAAGCATGACATGAAGCATGTCTTAATAACAGCGAGACAGAGGCACGACGTCAAGCATGTCCGCTGCACATAATTAAAGTATAAAGGGAAATTTAAGCAACACATCAGTGAAAGTCGCATCAAAATCTATCAACGGAATTTTACGTGATTATACATCACAGTATGTGGAAATAATGTTCCACTGCTCGGCTCCTATGGACAATATCGTGATGGTATATGTACCAGCAAAATCTTCGCTCTTTACGCAACACATCAGCGAAAGTCCCATCACAATCCATCCACGGGATTTTAAGTGATGCCCGGACAGACAGACAGACAAAAATTCAAAAAAAAAATTCGTTTCTGTATCAATAGTATAGTACCCCCCAATCCAAATTTTGGAAAAATATTTAATGTACCTACAGACAAAGTGCACTTTGAGTTTTATTAATAGTATAGAGTAGATATCAAGTACCTACAAAACAAAGTTATCACACGACACAACGATTGGCCATTCCTATTCCGACCACTAATAATGATTACAGTCTATGCAGACCATGTTGAGCACCGTCCGATAATAATAAATAATAATAATAATAAATAAAGTTTATTTCAGACTTCAGTCCATAGTTTTGTTAGTACTTTTTTAGTGTTAGTAACAATAGTGCTTAGGGAAATAGGTTAGTATTGTTAGTTTTTACAATTTATTTATTTACAGATTTATGACTGTCCCTACCCAGTGTTTCTGGAAAGGGCAGTCCTGTCTGGCAGCAATCATTTTCAAAATGCTGTTGTCACTACCATGCAAGCGCTGTAGTAAGGAGGCCGCTTTCTTTCGCATGATGGCGTGGAAACCATCTGTGCGAGATAAGTTTTACATGTTGTGTTAGCGAACAAAACAGTGGGCACGTACGTAAATAGAATCACGAAGATCTTATTCCACTTCTGATCTTGTATATCTTAAACTAAAGTTATTTTTTTTAATTATCACAATCACAACAAAAATGAAAAGGAAAAAAAAAACAAAAATATCGGACGCTCCTCAATTGCGGTTTTTTTACTTACTACCCTAGAGCGCACTTTTTCAATGTAGCCATTATTATTATAATCTTACATAGTCATAATTTAGTATAACACCTTGATGCTATATCTTTGCAGGAATACAATGTATCAGCGCGTATCGTATCACCGTGTATCGATACGAAATATCGATACATAAACAGCATAATGTTCTATCGATATTCCGATACACCGCATCGATTCAGGATCCCTAAGTATGAAGGAAAGTTCATTGAAAACTTATTAACATACGTTACCTAGAATATTCAATTAATAATTAACATCAACAAAAATTTAAACCATTAAAACTAACTGATAAAAAATATTATTTAACTTTTAACAGTTAAGTAGGTAAATTCAACTGATAACGTCTTCTCTAAAACAGGCAACACCTCGGCCCTCGCGTTCAGGCTGCCCGCCCACGTCAGACTTTTTGTAGGACAGATAATCGGCCCGATTTTTTTTCTGATTTTATTTCTTACCAACTTTTTGTAGGACGTGTGCGTTGCACTATTGCCATCAGTGTGTTCTATTTTTCTCCTACAAAAAATCGGTCACCGATTATCGGACGTGGTTGGGCAGCCTTATAAAGAGTTCGATAAAAGCATCCGTGGAACCATGTAGGATGTGGATGATACAACGCAGTAGAGTGCGCGCAAGATAACTCTGCGCGTGACTGAGGGCGTGCTAAACGTTTCCATGATCGCAAAAGTTCAAATTACCGCTTTTTAAGCTTAACTTTTTTATCGCTAAACATAATTTTCCCGTTATGTATTCCTACAATCAGGTAGTTCTACTATCAAAATTGATAAAACGGCACACACTTTGGTGGACCGTGATTAGTTCCGATTTCGGCCGCGCGCAGACTTATCTTGCGCGCACTCTAGAAGTACAACCCTAATTGACATTGATAGATCTGTCTGTCATTGTGTCAGTGTCAGTGTTACTGTCATTTTTAATAAAATCACTTGTCAAAGTTTGAAATTTTTCCCAAATGTTTTGTAATGTGTAATACATTTGCATACAAAATAACTACGTTATCCAGTAATGTAACAGAATAAAAAATCAAACAAAAAAACAATATAATGTTCTTCAGAAATGTTTGGTGTGCAGCCGAGATGACGAATAGTTGGTATGAAAAATTTTCAATGCAGGTTATATTAGTGAACATTTGAGTTTTCATTACGTATATTTTTACGCATTTTAGTAGACCAGTTCTCCTGCACCAAAGTCGAGGTGGCCTCGGCAACGTGCGTTTGGTGGTTCGCAACTCTCTTCACAACAGTCGGCGAGGGGGTCGGCGGACAGTGCTTGAGCCTGATCCACTGTCACAAATACAAATAGAATCTGGACCACTACATGCTAGATCGTTATGGAAACCCTTCTTTTTTACAGTCGGGGTGAGATTTTACATAATCAAATCTTAGTTTATGCATTTATTCATTTAAGTATCATGTAGGTAAAAGAAACTTTAAAAATCATTTTGCTTCTAGGTATCCACGTTAAGTCTAACCGGCTGTGTGATATGGGAGTATGAGAACCTTCGCTCACATGCCGCATCTTTTCTTAAACGACCTGGTACTTGGCTAAGTGCTCAGCAAAGGAAATTCAAAACACATCTAGTACGTACCTTATTTGTTTGTTTAAGAAAAATTTAATAACGGTTCAATACCATTGAAAATTAAATGTCTTGAGTCAATTACAAATGTGTAAATAAACTTTTTATCGCATGAATGATATTTTTAGTTCAGATTCAAAGAAATAAAAACATTTCTAATATCACACAATTATCACTGTACCATAATTGTCTTATGTAACAAACTAATTTATTATTATTTTAGCAAAAAGCGGAACCAGGTCCAATTACCAAATGGTGGAGGTCACTAAGAGATAGTGAGAAAGTATTTTATCCAATATTAGCTGCCAACGTATTGGTGTTTGGTGCTTGGCGTGTGAGGGCATTACAGCCTACCATGATCAAATACTTCTGTTCAAATCCATCAGGAAGTATGTTTAATTAATAATAATTTATAATTATGAGGGTAGATGAATTATTTTAAGATAGGTTTTAAAATATAGCAAAAGTACTTTATGTAGTCTGCTATAAGTTTTGTGTATAATAAATATTTATATAAAAATCTTAATGTGCAAGTTAGAAAAGATATATGAAATACCTATATTAATGATAAATGATATTTATTTCTGTAAATAAGTCTGTTACGACACTTACAAGTCAATATGTTGTTGTATGTTAATATTTTATCCATGTCCTAACAATCTGAATCCTTTTTTACAATATAATTTTACCAACAGGTTCAAAATGTCTCCCAATGTTGTTGTCTACGTTCAGTCATTACTCAGCACTGCACTTGGCAGCAAATATGTACGTTCTTTACAGCTTCATGCCAGGTGAGTCTAGCTAAACATTACAATATTCTAATCTTATCTATCTAAATTTTGTTCTGTTTTTCGAATCTCAAATTTTAGACTAAATCCATATTCAATTATGCATACCTCCAAAAAATACTATGGTTTGTTTTTAAAAACCAAGATATTACTTATCACATTAAACATGAATATTGCTACTTTAAATTTAATTTAATTTAATAATGAATTGGAATACAATTTCAGGAAAGTTTTCAGTGCATTTCTAATAAGATGAAATTTATAATTAAAAAAAACAAATTAATTAAAAAGGCTTTTTCATTTTTGACATAAAAATAGTGTAACTTAACTTAAGAATTTGTTAAAATATTATTATGCTTAGGGCCTCTTTCACAATCATCAGTTAACTTCTAAAGACGCGTTTACATGATCAGAGTGCACTCGGATACATAAACGGACGCTACTTTGTATTGTGGCACCCCGAAATCCGAGCACACTGATGACTGCTCCTATCGGAGTCTACTAGTACCGTGTCCTATTCATCACAACTGACTCGTATATGAGTATTGAAAGCAAGATGACGGCAACTAACAATATACAAAAGTCTTGTGATATGTTTGTACCATTTTTGTCTTGATATGAAACTTTAATGCTAGTTTACTCGGTTTGACAGTTTCTCTATCATAAATCTATTACACTTAAATAAATGTATTTCAGTTTAAGTGAATGCTTATTTTTGCTCCAAACAGCTGCAGTATCTTCATTAGGAAAGGAGCAATTTGTGGCCATGTACCTTAGTGCTGGTGTAATAAGCAGTTTTGCCAGCTTTCTCTACAAGGTTCTACTAAATCAACCTGGCCTTAGTCTCGGCGCGGTAAGATTTAATATCTACATCCACACTCACTGTTCCAAGTCGAAATCAACCATTAGAGACATAATCCCTTTTCTGATCGAATAGAAGTGATATACATATATAGATAGTGAGTACCCATAACTATGGTTACTTTTCGAACTCTATGTATAAAAGAGCTTATTCCCCATTGAAATGTAAAACTATTGGGCGCGCAGCTTGCTCTCCCTTGCTGCAACTACCATAGGTATTCCTACAAAATGATATAGGTAGCGTATGGGACGCATACGTCGCTTATTGATTACCATCAGAGATGTGCAAAATAGTATAATAAAAGTATTTAAATTCAAAATGCAAATGCTTGGGTAAATTTTTATTTCAAATAAAAATACAAAATGGTTTTCAATGAAAGTATTTAAATGCAAAATACGTATTTTCAAAATAGGTTTTTCAAATAAAATACCTTTTTTCACTGATTTTAACACTAGTATTTGATCAAAGAGTTCCTCTTTCATGTTGAATCTGCGAATTCATGAGATATAGCGATTTAAAGATTGGAAAAATCATCTATACACACATACATGCATATAAGGAACAAGTCCTAATGTAAGATTCTCGCACAGCCTAAACCGCTAAGGTAGATACTTGAAAGAACAATGGTCACTTTGGACTAGAAATTGTTCTCGAGATGAAACTGTCACCAATTTATTAGTGCATTGTTAGTGTATTTATTGGATATCTTCGTTTATTTTTAAAAGATGGGGAAAAATAGATAATCTTATTTAAAAAACACTATTTTATTTATCAGAACGCTGTATAAAATATCTAACTTCGAACGCATCCGTAATTACTTACGTTACTAGAGAAGTCCATACTTTTTCTAGTCTATTATGATTTTATATCATAAATCGAAATAAAATCCCAGGCAATGTCAACCGTATAAACTCACATCAATATTATACTAAGCTTAGCCAGTAATAGAATTTGATGTTACTTCGTGGTAAATTGTTTTAATAAAGCCATGAATTAGATAAAAAACTAATGATTTTACATCTAAAAATCGATACTGTCATAAACCGATTGATTACGTCCCTCCCTATTCTTGACAAGTAAAAATAAATTGACGGTTTTCTGTAGCTAGCTACTATTAACTAATCTGTGGTTTTCTGCGCTGACCGTGTCCATGGTAACCATGTCGTTGTAGTTTCGGCGACGACTGTGTTCTCCTCGCTTATTGTTACAATATTCTTTGGTGTTCTGTGCGATTTTATATTATTTTCCCTTTTTTTTATATTTTTGCATTGCTTACAGATTCCGATTGATCTTCTACTCTTGTTGACTTGGCATTCGTTTAATGGACTTGGAATTGCATCACGTTTTGAATCTGTTAATGGAAGTGGCAAAATATCTTGTCTCTCCCACCTTTTAAAAATATATTGAAGGCTGTACTTATTTATATTTATGTAGGCGAATGAAACGACATTATGTTTCATCAAGTTACGTTTTGTTAGATTTTACTAGTCCAAGCATGTTAGGCGAGTGATCATTGTTCTTTGGAGAGTAGTTGTTTTTTATAGCGAAAGCGCACTCTAAGGGAGTGAAAAGGGGTGATAAAGTTTATTTGATAAATCTTATTTACAGTAAGTATTTATAAACTTGAAACTTGGCACAAATACTCTTTAAAGTAAATAACAAGAATTTAAGAATGAAAAATATTAAACATGAATTAAAAACATTAACAAAACCATTTTGCATTTTACAAATATTAAAAAGTATTTCAAATAAAATAGAAAATACATTTTGAAAAAAAGCATTTCAAATGCAAAATAAAAATAGGTATTTTGTATTTGTATTTTAAATACATGTATTTCAAATAATTCACATCTCTGATTACCATTAACTGTAACGTTAATTCGATATCAGTCAAAGTTGTTACTATTTTAAGAAGTTAAATTGTACTTCATCTAAGGGTGCGTACATATCAGTCTAATGAATGCGCCGCGCCGCAAATGCGCCTGTTTGCTAAAGGCTCGCGAGCTGTACGCGTGGATTACGTTCTGCAATCTGTTCGCGGCTGCTCCTGCGCCGCGCGTGAACTGCGCTAGCGCTGCCTGCATGCAGCGCTCGTGCTTGTTTTCTCCCACCGTCACCCGCACCGATATTAAAGTTCAGTTTGAACTGCATGCGCGCGATCTGCGAGCCTTACGTAACTTGTATAAAAGAGGCGCCCCAAACAGTTGCAGTAACTGCACGCGTGACAAGCGCGTGCAGCGCCTTCGCGGCGCGTTCGCCAGATCTAAACAGACCCTAATATTATACTCTATATAGGGTGACTGGTAATTAGTGTCAAATACTTAAAGTCATGATAACAAATAACTTTCCCATAGACACATTTTTTTAAAACAAAATTGTAATTTTGAAATTAACAACAAATCGGCAGCACTCCTATGTAAATGCGGACCGCGCGTTGTATTAGTAGAAAAATACTGCCCCTTCCCCCGCTGTTTGCTTCTGAGACGCACAAATCAAACAGCCTAGCCAGTTAGTCACCCCCTTAAGCGTATCGTTTGCGCAATAACGTAGCGGTATACTAATAAAAAAAAACTTTTCTTTGAGAAAGTTGTTTGTTATCATGATTGTGCAGATTTATTATACACTAGCTTTCGCCCGCAGCTTCGCTTGCGTGAAATTTGGAACCCGTTAAGTGACGATTTTCCATACAAACTTTCATCCCCTATTTAACTCCCTTAGGGGTTGAATTTCGAAAAATCCCTTCTTAGTAGATGCCTACGTTACAAAAGGAACCTACTGTCAAAATTTCAACTTTCTAACCCCAGCGGTTTAGGCTGTGCGTTGATAGATCAGTCAGTCAGCTTCTCCTTTTATATGTATAGATAATAATGTAATAAATCTGTAGACTTGTCTAATAAATGCATGAATTAACTTTTCCTTTAAACTTTTCTCGTTTCAGTCGGGAGCAATCATGTCAGTGTTGTCATACGTGTGTGTTCAGTATCCTGACACTAGGCTGAGCATCATCTTCTTGCCCATGTACACATTCGCTGCTGGCACGGTAAATTGTTATATTATCAAGACATACATGATTAATACTACAGCTATACTAAAGGCGTTCCCTCATCGGGAGCACTCCCTTATTACTAGTTGGCGATAATGCTCAAAATCTAATCTAGCAGTGTTACATTCCATGCGAGTGCTTTCGGTGAGTATTATAAAATTACAGTGGTGCCACCAATTCTGTTGTGCACAAACCAAACTTAATTTAGGTTATTGCCATTTGTTTCACTCTGATAAAATATGAAAGAGATGAACATAAATAAGAGCTGTCAAAAAATTAGACGTAAAGTTCAGGGCGTAAACTAGTTTGTTGTCTCAAACTTAGTTCTTATCTATCGCCGTCCTTTTTTCGTCTTAGTACAAGATAGCGAGTCTTTAATTTTAGTTTAATTAATGAACAAGAGAATCAGCACGAGCGTCATGCATGCTCCGTTTATGGAATACGCCTCTTGCAGCTGGGCATTTTGCGTTGTAGAGCTCGACTTTTGTATTATGACCGTAGCGGCGAACGATGGAAATTAAGAAAGACAGTCGCTCTCAACCGCACGCTTTGGAAACTGTAACCTGTCAATCATCGCGATGATTACAACACACAACTTCTCTTGTCAAAGACCTGTTGAATTTTTTTTCGAAAACATTTTTACTTGAGGGTGGAAAGCTTACTGCTGTGTGTGAAACGCCAGGGTTTGATTCCCAGGTTGGGCAGTGTTTTTCTATTAGAAAATACTCAGTAACAGAACAGGGTTTGGAATTGTGATCAATAAAAGGCAATAAGCTCGCCGCACTTACGGTACCTAACTAATATCATCGAACTGTGGATGTGTACTACACACCTCTGTTAGGAGAATACATATCTGTTGTTATACAATATGTTTATTTATGTTGCAGGCTATAAAGGTTATAATGAGTGTTGACTTAGCAGGCGTCGTTTTTGGATGGAAATTCTTTGACCACGCGGCACATCTCGGTGGTGCTTTGTTCGGAATGTGAGTACAAAAATTGCTATTTCTCTTTATATACTAAGTATGTATTAGATAATAATACTGAGATATTGTTTAGACAGTGTGTGTACCAGATTTTTAAACGGAAGACGCAGACGTGCCTGATACGTACAGGTAAATCCTAGGATTTACTAGTACCATCAATTTACCAAAAGAATGAGCTTGGAGAAGAGGTGGCGCTACTACATTCGTTATTGCATATCGTTATTTGCCTCTCGCTTTAACACATTCTATTCTACATGCGAGCAAGAAGCGAATAGTGGATGATTACCCATTAAACTGTAAATGTTATATTATTATACTTAAGTCAAAATTACTGTTACTTATATTTGGTTATATACTTGGGAGCAAATAAATCGAGCCACTTCTATTTTTCACGTAGGTATAATTGTTATTATTTTTGGTATTATGGAACGGATCAATTCTAAACATATATGGCCTAAAAGGTTATTTGATAACCTTTACAATGAGGGTAGTTTTTTGTACTAGCTGTGCCCGCGACTCCGTCCGCGTGAAACTCGGAAAACAACATTGTGTCGCAGCAACTAAATAGTGTATATGTATTCCATTTATTATAATAATAGACAAAGGTGTCCCACCAAGGCACTTATATCTTTTAAACCATATCTTTAGGTAGAATTTCAGCTCTTCTTGATTGACCGTAAAGGTTCAGATAACCATAATACTAAAAACGCGTTGCTTATTTCCATACATTTCCTTGCTAAAATGGATTATAATTGAATATTGATATTTATTGTGATAATGTAACGAAACCTTATGGCGATACAAAAATGGCTACAACGCCATCTAGTCACAATCGGCGAACTGAATCAAAATATTTTACGCAGTGCAGTCTATAAAATGATTTCATTCGAAGTGTGGAATAGGAAAGTACTTTAAATATATAAAAAAATCACCTATAGAAGACTTCATTTTATTTGTATAAGTTAGAAATAGGTACTGCTTTCAAAGATTTCAAAAAGTTTGATCTGGAAATCGAACCAACCCAAATGCGAAAAAATATCATCTGTATTTTTATTTCACCAATCGATAGGATCAATAATAGTATTATTATCCGTATTATGGATTAAATCGCTCTAATAAACATTGTGTCTGAAATTGATGGAAGACCATAAAACGAAAATTGACTAACTTAGGTACTTACATTTAAACTCAAGCACTTATTAATTGTTGTTAAGTACTTCTTATTTTTTCCACTTCGTTCAATTTAAGAGTCCGTGCACAAAATTCACTCACTAGAGTTTAGGCAAATTCATTATGATGCTATGTTTGTGTGCACCGTTCACGCACACATGCCTAAAGATCAAGCGTTGTGATCGCTTAAACAGTTTTGATCCTATGGATCATATTTTTAAGTAATTTTTTAAATTTATTTTTATTCGCCTAACAAGATGACTCCACCCTGCCTGATCTTAAGCAGCAATGGATAAAATCCAGATAAACAGGTACCTACATATTATGATATTATACAGGTACGGTAAAAAAGTGTTTGTGTATATTCGTTTAGTAGGTATATGTACTTATCACAATCAACAAAAATGGTACAATTTGTTGGATACATTAAGGTACATTCAATAACATTGAGGTAAGCGTTTTATATAAATACGAGTAGTATGTATATTTAGGTAGGTAAATAAATGTTTTTTTTCACCGACGTCAATGATGGCTAAGATAGACTTGGAAAGTACAAACAAATTTAAAAAGTGTTATTGGTACTGGCAGGCAGGTGGCAAGTGTCGTGGTGGCCCGGAGGTTACAGACCCGCTTGTTAAGCACGAGTTGCGGGTTCAAACCCAGGCATATACCAATGTGACTTTTTCAATGATATATAATGTACTTTCTTAGTTAATCTAAGACGCCACTAACATACGGTGAAGGAAAACATCGTGAGGAAACCTGGACTTGGTCTGAAATCGAAAACCCGCAGTGAGCAAGCGTGCCGATCAATGCTCGTTCCTTTCTCTGTATGTGAAGAGGCCTTTGCCCAGCAGTGGGACAGTTACAGGCTAATATTTATTTATTTTATTGGTACTGGACCCGTATTTGAAACCTGTATTATAAAAAAAAAAACATTAAAATAGAAGATTGGAATTGGATTGGGAGGAAAAATAAAGTTTTATAAAATGCAAAACAATTAAATTTGAATATTAGGTCTTTACCTCTGAAATTGTTCTTTTATTTCACTCTTCAAGTCAACATTTTGTATGTACCTATTACAATTTACTGTTCAAAGTGGCTGTTTAATAAAACGACAATTTCATAATTAAAGACCTCAGTACTCGTAAATGAAAATCATAGGGATTCGTGGTAAATTTTTAATATAATATCTATTACAATTTAAGACAGGCTACAGAAGATTGTTAATTAAAAAAAAAAAAAATGTTGTGTCCCTCAATGGCATCACCCATTATCTACAATAAATTTGTACATTAATATCAGTAAGTAAGTAAAGTAATTAAGTAAATCATTAAAAATAATATCTATGAAACATACCTATTGTAGGCATGTTTCATAGAAAACTAGAGGACTAATTAATAACTAGCGGACCGGTAGGCAGACGTTGTCCTGCCACAACGCGACACGGGTCCAACTATACCTAAAAACTATGGTGACTAAAATAGAAAGTGTACGGTCGGGGACCCCGTCTGGAACGAAGTTCGTTCTCACGTACCTACGATTTAAATCAAAAATATTTGTTTTTTTGCTGGTGCCATCTTTAATTTAGATTTTGACTCCATAACCATAGTCAGCGCCCTCGCAAATCATGAAAATGACACCCATGACAAAAAATTGCAAATTTTTGGTGGCAAATGGGAGAACGAAATTTGAAAATTTTGGTGGTGCCTCTGTCTGTGGTGTTCTGAATTTTGATTTTGATAATCGTTTCAGCGACCTTGAAAACCATGAAAGCCATACCCATAATGAAAAAATTGCAAATTTTCGTAGGCGCCATATTGGATTTTCATTCTGACCCCATAATCATTGTCAACACCCTCGAAAACCATGAAAACGACACCTATGACGAAAAATTTGAAAACTGTCACAGCCGCCATCTTGAATTTTCGTTTTGACCAAATTCACACTTTAAATAAAAAGACTAGGTATGACAAATTTTAATGTTCTTCATAAACAAGCAAAGTACTTAAAATAAAATTAATACTTATCGGATCAAAATGTGGTAGTCAGCGTACAATTTCTGAAATATATTTACGTAGAACATGCGCGCACCTGCGATGCAAAGTGATACGTGTTCACGCTGGGAAGGCCCGGGAACGAGTGACGGGATCGGTTTTGCGCGATCGATAATATAGTCCAGTTTACCTTTTATTTAAGAAATGAAGTTATTGTTTTTTTATAAAATAAAATTCTGATTCTATTAAATGGTTAACTTAAGATTAATACGTAATTTTTAAAATTTCTTAAAATTGATTCTAAGCTTTAAAAAAAAAATGTTACTTGTCAAGAAGTTTCCCAAAAATTACGTTATTTCAACTTTTTTTTTTCTTACATATTTCGTATGAAAGTTTAAAAAGTGATTCCGCCATCTGCAAGTAGACCATGTAATGATGTTATTTATATTTTTTAATGATCACAATCAAAAGTAGTTTCTAGTAAAAAGATGATCAAACGCCAGTCTCGTGTCATATTTAGAAAAACTTGTTGCGAATATTAGTGATTTTCCATGAATACTTAATTTATTTGCAAAATCCCTTTCCGCCACATGCAAAACAAAGAACTCGACTTTTCGAATCACAAATAATTTTGTTTAAATTCTTTTTCTCTTTCTCACAAACAATGAACAAAATTGCTCAAAATCAGTCGATTTCGTGCACGGCCTCTTAAGACAGTGTGTTTGTTGGAGAGATTTGATCCTGATTATTGACCATAAAGATATTATCAACAGGTGCCACCAGATGGTATAGCTTTGTCAGTTTGATTCCCGGTTCAGACAAAAAAATCAGTAAAGGCAATATTTCTTACTTTTCAAAGTAAAATGAAGTCACCTTTGAGTGAAATTTGCAATTTTTAATATTTAAAGTACTTTCCCTCCATGGCTATGTGTTTTGGGACATTACCTAAGGCTTAAATAAACTTAATAAAACGGCGACGACAGGCTTTGAATAGTTCTGACAACAATGAACAAAATGAAATATATAAAAAAATTACAAAAAGTGTATTTTTTTAAAGTGAGGTTTTAACGCAGGACACTGAGCCAGCGATCGTTCACTGCAGTACTTACTTCTGTCTACAGCTTATACTACGCAGTATATGGAAATAATGTTCCGTTGCTCGGCATCTATGAGCAATAGCGTGATAGTTTATATACCAGCATAAGCGCAGGCCCATCAAAATCGATTCACGCGATTTTACGATCCGAATGTTAAGCTTATACTTCGCAGTGTGTGGAAATAATGTTCCGCTGCTCGGCTCCTTTGAACAATAGCGTGATGATATATGTACCAGCAAAATTTTCGCTCTTTACGCAACACATCAGCGAAAGTTCCATCAAAATCCATCCACGGGATTTTACGTGATGTCCGGACGGAAAGACAAACAGACACAATAATTCTAAAAAAAAAAATTTTATGGTTTCTGTATCGATAGTATAGGTAGTACCACCGAATCGAAATTTTGGAAAAATATTTAATTACAGACAAAGTGCACTTTGAATTTTATTAATAGTAAATAGATTTATAAATACGTATTTAAGTATTCATAATAAAATATACATATGAGTATTTCAAATTAATCTATCGTGTTTGCCTTGCACAATTAAAAATTTAGAATACCTACACTCACTTATGAAATTGAATGTATTTCTCTTCCACTGCCATTCAGATAGATAGGTAGAGGTACCTAATAAATTTTAAATAACATTATCTTCGTTTTTTTTATAAAAGCTTAGTTAGTACCTTCTTCGGATAGCATTTCTATAGACCTTCCGTAGACTGAGAATAGTAATATATTCGTTGATTATATTTCCTCACAACGTGATTTGATACACGTAACGCCATCTATTGAAAAGAAATGGTATACACAAATACATGCTAAGTTCTTCTAGAAAACTTAAAATTCGCATAACTTTTGATTGCGTGAACCGATTGCGATGAAACAAAAAACATATGTTACTTGGAGATAAGCACAATATTTATTTATAAAAGTCAACAACATTGGATCAGTTGTTTTTACGTGATGCTTGAACAAACAAACAGATAAACAGACAAACAGACAAACAGATAAACAGACAAACAGACAAAAATTCCAAAAATGTTAAAAATGGGTTCTATTGGTTGTAGTTTAACATCCCAACCAGGTTTTTTCAAAATATTTGCTATGTACAGACACGCCATGTCTACAGATTTATTATATGTATAGATTTTGAATTATATAATTCATGAAACCAAAACTAATAACCCGTGGCCCAATTCTCCTAAAATAAATCTTCATAAATCACAACCCAACCAAAGCCGAACCATTCATTCAGACAGTTCTCAATTTCAAAAGCTGTCAAATTGATTGACACAAAAAACAAAATCAATCATTTTGAAAGTTTTCGTAAACAAAAACTGACTAACGGTTGTGGTTCGATTGCGTTTGGCAACAATTTATTTTAGGAGAATTTGGCCGCAGGACACGTGAAAAAAGAAGTGGCTCGATTTCTTGGCTCCCAAGTGTACATAATTATTAACTCAAGTCACTCATTAAAAGTCAGAGTAGGTAGCTATTGACACAAAGTTAAATACTCAAATAAGTAATGGTATTTTGCCATGTGTACAATTTAGCGCACCTGCACACGGGCCACTTGCGACCGACAGTGGCCGGCCACAAGCTACAGACTAACTTTTTTATACATTTTGTAGAGCCTCGCTGCACACGTGTGGCCGAAGGTGGCCACTCCCTACGTCATTACGAAAACGCGAATGCGCTCATCGGTTCAGGGGGTCTACTCCCTAAGCACTAAGTCCGTGGTTTCGGCCTTAGTCACGAGCGTTTCCTACTCCCTGTCACCTACGGATATACGATTATTTCGGGGCCCAAACTAAGAATGAATGACAACACGATTTGACAGTTGTCTCTACTACCGATGTGTTTTTGCCCGTACGAAAAGTTGAACTTGACACTTGTTTTGTTCACTCCTACGTTTCGGGCTACTTTCGGACGGGCGACTAACTACGTTGACGGACTTAGGGAGTAGGCCCCCAGGCACAGTATAGGCTTCCGTAGACAGTACGGCTCAGATCTTTTAGTCAAGCGTAATGAATGTAAATAAGTCGGTTGTTACTTTTTAAAAGATTTTTAATGCCACAATTTACAATTACAATAGTGTACACACGGCTACACTTCAAGCTATGCAAAACCAGTATAAGCTGACCGTTACTTGTGCGAAAAGATAATACAAAGCGACGCCAAGATAAACTGGTTTTGTATAGCTTGATGAATAGCCGTGTGTACAAATTCGTGGACCACTACAACTACAACGTCCTCTATATAAGGTGTAACATAAATAACGCACAACCTCTTTAAGGGGTCACTGTACTCATCACTATGAAAAACTTTCTATGGGACAAAACATGAAATCGCGAAAAAAAATCTGCTGTCCTACATTTTGACGAGTTACGCGAACATGTAGGGAACAGATGTTTTTTTTTCGCGATTTCGTGTTTGGTCCTATAGTTCATAATGATGAGTACAGTGACCCCTTAAGAGGTTGTGCGTTATTTATGTTACACCTTGTATATGTAATTCATTTTCCAACTACTAATAATCTTTATAGTCCTACCTCTTTGGCCCAAGCCATCGCCCAGTATAGACGTGTTGTCCAATTTCTAAAGAAATCTAGTATTACTCTAATTGCGATAATAGTTCTACTTACAAGTGAAATATACTTTATAATTGAAAAACTGTGCGAGGAGTCCCCGTGTCACGAGCCCCCCGAGCCTCGACCCGCGAGAAAGAGAGCAGTCTCATAATTGCTATCCCTTACTGGCTTCGCTGAGGTCGGCTGCGCGGACTAGTCACGCACACAGCAAAACTTTCCTGTCGTTGGCGATCTATAACCACGCAGCTTTGCGTCACAATTACTGTCCTGCTCCGGCGCCGCGCTCTGTGCTCCGCTTCGTACGCCTATCACAAGACTTCACCGCGTCGCCTGCCTACCCCGAAACTTTATCGCGACTTTGCAGAATCGTTCTTGCACGGTGAGTCAACTTATTACTTTGATTTTGTACCAAGAAATGAATCGCACGCCGCCGCGTAAGTCCCTACCTACTTCGGATTCTAACGTCCTGAATAAATCTTTGTCGGACACGGAAATTAACGCAGCGGGCACACATAAAACTCCACCTAATTATGTGTTCCAACGCGTCAAAAGAAGCAGAGAGGATATGGATGATTCACTTGGTAAACAATTAAATGAATTTAAGGAAGAGATGAAAATAATGCTGTCGTCCTTTAACGAAAAACAAGGGAAAGAGACAAAACAAATTAATACAAAACTACAGGAGATTCAACAATCAAACGAACACATAGAAAAATCGATTGCATTCTTAACTGCACAAAACTCGGACCTTCAAGAGAAGCTTACCCGTCTCGAAATGCAGTCTAAAGAAGACAAGAAATATATCTCCATTTTAGAAAATAAGATTGAGGACATGCAAACTCAAAGTCGAAAAAGTAATCTAATGATTAAAAATGTACCGAGAAAAAATGGCGAGACTAAAGAAGATCTTTTAGAAATGGCTATAAGCCTTTTTGAAAACATACAATGTAGCATAAAAAAATACGACATTAAGGACATATATCGAGTACGCGGAAAAACAGCGGAAAAACAAAACACACCTATTGTCGTAGAAATTGGCTCCACAATCCTGAAGACCGAGACTTTGAAATTGGCCAAGGCCTTTAACGTAAAACATCAACACAAATTAAGCTGTAAACACATGGGATTTAAAAGTCAAGAGGACACCCCGGTCTTCATAACGGAACACTTAACGGCTAAAGGCTCCCGACTCCACTTCCTTGCACGTGACCTAAGTAAAGCTGGAATTTACAAGTTTTGCTGGACTGCCTACGGCAAGGTATACCTTAAGAAGGATGAAAATTCGCCAACTATAATCGTAAGAAGTGAAGAACAGGTACATAAACTTTTGCTAGACAAATGACTATTTTCCCATAACTTTATAAATTGTCTCCTTCTAACAGGGAAAATGTTATCATTACTGTATCATTTGAAATTATTTCTCACCGATTATTGGTCAAAGGTTTACCCAATTGATCATTATGGCTTTCCAGCCATCATGCTAAAATATTTTGATAAAAAACAAAATCCCACTATACATACACACATACTATACATATCTATCTTACTTACACAAGAAATATCTACACGAAGCTACAACACACAAATACATAACACACTTATACTCATCTATCAATAATAACAATCCTGTATAATAAAAATACAGCCCACCCAAAAAACACAAACCAAAATCTCAGTACATGGTTACTTACAGTCTAAATGCATTGAAATAAATACTTACCTAATCTTGACGATTATTAAAGTGACATTAATTATAAATGGATAATACACTACATACTGTCTCCGAAATAGATAGCATTGAAATTGCCCGTACGGTAGAATGCGACTCTACAGAGCTCCATAAACATATCTGTGTAAATAAAAGCGATCTCACCATAATATCTCAAAACATACGGAGTATTTACTGTAATTTTGACAGCTTTGTGATCACTTTATCTACACTTAAATTCGAACCAGACATTGTAATCCTAACGGAATGTAGATTGCATGCTAATAAAGCGATTCCGCAAATAAACAACTATCACTCGTATATGACGACTCGTCAGTTGAACCAGAATGACGGCGTGGTTGTATATGTTAAGGGCTCTTTAAATCCTAAAGTTGAGGAAATACAGCTAGCTCAGGCATCCTGTCTGCGATTAGACATATTGGGGAATATTGTTTATTGTATCTACCGATCTCCCTCTAACTCAAATACCGACGGCTTCATTGACTCCCTTAGCACACAGTTAAACACAGTAACATCACAAAAAAACATAATAATAGCTGGTGACATAAATATCAACATCAAACACAAAGAGACCGAGTCATCCCAAGAGCACAAGAGTAGAGTTAACTACCTAAATATGTTATCGTTTTTCGGTATACTTCCTGGACACACTTTGGCCACTAGGGAACAAAGCTGTCTTGACCATTTTATGCTTAAAATACACAAAAGGTTTTCTGCATCTATCGCTATCCTGCCTACTACGGTGACTGATCACTATACAACATTTATCTCTATAACAAAGTTAAAAAACATTCAAATCATTAATAAAACCGCCACTACACTAAATTATGAACAAGCTTTAAAAGATTTACAGCAAAGGAATTTATCAGACTTGTTATTTTGTAATGATCCGAATTTATTAATCGATAGTTTTATTGATATGCTAACCAACGTTGTAAATAAAAATACTAATGTAAATAAAATTCCAAGCAATCAACGCATCATAAAGCCGTGGATTACCTTGGGCATCCTTCGCTGTATCAAAAACCGAAACAAATTGCAAAAACAAAATCGTAGTGACCCTCACAACGAAATATTAAAAATAACTTATACTAGATACAGGAACTACTGTAATAATCTAATAAAGAAATTGAAAAGAAAATATGAAAGAAATTTACTTGCACAATCAGTATCTAACAACAAATTACTCTGGAAAAATATAAAAACTATCACATACTCAAATAGATTAAAAAGTCAAAACATAGAATTACTTAACATAAAAACAACCCCCATAGAGTCAATAAACTACGTTAATGATTATTTCGCTAATATTGGAAAACAACTTGCTCACAAAATTAATCCTGAATTTAATAATATTCCTAATAACCAAACGAATACATTGGGGTCACAACTTAATACCTTCGTATTACTAGATACGGATGATACTGAAGTAGACTGTATTCTGATGAATCTTAAATCTGAAAGTGCCCCTGGTTGGGATAACGTCTCGACAAAATTCTTAAAATTCATAAGAAGGGAGGCTGTTCCCATTATAACTCACCTTACCAATCTCTGTTTTCAAAAGGGTGTCTTCCCGGCACCACTAAAACAGTCTGTTATTACCCCGGTTTACAAGGGAGGGGACAGCAACGATGTCAGCAACTACAGGCCTATTTCTGTTTTACCGTCGATATCAAAAGTGCTAGAAAAAATTATAAATATCAGACTAGCTAATTATTTCAAAAAATTCAATCTTTTATCAAATTCACAGTTTGGCTTTAGACAAGGTGTATGTACTGAAGATGCAGTAACTGTGTTAAGTTCTCTTGTAGCTGAGCACCTTGACAAAGGAAACAGGTGCCTGTCTGTTTTCTTGGATCTCAAGAAAGCATTCGACACCGTTTCTGTCCCAATCCTTGTAAACAAGCTGGAAAAAGCCGGAATAAGAGGGGCTGCACTCAGTTTACTCAAAGACTACCTTTCCAACAGGAAACAAAGAGTAAAAATAGGACAGTACTCCAGTGGCGGGGTGGATGTGACATATGGCGTCCCACAGGGTAGTGTTTTAGGGCCTACCCTCTTTCTCCTGTACATTAATGATCTCTGTAATATGGAAATAAAAAATGCTAAAGTGTTCTCGTATGCCGATGATACGTCTATCCTGTTCTCTGGTTCATCTTGGCACGAAGTTAAACTGAGATGTCCGTTTGGATTGAGGAGCCACTTCACGATTTTAAAAGGAAACTCGCCCCCTTATTTAGTAGGAACGCAAATAATTTTGTAGGCCAAATTCTGAAATTTGTAGTAAAATATATCCAAAGTTATATCAATGTAAAAGTGGCTCCTCAATCCAAACGTCTGAATTGAGGAGCCACCTGGAACACGGAAAGTATGTAATGAATACTTTTGAAAATGTTGTATCATTTAGTAGTAATTGTGTATAGTGCCTACTAAAAATCTCAGTTCAGTAGTGTTGATATTCAAGAATATACAAGACTTTTAATGTGGCTCCTCAATCTATACATAAGAGCGTGAATTTCCATGAAAATAATTGGTCTATTTATATTCCACTGCAAAAAACATTTAGTAGTAAGTGTGTTAGAATTTGTAGCATATAGAGAAAGTAGTAAAACTGAGTGAATTTAGTAAATAAACGCATTTTATTTGGCTCCTCAGTCCTGACGTTCTGCATAATAAATAACTGATTGTATCTGCCTGAGATTACAATGGAATCAATAACCAGAGACACTAACATTTAGTATTAATGTCTACTAAATACATATGTACAAATCAACATTGTATATATTCGGTATCTGAAAAACAAATTACTTTTCGATATTCATTAGGAATTCGCTATTAAGGGTGACCATGTTGTGTGTGTACCTGGGTCAAACAGTCAAACTAGTTAAGTCCAACTTCGTTAAGTTAGGGAACCTACAGAAAATCTTCTCATCAAAAATACCGCAGTGTCTCGAAACAAAAGTCTTTGACCAGTGTGTGGTGCCAGTTATGACTTACGGCACTGAGACGTGGCGTTTTACAATGGGCCTCATAAGAAAGCTCAAGGTGACCCAAAGGCCAATGAAGAGGGCTATGCTCGGAGTTTCTCGGCGAGATCGAGTTAAGAATGAGGGGGAACTTTGGGGGAAGTCCAGCAGTGGACGTTTTTCGGCTGAAATGATGATGAAGATCATTAGAACTTAAAACGGGATATTTACCATGTTTATTATTTGTTGTGAGTTTCCGATATTTCGGCACCGTTACAAGCGCCATGATCACGGGTGAACTGAAGTAATTGCGGGTGGATGTCTGTGAGCAGACGAAACGGTCTACCCTGTTTCTTGTTCGTTTTTTGCGTTCGACGCCACTACCACTGTCTCTTATATCTCTCAAAACGAGCCACGAAACGAAGATTTTCTTTTTAAATAATGTATTCATGGTCACCCTTCAAAATAATTTCATAGGAAATTACAGAGTAGCTAATAACTTTGTAGATATTTACTTTTTTATGGCAGGATTATACGTACATTTAGTAGAAATTTATACAAAATGTAGGTGTTTTTGTTCCAAATTTCGTGACAAGTATAAGTAGATTAGAGGCAAGTCTATTTACCGAAGCATCTCAATTGAGGAGCCACATTAAATGTGCTATATCTACCAATTCATTCATTTTTGATTACTGACTCTTATCCTACAAATCTAATATACTTACTACTAAATGATGAAGAAATTGCGCATTAATTGAACTACTGCTTCTTTGAAAAATGACGAGTAGTTTGTGTATGGTCTGAGGAGCCACATATAATATATGGTAACTTTTTTAATTTTAACACTACCAAGCTCAGATTTTGTCTACTAACTACTCTGAAATACTACTAAATCATACCAAATTATGATATTTATACATCCATGGTGTTCCTAGTTCTGACGTGGCTACTCAATCCAAACATTTAGATTGAGGTGCCACCTTTATGTTCATATAACTATTGAAGTATTATACTACAAAATCGAGGATCGAACCTACAAAATTTTTAAACTTACTACTAAATAAGTATTTAATTTCATTAAGATACAAAATGCGGCACCTCAATCCTTACGGACATTAAACTGAGTGCAGAGGCGGGAATGGCTCGGGTAGCTGAATGGCTGAAGGGTAACTTACTTTCCCTAAACACTAATAAGACAAACTACATATGCTTTAGCATCAGTAACCGAACACAGCCTATTGCTGAGTTGGATTTAAGGGTACACATGTGTGGAGACAAGCCTACTATAGTCTGTAACTGCCCATGCATTGAGAAGGTTGCTAAAACAAAATATCTTGGAGTTGTGATAGATCAAGCACTCTCCTGGTACCCTCAACTTGAGCAAATTTCTGGGAGAATAAGGAAACTCAGTTGGATTTTTAAAACCCTCAGACACATTGTTCCAACTAAAATAGAGAGCTGTAAGAACCGTCCCAGAAATCTCTTAAATGAAATATATGTAGCACTGGCCCAGTCTGTGCTACTATATTGCATCCCGATTTGGGGCGGTGCAGCAAAAACAAAAGTTATTGACGTAGAACGAGCGCAGCGTGCATTGATTAAAATAATGTATTTAAAAAAAAAAAGATTCTCCACTGCAAGCTTATACCAAATAAGTGATTTACTTTCTGTTAGGAAACTGTATGTGACCCAAACCATACTAAAAAAACATAAAACCCTACCATATAACGGTAACAAAAAATCTAAAAGGAGAAAAGATTTAGTTGTCCAAGTTCCCCAAACTAAGACTAGATTTGCATGCAAGCAATTCAGTAAACGCTCTGCTCAGCTCTATAACAAAATTAACAGACATGTTTATGTACATAATAAAAGTTACCACGACTGTAAAAAAATTATAATAGACTGGATAAAACCACTTACCTACGAGGAAACCGAGGCACTCCTGCAACACGTTGAGTAGCCTAAACACACCTACACACCATACCTCACCACACACCTCATTACACACACCATACATACCACACCATACCACACACCTCACACGACACCACACACCTCAAACCACACCACGCACCACGTCACACATCACACCAAATCGCGCGCACACCACATACCACATATAACACTGCACTACTTACCACACTATACACTACTTCACATGCACTAATCGGGAAAAAATATATAAGTTTTATTGTTTTTGTTTGAAATGCAACCTTACTCACATATTTTTACTTATTTCTTCTTTAATTTTCTTCAGATTAGTAAATATAAGCTATATACAGAAAAATGTAGTTACTAACATTGCATATTTATATTTACCCAAGGTCGCAGTGCACTGTATTAACTCTAGTTAGTATAAGTGTACGACAATGATGTAAAAGAGCGGAGCCTCCTAATACAGGCATTGTTTGCCTAAAGGGAGGCTTCAAACACGTTTAAATGTATTGCAATTTTTTATACTCACAATAAACTATTTTGTATAGTATAAGTCGCTTTGTGCCGTCTGTACGCTTAGATCTTTTAAAATACGCAACGGGTTCTGATGCGGGTTTCATGTTAATTTAGGTAATTTGTTTCGGAAGGTTTTAAGCTATAAAACGTGCCATAGCGACGCCGCGCCGGGGCGGGTCGCTAGTATTGTATGAAAGAACCAAACTTAATGAAATTCTTGTGGGAACAACCCGAGAATATTCCGCACCAATTAAAAAAAAATACACAATAGATTTAAAAATGAAACGATACGCATCGTAATAATTAACACTTGTATCAACCATCGGCCACAAGTGTCCGTCGCGTGCCACCGCCATTTAGCAGCCGCGACTAGCTTCCGGTAGCCAGCCACTTGAGACTGTCGCGAGTAGCCCGTGTGCCTGTACCTTAAGGGCAAAGCCAGACGAGCGTAATTTTTTCGCTTTGTGAGTCGTAGAATTTCGGTTGCGAAATTTCTGCTACATTCGGTTTCATACAAAACTCCTGTTTCGTTCACACGGCGACACAAAATGAGTGTAAAATCCTTCCAAAAAATTTCGCTGACTTATTACAGCTCAAAAAATTACGCTCGTTTGGCCTCACCCTAATATTAAATTGATCTCATTTTCAGGGCATGGTGTCACTGGGGTAGCTCCAGTATATGGGGGAACAGAGATAAATTCCTGCAGTATTACCATACTCTTAGGAAAAACGACACGGGAAGGTAGCAAGTTACTTAACGTAATGGAAAAGACATAGTAAAATAATTTTTGTTAAGAAAATATTATAAAATATGTAACCTGACAGAAATATATTGTTTAAATTTTTTTATACTTTTATTTTTTGTATGCGAGTCCCTGGGCAGAAAATCTACCTATTTGATGTAAAGAAAAATATATATAGTTTGTAAACAACAAGTTTATTGCAAAAATAAAAACATTACAAATGCATTTTACTAAATTGACTATGTCAATAAAGTTCTCCTTAAGCCTAACTAAACTAAGCCTTCAGTATTTTTGCATGAAAGTCGAAATGTTCGCCGATGTAAGTAGAAATATAATAGTAGGAGTGATCATAACCTTCGCGCAAATTGAGTATTACTGGAACGCCGGCTGATCGACATGCTTCGACTAAGTTTTCGGGAAGTAATTGCTTCTCGGAGTAAAATTTGTCATCGGCACCCTGAAAAAATAATAATTTTAATATAAATTAAAAAATATTCCAGATCATCAGACCCTACACGAAACCTATAGGTCTGGATTTAACCCAACCTAGAAGGGTGTACGATAGACCAGTGAGGAGTTGCTGCATCCATCAGCTGCTTAGTACCAGAAAAAATGTATTGTAATCAACTCAATAGGGTATTTGACTGAAAAAATCTAATTAGTCCGTCAGTTAGATTCTCAAAAAATATTTGACCCGTATTTTTTCTTTTGTTACGTAAACCAAAATTGACGAAGATACGACACTTTTAAAATTGACAAAACGTCACAAGCAAGTACAATTTTTACTTGCTTCTGACGTCACAAGCCCCCACTCTCGAGTTTTGATGCGTTTTATCTTTCCAAATATTCATAGATTTAACAAAAGAAAAAATACGTGCTAATTAGATTTGCAATTTATTGATGCTGTCAACATGCCTATTGGATGTCGGTAAATGGTTAAAAAAACCGGTTTAGGGAAAAACAGTATATTCTTCGTCGTCGAAAAAAAAGCTGGCAAGAATGAAATTGCGTCTTACCTGGTCAATAAGTAAAGTGAGTGGCGGTCCATCGTATTTCTTGACTAGCTCTGTAGCATCCCACTCAACCCACTTGCTTTTATCTTCTCCTATATATCCATTGAAGACCTTAAGACCCCAGGGGCATGCCGTAGGGTTGCAGATAGGCGCAAAGGCACTTACTGACTTGTACAAACCAGGATTTCTTAGGGTTGAAACTAAAGCTCCATGACCGCCCATGCTGAAATAGAAGTGTTTGTTTTTTTAATAAATTTATTTAACTTTTTTTGTACAATTATGATATCAATTATTCTTCATGTCAGCCCACGCAATGTTAATATGGTTTCAAGCATATTATGTGAGATATACAAGGTGTAACTTAAATAACGCACAACCTCTTAAGGAGTCACTGTACTCATCATTATGACAACTTTTGCTACTACTTTTTGGCGAGTTATGCGAACATAAATGTAGGGAACAGCTGTTTTTTTTCGCGATTTCTTTTTGGTTCCACAGTAAAAGTTGTTCATAATGATGAGTAAAGTGACCCCTTAAGTGGTCAATCAGACTGCACTAGCGGGGGCGGGCGCGGGCGCTCGGGTCTTGGCGTCTACGTGTTCACAGTAGTGCCGAACGAGCTACCGTACGACGTTTCGGCGGGTGAATCAAAATGGTTTAGAACCACACGCACAGTCACCTAACAGACGCTATATCACTGTGAATGATACGAGCGGACTGAGCCATTAGAAACACCCAAGCCACCGCGGCCGCGCCCGCCTCATGCAGGCGCGCGACTCGCGGGCGCACTGTGAATGCAACTGGCGTCTACAAACATTTTATTTACACGCGCCCGCGCCCGCCTCCACTCTGAAATACGGCTAAGAGGTCGTGCGCTATTTAAGTTACACCTTGTATGAGCTTCGCAGCAATGCTGAATTAAAATTAACATAACACGACAACGTGATTGAGGTAGTAGTACACCCTACTACACCTCAATCAACCCATTTTTAATCATTTCGCCGTTATGTTGAAGTCCCATGTCATAGGGGGCGAGCTTATTGTCATCAAACAGTCACTAATTCAGACTCTCCAGGCTGCTACTGATAATTTGTACATGGAAAAACCCAAAAACAGTGCCCAACTCAAGGATTGAACCCAGGAAGCTCAGCAGTCAGCACTAGACTAAGGAGGCAGTCAGTAAATTATAACTTATTAAATTAATATTGACCTTACCTGTGTCCCATAATTCCAATTCTGTCACCATCAACGACATTGCTAAATGCTTGCAGAACTAATTCATACAATTCCTTGTTCACGTAACTGGCCATCCTGTAATTTTTCGACCATGGGTCTTTAGTGGCATCTATGTAGAATCCAGCAGCAACTCCAAAATCCCAGGAATCATCATCACCAGGGATCTTTACACCTCTGGGCGATGTGTCTGGACCCACAACAATGATGCCATGCTCTGCTGCATATCTGTTGATAACACATTACTTTTAGTAAGAGCTAATATTTAGTTCTTAGGGCCCTTTTCCTGTCATGCATATTTTCGCCCGCGCGCGGATCTGGTCCGCATGCAGGCTGCCCGCATCCTATCATTTCATACATATTTTTCCTACCATGCGGGCAGCACGCGCGTGGAACGCGGATTGGCTGCGGACGTGCAGCCCGCGTGCGTGCTAACCGGATGCGAGCGGCGTTCTTCTGCCTTCAGTGTTGTTTTTACTGTGACGCGGGTCGCACGCATAGTCATAGTACGCATGATTACTTTTTTGACGTTCATCTTTGTGCACGAGTTTAGTCACTGGCGACACTCACGACACTGCAGCGGTAAACGAAATCTTTGTCCTGCGTGTGGCCAGAAGCGGGCTATCACCCGCATGCGGACCAGATCCGCGCACGGGCGAAAATACGCACGACAGGAAAAGCGCCCTTACAAATATAATATTCCTAATAATTTGTTTAGCTCTTAAATCTAGGTCGCGAAAAAATATCAGCCTGTATTTTTATTTCACTAATTGGTAGGGTAAATAATTAAGTAAGATTAAATATCTCCAACTAAATTGTTTATATTTCATGGACTTCCTTAAATTAAAGACTATTTGTCAGAGAGATTTGATCTCTATTATTGACCCTATCAAAATCTATCAACAGGTGCCACAAAGAATGACACTGTTTCACAATTTTGTCAGTTTGATTCACAGCTCAGGCAAAAAATAGGAGAATGCAGAATTTCTTACTTTAAAATTTTTTAATGATGTCCCTTTATGTAAAATAAGGTAATTTCAATATTTAAAGTTTCCCCCCATGACCATATACGCTTTACATCCTATAGCCATAAACTCTGCTCATTGTTCTGTACAACTTTTACATGCTGTAATAAATATTCTTTATACCTAAAACTACCTAATTAGCATATTTAGAAAAATAAGTAGGTTGTAATTATAATGGCATTCGATAATGATAACTATTTCATATTTTGATAAGGACAGTAATTAACAAGTAGTGGGTAATAAACATGCAATTTTATAATCTGCATAAGTTCAAAAAGCCAAATAAACAAATTTTATTTTTTATAACAAGGATCACAAAATGTAATCAGTGTATTTTACTTAGGGTACCTTATTTTATAAAAGGTATCTAGCTAATATTCCTAGTGACCTCTAGCGCTAGGTAATTATGTCTTACACTCAGCATTAAGTGAACTTCGGCTGGGAAAGAAGACCTACACCTGGAAATGGAAATTGTGATCACAAATTAGTTTAGGTCATTTGGTTCACAACTTCGTAGATAAGGAAAGAACCAAAAATTATTTTTTTTGTAATTTTATCCTATTTATTTGCCTTTTCAATCTCAAATTCCATTAATCCAAGTATAGATGAAAACAACCCTCCAGTTAAGTTGAAAGGTTTCCCACTAGAACTTATAAGATTTCTCCCTATTTAACTCATTGAAAACCAGTTTCAGAGACACAATAGATAAACAATAAATGCCACAGCCGATCGGTGGCACCGGGACTGTGGAGCAGCCAGGAAGTACCACACGTACATCTCACAACAACTCTACCACCATTCAACAATATTTCAATGGTAGTGCTAGTGAGATATTGCTGCATTGATCTCAACAATTACACGACATTATGATGATGAAACCTTTTAAAAATAAAAAAAGATAGTTTTTAAATAATTTACCTTTGGAAGCCTGATTTAGTGATGAAGTTTTGCTCACTGCATGTGAGTCCTGAGAGGTAAAATATGACAGGCAGCTTCACATCACCACCCTCTGCCTGAGGCGGCAAGTATACAGAGAAGTTCATCTTACATTTTAATTCAGAAGACTCATGCGAGTAAACTTTCTGGTGACCCCCAAAAATCTTGTTTGATGAAACCAACTGTAAACCGTCCATGGTGGTATTCTGTAAGATTAATCTTATTTAAGTCACGTGATTCCTTTAACCAAGGTCCAGGATCCAAGCAAAAATTACTTCGAACAGCTAGAAAACTGTAAAAACGTTTCGTTCAGTAACCGAAAAGTGTTTTAACCTACATGTTAAAGCCTATTCATTGACAATTATTATTCTAAAATATACAAAGACCTTGACTTCCAACCTAACTACCTGTTATCATTTCGCACATCTATGTTACTTAATTTATTGTAATAGTGTGAAAAAATGTTATCGCCGTGACGTAAGTAATGGTAGGAATATTGTAGAATATAAAAAAATAAGTTTATTTATTTACCGGTCTTGTGACTGCCACGTTCAACTGAGACACTAATTTAACTGATTGCCGGCGAAATATAAAAGTACTCTGTGGAATACTCCGAATAGCGATCGCAATTATATTGACGTTAAAATTAAATTGAATTTAAATTAGATTTGGTAAACATACATTTTCACGGACTGCTGGCCGAATAAAAAGAGAACTGACAGTAGCGATGGGCGTTGAATTAACGAACTAGTTGAATCAACGTTGATGTCTCTTCAACGGAATTAACGTTGACCGTGTACAAATCAACTCGTTGAATTCGTCAACGAGTTACGAGACAACGACGTTTATGAATTCAACTCGTTTCATCGTTAGACGAATTCAACGAGTTGATTTGTACACGGTCAACGTTTTGTTATTTTCAACATACGTAAATTGTATTTCTTTAAGAATAAAACTCCCGCTACGACGCGATAGTCATGACAAGAATTTGAACTCTAAATAACGAATACAAGATTTTATATTTATTTAGTAATTTGATCAATGTCATTATTTTTTAAAGAAAGTAAACGTAAAGTAAGAATTAATACTGTCATATTATTAATTCCTAAAATGATCATATTCGTGCGCGGAATGAAACATTTCGTAGGTAGTAGGTAAATTCATCATAAAATGTTATCCAATTTTATTAGGTAAACTGCATCAAATTGTTCGTAAATTAACATTACAACAGCATACGTTAATAAAAGCGTTTAGGCGCTTATCGTTCATGCAAGTTGACGTTCGTAACACGTTAACTCGTTGACGAAATTAACTAGTTGATCAACTAGTTGACAAACGCAATTCAACGTTAACGTTTCGTTGACGGAAAAACCTTCAACGACCCATCGCTAACTGACAGAACTAGTGGTGGGCGTTGGGCGTTGCAAAGACCAACCGTTTTCAAAGACCGTTTCGTGTTCTGCGACGATAGAACCGTTTTTACGTCCTGAGTCAAACAGTCTTCGAATTGTGTGATGCAATTTTGTACTTCCCAATAAAAAAATACAGTCAGCAATGATTCAGTTATAGCAATCGTCGCAAATCTTCGTTCCGTTCGTTCGCAAAACAGTTCTCTAATGATATAATGAAAATGAAACTTTTACCCAACGAAATAGTCTATAATCATACCAGTAAACCTACTAGAAATCGACTTCGTAATGAACATTGTTGTTTGCGATGCGTACCAACTACCAAGTTACATAACTAGGGGTGAGCGTTGCAAAGACGAACCGTTTTTAAGGACCGTTTTCTGTTCTGCGACGATAGAACCGTTTTTAGTTCCTTGTCAAAGCAGTCTTCGTTGCGCGAACCAGTCTTCGAATTGTGTGATGCGAATTTTTACTTTATAGCTAAGAAAATACAGTTTAAAACGCAATGGTTCAACTATCTATCACACTCGTCAAGTCGTCATGACTCGTCCGTCGCGTCGTCGCGGCGTCGTCGTCTCTCGTTCCGCGTTCGTTTACAAAGCAGTCCTTACAATAAAAAGTGAACTTTTTGTCAATGAAATACAGTCGATAATATATTACCAGTTGTCAATGCTGTCGTAACTGATCCGACGGTCAAACCCGTGCAACCTTATAGTTGTTGACTTAAAGTTCAAAGTCGACTTTCATTAACAATGAAGGGATAATTACTAAATTTCCTGGAATTCGAGCCGGTGAGCGCGTCGCGTGGATATCATATTGCATACCTATTTGTTTACATTTTTTTTAGGCCCGTCAGTGGTTGTTGTTATTGATAACATTGAGCACGGGCAAAGAGAGCTTTAGTAATTATTTTTTTATTGTTGTTTTGTTTGCAAATAGTAGTAAATTGTTAATAATTCTGGAAATATTTATGTGGAATGTTGAAGAGCGTGTAGTGTACACACAGCTACACATCAAGCTATATATTTCCAGTTTACACTGACCTCTCATTTTAAGAAAATCCTATACAATGCGAGATCAGCTTATACTGGAAATGTGTAGCTTGATCTGTAGTCGTGCGTACATATTGTGTTAAAAATTAGTACATAACTAAGTTCTTATAATAATTTTAACAAAACCCGATCATAATGTCGGCGGCACGAAAGAATTGTAGTGTTTTATGGTCGCATTTCGATAAAGACAATGAAAATAAAACAGCTAAATGCCATTTATGCCACGAAAAATTAAGTTAGTTAAGCATTTCATACATTTCAAATCGTTGATAACTGGATAGTGTAAGAACTAAGAAACTGCAACTATTTCACTCAACGAAAACCTCGAAAACGCAAACGAACTAAGAAACTGCAACTATTTCACTCAACGAAAACCTCGAAAACGCAAACGAACTAAGAAATTGCAACTATTTCACTCAACGAAAACCTCGAAAACGCAATTCTATTCCATGTTGGTTATGTTTCGTCTTTTAAGCCGTCGTCAAACCAGTTGCAACGACGACCGTTTTCTGCAACCGTTTTCGTCGTCGGGAAAACGGTTGCGTTTCGTCCGTCAAAAATTCGACAACGACCCACCACTTTATATAACAGCAACCATTTTATTCGACGAAAGGTATAGTTACCGGCACGGATCACGACCCACCACTTTATATAACAGCAACCATTTTATTCGACGAAAGGTATAGTTACCGGCACGGATCTTGAGCGCTGACCTTGTTGCGCAGTAGTTGATTTTGTATGCGATATTGCGACTGCGCATCAAGGTCAGCGCTCAAGATCCGTGCCGGTAACTATATCCATTTGTTCTGTTCCGTTTGATACATTTCGACTTTTCGGTCGTCTTCAAACCAGTTGCAACGACAACCGTTTCGGTGACTAGTTTTCTTCCTCAGCTAAACGGCTGCGTTCCGTTCTCAAAAATATCGACAACGATCCACCACTAGACAGAAGAACTGAATTCGAAATAAAAAATATCGATACATCGATATTATTTGCTCAATAAATCGTATTTTTTTTGCGATTTCTGTCATTTCGATATTGATTTAACTTATCGAGTATCGAAAATGTATCAAATATACGATATTTTCCAATAGCAAGTTTCTCTGTCTCTATTACTATTCATAAATAGTAATAGTGAGAGATTTATTGAAAAAGATTGGTAATAAAAACAAAAAAAAATAGAATTTGAAAACTACGTAATTTTTAGAAAATTTGACTGATATTTCGTTTTTTTTTTCGATATATCGAAATCGATATCAATATATTTTTTTAATATCGTTTCTATAAATATAAAAATAAGCTTTTTGGGACTTCCTGCATCCCTACTGAGTTCAAGAAGTGTCACATTGTCACGCCTAAGCTTATGTTGGCAACATTGGAAAAATGTGTACCACAGGTTAAAAAGAGCGGCACGCGCATGCGCTCTAGGGTAGTAAGTAAAATAACCGCCATCTGGGAACGTCCGATATTTTTGCTATTTTCCCTTTTTGTGATTAACTTTGTTGTGTTATCTTAATAACTGACTGTGATTCAGTGTCTATGTTTTTAAAAGGTACCTTTAGTTCAAGGTATACAAGACTTGGATAAAAAATATCGATACACCAAAATGTCGAAATTTTTTTCTGTAAATAATCGAAATGTATCGTCTATAATTTAAATCACGCACTGTATACTGAGCTTAAATGGTTTATATGTAGGTACAGTCGCGGACTTGACATGTTTATTAGATTTCAAATTCGATTCCTTCTCTCACTGTGTGCAATACGGTTAAGACGGCACATAACAACTTCCATTAGTATTACATTTTAAAATTGTTAAGCATCGATCATAGCAAAAGGTTCACTTTTTGATGTTATGAACTCCCTTTTTAGGGTTCCGTAGTCAACAAGGAACCCTTACAGGGGGCTTACCATGACGTCTTATGAAAACGTTCAAATGCCAGCCAGTCAATATCCGTTCAAAAGCAGGCCTGCTTCTGAATCGCTAAAAACCGTACCATGACAGTACAAAAGGTGAACGACTATTCAACCAAGTTGAACGGATAAGCTTGTATATGGTACGAAAAGTCTATACAAAAAAAACAGGTGAACGGATTTCGTAAACGTCAACGTAGCAGGCCTGCTACAGGCCTGCTTTAACGATGTCATAGTACAAAAAAGCAGGGCAGTTCAACTTCCAGGCAACTTCTGCACTGCTTTAAGAGGTCATGGTAAGCCCCCAGTTTCGCCATGTCCGTCCGTCTGTCTGTCTGTCCGCAGATTAGCTCAGAGACTCTTTGTACTAGAAAGTTATAGTCTCCAGCCAAGCAAGCTCAGTCGAATGATAACAAATTTTATAACATTTGGTGCGTTGATCCATGACGCCGACTACCCTTTATCTTCTGAACGTTGTCCAGTGTTGCCAGCTACCGATTTAAATATTTTTTAAATTTTTATCCCGCTGGTTGCAGGGCTTACTTCTTGACGACTACACCAATGAACCTATTTTGATATAAAAAAAACATGACGGCTCTCAAAGGTGAGATACCGCAGAAATCTTTTACTTGGCGTAGACAATTCGCCATGAATCTAAAGAAGTAAAGGTGATACTTACACTTACCCTAACTTTAGCTAGTTGTAGTAGCTTGTTAGCTAGTTTAGAATAAAATGATCGGATGAAAGAGATTCAATGAGTGTGTCTTTTTAAAGCCTATTTCAAGCGAATACTTTTTAATTATGGGCACAATAAAATCCACGCCAGTGGAAAAAAATACGGATCTTTAAATAAAATTCTTATGAATAATTGAAAAAAGTAGTAGAAGAGAAGTAGACTTAGGCGATGATAGCTTAGCGGTTGTACGCTTGCCTTCCATAAATAAGAGTCCGAGTTCGATTCCCGCCCGTACCTCTGATTTGATAATCGTATCAACGGTGAGAGAAAAACATTGTGGGGAAGCCTGCATAACAGACATGGCTCCAATAAATAAAGCCAGTGTGGTGGCCTAAGGCCTAAAGTTTTCTCATCCCGAGAAGAGGCCTGTGCCCAGCAGCACGATACAGTGTGTTCAATCCATGAAGACGCGCCCCTCTCCTTTTTGTTATAGGTAACCGCGTAGTGCATACGCAAACTTCTCTTGTTATTATGTGCGTTTGCACACATCTAACTGTTGTGTGGCGATAGAACTAACACAATATAGCAATTTATGTAAATAACGCAACAATATAATCGTTCAGGGGTGATTCTATCATTACAGTTTTAGCTAATATCGGTATGTCAGGATTGCGAGCAAGGTAAACACAGTAAATAAAACCAACATAGACTCTCCACCACTGAGAGTACTTGTATTTGGGTTAGTATTAGTAACATTAACTAGATCACAGTATATTACTTTACACAATTATTACAAGATCATAAAATAAGGACAAGCTAATCAGATATAAAAGGTCAGACTTCTTCAGCTGTTCAACACGGAATGCTCTTGCTGCGTCGAATTACCACCGCCTTTATAACTTCGGGTGGGCCGATCCATATCGACGGCTACCCTCTCTTGTCAACATTGCCCAGTGCTACCCGCTATCGATAACATTTATAATGCACATTTTTGCACTGGGGGCTTACTATGTCCTCTTAAAGCAGGGCAGAAGTTGCCTGGAAGTTGAACTGCCATGCTTTTTTGTACTATAACATCGTTAGAGCAGGCCTGCTACGTTGACGTTTACGAAATCCGTTCACCTGTTTTTTTTGTATAGACTTTTCGTACCATGAACAAGCTTATCCGTTCAACTTGGTTGAATAGTCGTTCACCTTTTGTACAGACATGGTACGATTTTTAGCGATTCAGAAGCAGGCCTGCTTTTGAACGGATATTGACTGGCTGGCATTTGAACGTTTTCATAAGACGTCATGGTAAGCCCCCAGTAGCCATTTAGAGAGAGTGGGGCGCGTCTTCGTCGATTGAACTACCTATCTATAGTAAGTAATGAGCTGCTTACGCTCTAATTGAAAGAAGTATAACTGACGTCGGAGATCGAGACCTGTCTTTTAATAGCTTTTTACGAGTACTTATTATCTTGTTGTCCACCTGTACATAGATTTACTTTTTCCCACGATTAAGGCAGAAATCTTTGGTTGAATATTACCTCATACTGTCCCAGTTAAATAAAACACACTGTTTATCTTCCACGTTTAATAAAATGAGAAATGAATTAAAGGTAGACATGGTTTAACGAAAGTATAGGTTCCTACAGTGATTTCAACGCCCATACATTTGACAGGTCTTATGAAATGTGAAAGTTTCTAACACTTGTGAAAGAGTGGTCACATAAAACGAATTATACAAACTATATCAAACAAACTTCCAAATTAATTATCTAACGTTACATAAAAAGGTGACGCGCCAAAATGAAAAGTTAACGCGCTTACCATTCGTCATTTTGACGTTTATCAAAGTAATGCAAAGGTATGCAGCAGTGCAGCCAGCATATCCAGGATTTTTTTAACAACATTTAAAAGTAAGTAGGTACCTACAAATTTTTTCGAGCTGCTAGTCGAAGTGGCTACGGCTTGCAGCGGTAGGTATCATTGACTTAGAATAAGTATGGACCTCGGGTCATCGCTCAAAAATGTCCGAACCGAAAGTCGGTTAAAACACGATAAATTTGAAAAGAGCTACAATTGCGCGCGTCATTCTTCATTTGGGTGAACAAGCAGCTACACCTCAATGTCACATGTCAACAATGCCGTTTTGTGTGGTGAGATCGTGTAAAAACTACTCAAAAAAGTGAAAAAAGTTGATGGTGTATCATATTTTCATGGGTTTATTATTGTTTTACAATTTTAAAGTATTATTTTGTTAAGGAACATTGTATTTTACTTAAAATTGAATTAATTGCAAGAGCAAAACACACAATAATCCAACTAAACAAAAAGTATCTTAATTTCCTTCCTTTGTTTGACCAATTATGTCAACTTCATTTGGTTGGATTACCATAAAAAACTTGACATATTTGACAGAATTTAGAACAAAGATTCCAAAGAGTCGTTATTTTTACGCGATGTTTTTTTGTATTGCGATTTTGAACCAATTGCAATTTGTTTTGTTCTATTCATTTAAACAAGTTATTTTTAAACTTGCATTGTATGCAAACATATTATGTACGAAAATATGTATGTTGTCCTTCCGTTTCAAAATTGTATTGGTTTTTCGGTCACTACCAAGTTTCCGATCGAGCTGAAATTTTGCAGGTAGGTATGTGCATATTAGATCATTAAAATGTCATTGAACTAATTTGATGATGAAGCCGAAGATTAGGCAGGCACAGGAACAAATGGTAGGCTCGTCGAGTTTCAGCTCATGTATTTTGTCATTATAAGCACTTTTCATTAGATAAATAATGACGTAGGTCCGATGATAGAGCCGTAAAACGGGCTCTAGAACTTCCTAATGGCAAATAGTGGACACATGACCTTTGGGCTCGTTTGTTTAGTTATCGTGAACTCTTTTAAATACACATAGGCACCAAAAGATTGTTTCTTTCAAAAAAAAAAAATGCCTCTGATTTCATTTCAGTTTTCCTCGAGATCAATTAGATGAAGATGATGATGATGCTGAGGGTGATACTTCAGCAAAGGAAGAGAAATCGCGTTTTTGAAAATGACGATGTTGTAATTTTGCAAGAAATGTTCTATGCTCTTTCAGTTGGATTAAATAACGGGTGATTCATTTGGAGGTACTTTTTTCAAAACTGGTTTTTTTATAAAAAAACAAATTTATTAGGTTATCTTTATTATCATACAAAAGAACCATTCTTGACATTTATTTTTTAAAGATTATTTCTTTCAAATGTTGTCCGTAACTGCGGATAACATGCTCCATTCTGTAGTTTCAATTTTCGATGACGTATTTTCGTTTAATTATCGTGCCATGATAACGGACTATTTTTTTCCTGAAATTGAAGCTTGTGATCTCCAGAACATTTGGTACAAACAGGACGGCGCCACTTGCCACGCAGCACGTGAAACCATGGCTCTATTGCAAGAACAATTTGGTGAAAAGTTAATTTCGCGCTTCGGACCAGTCAGTTGGCCGCCTAGATCTTGTGATACACACACCCCTAGACTTTTTCTTTTGGGGCTATATAAAGTCCAAAGTCTATATGGATAAGCCGCGTACGATTAAGCAACTGGACGCCAACATTACTCGCGTTATTCGCCAAATACGACTTGAAATGCTCGGACGCGTCATCGAAACGTTACGGACAACATTTGAAAGAAATAATCTTTAAAAAATAAATGTCAAGAATGGTTCTTTTGTATGATAATAAAGATAACCCAATAAATTTGTTTTTTTACAATTTTTTTCAGTTTTGAAAAAAGTACCTCTAAATGAATCACCCATTATTTAGCGATCGCAATAAATATAACTAATAATAAAATCTTTTAAAAATTAAGGCTGCTCTATTACTCCTATGTTCTCCAAATTTTCGTTTAACATTAGATGAAGTTTCGAAATTTGAAAAATTGAGCAGTGCTGTCATGTTTTCGTATGGTAAAAATTGTTGCAAGCAAAATTAGGCATTATGTTAACGACATAGGATTTCGTACATCGTAAATGAGCTTGTTGGTATTTGAAAGTTTATATTATGTCAATTCAGGACACTTTTATCGTGAATTTTGTACTACACTCGTTGTCCATACTTATTCTAAGTCAATGGTAGGTATTAAAAGTAATGAAATATTCCTAAATCCAAGATGGCGGCCATATAAATTATAAGAGAACGAATTTTAATTGTCTGAATTAACTAAATAATATTTTAACTGGCTCTTAGCTACCTAGCCAAAATAATAAGCGAATTTCCTAGCCAAAATAATAAGCGAATGAATGGTTGAATGAAGTCAAATATTTTATTATTATATTTTGAGATTACACTTTAGAATATTACCTATGACTAGGATTACCATTTAAAAATTTGAAAAGTCCTGACAAAAAGCCTGACATTTCAATAAAAGTCCGGACATTTTAGTCAAAAATGCAAACATGCGAATATTATTGTTTGATCTCGTTAAGTTGGTTGATAAAGAAGATTTATATCTTGTTTTTAGATGAAAGAAAAGTTAATAAAGATTAAATTTGATAATTAATACTGTAAGTTTTAAAATGGGGCAAAGATTATAAACAAAAAATACTCACATTCCATATAAGCCAAAAAATCCGGACAAATGAAGGAGCCGGACAAAGTCCGGACAAAATTCTAGAAGTCCGGACAAATCCGGACGGATGGTAACCCTACCTATGACTAGCAAAACGCATAATTATAGTTATGAATAATGTATAACATAAATGTGCTACGCACTAATTAATATGTGGTTGAAAGAATGAATGAATATTTGAATGAAGTAAAATAGGTACGTTGATTTTGTTTAAAAAACGCAACTTTTTTTAATGTTTAGTTTGGGAGTAGAAAATGCGTGAGTGAATGATGTACGAGTGAATGAGTGAATATAAATGAAAACTTTCAAAAGTTTTGTTTTACTTTTATTGAGATCAGTCATCAGTGTCACTGTTACCTTCTTGTTTTTTTTCCAAATACCTGCTACAATGTCTGCACGTGAGAGTATAATTTATTATCATTCATTCATTCATTTACTAGTCATCTAAATCCTAAGATCAAGTATGTAACTAGATGGAACATTTTTAAAACGAAAAATTTGCTCTAGTTCATCTCTTCACTCTAATGAGAGACGATCCGAGGGAAAAAGAGACGAACTTACTGTCATGCGTGTACACGTCAAACGAAATGAAGCTTAAATGAGTTGAAGATCCTGAATGCATTTTATATATGATTAGAGATGAGGCAGAATAATCTAGGGACGGTATCGATACATTAAATATTTATTTCCTTAAAATTGAATAATGAATGACTATCGAATTTGAAACGTTTTTGCAGCGACGTGACTATTCAAAAACGCCTTTCAAAATGTAAAAATTCCTTTCTTAAAATACGTAATTAATTTAACTAAAAAATCACTTAAACTAAATACAGTTTACAATAGAACTAAGAATGCATACGACGTGAATGATGATAATTGACCAACGGCGTATCGTAGTCGGCGTATCGTTTTAACGCTTAGCAGACTGGAGCAGTGGTGGTCCAGAAGTAACGGCGCCAGCGCCACGGTTACCATGGAGTTTCTTGTCGGCTCATCTCCATAGGACTTACTTTTTGGAACCGTGCAACTAAATTGTCGAGACATTTCCTAAATGCATGTACACTGCTTATTAGAAATAAAAAAAAACGTTGAATTTGAGTTGTAGGTCGCGGGTTCGAACCCAGGCAGGCACGCACTGTGTAATTTGTTTTGTCACTGCTCTTAAAACTGTAAAGGAAAACGGCATGTCCAAGATCCAAAAAATCGAATACGTGCCATCCATCAATCCACATTGGGGCTGCGCAGTGTATTACAGCCCAATCCCCTCTTTCTAGAGAGGAGGCCTGTGTCCCCGCAGTGTTGTGCTTATGCTTAGAAGACGTGTGACGTAACACTTAAGCTCACATTTTGATGTTGCTTATGTGTGGGTTACATACCACTGGAATTTGCTATATGCATAGGTATCTACTTACCTACTCAATCACTCTTCTATATTTAGAGGACTGGGCTATAACAAAGGTGAGTACAAATTAAAACAGATAGCATTTGATCAAACACGTTTATTCCAAAATAATAAGAAACATTTTAAAATATATAAATTACATTACAATGAGCAATCTTCAACTTCAAAGAACCCGTGCCTCGGAGAGCACGTAAGGGCCAAAACACACCTCGTGTATCTTGCGCCGCGTACTGCGCAAGATACGCTGAGTATGTTTTGGCCCTAAGATTTCTAAGTTGGTAGAATGATTTGTATAATTTACTTAATTAATCAGTTAGTGTCAGCTAGTTATTGGAGGCCAAAATCAAAAATCAAATAGTTTTTTAAAAACAGTGTAAAAGCCGTAAATTGTAAATACGTAATAAAAGTTTTGAAATTATTTCTAACAATACAAAGATATAAGACTACAATATTAATGTTATTAAGTACCAACATTAACAAAATCATGGATTTTTGTTTTGTATTGTTTTGTAAATGGTGATCTTTAGATTTTGCGTGATGAATTTACAAACAGGAGACAGACGTACTTATTGATAATGACATATGACTGTAGCCGCTGAAAATACGCCGAATATACTTAGTTAACTTTACATCGCTCGAAACATTACTCGTTCTAGGCCCCATTAGGCTCGGCTTATCAACGTACAACGCGCGCGGTATGGTCGCGCAAAAGAATTTGTATTTATACGCGTAATGCGACGAATCATGAGCTGCGCCAGATACGTTCAGTGTGTCTGCAGCCTAATAACTATTTTGTTAAATTGAAGTTAATACTTAAGATATTGATATAATTGAATTATTCTACAACCTTAAACCTAATAAATAATAACATAGCTTACAAAACAAAATGTACATAAATACTTATACATATAAATATTAATTGAATTCCATGTAAAATAAACGTATGATCACTATAATTATGTACCTTTGATATTGATTGTTCTGGAAATATAGTGGGTACGGCATCACTACGTAGAGTTCTTTTTTTGTAACCTTCACGGTAGCAATCCACTCTAAAATGGAGTGAACATAATTTTGAGTACTGTGAAGGAGTCCAATTTTGTCTTCAAAGATTACGTACCCACTTATATCTGATTTTTGGTTCCAAAGGAAATCTAAAAAAAAACATTATATAATTACATTATAAATTATATAAATGTTGTATAATGATGTTCGCACTTATACCTAACTATATTTCTACTATTATCTTAAGCATTCACTTATAAATAGAAATATTTAAAGTGAACATCTATAGCGACTGAGAAAAATATCGATATTGTGGAGCTTCCCTACTTGTGCGAGTAAAGGTAGATGATCTGCCAAAAACTCTTTGTAAAATACAACAATGTTATTTCTTGAATAAACTACGTTGTATATGCTTACTGAAACTTGATAAAACTTTTAGTGATTACTAATACTAAACGTAAATGGCTTAAAACGGCATTTGGGAACAGTCTTTTCGTAAAAATGAGTGTCGATAACTTACCTATGGAAAGATAACTTGCTATTATTTTCACTTAGAACACTCATACGGCTCTTACAGCCGACTGCAACACAAGCCATATTTAATGAGGCAAGCAATAAACACACTCACTCAGGTCACAATGGCACCAAAACAAGAATAATTCGATGAAAACTATGTAAGAGCTTGGTATAGTGCATTATACCAAGCCGATTCGCAATTGTAAATTTTGACGTTTAAGACGGAGTCAAAATTTTATGGTTATCTCTTTTTTCTTAATTCTTAATTGTCATTTGAACAAAAGAGACAAAAAGTTGAATGAAATTCATTTTAAAAAGGTTCCGTCTAGTTCACATACTTTGTCTAAGTCTAAATCGGTTACTGTTGCAGATTCAAAATGGTTATAACTTTTTAAATAAGCTCCGCCCACTTCCCCACACACTATTGCTCTATGAAAATGTTCTACCATGACCGACTGTAAAGACTAATCATAGGTAGACTGGTTCAACTAAGTTTGCTTATTATACCTGCAATGATTGACAAATTAGTTTCAATAACTAATATTTTTCCACTTCAATTCTTTTCCTATTAGTTTTCCATGACAAATATGTATTCCAGAACAGAGCAACCATTTGAACTACTAAAACTTGATAGTGAAGAGGTACATAATAAAAATTTATAATCTGTACCCATGGCCAAAGATAGTAATTTGTTTTTAAAACGTCCAAGTAATTTGCTTCCATGTCTCTCTGTACATTATACATATCTTTACCTTGCATAACTGCCACTAAGACAAGAAGCAAACCTAAAAAGAGAGGCGCAAACACTAATTGATCAATAAACACTTTCTTGAAGGCTACAGTCTTGCCACTGGAACCGACGTATTTGTTCAATAATCCATACCAAACACGCAATGATGGCCCCTAAAAAAAAAACAAATGATGTACTAGCCTACTGACTAATGCTTATTTCCCATGGTGCGTGATATCGCGCACCGTGACGCACGAGGTAGCACCGACGCACCATGGGAAGAGACTCGTCCGTGGTAATGCGAACGCGTGCGGAGCGGTGCGCCGTATCCACATCATCACGCCTCCTCATAATGTGGCTTCCCATGGTGCGTGATTTTACCGATGATACCACGCACAGTCGGTGCGCGCTACCACGCACCGTGGGAAGCCTGCTTAACATGATTGGTCTTCCTCTAATTTAAAACACTGTGTTTATTGTTTCAAAATATTAAATAGTTTTAGCATTCTTGAGTGTATCAGTAATAAGTTCCATTTAAACAGGGTGGGAAAGATCACCATCTGGAGGAAAAGTACTTTAAACATTGAAGATAGCAAATTGTACTCAAAGCACAGATTTAAAATTACTACATACTCAAAAAAAAACGTTGTTATTTAAAAATAACAAATGCTTTTTTTTGTCATTGGCCTGTTCATGGAGTCTAATCATCACACACTCTTTTTTGAAATGTATTGTTATGTCACTGATCGAGGGTCATTTTTGTCCAGCCTGTTTATGGAATAGCTTTGAAATTAGATAGCAACTCAGCTGATTTCGACTTTTCTGCCAATGTTTTGTGAAGACATTAGTAAAACTACTGCATCTAGGACAATAGATGAGAAAAAACAAATATAACTATATGGGAGAAATGCATCAGAAGGGAATGTTTATGGGAAGTGGAATTTTTATTTTGGATATTTCAGTGTAGAGGTATGGTTGTATCCCCCCTAGACTCTCCTGACAATGTTTTTTTTTTTCCTTTAAACAAACACTTATCCCAGTTTCTGAAAGGCTGTTCTATATAAGGCTGGAACCCATAGAGTGCAGGTCTCATATATTATACCTACTTACTTAGTTTTAAACTAACATCAGATAACATGACACACTAAAATAACAGTCACATAAATTGATAAACACAGTAAGTGTTTAGAGTTTAGATTAGGATACAACTTTACTATTCTAAACGAATACTGGCAGAAAAGTCCGATATTACTTATGTTTATAAAGTAAACCTCATGTGTAATGGTGAAAAATACGAGCAACTTACGCCTATAAAAAAACCAATAGATGAAAATTTTAACATCCTCATAGCATCCACATTTTGTATGTGCTTTTTCTCAATTAAGGTTTGAGAAATTAAATCGCCAGCACCCATTAGAGTTCCAGTCTGCACTGCTTGTATAAAGTACGGTCTTCTAGTAAGAGTTTGTTGGTATAGTTTAAACAATCTTCGAGCCCTTCCTATCATCTTTAGTTCTATTTTCACATAAACAATAACAAGTAGACTCGTCTCAATAATGTGGAAAACATAACCTTCAAATTGACTCGATTCGGTTCGGTGATTCGGTCGGTCTAGGGTAGTGTTGTTGCGATAGTGATAGCCTATCGATAGTATCGTGAGACTATCGTGGCCTTGAAAATTAGTCATACTATCGATAGTCCTATCGAAACTATCGACCCTTTACGATACTATCGATACTACCGATAGTATCGATTGATAAAATTAAGTAATACTATTGCTAAAAATCAATAGTATCGATACTATCGATAGTATTAGTACAAATACTATCGATGGTATCGAGAGTATCGAAACTATCGATAGAATGCATTTCGATAGTATCGGTAGTATCGATACTATCGATAGTATCGATAGTAATGCCCTATCGATAGTCGAACATTTTACGATAGTATTGCTTGCTCATAAGGTATAATATAGCTGGTGATACATAGTTCATCTATCACAAAACATCCATAGTGTTGTTCTTTCGGTCGCAAATATTAAACATACCGTATATTGTCGCTATGTTACCGATTGGTGTCGTTTTATTCCCAGTCGATAGTTTCGAAAATTCGTCGGTAGTTACTAAAACAAAACTATCGATACTATCGAAACGCGTCGATAGATCATAGATAGTATCGATAGTATCGACTATTTTGACACGATACTATCGATAGTATCGTATCTCGATAGTATCGTATCTCGATAGTATCGTATCTTGATAGTATCGTATCTCGATAGTATCGATATAATCGATAGTATCGACAAAGTTCAATAGTATCGCCTAATTTTCACTATCGATACTATCGATAGTATTGCAGAATTTCGATATTTTCGATAGGATTATTCGCGCTATCGACTGTTTTTCAAGGTCAACTATCGATAGTGAAACTATCGCTATTGCAACAACACTACTGCAAAGTGCAAAAAGTCTAGTAGGCTTTTCGATCTCGACTTGATTCCATCGAAGAACGATTTTTTAAAGTCTTTGATGTTATAAAATCGATTTTTTGGCAGTCAGATCGAATTAACGCCACGAAACAAATAGACCGAATATCGATCTTTTACGGTGTATTTAAACTAAAAGTTCCATAATTATATACATATAAAAGTACTCTGTGACTAAAAGTATTCATTTTAGTTCCTACAGCATCAATATTGGTGCCGATTCTCTTGTTCACAAACTAAACTAAAATTAGAGAATTTCTATGTATCTTTTATCTTCAGATAGCGCGAGGAAAGGACGGTGATAGATAACAACTATGTTAGAGATGTCAAATTAGTTTACGCCTTGAACTTCACCGTGTTTTTAGTCGACACGTTTTTAATGTCGTCTAAATTTGTATGGAAATTTTAGTTCAACTAAATTTGACAGCTCGCTCTCTTATTTACGTCTGTCTCTTTCTTATTCTATCAGAGTGAAAGAGATGGCAATAGCCTAAATTAAGTTCAGTTTGTGTAGAGAATCGGCACCAATGGTGCCGATTCTCTTGTTTGTATTATAAAAAGCTTTGTTCGCAAGACTTTAATTTTGTTTTTAAAATGAATGAACAATAATTATTTTTTTTATGTTTTACTACTACGTCAGTTTTTTTGAAATTTACCTTAAAAATAATGTAAATAGATAACTTTATCAAATCATCTCTGCAGGTTGAGTCGAGTCAAGGAAATCATGAGGTTTTGTCTTAGAATATTGGTGTTATCTCGTCACAAAAATCTAAGGAAAAAGAAACGATTTTCGGCATTACATAAACTCACGCCTGTATCCGAAGGGTTAGCAAAGGTATATAGTACACCCACATTTCGCCGTTTATGTTTGCGTTATAGTAATAGGGGACGAGTTTATTTCGAGTTTCGACTTGTCGATCCTTTATCATCTATTTTTTTCCTGGATCGATCTTTTAGACAACAATCGGAAACCCTAACTCGGGCGAAGATCGGAATACCGGAACACCATAAATTATATAAAATACGTTTAAAAGCTGGCGTCCACTAGGCTCGCCGAGTCGAGTCGAATAGAACCGCAATAATTCGCTTCCTATACATTTACTATAAAACTGCATCGATTAGCGACAAGCCGACACGCGCCGAGTCGCATAACTCACACACGTCGCTTGTCACGCGAATTTCTATTTTAACGACTTGCGGTTACTGGCCGTTTCGCCTCACACGGAACAAATGTGACTCGACTCGATTCGACGCGTTTCGGCTGTGGTCGACGCCAGGCTTAAGAAATAAATTAAATTACATGGACACTCTTTGTAGTAAATAGACCGAGATAGACGTATCAGAAGTCGGTGCCTTCAATTTGGTTCAGCTTAAAATTGCACCGACTTCTGAAACTGTTAGTTTTATAAGGTAATTATTTTACTTTTTTAAGTTTTTTTTTTGAAGTCCGTTTTTAATTTTTACACCCCCTTTGGGTGTTATATATTTCATAGCTTCTTGAAGTTTCTGGCGAATCTATCCAGTTATTTCACAAGGAGGCACTATGAGGTGACCTATTTCACTATAAAAATTGCACTCCCTGTGACTCCCTGTATATGCGATTATTACAGTGATTCCACTTAATGTGAACATTTACGACACAATTACACCAATTTTATGTCGTAATATCCGCTATGAGTAATTATTAGAATAAGCTAGACACATGGTAAGTGTGTCAAGCCAAGTTCGAAAAAGAAAAAGGCGAGGCACCGGCCGTGTGTTATATTCACAGATACAAGAGCTAGCGCGTACGGTTGACTTTTGTCACCGTGACAATTTCATCACTCATCATCAAAATCCAAGATTATGTATGGAGATGCACCCAGTTATCATGTCGTAACTTCGTAACACACATATCAATAGACTTGAAAGAGTGACAAGATTTTCACGGTGACAAAAGCCACCTGTGCGCGATTTTATAAGAATGATGAAATAGTCACGGTGACAAAAGTCACCCGTGCGCGCCAGCTCTAAGAGCTAATTTCGTTTCTAAAAGATTCATTGCGCAGCCGGACAACTAACTTCAGACTCACCAAGATATGTCGGCCGTATTGTACTTTGTCTAAGGAACGAACGACGCGTGCGGATGACGATGACGTCATCCGATTCGACGCGTTCAGTGCGTACGACGCGATTTTGAAAACGCCACCTGCATTCTGCCAGCTGAATCGGTCGCATTAGTTCCATAGTACAGGTTCAGCGTAAAATTTTCAATGCGATTTTTATGACTTAATCAGATTCGGCGCGTGCGGCACATACTGGGAGCTTACCATGTCCTCTTACGAAAACATTCAAATGCCAGCCAGTCAAATTCCGTTCAAAAGCAGACCTGCTTCTGAATCGCTAAAAATCGTACCATGACAGTACTGGGGGCTTAGACAAAGTAATAATTTAAAAACGATAACGAAGTTCGAAAAGACTAAAATGTATGGGATTGACATAAGCCGCGTCATGTCACGTGGTCAATCGTCATCGTTATCGCAAGTTGGTAGACAATGTTATAATTCGAAACGAAACGATAAAGAAACGATTTGTTTATCGTGGTTATCCCATACAAATGCGTAGACAAGCAGCGCTTTTAGTGTTCGCCTTCGCTTCGATCGTGATCGCCAAAAAAGATAACGAAGCGAATGTTTAAACGTTGTAGTTATTGGTCGGATTTCGAATCGAACGAAAACGATCGCGACAATAGAGACGATGACGAATTTAGATATCGTTTCGCTACGAAGCGATGTTACTTTGTCTAAGGACCCTGAAGGTGAACGACTATTGAAACAAGTTGAACGGTAATGCTTGTTCATGGTACGAAAAGTCTAAAAGTATGTATAAAATAAAAGGTGAACAACGGATTTCGTAAACGTCAACGTAGCAGGCCTGCCGCAGGCCTGCTCTAACGACGTCATAGTACAAAAAAGCAGGGCAGTTCAACTTCCAGGCAACTTCTGTCCTGCTAGGAGGTCATATTTAGCCCCCAGTACTACTGACAAAAATGTGCTATCACCTTAAAACGGATCTTCCATTTCATCGGGTGGATTTCTTTAATTGTAAAACAACAATCGGTATGAATTCAAGACGTATTTTTACGTCATGAATTACATTTTATAATCTCCTTGAAAAATAATTGTTTTTGTACGATTTGTAGCACTATTGATTAGCCTACTTTAAAATCACTAAATAATGTGCATTTATTTATGTGTATACAGCTCTAGCAACACTGACACGAGAGTGAGTGAGTGAGATGTTCGTAATATCGTAATTCGTAAATTCTTCAGGGATTGTCTTAGTTTTGCATTATAATTTCTAGTTCACGTTGCATAAAACCGTTTAATAAATTGAATTATTAAAATGGATAAAAGGAAACTATCGACTGCGGGGGACAGCCTGTATCAAATATTACAAGTCCCGAAAACTGCAACACAAGACGATGTCAAGAAAAGCTATCGGAAATTAGCGTTAAAATACCATCCCGATAAAAATCCTAACAATCCTGAAGCTGCCGAGAAATTTAAAGAAGTGAATCGTGCACACACAATACTGAGTGATGCTACGAAACGGAATATATATGATAATTATGGCTCCCTCGGCCTTTATATCGCTGAGCAATTCGGAGAAGAAAATGTCAACGCCTATTTCGTAGTGACAAGCACTTGGTGCAAGGCCCTGTTTATTGTATGCGGCATTTTGACCGGATGCTATTTCTGCTGCTGCCTATGCTGCTGTTGCAATTGCTGCTGCGGAAAGTGCAAGCCGCGTCCGCCGGAGGAATCTGGCGACTACCACACGCTGGAGAGGGATGATTCAGATGGTGTGCAGGCCGTGACTGTGCAGCCGGGTGGAGAAGGCCGTCCCAAGGGTGAGCAGGCGCCTCCCATTGCTATGCCAGCGCCACCACCGACCGGAGCCTCAGAAAACACAGGTTTGAACACAGGTGGGGTCAATTATGGAATTTCCAATTAAATTAGTAAACACAACAGTACTACATCAAATGTCAACCCCTTATTTAAGTACCTATAAGTATCTTCAAAATAATTTTCGGTTTCATTACAGGTTACTAACAAAACAGGTAGCAATTTCAGTGAGTAATTTTTTCTGTATTACAGTGGAGTCTGCTTAAAACGGCAAAGATGTGATGGCGATGGTTGTTCTCGGTGGGGGATATTATAAGTGTCAGTAGATGTTTATCTATATTCAAATACCATGTATAATAATATTCGAGATTTCACAGTACTTTCCATGATATTTTTACATATTGAATTATTATTGCCATAACACCACTTTATTTGTAAGTTATGACTCAAAGTGAAGTTCATTGAAGAAAATTCTTATTTTCTTTTGAATTGATGTTGCTAAAAGTGTTTATTTGCAATACCCATAGTCATCTGGTTGTTGATGGCCTTTTACTGGCGTGTAAACCAAACTAAATTGTGTTCATATGTCACTATAAATGGGTAGTCATAATAAGCAAAGTCGTATTAAATGGATTCCACTGTACTTTCATATCATTTGTAAAGAAAAGATCTATAACTAAGGGTGCTTCAAAAAATAAGTTTTCTGTTTTTATTGAGGCTCACTTTTATAATTATGTTTTAAATAGTCAAAAATAATACTTTTTTTTTTAAATTCTAATAAATTTTTTTGGTTGAGCTCGAATCATGATCTTAGTTTGGAAAATGAGGATTTTTATTTATAAAGACATAATTACTGATTTTTATTATCACTCTTTTCAAAGTTTTGGAAATGATGACTATCATCCTCGGTCTTGCAAAGACAATTTTTGCCAAATAGTGACTTAACAATAAAAACACAAATATGTCATCACTCGCAGGTCTTCAGCGCGATACTATCCCTTTTTAAACATGCTTCCCATTGTCTATAACAATGTGGGGCCAGGTGAGAGGCGTGTTTGACCTATCAGCAGCGTATTTCCATTCTAAATATGGCTCCTTTGTTAATCGATGATTCTGCCAAAATTAAAAAAGACACTGTGGTTTTTAATAGACTATGATTACCAAAAACTATTGACCTGATTGCTTATTTATGCAGCATGCAGGGCAGTGATGTATTTCGTCTGTAGTGTTGCAATTATAATAAATTGCCAGTATTTTGATCAAATAAAACAGTATGTTTATATTTTTTGGCTATAGAAAACATACAGTGTGTTTGATATTGAACAACCGGAAATTTAACGACATGTTAATATCGAAATATATGTATTTTACTCTGGAATAGCGAATCAGAACAATGATCATAATCTGCTCAGGGCTTGCGCGGGGTGCGGGGAGTAGGCGGCCGGCCGTAAGAAAGAACGAGATAGAGTTACTTTACACTGGTTAGGCGAGTCTACTTATTGGACTTGACCATGTGCACAATTTTTATTTAAATTTTTTTTACTCATTATTATTATATTATATTATAATTATTCAACCATAACATCACTGTTTGGTTGCATAATTTAATTATTTTGCATATGTCAAGCTCCGCCCCGCACTTTGCAGATGTCAATATGATTTGGTTCCCGAACTGAACCTTAGTGCAGTGGAACATAGTGATTGTGTCATTGCATGTATAGAAACTTAATTTTATCGACAATAACAGCCTTTTGTAATATCAAATTCCTCTCCACCAAATGGCCGCTATTTTGGTTTTTGACCAGCCAAGTAATCATTAAAAAATTAAATGTAATTAATATCTTCGGGTCTAGAAATATGAAAGACCTTAATTATTTTCAATTCGCAAAAGGCTAGCCCACGACGCTATTTCATTAAAAAAAAGTATTGACGAGACCTATAAAAAAGGGAAATAAAATAAGAAATATTAAAAAAATATGAACTCATTTGCAGTGGATATAATACTAACTAAAAGGAAAGGGTTTTTTTCAATTTGCTATTTCGGTAGACCTATACCAATTTTTATGTTTTCTTAATTTTACTTGTCTCCTCTAATTGTGGCGGTTCACAAAAAAAATAGTCTCCAAGTAAAAAGGCCTGTGACATAAGGATGGACGGACATGTCGAATTTATAAGTGTTTGCCCTTTAGCTACGAAACCCAAAAAATTGAGTCCTTTCGTACACCTGCAATAATGGTTAGGTCAAAATTAGAAATGGTTGCCATTCGGAGGGGGAGGGGGGTGGGTTATGTATTACAAAAAAACCTTTGCCGATAAAATTAAGTGTATAACATAACGGGTGACACAAAATGTGCACTTGATGGAAAATGTGCATTTCGCAATAGGTGCACTTCTCTTAACGGGCACTTCTCAAAATGTGCAAATTTTGTGGTCTTTTGCTTTTTAATAATTATTTTACGTTTATAAAACAGGAAAATGTGCTTATTTGGAGACCATTATGCATATCCCTAACCACAAATTAGACAATATGCACATTTTGCGAAGTACACGTTTTGACAAATGCTCATTTTGCGAAGTGTACATTTTGACAAATGCTCATTTTGCGAAGTGTACATTTTGACAAATGCTCATTTTGCGAAGTGTACATTTTGACAAATGCTCATTTTGCGAAGTGTACATTTTGACAAATGCTCATTTTGCGAAGTGTACATTTTGACAAATGCTCATTTTGCGAAGTGTACATTTTGACAAATGCTCATTTTGCGAAGTGTACATTTTGACAAATGCTCATTTTGAGAAGTGACCGTTTTGAGAACTGTACCCCAAGTGTGAGTTTTTTTCGTTAACTACTGTAGTTGCGTCACGCCAAAAATATATGAAAATTTAGGCTGTGTCTCTAGGCGCACCGGTCGCTAACTACAATTCGCGCGTTAATTGAACGGTGCGCCTAGAGACACAGCCTAAATTTTCATATATTTTTGGCGTGACGCAACTACAGTAGTTAACGAAAAAAACTCACACTTGGGGTACTGCACCTATAGTTTGACGACACGTTTGGTGCAGTGGCTAAGCGATTGGCTTCTGCACCACGGGTCGTGGGTTCGATTCCCACACGGAACAAAAATTTGTATGGCCTACAGATGGTTGTTTCGGGTCTGGGCGTTTGTTTGTGAGATTTGTGTCTGTAAACGCACCTACGATACAAGAGAAATCTTAGTGTGGGGCAATGTTTTTTTTAAAAAAAAAAAAAAAAAAAAAAAAAAAAAAAAAAAAAAAAAAAAAAAAATAGTGAAATGCACATTTTACGTCAAGTGCACATTTTGCGAAGTGCACATTCTGCGTCAGACCCAACATAACAACAACCTTACATTTTCGGTAGTTCAATACCTAACACATTGAATGCGCCCGGATAAAAAAGGGAATTCTTATTTTTTGAAGCACCTTACTTATAACACTAAACAGCAACCTTGCAAATATTAGATAAAAAATAATTTCGTATTATGTACACGGATAAGATATTTGATCATTACATTGTTATTTAATAAGAATTAACAAGAAAAAAATATTACTTAATAAACTCAACCATGTTACTTGGATAGAAAGAATAGCTTATTAATTATATATGAAGTCTTATGTCTAAATGGTCAAAAGTTAAATATAAGACTTAAATATATCAATTAATTAGGTACCAATAAACATATTGGTAGACTTGATTCTATATAGGATGTAATATGAGTTCGTGTAATTCTTTCAAACCTATTGATCTATCGGTAACACAGATTGCACGGGATGTAGAAATAACAACAAAAAAATCAAAATGAGAACATGGTGTTCTTATTAATGCGAGTTTTCGCGCCCCGAGTTGACTGACTGCGCGGAGCGATATCGTGCTAATCGTGCCCGCCAACTGTGTTGCCGTGCTTCCATTTTTTTATTTTCCATCGAAATATTCGATCTTTTTTTTTAAATCCATGTTTGTTGTTTTAGATACGAACACTTAGCACTATCGCAAGACAAAAAAGAACTTGTTATTTTTCGTCAAGCTTAATCTCGTGCAAGTTAATCTATACCTACTAGTAACAGATCACATGGTTTTAAAGAATTACACGAATTCGTTTACACCCTGTATATGCAGGCTGGTGTTTTTTGGTTTCTTTTAAAGTTAAAGAGGGTTTTAAGGATAATACTTTAAACATCACATCAAACAACATTGTTTTTATAAGCTATAAAACTTGATTTTAAAATGATCTATACTATACAGGGTAGTTGAAAAATACCCCAAACGTTGTTCAAGATCATGGATACGAAGTTAGTAGCAAGAGGTTTCGGGTACTTTTCAATTACCCTGCATAGACACTCATAATGATTGTACAATGACATCACTATAAATACAAGATGCGCTGTTCAAAACTAGCATTCTGTTCCAACTGTCAAAAATAGTACAAACAGTTTTTTTTTTATATTTCTGTCTGTTTCATTCATGTTTAAGAATGTACATTGCGTTACTCATATGCATATTTCCCAATATTTATGCCGAACTAGTTTGAGATGTGACCAGAACACTGATTTAGAAGTTTTCGATAAGTTATTTGTCTAACGATCCGGTTTGTTATCTCGTATTATCTACGATTCGCCTAATGAGAGAAAGCGAGATAATAAACTGCATGTGGAAAAGTGACTTATCGAAACGTTCTCAATTAGGGGGCCAAGCCCACATTCATGAGGTCTTAGGGCCGCATTAATAAACAGCTTTCATTTGAGAGATCCCTCCTAAATGTTTTAAATAAGTATGACTTGAGATGAATAAAAAAGGTAGCTTCTCTTGGCAGATCACTCAAATGCGATTCGTTTGTTAATTCAGGCCTTAGGGTAGTGATTTCGGTTTGGGAAATGTGTAGGTATGTGAAAAGATTCAAAAATTTAGTCACCATAACTAAGTGGAACATGATTGAGTTTCGTTTGAAAAAGCGCATTCAGTATGGAAGTACATTGATGCTGGAATATTGGATATTTGCATTAACTTAAATTTGTTATCATTCAATATAATTATCCAAGTGAGAATATCTGGGCACACAGGTGCTGTATTATGCGGGATAGAGACATAATAATGTGGCGTTGATACTGATCTTTTTCCACTACGCTTGCATTATTAAATTAATAATATTAGCAATCATTCATTATGATTATATACTTCAATTTGGCCTTAATAATTAATATGTAAGAGTAAAGCTAGTTGAACTTGTATATTTGTAGTGAAATCACACTAATATTATAATATGAAAGCTTGTGAGTTTGGTTGTTTGTTAGTCAATCACGCATGAACGGCTGAACGGGGTTGGATGAAATTTAGCACACAGATAGATCATGTTCCAGTTTAATACATAGGATACTTTTTATTTGGGTATGTGAAGTATTTTCCCTAGGATGCGAATGAAATCGCTGGCAACAGCTAATATGTGTAGTATTTATGGCCTGGCCAGTTTAGGCAAATCTCATGAATGATGAGATCATTAGTGGCAAAAAATCAGTATTGAATATTGCCCTATACGTATAATGCCATTTTCTTTTATATCTTTCAGTTATCATCATCATGACTCTTAGTACTGTTAGAAGGTTTAAAACCGTTGTGGACTTACTTATCTAAATTTAATTGTGATGAGATTTACCTCGTGTAAGTAATTGCACTCCATTGCTCGCTTAGTTCGTAAAACTTGCAGAAGTGAACTTGCTGCGTGTGTGTCGTCCACACCTTAAATTACTGCGTTAATCTATTTACTTATCACAACCTATGTGCAATTCTTTGTGGTTTGTCATCATTCAGCCGAAAGACGTCCACTGCTGGACGTAGGCCTCCCCCAAACATAGGCCTCCACCAAACATACGCCTCCCCCAAACATAGGCATCCCGCAATCCCTTAAGGCTTGTAATGCAATCTTATTAAAAAGGTTAATTGTTGGTAATTTAACTAACACTCAGTTGCAAGAAAGGTCCATTAAATTTTAATGCTCTCATTAAAATGTTAATGCTCCATTAACCTCTTCTGTCCATTGCAAGAAGCTAAATTTAATGGAATGATTAACTATCCATTAAAATTAATTTTTGATGTGTCAAACTTCCCATGATTTCAATATTATGATAATTAGTAAATGAAGAACGAACTACGACCTAACTAGTGTTCATGCAATAGCCATTAATTTAATGGAAACATTATTCTTAATGACGAATTAGTTAATGATCACCTAATGGTATCTTTCTTGCAACTCAGTGTAAGAGTATAATTATTATCACTGAGTTGCAAGAAAGATACCATTAGGTGATCATTAACTAATCCGTCATTAAGAATAATGTTTCCATTAAATAATGGCTATTGCATGAACACTAATTAGGTCGTAGTTCGTTTTTTTTTTTTACTTTATATACAGGGCTTTGTCGCTTAGCGACCACATCGCCCAGTGCGGGAAAAAATAATAGTTGATAACTTATAAATATGTTACTTATCACTAGCTTACGATCTACTAACCACTAATTTTTACAAAAGTTTTGCTTTATCGGACACTGGAAAAGCAAGAATGGTGTTACAAATGCCAATGTCATTTATTTTAAACGGTCCAAAAATATTTATCCTAGTATTTTCATTCCGGGCACACAAGTAGTTCGTTCTTCATTTACTAATTATCATATATTGAAATCATGGGGAGTTTGACACATCAAAAATTAATTTTAATGGATAGTTAATCATTCCATTAAATCTAGCTTCTTGCAATGGACAGAAGAGGTTAATGGGGCATTAACATTCTAATGAGACCATTAAAATTTAATGGACCTTTCTTGCAACTGAGTGTATGTCTATGGGAATGAATAAGCCGAGGTATACCCGGTTTAACTTAGGTATCCAACCATCAACTCTTTAATAAAATTAAAATAAATTCTAATTCAGCCCTTACCTGTATAAACCTTGGTCTAGTCGGCGCTGGCTGCAAACTGTAAATTGACCTTTTCGAGGGTTGGTGACAAAATATTTTATCAATGGCCATGGCGCTTAACAACAAAATAAAGACGTAATAATAAATCTTATGATTAATCGCTTTTAATCAACTGAACCGCACTAACTGCTACGCATTTACGTGTGACCATTGATTTAAGAAACCCGAGAAATAATCATGGCATTGGTAAATAAAATAATACCAATTTTCTGTCTGCCACTAACGTCAGAAGTTTCGTGTAAAACAACATCATCTAATCTCTGCAATACCTACACCACGGTTGTGGTCGATCGCATCGATCGCGTCGGTCGTGTTTTGAAATATCATCGCATAACGAAATAACCATCACATAACGAATTATAGATATTTGTATTATACGCTAAATAAAAATACAAAAAAAAAACAACTTTCATGTGCTTCTGTGAATTAATCAAATCTTCAACTGATTTATTCCAAGCGATCTTAGCGTTAGACAAAAATGTATGAGCAATAAAAAAAAGTCTTGATATCACACATAACAAATATCACAAATAAAATACAGTGTGATTTTTCCGTTTTTTTCTTCAATACAACGAATTGAACTTTACATCAAACATCAAACTGAATCGATTAGTGTAATTAAAAAATCTTTAGTATTTTTATAATGTTCACGCTTGACAAAAAATTAATAATATGCTTATACTTAATGTTTTCTTAATATAACACTTAAATGTCTCTTAAGAAACTTTTTCTGTAGCTACTATAGTTTAGGATTTTCCCATACTGTCCTAATTAAGTTGAACACTTGGTTACTGTTACTGGTACTTGGTTACTAAAACTGTAATTATGAATATTTCATTTAATACATACTTACGATCATTTTTATTACTAACTGATGCCCAGATATTGCCAAGGAATAAATAGAAAATCCAGTTACCTTCACATATTCATTTAATAATGTTCATTCTAGTCAGTGACACCTTACCATTTGGTAGTCATTTCTGATTTTTCTCTTCTGATAAATTTCAATTTTGACCCTAAAGGACAGTTATCTTTAACTTTGTCATAATTATGATCAAGTTTTGCGTTTTTGAGTACCTATTAAAAGCTTTTTAACAGTTTGGTAATCCGACTGTACTGTGGTCTCCTTTCTCATGGTCAAATTTTTGGAATTATATTTATTAGGGGTTTGACAAAAAGGTACATAAATAAATATTGTATGAAAGTCAGAATTGCTCTACCAAACATAAGGCCAATCATTCTTTACGCCTTACTAACTGCTAAAGAAACTAATATCAATGGATGAAAATTGATGCCTTTATGTAAAACATTAACATTTAGACAATTAGATATGTATGAACTTTTTAATTTAGCCTTGGGTGTTTTATTTAAATTGAGTAGAATTCAATGTATCAATGTAATGTCTAACGGATTTTAATGGAGTTTTGGTTTACGACGTAGGATTTACAATAGAGTAATTTCGTACCTACTTATAATTCGCATAACTGTAAGTTGCCAGGTTAATTTAAAATAAACCTATACTGTGAGATGTAGAGATTCGAATCCAAAAGCGATTCTATAATGTACATAGTTATGTTATAGATAATCCTTACAAAATTTTTAAAATAACATTCCAGCCTAGTATAGTTGCATAAAAATGTTATTTTATGGAACTCCTTAGTTATGTAGCCGCATTATAAAAAAATATGACCTCTTGTTGGGATCAGCAATGTCATAGTCGATTGAGCCAAAAATTATACACGGCCTGTAGTTGGAAGCGTAGCTAGTGATCTCATTCATTAAAACAATTTTGTCGACTGTCAAGTAAGTAGTACTTTTTTGGATGTAGGTCTCACTACTGTAATTATAGTTGATTTTAGTCGCGAGCTCGCTATGTCCACTAAGATAATATGATACATAGTTGTTGGTCATTCGTAGATTGTACCAAACTTATACATGTTTAAAAGCCAAATTAAATTAAATGAAGTAAGAAACATTAACATTTATCATTCATACTGTACTAGGTTCCGAGAAAAGAACACTTCACAATGAAAACGCGATTAATTTTGGTTAAGTGATAAAGGGTTAAGCGATAAACATATTTGTTGAACCCGTTTTCTTAAAGAATGGGTCGGGATCAGGAATAAGACTTAGAAATGGCGGCGCAAGCCAGTATGCACGCGTCGACATGTAGGTAAAGAACGATAGTTCCACATCCATTTTCAATCCCATTCTTTGAATAAACGGGTTTATTTTTATGACAACCCATTTATATCTTATATCACTGGGTTATCATTATAGGTACGTAGATCATTTTAATTATTGAGGATTAATAATAAAAAAATAGAAACTAAAAAAAAACATTAGCACACAGCTATAAATATGGCATTAAATTAGGTTATTTATAGAAAGTAATTTTACTGCCAATATAAATCCGAAAGTTCTTATATTTACTCGCAATCGATCGTAAGGATAATCAATTAGATATTACATGTAACTGACAAGGCTGCAAGGTTCTCAAAGTAACACAGTCTTCTTCTAGAACGCAAAGTCTTAACCAATAGTTATATGCAATGATGCAGCCATTGTCCGGGAAGTGTTAACTCTAAGGCCAAAACGCACTGCAGGCGCTTAGCCTAGCCTTGTGTCTAGCGACTTCTGCTTAAAGCAGCTTGGCAGCAAGGGCACCAAGTGCGCAGTGCGCCCTGATTTATATATCTTGCTTCATCAATCATACCTTTTCTTTAGGCGTGCGTGCTAGTGCGTTTTGGCCCTAAATAACCTGCTGGTTGGGTCCGTGGCGTATGCATATGAAACTTTGTCTGAACAGATAATGGGTATGCTTAACTTTTATACTGCTGCGATTGTAAGTTCAATTTAGTACTATTTAATGCATAGCGAACTACACTTAAATAGCTAGGTGACCTAGATTTTCTTGGCTTTAACCATGGGTAAATTTGGGACAGTCTCTTTCACTAGGTTTATGGTGTAAGTACTAATCTTGTTATATTATATGGGTCTTTATTTTTACTATTCGTAAATTATTATCGACAGTTATAAGTATTTAAAGTGGTTGTACCGTAATATTTGTATTTTGCTTGATATATAATATGCATCGTAAATTTAATTTATTAATTGCTTTAAATAGCCAAACAATGTCTATGTTCGTTTTTTTAAATGTTTTAACGTAAGCGAAATTATTTTTAGTTTAAATATCTAGTTGTCGACCAAAATGAAACTTATGAGGTAATTTGTAAGGTAGTAGAAATTACGACAATTCAATTCGAGTCCTTAGACTAGGTACATTGGACATGTCTCTTCCTTCTTATAATGTGTACATTGCTATTGTTTCGCTTCATGACCTTCTTTTCTGCTCTTATTGGAAAAAGGAATTTTATTGAACTTTACATTTTTTAATTAAGAAAAATGCTAATTATACGTGATATTGGGACGTAGTAAAGAAAACCCAATTGATTTTTCTTGGCGCTCTAAACGTCATAATGTGAAGTGGAACTCCAGTTATCTGGTTATTACTGTTCAAATGCAAACATAATGTATCTATAGAATCAATGAAACGAATACTCAAATGATTGTACTAATTGAATATAGCAGACTTACATACTTTACCATCCAGGTTCATGTACACTATTTATACTTACCATAAAATTACTAAATCTTTTCTTGAAATTTATGCTAATAATATTATTAGGTAAGAATTAATGTGAATGAAATCCATCGTTTGTAATAATTGATAGACAAAAAAGAAGTTAGTTAAGATTCACTTTGTAAAACACGGCCAATTAAGGCACCTTAATGATTTACAAAATTTTAATGAATAATTATGCTACACATTTCTAATATTACACTGTTAACTTTTTAACTAAATATTGATACATATATTGCATTAGTTTCAAATGTGTGTGATACTGTAAATTATTGTAGTTGTTGTTGTTGTAACCGTTTGAAAATGATTAAAACTTAATTATTGTTCCAATGGCTCAATCAGCTGCGAGCGGGAAAATGGACTTACTGTTATGTCTCATGTGTATTATAAAGTTATGGTACTAGTCAACGAGTATTTATAACGACAATGTCAAGAAATAAGAATGTTAAAATGTAACTACACTTATAACTTTCAATTAAATAAAATCTACATAAGAAACGTTATCTATTATTGAAAAAACCGGTACCTCTCGTTAGTTAACCTACTTATCGCGCATAAAACCATTCAATTTCTTTGAAAACTCGTAATAATTTTAATTTGTCTTTTTTCTTGTTTCCAGGAAGCAGTATTCCAAAATACACATGAAGTATTTACAACTAGTCTATCATTATTTGTAAGAGAAACCAGGAACGTACTTGTATAACCACCAGCATGAACATTGAGACATAGGTACAAATGTAAGCCTAAATAAACTTATTGTTCATTATATCAAATATTTTTATACGTTTATTGATAATTTATAATTTTCGTTCTAAAATATATTTTACAACGTAACATTGTTTAATTTTATTGATCAATGATGATTTTAGTTTAATAATTGTCATTGAAGCTGTTCAATACTTGCCGTATTTTTAAAATTGGGGGTGGGTTATTATTATTATTTTAGATATAATTTTATTTTAGAGAAATATTTAAAGGCCATATAAAATAAGTAACATATGTACCTATGTATATTCATGTAGGTATATTGTGTGAATATAACATATTCCTTTTTCACACATTACAAGAATTAATGGAAAGTGAGCAATTATACACTTCGTTATATGAATAATAAAATGAATAATGTACCCATTTATTAGATATGTATAATGTAACCTATACGCATATATAATCAAAAAATACTTTTTAAAATTTTGTCTGGGGCTTCCTGCATAGTTTTTGCTTCTAGATTGTTATTGGCTGTTAGCGCATCTATGACACTGTATACCGTACTCACATATAGAGTTAAATAGATAATGCAAGTTGACCAACTTTGCGTGCCATTCGGTTGGAGCATTTCTCCAACATGTTACGCTGCTAAGCCAGTTCCCTATCGACCGGTTCCGTTTCCACAAGTGCGGATGGTTGCAGGATGCGTGTGTGCGACCGCTCATTGTGAAATCGCTGACTAGGCCTTCCCGATTACTTCCCAGAACTATTGACAAACTTGCAGTACCTATTTAATTCAATATTTGTAACTATATCTATAACCTGTTGTTAGTATTTATATTACGTACTGATTATGTAAATAAAATATAATATTACACATAAATAAGACCTTGTTACTGATTATAATCAATAGATATACACCACAACACAAACCATTGTAAAAACCTAATATTTCAGTGAGACGTGTAGGGACCGTAACATAAGTTTCTCTTTACGTATCAAAGACGTCGTTTCTTACATTTTGACGAATGAGAGTTATTAGAAAAGCAGGAGGCCGATCTTTGCCAACCGCTGTGTTACCTACTTATATAATTAACAGTAGGTAATTATTTAGTAGTAACATTTTCTACGTCTAAAATCGTTCGCCATGGCGGGCAGTACCTATACGGGGAAGACCGTTGTCATATTTTTTATTATAAACCGGCTAATTAAAGAGATCAAAGAAGCAGTAACGCGCAGGTATCATTAAATATTTTTATTCACATGTTTGGTAATCTTAAATCGAATTTCAAAGATGTGTGTTTAAACATACTTAATTTAAATATTGATTTAATTTCACAAGAATACTTATAACAAGCTTCTCTTGATGCCACACGCGCAAACCTTTACTTACTTCACATATAGCAGACTCCGCGAGTTAACGAGTTATATTTGAATAATGAATATTAAGTGTTTAATTAATTTAGCATTTATATTTGTAGCAAGTTGTGATAGTCTATTGCAAAGGCGTAATATATCAATATATGATATTTGCCCGGTATATAAAAAGGGGCCGAATTTAAACGTTCAAGACGTGGTTGGAAGCTGGATAACTGTCTACACACAACCAAAGGCCATAGATTGTTTTATATTTCACATAAGAGCTACTACGGAATTGGTAGGTAACTTAAAACAACTATGTCTACGGCATATCCTAAAAAAAATGCTTTTGATACTTTACGGCACCTTTACCTATTTAACACGAAGCTTACACCTAATCACCGCGCTGTTAATACTTATTAGTGTTATAATATTTTAATTCGCTTTATTTTACGTCTGTCGGTGCACACAGTTTTCTTATCCCGCATTATTTTAATGTAGACAAATTATGCATGCGTAATATAGTATAGGTACTTACCTATTACTTCGTCATCCAATTATACATTAGTACTTGGTATTAATATATCTAGATGCCTAATAATATCGTGATATCGTGCGTTCGTGCAACGCTGGCACTTCGCACTTGCGGGGCGTCCAGCAAATAATTTTATGCATGGCGTTTTCATGAGAAATCTAGATAGAAAAGTCGTCTTCGGACGCAGAATTCCTGGTGTAGTACAGAACAACGATAATATCTAACTTTAGAGCTTTGTAAAAGTCTACTTTTGGCTAGGCTTAAGGTACTTGTTTCACGGTTCCGGTCGAATATATCTATTTAACATACCTAGGTAAATGCAAAAATTAAAAAAGGAATAAAAAAAAACTGATAGAACTCGAAAATTGAGCATCTCATGCGTAAGCTTCTTTGAAACTCGGACCACTGGAAAAGCAGTCCATGTGGGATCTTGGATTACATAATAAACATCAGCCAACGTTAAATTATCTCAAATAAAACTTTATTTTGTATTTCTACTTAATGTTATTGTATATTTAGGAACGAGAACAATACATCACGAAATATGGTAATTTAAATGGTGGCGTGGATTGGAATTATTGTCTCTTACAAGTGGAGACGCCCCTGGGAAAACACTTTTTACAGGGCAACGGAACAGCATCTGGTCTCATGGAAAATATTATTATCATGCAGGAAAAGAAAGGTAATAGCAACTACATATCACGTACCTACCTACTTATGAAGCATTTAGACAGGATAATAAGTAATGAATGGTGCAAGATAAGTAGGCGAGTCTTATCGTATTATCTAAGTATAAACTTCCTGGTACTAGTTTGACTCAACAGCAGTATGCTAAATTGTTATGTGAAGTAGGTACCTATAGATAAGTGATTCATTTAATTTTGTTTGGTCCTAATTTTGCTATAATATCAGTTGTGGAATGCGAAACGTCCACTGTAGATAAACACCCTTTTTTTTAAATAGGCTACTTTCACCATTTCAAATTGAAATAATTAATATTAATGTATACAATTTGTAAGCAGGTGAATACACATTACAAAACCAGAGTGCAGACCAATGGATGGTATTCGGTCGTCGTGGAAGTGAAGTGTTAATGATACGTGACTGCTATGGTGACACCGCCGCGGCGTTCGCGCGCGCCCCCTACTGGCCAACTGCGCCCGAACTCAGTGCTATATTCCACCGCAGCGGAATCGCGGCGCAAACTCACGGACGACTGCTTTGCGAACCACAGGCCAATCCAACGGGGCAACATATAATCATTAACCAATATAAACATAAGAGGCATAACTAAAGCCAATAGGATTTTAGACGAGAGGAGGGAGGAGTTTCGAGCTTACACACGAGCGGCATGTTCCCAACGGCAGAGGTAACTGCAGCCGTCGACGCGCGTCGGCGGCTTCCGTCGACGCGCGTCGGCGGCTTCCGTTGACGCGTCGGCGGCAGCCGTCGACATTTCAACTTCGAAGATCAGCGGCAGCGGCAACAACTGCAAGTGTCGCTATAGGTCGACTGCTGCCGTCGACGCGTCGACGGTTGCCGCCGACGCGCGTCGACGGCTGCAGTTACCTCTGCCGTTGTGAACATGCCGCTCGTGTGTAAGAGCTTTACCAATGCTTAATTGGTTCATTTTTCTCGGTTTATAATTCAAGCAAGTTATTTTATGTATTTTCCTGTTGACATAGATCCTGAAGTAACTTTGTGTTTGTCTGTGTATGCTTGTATTAAAAAACCACCCGCCATATTTAAAATGGAGTTTTATATTAGTCTTTTTGTAATTTACAGTACAAAATTTCCATTTATTAAGGTAACGTTGCGCCAGCGTACGAAAAATATGTAGGGTCTATCTACAACGACCTCCAAGTCCGGAGCTTGGTCCCACTCGATACCTGAAAACATACGTAATCAATAGATATTATTATCTGATTAAACAACATACACACGCAAGGCGATATCATTAGAGATAATAGTTAATTTATTGAAAACAATGAAAACTTATCTATACCTATATTAGATACATATAAATAGTTTTGTGTTATAAATGACCACTAGTTGACACGATTATTTGTCTGGGTTAGGTAGTAGATATAAATAGGTATAAGTAGGATATAAATAATAAGAATCTCTTATTAAGTTATGTGCAGTAACGTTGTGCAATATGACACGCTATTATGAAATAGGGTTTAGTCGATAGATGACTGAATCTACATTACCTAGTCTTAGCTAAATTCTTTGAACAGATTCTACAAATGGATGATTCTATTAATAAACAATTCTGCACAGCGTGTTGCGTGACTCAACGTCAAGCCTGATGAGTTTAAGACTGTGTAGATATTTCTTGTTTTTAAAAACACTTAATTAGATTTACGAAGTAAAATTTTATTCATGGTAGGTAACTTTAAAACACGAAAACCATTAAGTAAACTATTATTTTTTCTAATCTGTCATTAACTGCCCTATCAGTTGGCTTGACGATGAACCGCTGACGCAGAGCGCCGACGATGACGAATGCAAATTCCATAAACCCCCGATTTCAGAATAAGTACTGGAGATTAAGTTAAATTAACAGGAATAAACGCAAACCCTGGAATTTGTTTGTCAAGAATCGACTACTGAATCGATTTTAGCCATTTTCAATATGTTATTCTTTTAAAAGAAAATTGAGACTTATGACAAGGTAAGGCTGAATTTTAAATGCGGATAACAATGAGAAGGTACGTGTGCTACTCTCCAGCAACGCCACCTTAATCGATAGCGATCTATCATAGCGGCATATAATGTACTTTGAACGTACATAATGTACGTATACTTACCATTAATTAGTGTACCTAGAGTAGACAACGAGTTAATGAACATTTATTGTGGCGTTGCTGCAGAGCATACTCTCTGGCGACGCCACTTAGATTTCGTACTCCGTAATGATATTAGCAGCTATTCCCTATTGAAAAGTAATGTACGAACGCTGTTTAATGCGTACATGTTCATAAATATCATGTTTATATAGTAATCTTGTTTATTTCAGCTAAAACAATTTACATTGGGAGCGCCTTGATATTTTAAGTTAGCAAAACGTTGTGTTAGTGCTCATTCACACGGGTTCCGTCATTGACAATTCGTCATAAAACACGATACGTCATGACGGATGGACGTTCACATTGCATACAGAATCGTGTTTTATCACGATTCGGCAACATGTCCGAATTGATGTACACATTCGTTTCGTGATTCAGAGTTTAGTCTTGGATGAACTATCGAACACGATTTAAGTGAATACGAATCACGATTCGTGTTTTTTAAAACACTATACGTGATTTAAGACGTGTCCGACATTATTCACTATTCATGATGCATGTGAACACGGGCATTTAAAAAGAATAGATCCAGTCAAAAAAAAAAAACGAATCGTGAAAAAAGACGAAACGATACGTCTTCGTGTGAATGAGCACTTAGTGAATTTTTGCAATGATGACTTTTAAACGTCATAATCATCAGGTCAGTTGAAGGTATTTGTGAAAAACAATGTATTACATTTAGGGAATGCAATCCTGTAAGAAAATTTCAATCCCGGTATTTGCGGAACTGGACATTGTGAATCCCGCGGGATCCAGGTGTTTGCTGGATCCCGCATGGTCAGTAAAACTTCGCAAATAAATTATGAACAAGTTCAACATTAGGCTGAGCATCCACCAGAGCTGTGCTAAGCTGCGTAGCGAGGAATGTGCTTTGTAAGCACCAATAGGTTCACTTCATTTACCTAGCTTCGCTCTGCGCAGCTCTGGTGGATATGGGCTTAGCGGAGCGAGGTTTTTGTTCATACAAAACAAGCGAGAAATGCGAGCGAGGGATGTGTTGTGAGGAATGTGTTACTAGGAATGTGTTGCTAGGAATGTGTTACGAGGAATGTGTTGCTAGGAATGTGTAGGAGGATTTGAAAATATGCGCCAACCAGTCAGTCAATAGATGGTGTTTGGAAGTGTTAGATGATCATTTGTACACATTAACATATTACGCATTACACATTCCTCGCACAGCTCTGGTGGAAATAACTTTCTATATAATTGCACTCGAGTCAGTATAACAAGTCAAACAAAGAGTTTAAATTAAGGCGGGACATCCACCAGAGCTATGCGAGGAAAATGTGCTGTGCAAAAATGTGTAGCGAAGATGTGAAACGGTGTGACCCTTTCCACCAGAGCTGTGCGAGGAATGTGTAATGCGTAATATGTTAATGTGTACAAATGATCATCTAACACTTCCAAACACCATCTATTGACTGACTGGTTGGCGCATATTTTCAAATCCTCCTACACATTCCTAGCAACACATTCCTCGTAACACATTCCTAGCAACACATTCCTAGTAACACATTCCTCACAACACATCCCTCGCTCGCATTTCTCGCTTGTTTTGTATGAACAAAAACCTCGCTCCGCTAAGCCCATATCCACCAGAGCTGCGCAGAGCGAAGCTAGGTAAATGAAGTGAACCTATTGGTGCTTACAAAGCACATTCCTCGCTACGCAGCTTAGCACAGCTCTGGTGGATGCTCAGCCTAATGTTGAACTTGTTCATAATTTATTTGCGAAGTTTTACTGACCATGCGGGATCCAGCAAACACCTGGATCCCGCGGGATTCACAATGTCCAGTTCCGCAAATACCGGGATTGAAATTTTCTTACAGGATTGCATTCCCTAAATGTAATACATTGTTTTTCACAAATACCTTCAACTGACCTGATGATTATGACGTTTAAAAGTCATCATTGCAAAAATTCACTAAGTGCTCATTCACACGAAGACGTATCGTTTCGTCTTTTTTCACGATTCGTTTTTTTTTTTTGACTGGATCTATTCTTTTTAAATGCCCGTGTTCACATGCATCATGAATAGTGAATAATGTCGGACACGTCTTAAATCACGTATAGTGTTTTAAAAAACACGAATCGTGATTCGTATTCACTTAAATCGTGTTCGATAGTTCATCCAAGACTAAACTCTGAATCACGAAACGAATGTGTACATCAATTCGGACATGTTGCCGAATCGTGATAAAACACGATTCTGTATGCAATGTGAACGTCCATCCGTCATGACGTATCGTGTTTTATGACGAATTGTCAATGACGGAACCCGTGTGAATGAGCACTAACACAACGTTTTGCTAACTTAAAATATCAAGGCGCTCCCAATGTAAATTGTTTTAGCTGAAATAAACAAGATTACTATATAAACATGATATTTATGAACATGTACGCATTAAACAGCGTTCGTACATTACTTTTCAATAGGGAATAGCTGCTAATATCATTACGGAGTACGAAATCTAAGTGGCGTCGCCAGAGAGTATGCTCTGCAGCAACGCCACAATAAATGTTCATTAACTCGTTGTCTACTCTAGGTACACTAATTAATGGTATACGTACATTATGTACGTTCAAAGTACATTATATGCCGCTATGATAGATCGCTATCGATTAAGGTGGCGTTGCTGGAGAGTAGCACACGAAGGTACTACATTTTTTTTAAACAAATTATACTTATTTATCTCATAAAATAAAAATTTCAGTGTTGAATATTCTAATTGGGATGTTTGCGTTATTCCTGTTACATGTATATCTACTGCTTATTTTGTGGCACTGCTATTCTCTAAAAGTAAATTTCTTGGGTGTACGCTACGATACGGAGCTCGTCGTCGAAACAGCCTTGCGATCGACCGAGCGTGCATCGCTGATTCAAACGGTATTCACAAGCGCCGTTTTGGTCGTCGACGAACTCTAGGCTGTGACCGCTCGTCGCTGTTCGTAGACAATTTAGGGCTTGAAACAAATTACTTATAATCATAATCGATCAATCTCGACTGAGACTTTTATGGCTTTAAAATACATAATATATGTCAATCTTTAAGTATTTTAAGGAATAGAGTAAATCGACGCTGTTTCTTTCTAAAGAAATACCAAAATGTATGAATAACTCCATTGGCTGGAGACCCTTCAGGTCTCGCCAATAACTGGCCGGTTACGTATAAATGGTCCCCTAGGACCACCTAAAGCAGTCCAATAGAAAAAAAAAGTATAGAACTGTCAATATGCCCGACGTTGAATAGTTCTAATTCACGGCTGTCACAGCCTTGGGCGCTAGTGTAATATTCGCAGCTTAGCTACCAAACTGTAGTTTCGCTGCTGCGCAGCGCTGCACACCAGGTTATATCCTTAGAGAATAGCACTGCTGGTATGTACTACTTCAGTTGTTACTTAAGCATAGCCAAAGGGAAAGATTTCGGGTTGCAAAATATTGACCACGAAAGCTTGCTGAGTAACATGATACAAATTTCATCAATTCGTTCTTAAGGCTAGATAATTATGTATTAATGACAAATTCGTAGAAAAAAGCTGTTTTATTTTGACGAGTAGGTACCTATTCATAGCAACTAAAAACCAAGGCGGATACGTAAGTAGTGTAAGTAGAGACAATTTATGGTTATAAAAATATTGAATCTGGTCTTCTCGCGTAACAAACTTTAAGAGGCACAAAATACCTTTTATCTCGACGTTTCGGCCGAATTTCACCGGCCGTGGTCACGGGTAGACTGAAGTGGCGGAGCAGTTGTCATCTTCGTGAAGCAAGGGCATTTTCATCTACCCTCACTTGATCTTGATTTTTATAAAGTTATCGTCGGTACTTCGACACACCACACTAACGACGTCTTTACACTCGCCTAAACCGTCCCGTTGACGATAACACTTGCTGATGACCGGATTCCATGATGTTGATAGTATCTTCCCGATTGAAATTCTTGTATTTCTTAATTTCAATCGCTTCACGCACAATTCTGGGATAATATCTAGTGACGATCGGTGGAGAGGATTTTTGGACTATGTAATTCTATCCAGTAATTGGAACCGGACTCCAGAAGATGCTCGGCTATTGCGGACTTATTTATCCTGCGGCGATATGTTCCTTAACCCGTTCTGCGATCGTTCTTTTGGTCTGCCCGATAAAAGAACTACCGCAACTGCAGTCAATCTTGTAGACGCCAGGTGTTTGAAGAGGAATAACATCCTTTGGAGTACGCTGTTGCCTTGATACCTTGGAGAGAGGACTGTATACAGTCTTAATGGCGTATTTCTGTAGTAGGTACTGTACCAATTTTATCCGTCACTCCTTTTAAATACGGCATGAACGCTGGCACTCTGTTTACCCCCGGTTTTTTACGGATACAGTGGGTACCTACGACGTCCGAAGAGGAAAGATAAAAAACCGGGGGTAAACAGAGTGCCAGCGTTCATGCCGTATTTAAAAGGAGTGACGGATAAAATTGATACAGTACCTACTACAGAAATACGCCATTAAGACTGTATATATAGTCCTCTCTCCAAGGTATCAAAGCAACTGCGTACTCCAAAGGATGTTATTCCTCTTCAGACACCTGGCGTCAACAAGATTGACTGCAGTTGCGGTAGTTCTTATATCGGGCAGACCAAAAGAACGATCGCAGAACGGGTTAAGGAACATATCGCCGCAGTCAAAAACCGCCAGATAAATAAGTCCGCAATAGCCGAGCATCTTCTGGAGTCCGGTTCCAATCACTGGATAGAATTAGGTACATAGTCCAAAAATCCTCTCAACCGATCGTCACTATTATCCCAGAATTGTGCGTGAAGCGAGTGAAATTAAGAAATACAAGAATTTCAATCGGGAAGATGGATACAAACTATCAACATCATGGAATCCGGTCATCAGCAAGTGTTATCGTCAACGGGACGGTTTAGGCGAGTGTAAAGACGTCGTTAGTGTGGTGTGTCGAAGTACCGACGATAACTTTATAAAAAATCAAGATCAAGTGAGGGTAGATGAAAATGCCCTTGCTTCACGAAGATGACAACTGCTCCGCCACTTCAGTCTACCCGTGACCACGGCCGGTGAAATTCGGCCGAAACATCGGGATAAAAGGTATTTTGTGTCTCTTAAAGTTTGTTACGCGAGAAGACCCGATTCAATATTTTTATAATGTGTGCAAATCGAGAAAGTTTAAAAAAAAATATGGTTAGGTAGGCATACCGTCATCTTTATACGCATTGCGTCCAGCCTCTGCCCAGAACATGATCCGTTGCACCGCATGAGACAGCTTCAGTGATCTGGACTTCGTTATGTTGCTGATGTCTACAAGGCTCGGTATACCCAGCTAACGCAAGCAAATGGAATACATTAGTACGTTCATTGGCAAGGATCCGCGAGGCCGTGGGGCGCCCCCCAGATAGGTGGATTGACAATGTGTTTATTAGGCAGCTGAGGAAGATCTTGGCACAACAAGGAAGGCATAGTTGAAACATAAAATTTGACTGTCCTTCTGGTCCTGGATTAGATATCATCACCTATCAACCAACTCAGCCTATCGTAGTTCACTGCAATAGGCTGCATTCATGCAATCACCTTGCTTCTCGTACCTATAACGTAAACATTAATAAAATCACTACGATCACCAATCGTTGCTAAATCAATCCTGCTGTGATTACGGTTAAACCCTACTATTGGTCTTAGGTTGATCTATTGTCGGTAAGGCAAGAGAGGTTTCAAGTCTTCAAAAACTGACAAGAAATGTCAACTTTTTCTTTATATACACATCTCTTAAAAGCGGTTCTGAATAAATAAATAGAAACGGAGATTATGGACTTACAGCTTGCAACTTGTTAGGTAGCAGTAAGGTCATGCGCAATGTGTAGAGAGGTACAGTGGCGGCTACCCTCATCCTCCTCATCTTCGCTGTAATATCTCCGATGCTGGTATTTGCGACGTGCTGCACCAGACTTCCTAGGGTGTTACCGCGAGGTATAAGCATCAGAAGAGTGAGGCCCGGTGTAGCATAAGCAATTTCTAAAGCCTGAAATGAACATGGATCAGTATTTTGGCTTATTTTTAGCCTTATCTAATAAATCGTTAGCAAAGCTAAGGTACCTACAGAGGGGATAGAACCTTTCTGGTATAGCCCCCCCCCCGTCTCATTTGTTTGTTTTGGTGTTCTCTACCCATATGTACCAGAAACAACGTGCGCTGCAACTTGAAAAAAATCTTTAGGTACAAATATCTCGGCAACGTGACACTTTAGGGCACGGTATTGCTGACACTTTTTGTTTGTTTGAGTATCCTCTACCTACCCATATTTACCAGAAACAAAAGTGCGGCACAATCTTGAAAAAAAAATTAAAATGGCGGCGGTGGTACTATGCCAGCTTCCATAGAAAAATGTTCAAACCCCTTTGGAACCCTATCTTGTGAACTCAACAAGGGAATAATAAATAGACTTGAAACAAATTGTCTACTGAAATACACAAATGGATGAAATTCCCCGAACGTCAACATAGGTACCTATAAACCCGCGCTGCAGCACTTTCCGACCAACGAGGCTGTGAGACCAATGGTTTGATACCCAGTTCCGTCTTTGCCAAAAAGCCACGTGGGCCGAAATGCCGAAACCCAGTGCCTTTGTATTTTTCATCTAACAAAATCAATTTAAAACAACACATTGGTTTCTTAGTTCAACGCATCATTAACAAAGCACCCACATAGCCAGGGTTCCTTAGCAGAAGTTTCCTTTAATTTGAGACAAAGCGCTGCCAACTTCAGACTTTGAAATTTATCACAAGTTGGCGCCAATCTAATAACCAATAAAGTCACTCAACAAAAAGTAGGTACATTCTGAAGATTTCATTCACGTTTGATTGGCATTCTAAAGGGGCCCCTAAACTCTGTGTGCCCAAGGGCATTGCTTAAGACGGCCCTGTTTTTTTTTTTATTTTTTTTTATTTATTTATTCAAGAAAAGTTACACAGAAAAGAAATTACCCATATCTTCTGCCAAACTGCTGTACAGTTTGTCGGCAGTGTTCTCGTGGGTCAATCGTGGATACAGTTTTGTGATATCTTACTTACTACTATACTATAGATACACATGGACGAATAGTCGAAACAAAAATACAGATAAAAAGGGTACACACTAAATATCTAATGATGGGTTCAGGCCAGCTTGCCCACCTGACTAGCATGCGCTGCGCACGAACACAAGTACAACCCAATCGCTCCGACCGGTGCGGAGGGAGATAAGCAACCCAGCGCGAGCGAGACGTCGCGCCGCAACGGCCGGTTGGTTAAGCACCACGGCGCGCGCGCATGCCAGACCGGCCAGCCCGCGCCTGCCTCATTCATTAGTCATATCCATTGATGTATTAAAAAACCAAAGTTAAAAAAAAAAGTTTGTTATTACATCAATGGTCATATCATACTCATTCATTACATTCTTACACTAAGGACACAAACCTAAATAGTGTTTGCGCAGGACATTTTTTAGGGCATTTTTAGAAACGGCTTCAGTTACAATTTGTGTAGGTAATTCATTTAATAATGTTGGAATTAGCCATTTCTGCGTCCTTTGACCAAAATAATTCTTAACTTTAGGAACTAAATATTTCTTTCTTTGTGATGCTTTACGGGTTGGCCGGTTATACACTCTCTTAACGTTGTGTTCGTTTTTATCGTGGTGTCCTAAGATTATAGCTACCTTTACTTTGTTTTGTATGGGTAATATTCTACAAATTTTAAATAGTTTTTCGTACTCCTTATTAATATTGTCTTTAGTTGCCTTATTTGATAGTAGTTTTAATAGCCGGATTTGCAATTTTTTTATTTTATTTAAATGTACCGGAAACGTCAGTCCATAAGCAGCCAACCCGTAGTTTATTGTTGCGTCTGCGAGTGCGTGGTAAAGAATGTACAGTATTCGCTTATTAACTATATATTTTAAATTATTCAGTTTCCCTAGCACTGAGCGTAGTCTAGCACACACAGTGTCTACATGCACGTCCCAAGTAAATCTTTCATCGATTGTTAGACCAAGGTACTTGTAGTTTGCTACACGTTCAACACACTCGCACTGACAGTTTATCTTGTTGTCATGGAGGCATTCATATGAGTGGCCCTTTACAGAGATATAGGCATTTTTAGCTAATCGATTATACGGAGACGATATTAACATACATTTAGTTTTATTTAGGTTGATAAGAATACCATTGTCGTGCGCCCATTTAACTAAATTATCCAGATCTTCTTGCATTACCGACTGGATCAGTTCACAGTCCCGGCCACTGTATGCCAAGCACGTGTCATCTGCATACATATACATCTTACAGTTTTTGATGACATTAACCATGCTATTGACGTGCATAATATACCCAATCGGTCCATAAACTGACCCGGTCGGTACTCCATAATTGATTTTACTTTTTTTTTAATACAGACGGCAGCAACCCTAGTACGAGACACATCTGGCTCAAAGAGAATGTAACCACGTTGAGTGTGGCAGGAATCACTGGTGTCCAGTGTCCAGCTGCGTAGGTGCTTACTTCGAAGTATCGAAGTAGGTAGGTAATATGTTTTATTTTTGTGCTTTGGGTTTGAAGGATCGATGGTGGTTTGGATTCCTCCTCTGCAGTGGGCGCGTTTACAGACACAAATCTTAAATGTACAAACACCCGAAATAATTACCTATCTGTATCTATACCCTTTTCAACGTAAGTTGAATCCTGGCGTTTCTCTACAAAACGTTAACATACAAAGAAAATAAAATATTTTAAAAACAAAACATGGATAATCCGCGTATTAGTTATTTTACGGTTTTTGATGATGTCGTTTACATTTTTTGGATAGCAGTCTCCTTACGGCTACGATTTACGAAATTACCGCTATGTCAGGACTCATATTTTGTTGAACAGAGGCCATATAAATATTTGTTCAGGATCCAACCTAAGGCCCGTAGCACACAAGCCAATCGCTCAGCCACTGCGCCAGTGGCCGAGCGATTGCTTTGGGCGCTACGTGAGAGTGCCGTAAGAGGTGACAGAAAAAAATTTCAGCATTTATGATTTACGAGTTGTCACCTGCTGGTACGGGTAGGTACTGATGGCACCACATTGTGATCATCGGTTCCCCTACTAAGCGCGGTGATTATGGCATTACTAAATATTATTGCATGGGTACTCATACAGATGTTCATGTGTCAAGGTTACAGGAGAAGTCCTAGTAGGATACCTATATCTCTTTCGATAATTGTGTCCTATGATACTTTCATCTATAAGGGCTTGGTATTATATGCACATCTACACCTATTTATGTAGATACACGTAAACGTTTTACGGTGCTACCCAGATGAAACATTACACTATCTATCATTGATATTACAATTATCAATATAGTTTACTATTAAATAGAACAAATGGTACGAAATTAAAACTGTCATCTGCAAATGGAGAGTATCAAAATTTATCGCAAGGGGGCGGCTCGTAGTGTTAGGTTTCCAGCGAGAATAAGCTGGGCTCTACTAATGAGGGACAGTCATTGTTGCTCCAGCTATGTCGCCGTACGGCACACTATACGCGGTGTGCGCACTGTTAGCGCTCACTGTGACCCTCGTATCGTGTGATTGTCCTCCAGACCGCGAAGAACCCACACACGATGAAGCTAAGTTACACAAGGATTTACTCTGCGCGTATAATTATGATTTTCGGCCAGTAAAGGATCATAAAAAATCTGTAAATGTGAAAGTGCGCTTTGCATTAAAATATATCAGCTTCGATTCTTTAGAAGAAACATTCACACTTCACAGCTGGGTAGCACTGACGTGGAAGGATGAACTTTTAACATGGACGCCTGCAGATTATGGTAATATTAAAGAAACACAAATGGAAAGTCATGAAATCTGGACGCCCAGGATGGCGTTGTTCAACGCCGATGCCTCCATGTACCAGTCGGACCAGATCTACACGACTTGTTTGTTAGGCAGCGACGGCACTGTCACGTGTGTACCTCATGTTGCGCATTCTGGAATCTGTCGCACTTCACTGCGGAGCTGGCCATACGATGTTCAAAATTGTACATTGTATTTCGGATCGTGGATGAACACAGGGGAACAAGTTAATTTTACATTTTATGCGAAGCAGCCCGTTGTTAAGGACGACTTCCAAGATGGCCCCGGCTGGAAATTGCTGTATGTGGTAAATGAACGTTTACCGGGGAAGTACAACTGTTGTCCTAACAGCACGTACCCAATGTTGAAATATACATTTGTATTGAAGAGAATAGCAGCAGGGCCAGCAGCTATCGTCGTGGTACCCTCCGTCGTCATAGTACTACTCACCCTGATATCTCTAGCAATGGATGCCAAGGACAACACGCGACTGATGTTGATCTGTTTCAGTTTATATGGACATTTCATATTCCTCACTGAAATTGGTTACGAAATTCCCAAACACAGTGCGGACACGCCGATCATACTACTTTTTCTTCGAGATTCTATGGTAATCACACTGGTTGGGATTATGGAAACCCTGTTTTTAATGTATTTGAGACGGCGAAAAGTGCCGGCACCTAACTTTATTGTGACAGTGAACCGATTGGTTGCTAATGGTCCAGGCAAGTATGTGGTTTTCACAGAATTCGATCCGAGTGAAGAAGTTGATACTAAAGAGCTGACCGGCCAAAGTTCAGATGTCACTGCTGACAAACCGCCCGCGACCTTTGACTGGATACAATTCGCTAATATTTTGAATAGACTTAACTTTATTGTAGCGGTTTTCATTTATATAGTGCTGATTGGTACTTACATCCCGCATGATAACTAACTTAACCTATAAGATTACTTTATTACGTCGTTACAACCTATGAGTAGTTTATCACTTTGTGCGGAAGATGACTCCATTTCGTTTTAACTTTCTGTATACAAACATCTGTACTAAATAAATACCATTAAACCAGAAGTGTATTTAAGTGACTTACCTGAGCATTCCACTCACTTATGTCTGCATATTTCATCACATCGTTGATCCTGATCATGCGCACGGTGCGTTTGGGGGCGTTGTCAGCATCGCGGAAGGGTCTCGTGCCGTTGAGCACGGTGGGGGCGGCTCGCCAGCACCCGCGCACGTACAGCGTCGTCACAAACACCGCGGTGACGCCCCCCGACACGTCCTCCTCGTCGAATGTGTCGTGGATCGCGCCCCCGGAGTCCATTTCCACCTAAGCATTTAAGAATCTTGATTATTAATATACCTACCAAATTCCCCAGGCACTTGAACACGATCGAAGAAAGATACTTATGGGAACTTAATTTTAAATTAAACATTTAAATGTAATAGCTATAACGCCATTATTCCGTGGGGAAAGGCAGAAACAGGGGGTCTACTCCCTAAGCACGAAATCCGTGGTTTCGGCCTTAGTTACGAGCGTTTCCTACTCCCTATCACCTACGGACATACGATTATTTCGGGGCCCGAACTAAGAATGAATGACAACACGATTTGACAGTTGTCCCTACTACCGATGTGTTTTTGCCCGTCCCAAAAGTTGAACTTGACACTTGTTTTGTTCACTCCTTCGTTTCGGGCTACTTTCGGACGGGCGACTAACTTCGTTAACGGACTTAGGGAGTAGGCCCCCAGACCTCATATTTTTCTCTTAGGAGATCTCTCACTCTCGCGTTTTTAATTTAGTCGCAGCTGAGGTGCCTTTATAGGCACAAAAACATCCTGACCGGCAGGTCAACCTCGTGCCCTACCTACACATATTTCTAGTTTTCTGTGACTTCAAAATTCTTTCCACTTTTACGCATTTCACATATAAGTTAGATATTGGTTATTAAAACACCTTACCTTTTTATTTAGTATAGTAGCGATTCTGTCTGATGTTTCTGTGCCGTCAAATCGGTCTATGTGTAGGTTCAGTGCTGCGGCCATGCCGGTTTGGAAGCGCAAGCTGACTTCTCTCCCTGGCCACACCATCAAACGGGAAGATAGCCGCAACTTCAGCTTGTCCGATGAATTTGGCAACGTTGTTATGAAATGTCTCACAACGCCTATGCTATCCTGGTAAGCAAAATCATATTTTCTATGCTAACACACCTGAATTGCAATTTGAGTGTCTAGTTTACGAAATTTTGTAGGAAGTTGGGGAAAAGGTTAATTTTTCGGTACTTTAACGCTCGCATCAAGAGTGAACTCTACCTAACAGTTCCAAAACCAGGCTTGTTACAGGAGGACTTGCTACCACTGTCCACTATCGGGAGGTCCTTATTAACTCCTTGTGCGGGGGTGGTCTTGTTTGGGAGCCCCGGGGTACTAGGTAGCTACGGCCCTGTATACCTACCGAATTGGTAAAATTTTAAAATATGTCAAACGGGGTTAGGTTCTAGGTAAACTAGACTTTTTCGCTCTTCGTAACTGATAGGACTTTTATGAGATGAGCTACAATCATATCAGCCTGTAACGCCCACTGTGATCGATTGCGAGGAGTTTGAGCCGTAATCACCCCTCTAAACAAACGTATCGCGTATCGCGCAGTACAGACGCGTAAAATAACTTAGCCCATCTGAAGTCAGGAACAGAGCACTCAGAGCCTGTTTTCAGAGCGGCAAAGATATTTTACCAGTACCAAATAACTTTGCCACTCTGAAGTGAGGAACAGAACGCTTACAGCCTGGTTTCAGAGAGGCAAACTTATTTTACACGTATTGTATGTTATTTTTAACAAGAGTAAAGCGATCACATAATATAACATCACGCCTGTATTTCCCGAAGGGTTAGCAGAGGTGTACAGTACCTACACCCACATTTCGCCGTTGTTTCAAGTCCGATGTAGGTAATAGGGGCGAGCATATTGTAAAGCGATCAATGTATATAATTCGCTACTCTAGGTAACACTAGCTCGGTTACGTGTGTAGTGGTTGCTACAACACTATCTATACAAGCTTAGTTTTAGTATATACTAAACCTGAAACTAGTTTGTTCAGAATCACTAGGAGAATCGATTGACATATTTTTTACACCACATATTTTTTCTTAAATTTCAATTTTGTTTCAGTAGGTTTCTGCCCATAACAGTTGACGGGAATAGACACCTTGAGGCTTGAGATGGTCCGCTCGGTCAGTTTCCGTGTAACAACGCCTGCATAGCACATCTCAGGCATTTCACACTTTACTAGGGAACTTAACGCGACATAAACTACGGTGTAACTTGGAGATTTATTAAAAAAAAACACATATTCAGGCAGTTCTGATGAAAATCTCGTTGGAGTGTCTCGGTTTTTGTATAGTACTTATACTAAAAATAACGTTGTACTTGTATCAATCAACATGTTGATTACTGTGTAAGTGCATAAAATATTATAGATACCATGTCCGAAACTTTAAATCCTATGCATCGGTCAATTTCGGCCGTGGTATTAGAGTTAACCTCCTTCGAAAAAGCCATCAGCGTCAGGAGTAGGAAGAAGCCAGATTGTACGAAGCTCATTCCGTTCTCTTGTCGATCTACAGGACTTATAGTTTTTAGCTTCGTGAAAGTTATCTGCAACAATACCGGCAAGTTTTAACGACATTGGAAATTATGTTCTACTTAACATTACGTAACTAATTAGGTAGGTATTTCTTTTGTTTGTTTAAGTACCTAGGTACTTACGGACAAGCACAATACAATTTAACTATAGTGTTTTGTATTGCCTACTTTCAATAAAACCTAACATGAACGTATGGATTAGGTATTTAGATAGATCATAAAGGACAAGCGTGGGCAAACTCTTTTTATCAGGGACCAGAAGAACTCAAGAAATTTAGCAGGGCACCAGAATTCCAAAAAAATGCATTTTGTTCTGCCAAAACTAACTTTTTTGGCTAAAATAATTACAGCTATGTATTTGTTTTGGCCATACACTATTGCTCTGAAAGAGAGAGTTGGCGGGCCAGATTATAACCCTTCACGGGCCGGAGTTGGCCCGCAGGCAGTAGTTTGCCCACCCCTGCTATACAGTAACTGCTAGAAAGTCGTACTTAATATTAAAGGACGTTATTTTTCAGGTCATTTCTGATGGATTTGATTCTGTAATATGGTGTCCGAAACTTAACCGTTATGGAGATATTGAATTTTAAAAATATTTTTTATGTTGTGTAGTACAACACTTGGGCCTATTCAAATATATATTTTTTTAAGATTTTTTGAACATACCTAGTAGATGTAGATGACCTTTTTGAATAGCTAAAGAGACGTAGAAGTTTTTAAAATTATTTGCAGAATAAGTTTCATACGTTTTTGTTTGTTAAAAACACTTAGTGAAAATTCTTTCATTCTAACCGTTGTCGAGCAATCTTTTTAAGCTGTTAGTAGTAGGTTCAGTTTTTGTTAATCATTTTTATTAATTGACATCTCTAACAAGATACAAAAAAAGCTGACCCTAGGAGCTCTAATCCCAAAAAAAGTAAAAAAATAAAGGATTCTTTAAAATTCAATATCTTCAGAACGGTTAAGTTTCGGACATCATATTACAGAATCAAATCCATCACAAATGACCTGTAAAATAACGTCCTTTAATATTCAGTACGACTTTCCCTGTAACCCTGTATAATAAGACATACTTACCTACATGTTCATAAATACACATAAGATAGATACCTAACTACAGAATTATCATTTTTTACCCAGGTCATTTGGTCAAAGATTATGGAAGGGCTTAGGGCTCATTCACACGGATTCCGTCATTGACGATTCGTCATAAAACACGATACGTCATTACGGATGGACGTTCACATTGCATACGGAATCGTGTTTTATCACGATTCGGCAAAATATTCGAATTGATTTTCACATTCGTTTCGTGATTCTTACTTAGTCTTGGATGAACTATCGAACACGAGGGATCTGTCACAAAAAAATCACGAAACGTGATTTAAGACGTGTCCAACATTTTTCACGATTCGTGATGCGTGTGTACACGGGCATTTAAAAAGAATAGTCGCCGTCAAAAAAAAAACGAATCGTGAAAAAAGACGATACGTCAAAAAAAACGAATCGTCTTCGTGTGAATGAGCATTTAGACATTATTTTAATCAGAGTTGTTAATGCAATAAATACACGTCAGAATTTCAATTTTATAACCCCACCGGTACTGATAACCATATAGTGCGGTCAGAATTAATCTATTGCCTTGCAACTTGTTTCAATAACAAACAACAAATCACATTTTTATGTGTTTCACGACTGTAAATTATACTTTGGTCACAGTAACTCGACTTATTTAATGTAATCGTGTTGTTATAATGATTGCTGAGCAGTTGTTTTTGTGTGTTTGTTCCAACAAAACTGTGTACATACTACGAGTATACTTAAATACAGGGTGTAAACGAATTCGTGTAATTCCTTCAAACTACATGATCTATTAATGGTATAAATTAGCCCCGCACGGGATTTAGATTGATTAAAAATAAAAATAAACTTTTCTTTCCCAAATATTTTTTTTGTGATAAAAAATTTCAATGCTATTCATAAACGAATGAAGGCATGGCGACACAGCTGACGGGCACGACTAGCGCGATATCGCTCCACGCAGTCAGTTAACTTGGGACGCTAAAATTACTCAGATACAGAATACCATGGTTTATTTTTTGAAAACTTTTTTTGTTGATTCTAAAAAAAACCTATGCAGGGTCAATCAGTGTCACCAGTACCTAGATCACGCGGTTTGAAGTAATTACACGAATTCGTTTACATCCTGTATAGTCCCGGACATTCCAGATGATTTTAAAACCTTTGAGCAACAGACCTTTACAATTTATTAGTTTGAGTTTGTAAGTAGGTAAGTCATGTCAATTACCACATCTTCATTATAACTACGTATGTAAGTATTTTGACTTGAGTAAATTCAACATCTTATAAATTCTATCTTTTTATGTTATTCAGTTGTTTTGTTTGTATTTTATTCACTAGCCTATTCTTCATAAAACCAGTTTTGCAGATTTTGAGGGCCGTCTTAACATTCTTGGTTAATTGAATCTATTTTTATTACTTTGATTAAATACATCAAACATTTATTATAATATCACAAAGTTAATAGATCTCTATAGGATAGGAAGATTTCTTGGTTTTATCTCCTGCAATATTTTATGAATGGGAAGACACTTGATCGTATGAAAGTACCATAATGACTAAGGTAAATTGTAATCTAAATCTATGGCTATATAAAACGTTTTTCTTTAACACTTCTTTCTCAGCCTTATTGGTCCACTGCTGAGTGTAGATTACCTCCACTGCACTAACAGTCTACTCGGTGTTTGAGTTAGACAAGATACCTACTAAAACTGATGAATATCTTTTATGTCTCTAAATGGAATGATGTACCTACTAACAGTAAGTAATAAGTAGGTATATCCAACGTGAAATGAAGGGGATTTGCGTTGTATAACACAAATACCTAACGAATTATGTATTTAAACCTAACTACCAAACTAACATTTTTAATTAGGTTTCTACTATGCAGATAAACTTACCATATAAAATTGTCGTTCAAAGTTATCTAGGCTTTGTGTAAATTTGTTAATGGAAGACATATTTTTATGCGCCATCATTTGTTGTGGAACGCTAGAAACACCCATCGCGACTGGCTGCTTTAATTTCAATTTGTTGTGAGCAACATTACTCGAACTATTATCCAGTGTAGATTGCGCCGCCGAACTTAATCCACCAGTATGCGGTGAATGCGGTAGGTGGGGCGAACTCGGCGCGTTATTTAAATTGGGTCTAGTGTCAGGTTTCGGCATTTGATTAAAAAAATTAGCAGTTGGGTATCCGGGACGATGCATCTGGTACGTATTTGCAGGCAGTCTGCCCTGTAAATCCGGCAATGAACGCATATTCATAATTCCAGGAAGATTCACTATGAACATCCGTCTGTACACCGGTTGTGTCTCGGTGAAAAATGATTTCATGTTAGAGTTAAACTCCGGCATTCTACGAGTATTATAAGGTCTTGAATCATACAATGGCATAATTTTTTCTTCAATTTCCTTTTTGGTGAAACTATTCAAAACATTAAAATTGTTTAGTACTGAGCAATCTACCCATTTATTGTTTAAAAAACAAAGGAGTTTAATTCCTTCTAAACTCGTAAGTAGAGGGTATGGCCAGTTATGACCGACATGATGTAGATTATAAATAGGTATCTCATTCGTTTCCACGTGCATTGTAATAATTTGAAAGAAGAATATAATTGACGCACATTCTTGAATCATAATTATCTAATAATTATTATCTAACATCAAGCATCCGATTGATTTCTTAGTAACGTTTAGTTAGGTTCAATAAGATGCCAAAACATAATTTGCTTTCATGCTTCTGATAAGGACTATTCTGCTTTTCACTGAAAAAATAAGTCTTATATTAACTTAACAAAATGTATTTTATTATTAGAAAATTTATCTAATTAGGTAATACTTGAGAGAACGGCGTTACCACATGATGATCACAAAAATCACGACAAGTTCACATTGATTAGGTCACGGGACATAGCTCGTCAATACTGCACGAACCGAGAGTTATTAGTTACCAGACTGTAGCGCATTTAGCCATGTCTGCAGTTAATTCATTTAGTTCCACATAAAACTGAACTAAGTAAGCACTTAACGCCAAATTAATGAGAGTAATTAACGTGGCATGTATTCGATAAGACCACTTTATTCAACACACAAATAAGTAGGTTTGGTTTAAATATAGGTAGGTACACCTAAAAATAGTGTGAGTGTTGTTTTCAATAAAAGTCATACTTACCTCAAGTATGACTTTTATTGGAAACAACCAATCGTGCAAACAATGATAAATCGATTAAGTTTATCAGTTTAAACATTTTTAAAAATGGGTCCTTCACTTTTGTCACGCTTTTTAACTGAAATACGAGGACTTCTCTTAACTATGGTTGTCGTATCGGTAATACCTTTATTATTGAATACGTACCTACACTGAAATTTTCTTCAATGAGTCTCCGAGTGCAACCAAAAAATCGCCACATCATGTATGAAATGGATAAAATATGATCATTACTCTCGAGTCTTCCCATTTTGGCAACTGCTCAATGTATTTACTGGATGTCCTACTTTAACTGTGCCTAACATTTAGAAGCTGGTTATGTAGGAATATAGATGATGTTAAACTAAAAGAACGGCTGGCTTTGCGCCATTTTTGATAACCTACATACTATCATATCTATGGGTTAATACAAACTATCCATTTGAAATTTTCTGAGGGGAGTTCGGAAAATCTTGACTTACACACATATTCTAAGATGTTTCCTCAAACTTCACTCGACCCGGAATCAACCTTAAGGATTGCTTCAAGGAGTCTGCGATATTTGTATTTTAGTTTTAAACTCTGCCTTAACTTGAAAGTTCATGGATTTAGATTGAGTGGAGGTGGAGTCAAGGGAAAACATCACAAATTGCACAATAATTTAAAGGAGACCTGACACGCTTCATACCTACGTGTACTACAATCCATTGTTTTTTTTTTGGATTAAATAAACATTATTATATTATTATTACGTCATTCCCCTAGGTCTGATATCTGAGTCACACACAAGGTTAAAATGTTCGATCTTAGTGAAACAAATTAAAGAATTTAAGCGTTAAGATATTAACCAACATTACATAAATAGTATCTTAATGTTTGTAAGTAAAATACATCTATGATACTAACACGCTTTAAATATAGCGTATTAAGATACCACGATACGATAACAACACTGGACATAGGATAGCTGTCCGATGAAACTGAAGTTGCATGGATAATTAAAAAGCAGGGTAGTCACGCAGGCATGCGATCTTTCGGCTTTCGTGGCTACCTGCCTCTAAAACAATAACAAGTAACGTTTGGCACATGTTTTTCACTTACAAATTCTTATTTAATTTTGACTGAAATGGAATATAACCTTATGTAGTGACTCAGATATCAATCAGACTTAGAGGAATGACGTCATATTAAAAAATGTTTAGGTATTCATGTACTATCATAAGAATGCATTTTTTTTTGGCCGGCTACTTTATTTTTTGGTCCATTTTGTCAGATGTCCTTTACTTGATACACATAACAAATACTGGCTCATTACTATTTTCAACATCCATTAGGCTAGTTTCTACGTAGTATTTATTGTAATTAAAGCGGGCAATTTTTTTTTCAAATTTATGCAAAATGTCTCAAACTCTCAAGCCATAATACAATTATAATAATTATGAATTAGGTAAAAAAAATTACTTGAATAAAAAAATCTCTTCGCTATGGCTTTTTTACCACTTTCAGATAAAATATTTCGAGTATGAATAGATGGACCATAAATATACAGAAATGAATTGCTGTTCGTTAGTCTCGCTAAAACTCGAGAACGGCTGGACCGATTTGGCTAATTTTGGTTTTGAAATATTTGTGGAAGTTCAGGGAAAGTTTAAGTGGTGAGAAAATATGGGAAAGTTGCGAGGAAAATAGTAAAAACAACAATTTTATTTTCCCATACAAACTGTTCCTACCTGTCAAACATTTGATATTCGTCCCGTCGCCGCCGCGCCGTTACGGTAAATTCGGGTCCCCTAAAATTAAAGAACGTATTAATTATGGGTTTTGAATCGACAACATATATCCATAATATTCGGATTATCGCCTAATTAGATTTTTAAAATGCAAAGTAGGTCACTATGACAAAGAATCGACTTAATTATCTATTGTCAGAAATTTATTTTGTGACTAAACTGAGAAAGAGATGTCAAGCTACACAAAAACTGACTTTACTTACCTATTTAAGTATTGTCCATGTTTATATTTTCTATATTTCGTAAGTAGAAAGTTCCTGGACAAGAGACTGACGTGACTGAAATAAATATACCTACCTACACGTGTTTCAGGGTTTTTGGACATTCTACTTCTAGTAGGTGAAATAAGAGATAAAGGTTATAATGAAGTTAAAAGTATGAAATCAAATAATAGGGTTCCTGATTAGAAATAAATGTAGGTACACGTGTTTGAACGATTTTGTGAATTCAACCCCGAAGGGGGTGAAATAATAATGGTTGAAAGTTTGTATAAGAAATCTGGTAATTTTGAAGTAAGAAGCACGGAATTCAATATTTAGTTTTCTGGTGAGATATAAACTTACACGTGTTCGAGGTTTTTTGGAAATTCAAAAACAAAGCAAAACAATCACTACAAGTGTGTGGACCCAATTTTGAAAATCCATGCTTCACACATGGACAATGTACCTATGTGGATTGCCCACGTGTCGGGAAACCGTCTGACTTATTCGTGTACGACAGAAAAACGAAAAATATTGTGTATCCAAAAGCAGTTCAATAAACAGATTTTAAAACTACCTAAACTTTTTTTTCTTTACGTGGCACTGTAACGCACGTCAGGTACAGCTAGTTCGTGATAAATATTTGATACCACATTGCTCTATATTCACCATTAGCTACGCCCAAATAATAGGGGCTAATGCGTAATGCAACCAGGCAACGCTGGAGGTGGTAACTGGGAACGAAAAAGGACCCACTTTTGATGAGGGTTATTTTTTTTTTTGTATTATAACTTTCGTGAGACACATTCATATTTATGATCACTAACGCACGAAACTAGTCGGGCAATCCCGAAAAATGCACGTGAGTAAACCGTAATTAATCATAAATATGAGGGTTAATTTGTTGCCAATCATCTATAGTACCTACAACCCCTTTCAAGAAACAGGTCCAATTACCAGTCACTTTGTATACCCAGTGCCGTCTTAGGCCATGCAGGGGCCCTTGGGCAGACAGAGTTTGGGGCCCCTTTAGAGAGCCAAAAAACGTGAACTAAAACATCAGAATTTACTTTTGTTCAGTAACTTATTGGTTATTTGATTGACGCTAACTTGTAATTCAAGTTGTCTTCGTATTGTAGTGAAAAGTTAGAAAGTTGGAAGCAATTTGTCTCAAATTAAAGTACATTTCTGCTGAGCAACCCTGGCTATCTGCGAGCCTTGTTAATGATGCGTTGAAATAAGAAACCAATGTATTTTTAAATTGATTTTTTGCTTGAAAAATACATAAGTAGGTACTGGGTTTCGGTATTTCGGAGCCCCCATCCGCCCAGGGACCCTGGGCACGTGCCCCATGTTATGGTAAAGACGGAACTGTGTATACCTACCTTGAGCTTGACAGTAATTGTTTCCTCACCTCGCGAGTAAGGAAATGTGTCGAGCGGAGGAGATTTTTTGCAACTGCAACTAGCGATCTCTTTGAGTGAGGTTGAGTGGAGTCGAGGAATTTTCGAGGTAACGTCTTAAAATATGGGTGTTATTTTGTCACAACTTTACCTCGTAACCAAGAACCTTTGAATGCTATTTTGGTGGTAGGTACAACTAGGTATCTACTTACAGTGAACGTTTTTAAAATCCTACGCAATCTTTTGTTAACTAACTACGCATTACCTGATTACCATGAAAGAAGCCACTAGCTAATAAAAAGCAAGCTAATAAATGGACTGAAGCACACATACGCTGAATCCGTTTTGAATTGTTTTAAAAATACGCTTTTGTGCTCATATCGTTGGTCAATTATTCAGTTCGTAACATTGGTTTGTAAGCACAATGTCTTCAGCATCATTTTGTGGAGGTGTAAAGTGGGCCTTATTTGTAAGTGTAATTAAGAGCGTGAAGATAACCGACAATACAATCGACTTTACAAAGATTTTATAGTGTTTTGCGGTAAGGAACTACTATTAGAAAATGAAACAAATCCTCTAATGTTTTTTTTTTGTTAATTGACAATAATCGGTCTTATATGTGTATTTTTGCCTGGGTAGGAACATTTTACATCAAACTTTTAATGAATAAATTAACTTACAATACTAAAAATAACATGTGCTGTAAGCTGTGCGGACACTGCAAGAAAAAGAAAAAATGTATAACAAGGGAAAAGATTAGAAAATTCAATGATTTAAAAACGAGTCTTCGAATATCGGTTATTCAATATAAGGCTCGCATATGTGTATTCGATTTTAAGATTTGACATCACCGTAGGTAGGTAGGTATATGGAATAACATAAACATATGGAACAACAACAACTGTTTTAATATTGCCATTTTCGGAATTAAGAAGTGTTTATCCAATTTAATAAACATACCTGCTACATCAAAAATAGTGATAAAAAATATTTGATATTTCAAGTCCGAAAAAACTTACGCCAGCTCACTGTTCCACCATTTTTGTTGATAGACAATAGAATTTTCTGCATTGCCGCCATCAATATGATTTTTATTAGTGTATATAATACAAAATAGCCGTCAATATAGTCGAAAAAGTCCACTACTATCTGATTTATGGTGCCTCTTCCCTATTCTTGAAGTCGGTTATGTTTAGCGAACAACGGAGTAAAATTGTCCGATGGTAAGTGTGAGTTTTTCCGACTCACGTTCGATTGCGACCGCGTTAGAATTTTGTATGGGAAATTAGGTTTCTCCTAGTGACCACCAGGTGGCGCTATAATTTTTTCCCTAAAATTCTAACGCGCTCGCAATCGAACGCGAGTGAAAAACCTCACACTTACTGTTAGGTGTATAGTAATGAACGCTCACTTTAAAACTCCCTATCTGGTCCACGTAAGTGGCTAAAACTTAAGCATACATAGGTACTTACATTATGTAATAAAACAAGGTAGTCTAAAAGGTAGTAAATTTTTCCCGTGAGAACGGTTACGCGCTGCATCCGATCCGGATCCGTGAAAATACGGATATATAAAACTCGGACCGCATTCGGGTATTGCATTTCGCACTGCATCCGATCCGAATCCGTGAAAAATACGGATCTAGAGTCTAAAACACTCGGACCGAATTCGGATTTTGGTTACGCACTAATCCAATCTCTGATCCAAATCCAAGCAATTCAGGCGCCATCTTTGGCATATGTCCGATTTGAATCAAAGGAAAGCCTTCGTAAAAACAGTATCTATCTACTACGGCTACTTCGGTCCGTCAATATTTTTTCCGAATTGGAGACTCACGGATGATGGAAGTCGGATCTAGTGAGTAAACTACCATACAAATAGTTCTAATTATGACTATTTCGGAATGTATTTTCACGGATTCGGATCGGATGCAGTGCTTAACCGCTCTAACAGTTAGATCGCAAACTTTTTTTGATGTGTGTATACTATGTCATAGTTACTGATGAACCAATAAGCTTCGGCTTCTGTTATCAAGTCAAACTGAGTGCGAAAATATCACAAAGTGTGACGTAATACGGGTTAACGTCTCTTTGGAAGAGAATACCTTGTTTTATTATTTTAATAACACCATGCCTGCTCATATGTATACTTACACCTATAACGAAAATTAGGTTATACTTAGGTATCACGTACCTACCATTGTTCTTCTTCGGGGTCACCTCTATAAAAAGCGTAAAATATTGGGTATTTCTTCCAAACAACAACGAATAATAATGGATGGTCGCCGATGAATTCGGGGCCAATAGTTTCAGCCATTCTCACTATAGCAATCGCTGTAAAAAAGACCAAACATTTGTATATATCTAATATTGTAACAACAATATTAGAAGCAACCGATTTGCAACCATTATACAATGCATTATACATTGTAAGTGGGGTTTCTGGTAAGGCTAGCATTCAGTTATAGTTAACCTGATCAAAGTGCAGGACATAAAATTTTACAAAATAGAAAGTAGGTGCCTATTACCATAAAAAACCTAGTCAGCAAGCGAACGGTAACCGGCTTGTCCTATCAGATTCGATGGTCAGGGGCCGTCTGCACCACCGTGAATAGGTTTGCTGTTGTACGCATTACAGGTGATCATAGTGGAGCCTTCACTATGACGGTATCCAGTCAACCCTTCTCATATGCCTAAACATGCTTGTATTTAGCACCTACCTGAATGCCACGTATCTACTTCATTTATATCGAACTGAATATCAAGGTCCCTACTTAAAATTGCGATGCGCGATGGCACGTTTCTGGGCAAAGTGTAACAATTACATTTTTACAATCAACGGAAAATTACCCCTAGGTATTGTAAGCATTATTCCTTTTGATGTGAATGCCACACCTTCGCTATGCTTGCGAGCGGAGTAGGTATATCACAAGATACGCTGAAACAGTTTACTCTTACAAGATGCATTTTTTTTTCTCTTACGACATAACGCGGGAAATGAAAGCATAGCTGTAATTAATTGAGTTGCTATGAAATATATCGGTTTAGAAAGGTGTGCATCAGTGATGCACACACTTACCCTACTAAAAAAGGTGATGCAGCATCACCTTTTTTTAGGAGTGAAACCGTTACAACGCTGCCAGCTTCCTTCCTGGTGGCGAGCCCGGGGAGTGTAGGATTTTTACCAGACCATCATTACAGACCATGGGTGGCCATCTTCAGCACCATTGGGGCTCCGGGGACTAAGTTATGCTTCCGGAGCCCCTCTTGTGCTACGCCTGTAAGGCACGTCTGCGGGGAGACTCGTCTTTTTCTCTACACCTTTGCGGTGCGGTGCACATGGCGCCACTAAGTGCCGTCGCCATCCCTGATGTCACTTAGTGGACGCCCAGAGGTCCACTTGAAGCGTAAGTGACCTCAAAGGCACCCCACGCTTCGACCGAGTATCGACAGAGAGGGGGCGCAGGAGTGTGCGCATTAGGTACGTATGATTTTTAAGTTAAACAATCTTTTTGTAGGCTTTGAGGCAGGAGGAAAAGGAACTTGGTAATGTGTAAAGCGTCAGGTAAAATTAGGGTGATTTTTATTTATTTTTATTCATAATTAAGATTTTATTTTTCGCTTCCGCAGTACGATGCTATGAAGTGAGCAGTTCTTCCAACGAGGATTGCTACCAGGAACGGACGATCAGCCACGAAGTGAGGAACCGGGTTCATGTTCAGCATGGCGGAAAAGCCAACGACTGCCATCGCTGGAATACAATAACGACGTGCGTAATGTGATTTAGAAGGACCACAGATTCCACGACCACATTAAGCGACATATAAACAACACATAACTTACGTTAAAAGCCCAACAAGAAGGAAGAAGCACAGACAGCTAACAACATCTAAGTTTACGAGTATAATAATAAAACATTACACACTGTCTAGGAAAGTGAGTTGTTTCCTGAAGATTTTTGGTCACGTAAGCGAGATTACAATTGCCAGTTGATTTCGGTCAGGAGTTTGCCCGTACCCTTCTGGGTTTTATAATTGACCCATAGACCCAAGACAGGTAGGGTGTATGAATCACAGGATATTCTAAGATTATCAGGTGCCTTAAATATAGGATTTATCGAAATAGCGTGAAAGCATTAAGTATAGAAGAAAAATGTCTTTCTATCAGGTTGTTATGGTCACTGAAGTAAGAATTGAGAGGTTCTGCGACTGAGCCTATGTTATATTTATGGCTTATAAAATATTTGAGATTTTTTTTGTACCTGCGCGCTCCCTTCCTTAAAAGTATTCTGTATGATCATTGGTCTCCTTATGGGCTTCTTTCGAGAAATGACTTTATTTTTGTGGACCCTTCTTGCTGGTGTCTATATGCTTCTAGTAATTTGACTATTCTTAGATTGTGTACTTATATTAGGTATTTCTCAGATAAAAATAATGTTTGTGTGTACGACATAAACGATGAAATAGATTCCTCCATGGTCACAATGATTTGGATTGGCCTAACTTGAAGACAAAGGTATGCTGTGTGTGTGAGCCATCCGCATATCGTAATTTAAACTTTTTACTTTGCGTTCTTAAGATCCAGGAAAATAGGAGATGACGATCAAAATTAGAGGTGAATTCTGTAAGTTTCAAAATTCACGTAGTGATTAATGCTCCAAGAATACAGTTTTCTAGAGAGCCGAAACTGACGACCGATCATTATTCCTTTCCGCAGTATAAACCTTCACAACCATTATTTATACCAGGAAAGGACCGTTTGCCTCGAAGCGACGGACACGAAGCATGTTCAACATGGATGAACACGTAGAGATGGCCATTGCTGGAACACAATTAGTGACAAACATGGCTTCAGCGGCTAAAAAAGATCGAAGCCAGCCAGGCAGAAAACTGTAAGTAAGACATTAGGACGTGCTGAACGAGGGCTACTATCTGCCCAGGTTTCCGTGAATTTGTCCTAGTTTAGAAGGCGTTCGGGAGCATCTGGGCTTGTTCTTCAAAGCGTCCGAGTTTAACGGACTGCCAGCCCCTTTTAACAAAAAGGTAATATAATCTTTGTCCAGGACACCAGAAATTAGGTTTTTAAATTAAAGCTATTGTTTTCATTTTGTTCATGTTACAGATTTATTCCGAATTACTTAATTGTTCCAAAAATACAATTTGGTAGAGAGTCTAGAGATTTAGTAGTGTATGATTCTTCAATTCCTGTATATCGCCATAAAGTGAAGCACCTTCCTAGCGAGGATTGCTACGACGAAAGGCCGGTCAGCTACGAAGCGACGCACCGGCTCCTCGTTCAGCATAGCCGAACAAAACGAGATGCCCATTGCTGTAATACAATAGTAGACGTTTCAAGAATCGCCTGTTTCTTTGCGTTTGTGAAGTTCATGTCGCTACCAAACTATGTATTGATATAATAATATCTTGTTCTGTCCAGGTGAAAACAATTGAAACCCATTATACAGACTGATATTATAAATGCGTAAGTGTGTGTTTGTTAATAAATTCTTCTCGACTAAAATGCAAAGCCTGGTGTTCACTAACATTAATTCTCTTGTTAAACAGCTGTTTATCTAAAATTCCAGTATATTTTTCGAGTAAAAGGTTGTATTATAACCTGGGGCCCAATTCTCCTAAAATAAATTGTTGCCAAACGCAATCGAACCACAACCGTCAGTCAGTTTTTGTTTTCGAAAACTTTCAAAATGATTGATTTTGTTTTTTGTGTCAAACAATTTGATAGCTTTTGAAATTGAGAACTGTCTGAATGAACGGTTCGGCCTTGGTTCGGTTGTGATTTATCAAGATTTATTTTAGGAGAATTGGGCCCCTGAACGCTATAACAATGCTTTTAAGATACTTATTACATATGTTAAACATTTAGTACAATTTTACATTAATTCATACATCAGAATTTAAATGCTCTCGTGATAGTTCAACTTTTTTTTATTTTAGTTTTTTCAAAAGGCTGACCAAAATCAATTTGAACTTTTTTTAAAGCTTAACTAACCTTATCAAATTATTTAAATGATAAACAACGGTAAGTAGTTGAATCTGCAAAACGACATTGTAATGAAGCTGTTGATCCTTGCTAGCAATTAATATTCATGCGGTGAGAAAATGCTTTCTATAACCAGCCATACGATCTCAAACACGATGGGTCTACAACTAGTCATTGCAGAGGGCCGATCACCACCCTGAACCACCTACAAAGTTCTTCTTGTCAAAATAATTCATGAAGCTAAATCAATGGATCCGCCAAGTAAGTAGTGTTAACAACCTTCCAATCCAAACCCTCAATAAGATCAGCTCAATGGTACCTTAATATTGTAAAGACATCAGGTTTGCATATAATTAGAAATTTCAAGTTAGTCGGACGAGCGAAAGTGAAATAAATACCTATTATTCGGCTGAAATCCCTACATCAATTCTGAAAAGAGCTGGGGCCTAATTCTCCTAAAATAAATAGTTGCCAAACGCAATCGAACCACAACCGTTCAGTCAGTTTTTGTTTTCGAAAACTTTCAAAATTATTGATTTTGTTTTTTGTGTCAAACAATTTGATAGCTTTTGAAATTGAGAACTGTCTGAATGAACGGTTCGGCCTAGGTTTAGTTGTGATTTATCAAGATTTATTTTAGGAGAATTGGGCCCCTGATCATTTTAAAACGTCTGAACCGATTTCAAATAAACATAACTTGTTACCATCTCGATTAAAGGAGTTTACAAACAAAAAAAACATGTTGAAATCGGTTCGTCAGTTTGGACGCTACAATGCCACAAACAGACACACAGACAGACATAGGCTTCAAACATACAACACCCCCCATTTTTCGTCGGAGGTTAACAATGTCCAAGGTTATTGAAGACTGAGCAAAGTAACAACGGAAAGGCAATCAGCCTGAAGTTAAAGTGGCTATAAAGCTCAATTTATGCAGCTTTATGTATAGATTATTTGCAAATGTCGCATTCGCTCGACCACTCACGTATTTAACGCAATTATGTAACTTATTTTGACCAGGGTCGTATTTAAGCATAGGCTACATAGGACACAGACTAGGAGTACGAGCCACAGAAAAAAAGGTTAAAATTAAAAAAGCTAGCTTTGTTGGACTGGATGCGGAAGACTGAGTAATGTGGCGCATCTTGGGAGGCCTATGTCCAGTTGACTGCGATAGACTTTGAATTAGAAAATTGCTCTTTAAACGCTCCCCCATAGTGTTTTTTTTTACTATTTAATACCAAGGCAACTTCGGAAAACAGATAAAAGGTGTTTTAAATTCTTTTTTTTAAATTTTGCTCAACTAATAGATTTATTTCCTTTTATTAATTATTAAATTGTTATAAAAATAGGCACATTTTAGAATAGAGCTTTAACGAGGTTATGTGCCGTTTTTTCAGTCGGCAGAAAACTTATATAAGGAATAAAGGAGAATGGGCAATAGAAACCAAGAACCAACAAAAACTGCACGTATTGGTATTTGTCATACTTATTGTCCGAGCAGTGATCTAGGGTAGAATTATTCGTATATCCATTTAATTTGGTACCTACTACACCGACAACAAAAAGACTTTAAAACTTTAAACTCATTAAACTGTGTTATCCCGGACCCTAAGAAAAAACCGGCCAAGTGCGAGTTGGACTCGCCCACGAAGGGTTCCGTATCATTATCTATGAAAACGGCAAAAAAAGTCACGTTTGTTGTATGGGAGCCCCCTAAAATATTTATTTTATTCTGTTTTTTTAGTATTTGTTGTTATAGCGGCAACAGAAATACATCATCTGTGAAAATTTCAACTGTCTAGCTATCACGGTTCATGACAGCCTGGTGACAGACGGACGGACGGACAGCGGAGTCTTAGTAATAGGGCCCCGTTTTACCCTTTCGGTACGAAATCCTAAAAAGAGATATGCAGGATTATTATGGACATTAGGCAAATACCAATAGGAGACGTTTCTGTTGGTTCTGGGTTTCGATTATATGAAATTTATCCATTCTCCTTTGACGTTTTGACAGATGTTCTATGCAATAGCTGTCAAAGCATGTTATTCCTTTAGAGGAAAATTATACGACGATTGAAAAATTTGGCCCTTCGTAGTAAATGATTCTTCAATTCCGGTACAACGCCGTGAAGTAAAGCATCCTCTTTACGAGAATCGCTACGACGAAAGGCCTGTCAGCCACGAAGCGACGCACCGGTTTTTTGTTGCTCATAAGCGAATGTCGCCTTAAGGATACAGCTGCAATTAAACAATGAAAGCTAATACAAGAATTTCCTGTTTCTTTAAGTTTGTGAAGTTCATATATCAATATAGGTGAGTGAAAACTAATAATAACCAATAATTAAAATGTTAAACATTTAATAAATCTTACATAAATTCATAACAACAGTTTTTAAATGCACTTGTGATAGTTTAAAACGTTTTTTTTACACGGTGTTAATTATGAAAGAGATATTTTTTCGTGAATATATTTTGGTTGATCATTGTGTAATCAATCCAAGATGCTATCTATAACTGAATTAGCCGTTCTAGTGTAAGCGTGTAGAGTACTAGTATTGATCGTTTCTTCTGATTACAGTTCTAAAGATTTTGCAAGTGCAAACAGCTACAGAGAACATCGGGAATCGTTTATTTTATGTGATTTGTGCCACAATATTAATAACTTTTGCGACGTGACTTTGAAGTGTTGATACTCGTACGCGCACTTTAGTTTCAGCCGCGATATGCGCCAATGAAGAGCAGGGCGCGGTCGGAGCCAAACAGCAGGTAGAGGAAAGGCCGGTCAGCACGGAAGCGAGGCGACGGCGGACGGGCGCACCGCATCATTATCACCATGCCTGCGCCATACACACCACTATAATTCATCGCGGGAGTGCGAGAGCGCATGCGCGGGCGGCCGGTAGACGCCCACTAGCGCCACCTGGCGCGCCACGCACACCAACCACAGCGCCGGCCGGTTCGCCGCGAACTGCGTTGGCACCGAGCGACTCCGGCGCGTCACCATTGCTGCACGTGGACACACCACATGACAAGTTCAAACGATCCACGACATCAAAACATGTACCAACCCATCAAAATATGTACCAGCCCAATATCCACACAATAAGCCACACAAACAAGCATAAAACACTTAAACGAGAGCAAGCAACAAGAGAAGTAGAGTTCAGGCAGACAAGATAGAACTGCAAAACATCCCGTTTTAAAAGCAAACCCGAAAAGCTTAAATACAATAATAAAGTTAGTAACAGGGATAGTAAGAATTAAAACAAAAAAGTTATTTATTTGCCCTACGCCCCAAGGGTTCCGTACCGTTTTATTACAGTAAAGTGGAATTATTACGTGACAAACTTATGTTACGGTTTTTTTCTTGTAATTGAACATTGTATAAAAAACCCAGAAATTAATAATTTTCGGCTTTTTTCTTTACTTGTGCTATGAGACATTACTTCGTGTCAAGATTCTAGATCAAGAGAAGGAATCCTGTGTCAGTCTGTGAGTGAGTTAGTCACTTAATCGGATGTCAAGTGATGTTGGTTGTTAATATTTTGATCGACCAATCGTGCTCATTGAAAAGAGACTTGACACCAGATTAAATTGATCAGCCTTTCAGAAATTGCTAACTATGAAAGCTGCTAAGTATGAAAATCCGTATCTTTTTATTGCATTGAGTAAGAAACATGTGTTTTTTTTTTACAGAACTGTGAGTTTGTAACTAATTTCAACTCGATCCCCCTTATTACAAAAGATGGTCTAAGAAAAACCTAAGTTTTAAAATAGGCCCGTCTCTTTTCAACCGACTTCAAAAAGGAGGAGGTTCTCAATTCGTCTGAATGTTTGTTACGCGATATCTCCCCCAATTATGAATGGATTTTGATGATTCTTTTTTTGTTTGGTAGCCCATACTTCAGAGGTGGTCCCATATAAATTTTATTGAAACTGGTGCAGCAATTTTGGAAAAATCAATAAAAACAACAGAAAAAGTACACAAATCGTATGTGGACGACGTTCTAGTTGTAGTGCTGGTCCGAGAATTTGTACACTATTGTAATTGTAATTTGTGGCACTAAAAAGTATAAAATAAAAAAACTTTAAAAAAAGTTAAAACCGACTTCAAAAAAAAACTAAACGGAGTAAAATAATTATCATTTAATAAAACTATCAGTTTCAGAAGTCGGTGCTAATCCACGCTGAACCAAATTGAAGGCACCGACTTCTGAAACTGATAGTTTTATTAAATGATAATTATTTTACTCCGTTTAGTTTTTTTTTGAAGTCGGTTTTATTGTTATATGACATAAGAAAGTGAAGGGTATATTTTAAACCTGGGTTTACTTAGTCTTGGTTTAAACCATCTTTTGTAATAAGGCCCGATACGTCTAACCTTTTCTGTGAAAAAGGGTCTTGACGAATAGGCAGAAGGACAAACGGACAACAAAGTTAGAGTTCAAAGGTTAGATTCAAGGTAAAAGGATTATATTTTCCTTCGTTTTGAGGTACGGAAACGGAACCCTAAAAAGTAATTCTAATTTATTTTCCTTGCTTATGAAATAAATAATAGGTATGCTTAATGTAAGCCAACTTTTAAGGATCAAATCGAGCAGGATGAAGCTGGCCAAAATAATTTGTATTTATAATCAAGTTTTATTTATTTAGGCTAACTTTTTTATCCATACAGTTGGGCAACGAATGTACTTGAGCAGAGCAACGGCCGGCATGGGCCTCGCGGAGAGGTGATATCGATACCGCAAACTCACTTAGTTTGCGGTATTGATCGACGCGGGTTGACCCGAACGTGTTTTGAAATATTTTAAGTGCCGTTTAGTAAGTTCTATCGTGAAATATTGAGCTCAAACTGTTCTTTATACGGATGTAATTTGACGTCTAAAAGGATACAAGGATTTTAAACTTTATTGATTTCCTCGTGATGCGCATGCGAGGTAAGTTTTCCATTTTTCGGAATACCTAACATAACATGTAGGTAAGGTCCCCGTCACGAGAAGCTATAAATTTTGTAAATAAAGAACTTCTACAAAGTTACGTAGCGACAATTCAATCAACAACAAATAATCCCAAATTCAATCAACTCAAAGTTACATACGTGTAATACGAAACTAACGAGCAATTTCACTTAATCGGGTTATATTTTAGCGATATAAAGCGCTATCGTCTAATGTTTTGTGGTGCCGGAACGTGTCTGACTCATGGAACGTCAACATTTGGCCCGCCATTTTGAAGTAAGTTCACACTGACGCTGTCAATGCTGTCATTTGAGTTTTGAATGCGTTTCAGTTTGTTTGTGTTGTTTTCGTAGATTATTACTTATTATTATATAAATAAAATAAAAACCATTATATAAAAATAAAAATCATTACTAAACTGTTTTTTTTATTTGTTCCAAAGGTTGCGAACCCCTGAATGTGTGTTTACAAAATTTATAGCTTCTCGCGACGGGGACTTGTGATGAGAAGAAAATTCTCATAGCTTCGAAAAAACAACATGGTATTAATATTAACTCTTGCATATTTGTATAGGGCAACGTTAAATATTTACAGGGCAGTGGCATTGCCCGACATCAAAAGCGTTGCCCAACTGTATGGATTTTAAAACTGTGCTGAACCCTGATCGCTTTATTAGGTATGTTAAAAAATAAAAAAGGAAAAGGCGTTTAAACTAAGGAGTATATAAATTCTATAATTACTACTTTATCTCATTAACATTATTTAACCTTTTGACGGCCACAGACGTCTATGGACGTCAAACTTTTGAAATGTAAAAAAGTGGTGTTTTCGACGTGTCATGCCGTCGGAGGCGTCGTGAGCACGTTTTAATTTGCCGTCCATAGACGTCCGTGGCGGTTCATTTCAGTGCGGACGCCTAGTTATTGAATTTTGGTTTGGCGCAAAGCGAACTGCTTGACAGAAAGATTCATAGATACTTAGTTTTAGATTTATTTAACAAAATAACGCAAAATGTTTTTATTTCCCAGTCACGTCTTACAACCTTGACGGAAAGATAAACACTACGCCATAGCATATTTTAAAACTGCATGCGATATTTCTGTAACGCAAAACGCGACCTTATGTTCGGCCGTCAGTAAATAAATGTACTTATCATGTGCCCGGTCACTAATTGTGGAAAGTTTGTTATCAAAAAATGTTATCATATCATTGACCAATGTTATTTCTATATAAATGTACCTGTACATCTAGGTGGCAACCAAATATAGATAAAGAAATTATATTGTAGTATAAAGTAGTATCTTTCTTTAGTAAAAAGGCAAACTGTATTTTAAATATCATTGCTTACCCGTAGCTGCAGCGGCCTCCGCGCCTTCTTCGTTGATCTCAATGAATGCCTTTTGTACGGCCTTCGATACAAACAGAGGTTCCTCGACAGTCAAAATCTTAGTAAGGCCTGAATTATCACGGTTGAAGATTGCTTGGATGCCGAGCTAGAACAAACAATTATTGAGTGTTTTGGGCATCATAATTTGCATCTCTAGGATATTACATAAATGATGTCATGTTTAATTAACCCTATATAAGGCAAAAGTTTTTAGGAAAAGTAAATAACAAAAAAATGGCAATTTTTATCACTACATAGTATAAAACAAAGTCGCTTCCCGCTGTCTGTCTGTCCCTATGTGTGCTTAGATCTTTAAAACTACGCAATGTTTTTTTGTTTTTTTAATAGATAGTGATTCAAGAGGAAAGTTTTAAGCTATAAAACGTACCCGAGCAACGCCGGGGCGGGTCGCTAGTAAACAATAAAAAAAAGATTCTTTTTTTTTGCATTTTTTTTGTTCTTACTCAAAGTAGCTAAAAATCGTAACATTGCCAGATTTAAAAATAAAAATATAACATGTAGATTTTCGGGACATCGTCCAAAAATGTTGGTGGCGAAAATACTGCCCCTGCCGCTGCCTTATAAAGGGTTAAATCATCCCGCATTGGCTGGAGACCATTCAGGTCCCGCCAAAGACTGCCCGGTTACGCAGAAACGGTCCGCAAGGATTATCTCCAAAAAGAACAGGAAAAAAAACTGTTTATAATTAATAATTATACAATAGTCTAAACAGATTACGATGAAAAATAGTAATCCCCGATAAGCCGGTGTTGTCGCAATTCGAAGAATTATATTGCGCGTTGCATTACACAACCTTAAGGATAAATGCTTCACAAATATAAAAATAAAACAAACCTTCGGCAACAGATCAGTCAAATCGATTTCAGTTTCAATCTTGAACTTGGGGATAGATACTTGTACTTTAGTCTTGTACATTTTATCCACCTCCGACATGAGGTCGTAGCCAGTGGCCAATTTTGACAAAACACCTTCGAGACCCTCGATTTCATTAGGCAACACGACGAGCATGGTCGCGTCCCCGCCTTGATAAGACATTTCTAGAAGCTAAAATTCAAAAAGAAGTTACAACGCATTGTATAATAATTATGTTACTGGAAAATCATTAGTGATTCAGGCATTGCTAAATTAATAAAAAAAACTAAAATGTACGGCGAAATCTGCTTGGTGCCCGAGTAAAATATGTATCTTCACCATATCAAGATCTGTTTTCAGAGGTAAGTTTCAAAGGCAAAGACCTACGTTGACAAAAAACAATGACATGCAAAAAAATATTGTTCTTCCTAATAAAATTACTAATGATGGATACGATGAATAGGTAAGTGCTATGGATAAACGTAACGCAAAAACCTGGAACTATGAGGTTTACTTTAAAAAATCATTGCTCCTACGGAATAGCTAAAAAAAGATGCAGATTCTTTTCAACAGATTTAACTCGTCAATATTTCCATATTCTTAACAATTTCAATTGAAGGAGGATTTTTATTGCAGACTATTGTTATTAGATAAATAAACGGTACACATTGGCCAGTCGCCGAATCAGAGTATTCGAGGAATCAGTAGCTATCTATAAATAATCATTCTAAGAATGTGCAAAGTGTTTATATTATCAATTTTAAAACTAGAAGAACAAGTGCGGCTTAAATCGGCGCGTTATTGAAATCTAAATTTATACCTGAGCCTGGAGATCGTTGCTCTCACCATAAAGGAAGTCATCCTCTCTGTACATCATGGGCACATCTACCGATGAGTTAGCTGTTATGTGGAATGGTTGATTCATTGTGTTTGCGGGATCAAACTGTTTCTTCCATGTACCCTAAAATCAGGGTTCATTTGATATCCAATATTTGATATACAAGGTTAGTCGGAAAGGGGGTAGGTACATCAACTTTCCCTAAAAGTCAATAGTTTAAGAGAAATAGCTGTTCAAAGATTTCATAAAAAATACGCTAAAAAAACAAAATTGGAAAATAAAACTTTAAATAACAACTTTGTAGATATTGACTTCGGAACCTATAAAACTAAAATATTAGTTTAATGACAAGTTATGCCAGCGTAAAGTGCGTCACAGACGGTAAAGATACTAATATTACTTTTTACTTACTAATACTAATATTACTTATTATAGTACCTTTAGGTATCACACATGGCTAAGATACGATAATATAATATATGAAACTATACATTCTGCTAAGAGTCGGCAAATGTACCACACATACAAGATGGCTATGAGTAATAGTGCCTTAATAATTGATAGACAGCTCGTCAGACGATGACGATGATTTTGAATTTGAAATGCAGATTACATTAGCACATTCCAAATATCGAAGAATTTGGATAGACCCTCACATAGGACAGAAAAAAACCAAGGCGAATTCAATCTTTATAAAGATCTATCAACGAAGAAGTTTCAAATGTATTTTAGAAAGAGAAACATTCATTGCGATTTAAGATTTGACAAAAGATGATATTAAAAAGAAAATACAAACATGCGACAGAGACTTATTAACTCGTAGTAGGTAGTAGCTCGTAGTAACTAATTATTTATTTATTTGTCAAACATAGGTATGATGTACGTAAATTATGTATATTATTAAGTATCACCATGCTTTGCCTTGGTGGCCGTACAAATTTGAGGACACAAGAATTAATTTCAGATTTGGTAAAGGACAATTTCTAAATATAAATATAAAATTATCAATTTCAGTAGAGAATAATTGAACAGCTGAACAAAGATATCGGACTCCTGAATACTTTGTAGGTATGTGTTTTATCTGTTAGAAATTAATTTATTGAGTAATAAGCTTTCTGCACCAAAAGAATTTGATAACAACCTGTATTTATCTTTAGATAACATCTTACGTATTTTACTATATAAGTATTTCCATATCGCTCGATAGCTAGATGCTGTAAGATCAAAATATACTCTTCGTCGTATATGATGGTTCAAAGGAATGTATCGTGAGCGATTTTGTGAAATATGGCCAAAGATAATATACTTATATTTTATGGTATCTTCACTGTCTGTGACGCGCTTAAGTTTGGATTCTGTCAAAGTTATGTAGAATTTTTAAATATCAATTGAAATAGTTATATCCACATAAATATCATTGATATACCTAAATAATCTAAATATTATATAATATCGAACCCTGCTAAAAATACATTACATAATAAATGTACAAATTAGCATACCTTAATGTCATACATAAAAGTAATAAGGGCGAAAAAGCACTGACGGATGCCTCACTTAGCGCCTAGTGTCCAGCGAGACGCCTAAAGAAAAGAAACTTATGTCAATATACGGGGCCGGCCGCACTGCGCGCTTGGTGTTCACGCTACCAAGCTGCTGTAAGTGGAAGTCGCTAGACACTAGGCGCTTAGCCAGGTGCCTCCAGTGCGTTATCGCTCTAAAAATGATATCAATATACTTACTTTAAAGTAGAGAGCGTTTATAAGGACAAGACGAGTATCACTATTGACACTGTCTGAAGTGAGCAGATCTTTAATCTTTTGATTGGTTTGGTTAGCAACCTGAAAAATGCACCAGAACCCATTAGAACACAATATTTAGAAAAGTTAAACAAGTGAACATAAATAGGAACCTACCCATTGGTTAATAACATCGGCAGCAGCTCCTCCAGTGCCGAAGTCAAGCTTTTCGAAACCGGCGTCAAAAACTTTAACGGCATCTTTCTTCAATTGAGGCTCTAGCTCATATGGGCCATCCTGTATGTACACCTTATTAGCCACATTCAATGTGACGCCTTTTATTGACTTCAACTTCGATGACACTTCAGAGAATGATGAACGTATCTGAAATACAACATTGTGGTCTTTATAAAATATTGGGCAATAGGAACAACAAAATTGTCGGATGAGTGTGAGCATGAAAAATAATTTTGTTAGAGATTACAGCCAGAACCTGATTTATGTAAGTTTAGTCATTATTGGTCACCACTATCTATTTCGCATGAGTATTCTGTTATTAACATGTTGTTTTGTTGGCAATTTCATGAATCATATAAATTCTGGGTAAAACAAATTATTTGCAAATACTTACAGCGTCGTCATCTGGCAGTCCAAGTGCAGTCAGTAGCTCAGAATGTGCGGGGTCAGTAGTTCCCAAAGCCAGCAGAGCTAATACAAATTCTGCCGATAGTGGTGACGACACCACACTCTTGTCTTTTTGTAGTTCCTAGAGTAATATTAATTCATTGTTATATCTTCAAATGCTAATATTATGCGTGCATGAAAAGAGACTCCAGACATGTCAAGTTTGTTTACCGTTATTTGGATAGGTACCTAAACAGAGTATAGGCTAGTCAAAGAGGGGAGAATGGGCTTTTAAAAATCTCAAAAAGTCAATATTTCTGTGTACCCTTTTTTCTTAAGATTAAATTTAAATATACAGCGTTTTAGGGGGCCGAAGAAACGGTCGCACACGTTCTCCTGGAATGCACAGGGGTCACCCGAATACGAGAAAAAACCCTTGCACCGAAATCACTCGCAAATATTCTGAGCGGACTGAGAGCCCTAATCTGCTTCTGGAAGGAGGTGGGTTGGCTGGAATGATGGCCGCCATGGCCCACGTACAATGGTCCCCTTTAAAGGACTAAGTGCGGAAACCACATCTAACATAGAACATACAGCGTTTTAATGATTTTACTCGTAAGTGCCACAGGTAAAAATGAGTACTTAATTCTTTATTGAGAATAATCCAACGGTCATTTTGAAAAAACTAATTATGTAACATGCGTAGGACGGAAGAGTTCAATTTTAAAAGCGCCATATCCATAAGCTAGTCTACTGCGCAAGTTAATACGCGCAACTCGCAAGTGTTCGCTTAGTTTATAAAAGTCATGGTGTAAGAAAATAGCGTTCTTTTCCGGTGACAGCTCATGACGTCACATTACGCTGATGTGTCATATTATGGTCTACGTCACAGGGATATCATAGTCTTACCTCCGGTTTCTGAATTGAGAATTCTAGGATAAGCAGTAGTTAAGTAAAGCCGGGTCCGCTGCGCCGTGTTTTCGTGTTTGCAAACAGGATAACATTGTTTGCTAACCGAATAGGGGCGTAGCCTAACAGTTTTGTTCGCAAAAACACAATAACATGTTAGAAAATTGGCGCTGCGGACTCGGCTTAACATTTGAGTACGGAGTTATCAAAAAAATTACGGATACTTATTAAATCATTTTTTAACAACTCCGTACTCAAATACTACCTACTAGTATTGCTTATCTCGAATTCTCAATTCAGATACCGAAGGATAGGCTCCGATACGGTTCTCAAACTTATTTTTGTGGGGCAAATACAAGAAACGAAAACAGAAGGTAATACATACCTACATTAAGTTTTTCATATTTTTTATGCCGGCTGTACACTCTCGCCGGGACAGCACGAGGCGCTATCTCTATCCTTAACTTTTACATCAAATAGCAAAGGACAGCATCTAAGTCTCGGGCTATCTCGGCGAGAGTGTACAGCCGGCATTAAATATACCTACTATTGTTCTTAAACTACCTAAACCCTTTTACAATCTCCGCAATATCAATTTTAAATAAAAAGAGCACTTTACAGAGTTCTTTAAAGGTCTGGAAAACAAATGTATGCTAGGCGGAAATTCCAGTGCTGAACCCACGCTTTATTAGTCTTAACTTAGAGAAATAATCATCATCTCAACGTATCTTCGTTTTAAAGAAAATTATAGGTAAAGGTAAGGTTCTTCTATTTGTTTTCGGTTTACAATATTATTGTAAATCTAAACAAATTTATTACGCTCCCTTTCCCGATTTTATTCTTGCAGTTTCTTTTAGCACGAAGCACAAACAAATCATTTTTGTTAGTTTCGCAGATCACTTTACAAAAAATTTTAAATGTAAAATATCAAATTGTAACCAATGTAGGTTAGAAAGCCGTTATTAATGTACTGAGCGAGTTATAACAGTTCAGTACGGATCAGGCTCTGAAAAATTGGCGCAATCCTGCTATTCGGACCCGTAGCTTCCTGAAGGTGGTCCGTAAGTTGCTTGTTGATATGCCAAAGGAAAGGCAACGTAGGCTTCAGTAATGGTTTGGCGTGGCATTTGTTTCGGGGCGAGCATGGAGTTAGGTATTACTGAAGGCGGCTTGTTAACTATTCATCATTACATCATAGACATCCCAGAACCCCATGCTGTGCACTTGTTGCATTTTAAGAAGAGAAATAAAAGCACCATTATGGTCATAATACACGTCCGATACTTGCTTCCGGGAGCCGGATCCACGAAATACACGTAGGTACGATTCTCGTGTCCGATTTTTTCTGGATGACGACGACACCCGGACGATGCTTACGATTCTGATATCCGATCCGATAGTCTGATTGTACGTGTAATTCATGTTCAAACAAACGTATGGCGAGGAGGCCTTCAGATAGTCTGAGCATACTATCGGAGCCGACTATCGGAGGTAAGTATCGGACGTGTAATAGGGCTCTTATGCGTGGCCGAACCCTACACTTGTGATCCACAATTTCATGTAAGAAGTTTTTATAACCCCACAGGGTGGCTCAGCGTAATCCTAGACATGTATCCAATAGAAATGCCATGGCCTTCGCATTAGAAACCCAGGCTCCCAGAAACAGAGGATTAAAAGGTGTTTCATGGGAGTACTGGCACAATTAGCCTTAAGAAAAGATAATGGATTGATAGATTGCATGGAAGAACGTGTTTTAATACTGATTAGGACCCTAGCAGTATAAAAAAAGCAAAACCAATTGCAAATTAATTATTCCGGAAAATGTGCGCTGAAAATGTCAAAATGGATGTTTTAGCAAATTAAAGATTAGAATTGCGAAATTAAATTAAATGATCATTGATTATTTGTCCTGATAGGTAATGCACTTATCCCTAAAGGAGAATCGGCATAATTATTCATATAACCGAAACCCAGAACCAACAGAAACGAATCGTATTGGTATTTGTCTTACTTACTGTCCTCAACAATCCTATTTTTCAAACTTTGACCTCATTTAACCGGGATTTCTCGGACACAAGGAAAAAAAACCCAGGTTTGTTTAGGTCATAAGTGTTAGAAATACCAATACGTGCCGTTTCTGTTGGTTCTGGGTTTTTTTGCCTACATCCCTTTAAAATATGTAAACAAAAACGTTAATAAACACAAAATTATGGAAAAAGCGGGTTTTTTTGTGTTCCGCTAACTATACTGTATTTGTATGGCTAAGTCGTGCTTATCTAAGTAATGTCCGTAGAACCGTTTATTTAAACATGTCACTATGCTATGAGGGACTTCGCTTAGCCAAGCCAAAGTAGTACCACAGTAGGTAGTACATTCCAAAGTTATACTTTTGACAGCAACGACTATTTATCTCGGCCTTAGAATAATTCTAAAAGGGTCCCTAGAGTCTAGGGCCTAGACGGTCATGCGGCATGACATGCATTACAATAGTTCATTGATAAATTACGTGCTGTCATGCATAGTTCATTGATAAATAATTTAATATCATGCATATCAATCAATACTATAGAGGAGTTCGTGGCTAAATAATTACAGCCGCATAGACCGATCTTCCGGGTTAAGCCACGCTTGCCGAGGTTGGTCTGTGGATGGGTGACCATTTACCATAGCGAGTTTCCTCCGTGCCTCGGAAAGCACGTAAAGCCGTTGGTCCCGGCTGTCATTTGTAGATATTTGACAGTCGTTACTGTTGGTCAGAAGCCAGAAAGTCTGACAACCAGTCTTACCAAGAGTATCGTATTACCCAGTTACTGGGTTGTGGAGGTTTGATAGGCAGTCGCTCCATGTAAAATACTGATATTCAGCTGCATCCGGTTCGACTGGAAGCCGACCCCAACATAGTTGGGAAAAGGCTAGGCAGATGATGATGCATATCAATCAATACAACTAAACGATCATTCATGCATGACAGCACGTAATGCATGTCATACGGCATGACAGTGTAGGGACCCCTTAGGAGAATACATACTTTATTTTCGTATAACATGATAAAACTGGCAGGAGCCGACCTACGTTGACGAACATTTTCTAGTGGATTTGGCGCTAAAGAATATCGTGTAGGGTATGTGTCTTATTTTGACATATTGTATAACACTTTTGATTGTCGATACGATTATTAATTTGCGTTTACGTTTTTTCAAAGGCCTTTTGGTGGTAATAGAAGCTTAGTCTAGAAAAGCTCTATAGGCATACCGGTTTCTGAGTTGAGAATTCTAGATTATGCAGTAGGTACGTCAGTAGTACGGAGTTGTCAAAAAAATTATGGATTATAATCAATGATATTATATAGTATAAGTCGCGCGGAGAAGGTTTGCCGATGGCCTCATGACGTCACGCGTCGATGGTCGGTACGATTCGGACGAGCGCGGGTAGCGGTCGGTGAAGTGGGAGGCGCAGTCATCGGCAAACCTTCTGCGCGCGACTAGTACAAAAATCATTGATTATAATATAGCATTTTTTTGACAACTCCGTACTCAAATATTACTAATATTTGCTTATAACCAGAATTCTCAACTCAGAAATCGGAAGTAATTTCATGATGCACCGATCAAGTTGCAATGAAGCTACAATTAAGTTCGCGCGAGCGTATTTGGCAGCGATAAAATACGGAAAGCGTTGTTTTGATCGAAACTTAACTGCAACTACACTGCAACTGAACTTCTTTAGTTAGGTGAACCAGGCTTTTTATTTTGGGTTTTGAGAAGAATATGTTGTGTTCATAAATCTATATATATAAAAACGAATCCCTATTTCCCTTGGTCACGGCATCACGCGTGAGCGGCTAGACCGATTTCGCAAATTTTTTTTTGTTGTGTTTGTAATTGTTCGGAGAAGGTTCTTATGAAAGAAAATGTTGATATATATAAAAAAAAAAGTCAGTATATCCATATTCCTCATTTGTTTACCGCATGGCTTTTTATTACTATTTTGATTTATTTCTGAAGGTAGGTAAGTAGTAGGTAGGTAGTAAGTAGGAAAAAGTGCATTGCAATGCATGCCGGGTACAGCTAGTACCTAATAAAATTGTATCTATAGGTACCTAAACAAAAAATTGTGCTCATTATAAAGAACATTAAGTTACGGTCTACAACGACTACACCAGCTAGAATTCGAAATGGGTTGCATTTTTAAGCATAAATATTAATACACTTGCCAATTAATTATATTTATAAATTAAGGTGGGTACTAGGTACTTGTAATCAATCAGAATTTATCATGTCACAAAAGTTTTATGTAGGTACCTACTTAGGTACTTAATACAAAATTGATTAATAATGATGTACCTACATACACATTACAAAAGTTGAAATTGTATATCAAAAAAATGATTTATAAATCTTATCTTTACGTGATTTGTAGTACCTAAGAGGAAAGGCAAACAATGGAAAATAACTCTTCATTGTAACAAGTCAAGTGTGGCCGTAGATGTGGAAAAAAAAAATAACAAGGTGAATTGGCCATAACAATGTACCTAATTGGATATAAAAATAATCATAAAGTACTAGTCTAGAATAATCCAAGCTCAGATCAAGTAATAATAATAAAGTGATTTTTGAAATTGGAACTCAAAAGATATAAAAATGTTTACAATGGGGAATTCCCAACCACATGAGTCAAAAACATTACTGTGATCACAAATGTTATTGTGATTAGTTGACAGACATGTGTGTAATTTTTATAAGATAAAATTACATTACATAGGTACTGCCATAATTTACTGTGCTTATAGAGCCTACAGCCATTCTATGGATTGAAACCATTCCGTCGTCATCAGAGTTGCTAGTGGACTGAAGTAATGCTAAGATATTTTAATCTACCTAAGTATACAATATTATTATAATAAGTAAGAATTTTATTAAAGATCAAGCGTTATTAAAATAAGGATTCAAAAAGTTGTTTGGTTTACAATGTTTAGGCAGATAACAAAATAGTTAAAGCAAATGAATATATTTAAATACTTACAGCACAGAATTTGGCAGAAAAATGCGCAATAGAAGAGGAAAGGGCCTTTGAATCCATGTTTTCACTGGTATTTGCTTCGAAAGCCGAAATTAGTATAACTAGAAAAACACAAATAGTAATTGATAATTACAGTACTGGCGACAACCAGACAGAAACACTCTACAAATGTTTATGACATCATTGCCGATCGCAGACGCGGCACCGGCCCACAACCAACACCTCAATATCTATCGCCCCGCATGAGTCACGCGAATTAGGAGGGGATACCACAGTTCAAGGTTATTTATAATTACGAACGACGAAGGTAGTTTTGGACAATGTACGAATAGAAAAAATTAAAAACCAACTCACGTAAAGTACAGATAATCCACATCGATAAATATGAAAACTAACAATATCTAGAATGCAACATGGTTTTTACATTACACAAATAGTTTTAAAAGATAACTGTTGACCAATCCTACGTTTTTATATTATCTTATCATTCACAAAGACATTCTTGGTGCTGGTAAATCATTTGTGATTGTGCATTCCAAAATTCTTGCGGTTTCTATTACACGTTGCACCAAATATGGTCCAGGTTTACTAAAAATGTATCTAAACTGAAGTGGCTTATCAATACCTTAAGATTTACGTATTTTTTATTAATCCAAAATCTCAACATCTAATGTAAATAGTACCTAGTGACTTGTAGTGACTAAAACAATTTATTTATAAACAAAGTAATGTCATTGTCATGTCACTTGTTGTCAGCATCAGCAATGTCTATTGTCTACCGTTCAGTCAGAAAAAGAATAGACAAATTCCTAGTCTGTGGTAGAACTGTGATGTGAAGAATTTATTCCAAGCATCGAATAATTGATTATTTGTATGAATCGATTAATTATAATAATTGCCAACTGTATCGATTATTCAAAATAATCGGAGATCTTTATTATTCAATTTGAAAGTAACTAGATGTTACCATTTATGTGCCTTGACTGTATACCAAGAAACAAAGCAATAGTAGAAAAATAATTGTAAGTTATTTGACATCAATAACTGCAATTAGTTTTCGTACGCCTAGTTATTAAAGCTTTAAAATAAAAATGTTTTGACTCAGTTGTGTCGTGATAAAATGAAGAATCGTGAAAATGTTAAATTAATTGTGATTTTTTGTTTATGTTGCAATAAAATTGATAAAATACATATTGGTTCTGTTTTATATATGTCGTGGCCAGATCATAGAATTGATCACTTCATGATGTGGCCGACCATTTCATGAAATGGTTGTATTTCATGAAATGGCCAATGCCCGCTGGCCACATCATGATATGGCCTGACCAGATCAATGAATAATCAGCGTTTGACGATATGATCAGCTAAACGCACGGCTACTTCATGATATGGTCAAACATTAGTGATCATATCATAAAATTAGTTACATTATCTGCTGTTAGAGGCGCTGATATCGTATTGTTATTGTAATGCATCATGGCGGCGGACAATTATTCTGACAAAAAGCTAATAATAATAAGTAAAGTAGGGTGACCACGCAACGAAAATTAATGGACTATTATTGGATTTCAAAATAATTGACTTCATGGTAATTGCGGGTGAACTTTTCATAAAATTTTATTTGTTCGATTATTTATCTGGTTAACCTGTCAAACTACAGAACACAGCACAAAATATCGATGCACGTTACTGCGAAAGTTTACTATTTAGTATACTGAATCATTTGGGTTAGGTTAGGTTAGAACAGTGACCAATAACGCGACCAATAGCGGCCGCGGAACAGTGACCAATAGCGGCCGCCGAGCGCCAGATCCCCTTAATTTTGGTGAATCAAGCTATTAAACTTTCGCAGTAACGTGCAACGATATTTTGTGCGTCGAAATTCCGCTCCTTTGCTTGCATGGTACGTGCTTCCTTTATTTGGGTTTTTTATTAAACCTTTGATATCATGGAAACCCTACATTAATGATATGGACAAACGTGGATGGCCATATCGTTAAACGTTGACGTTTAAACGATATGGCCAATTTTAGTTGGCCATTTCATGAAATACAACCATTTCATGAAATGGCCGGCCACATCATGAAGTGATCAATTCTACGATATGGCCACGACATATACACAAACTAAACTTAATAGCCTAAACTATTCACAGTTTCTTCATTCTAATAAAAAAATAAAAAGGCAGACATATTATTTGATATATAAAATATGAGCTGTCTAATTTAGTTGAACTAAAATTTAGACAACGAATCAAATGTCGACTAAAAACACGGTGAAGTTCAAGGCGTAAACCAGTTTGACATCTCTAATTTAGTTCTTATCCATCACTACGCGTTTCTCGCGCTGTCTGACTAAAACAGCTATTTTCTCATTTTAGTTTATTTGGTGCACAAGAGCTAGCAACTTCCACAAAAATTGTATTTTGAGTAATTTTGAACCACTTTTCTAAATCGGTCAAAAATCGATGTATTAATTTCGGAGTGAAATAATCGACTCTGAACATCATTATAGAACTGTCAAAGTCAAAAGTCAGATACAAGTGCTGCCAACATCAATTTTCAGAATCCCCGATGAATAAGATGAAACTACCTGAAAAATTCTTGTGCCGTTTTTAACCGACGTCTTCGAAAATGAGGAGGTTCTTATTTCGTCTATATACATAGGGTGGAAACGCTATGTGTTAACCGAAGATTATTTTGTTATTTTACAGATAATGAAAAACTGTTACCTAGTTGTTATCAAAACTAGCTTGCCTACTACGTAATCAAATTACATAAATATTTTTACGAAATTCAATCGCTTTAAACATTATTTAACACCGAAGTTATGGTGTATGTCATTTTAAAGGTCGTAATAATAGCTATAATTTGTAGGTATATGCTCTAAGTATGACACCAACCAACAGTCAGACATGTGCAGGGAAAGAACCATGAATATTTTACTTTTAGGGCTGATTTTTCAATCGTCAGATAACTTTTATCTGGGGAATAAGTTTAATGTTTTGACAGCTTTTCTATAGAAAATATGTCAAACCGTCATATTTATCCCTTGGATAAAATTTATCTGACGATTGAAAAATCGGCCCTTAGTAAATGTTATCTTCCCTATAATTTCTATGGTACTTCGAGATATAAACCTATTTTACTAAATAATTACTGCCTGCAAATATGTGGTAAAAAAAAATACACAATAAAAAAAAGAATACGTCAATTGCTGTTAAAAGCTTATTACATTTGGCTGAAATAAGACGTCTTAATTCAGAAGGGCAAATTAGAAGCTTCTGATCACACTGTCCTAAATTTAGTCAGTGTGACCATTTGTGGCAGATTTCTGCCATTTTGGCAGATTTCGCTCCAAAATTTTATCTGTGGCAGATCATGCTGACGATTCACAAAAGTGGCAGATTTCGGCAGATTTAAATGATTTCATGACAATTCACATTACATAATTTGAATTATCTTTTTTAAAAGTATACAGTACATCAGGTTTTATATATGTATAATGAGATTACAAATGATTTTTTCGAACTGGCAACTTCTGTTTCATGGCCAAATTATACGGGGATTTCCCGCTTATTTAAACAAGTGCGTCAGATGATTATGTACTGTAATCAAACTGGAATACTTCTTTATTGATTTGGTTTCCAAGAGACTTGTTAGAATCAGGTGGAAGTAGCGCCACCAGCACAATTTTGAGTGTAGACAAATTTTGGGGAGCGATTGGAAAAATCCTGGACGCGAATGGGGCTACAAAATATCCAAATCCAAATATTACAAATTTCGCGAAAGCGTTATTATGTTTGCCGATGTCCAACGCTTTGTGCGAAAGAATCTTCTGTCTGGTGAATTTAAACAAAACAAAAATAAAGAATAGGTTCCTAAATCAACATGTATTGTGTCAGCTTTAATTACAACAAAAGACACGGCGACTGTGTCTCCTACATAACCAACTAAAAACATGATCAAAAAGATGTCGTCAAAATCTATGTATACCGAAAATTTTAAGGCAAATGCGGATACGTAGAGTAAGTAGTGTTTAAGTATAATAACGCATAAGAAAACTTAAATATTTTTATTGATTAAAGAAATTTCATTGAATTCATTGTGTATTTTTTTGTTTCCTTAAAGGCATATTTTTGGCATTTTTGGCGCAAAGTGTGGCAGATTTTGGCAGATTTTTTGCCCAGTCTGTGGCAGATTCGCCATTTATAAGATGGTCACACTTTAGTTACTGAATAAGTTGCCAGTTAAAGCGCGACGGAGTCGGACGTGTCGTGTGCGAGGATGGCTCCAGTATTATCCAGACAACAAAAAATTGGCCTTTGCCTAGCCCTGGCCTTTATTGTAGCCGATTCGTTTATATTTTATATAAACTCAGTAGCACTTGGAAGCCCTCATTTCGTACATTTTTGTTCAGGAATTTTTTGTCATTTTTGTCCCAAAGATAGGGCATATCTTTATACAGCTCTAAAATATTGAGCATAACTTCTATTTCTTTCGTCATTTCGTAGGTACCCACGCTGCGCACCGCACTCGCACTACACTTTTTTATTCGGGAATACAAAATAAAACCATACGTCCTCACGCATCGACAGAAACTCAAAGGGGGGGGGGGGGGTGACGTACTTGACGTAGGCGATCATTTTTCGCAAATACAAAAATCACATATTAATACCACAGTGTACCTACTTACTACATACAGTGGGTCAACGCCCACCCATACATTTGACAGGTCCTATGAAATGTCAAAATTGGTAACACTTGTCATAGGGTTGTCACATAAAACAAATTACACAAACTTTGTCAAACAAACGTCCAAATTAATTAACGTTTTATAGAAACAGTGACACGCAAAAAGAAAACCACGCATGCGTAATTTTGACGATTGACAAAATAATGCAAAGGTATGTAGCAGCAATTTCGTCATCTTATCCTGGAATTTTCTAACAATATTTAAAACTACAAATTTTGTCGAGGTTACAGTCGCAGTGACTAACGCTTGCGGGGGTAGGTAAGAGTCATAAAATATTCCCAAATCCAAGAAGGAGCCATAGAAAATTACTTATTATTCATGGTTATTACTTCTATGGCTTTCGTGGATGCTGATGCTGGAAATAAAGTCTAAGTATTCCTCGATCATATGCGGCGGTCAAAAAAAATAATCTGTTAAATGTAATTTGCCAGGTAAAACGTGGTCCCTATCTTGGTGTTTGAGAATGGATCTTGTTTTTGTAATCAGCGTCCCCGAAAATCATGGATTTGACACCCATGACGGTTAATTTGAAAATTTTCATGTCCGCCATCTTGAATATAGTTTTTGACCTCATTTTCGTCATCAGCTTCCACGAAAACCATGGAAATGACACCCATGGTGGTTAAATTGAAATTTTAAAAGCCGCCATCTTGGAAATGGATTTTGACCTCATTTTCAACATCAGTACCCCCGAAAACCATGGAAATGACACCCATGACGACTAATTTGACATTTTTACTGCCACCATCTTGGATTTCGATTTTGACTTCGTTTTCGGCATCCGCACCCCAGGAAACAATGGATTTGACACCCATGTCCACCAATTTACTAATTTTCATGGCCGCCATCTTGGATTTGGATTTTGACGTTATTTTCGGCATCAGTGACCCCGAAAACCGTGGAAATGACTTCCCACGAACAATCATTTGAAAATGTATGTATGCCGCCATCTTGGATTAGTAAACAGACTTTGTAATAAAATTATCGTAATAGGTACAACATACATACAATTAAGTTGAGAAAGTGGCTAGTAGATAAGTGCTTTTATACCATAGTAGAGTTTATGCGACATAAAACTATTGAATCTGATTATTTGTAAAATTTTAAATAATGTAATATAATAATAATAAAAAAGATGCTAAATAATAATATAACTTGACATTTGTAAGTAAAATAATAGCATTTTAACTGTTTTATATAATATAATTATAAACATTTGTATGCCTAATACAGGCAGAATATAGTTTGAACTATCCACCATTGTAATATCTGGTACCACCTGTATTCTGTGCAAATAAATCTTTCTTTCTTTCTTTCTTTCTTTAATATAATTTCTATGAACCATGTCAATCAAATTCGAAATCAAAAAGTGCGAGCCCTGGAATTTATGTCCCGAGTAGGTATGCAGTATGGCTACTCAGGACATAACCTTCGCTCCTTTACCCCGCAACCCCCCGCACGATTGCTCTGCGACAATGTTCTACGTTGACCGACTGTAAGGAGTTAGATTTAAGTAGACTGTGTTAATACCATGCAAAAATCTACAAAGAATCTCGCGAGAGGGCTCTCTATTCCCATATATTACTATACTCTTTGGTCAAAATAAAACTATACATCCTCACGCAGCGACGGTCTATGGACGGAAGTTAGTAACTAAATGCGTTTACACCTTCCTAAATGCGTTTCTAAATAAGCTTCTAAATGATTTAGTCAGTCAGTAACCATCCTTGCTACTGAATTTAGGATCCTAGGTTGCTTATTGCGATTACACTTGACTTAATTCAGTAACGACTGAATTAAGACGTCTTAATTCAGCCAAATGTAATAAGCACTTTATTTAGAACAAATCAATATTTTATACTAGAAAATATGGTCAATAAGAAAATGTAACCAAAAATAAAGCAAACAACTTAGACCAAAATTTATGTAAAAAGATGTTGAATTGGCGCAAAATTAGCAGTTTAAAATCGATAAACAATGGGCTTAGAAATTACTCACTGTGTTGCCCTCCGCGACAGCAAGGCCCGTGCCCACCGCGGTGTCCACCTCAGGTTCCAGGCGCTGGGCAGTATATCTTGCCGCCGGTAGACTGTCGTCCCGGACCTGTACCACCCAACCCATGTGTGCCCAAATTTCATCAAGGCAAAAACACCTGGAAGAAATACAGAAATATATTATTTTTCATTGGGATCCCTCTTATTATAGCTCAAGCTTTCCATGCATTGGGACACGAAAAGCCACCACTAGGAGAATGTCGTGATTATGAATATATGCGAAGACGTACTAAGAGGTTCCCATGGGGAAAAAAAGGTATGAAAAGTTTCTTTCACAACGATTGTGCTAACCATCTACCGGGCGATTGTGTGCCGCCACTCCTGGAATGTGATTAATTATGGTTAAAATTCACAGCTTTCATTCTAATGAGACCTGAACGCATTAATAAAGATGTGTAGAAACTTATTTTTTATTTACCACTGTCTTGTCTCTATGTTTATTCAACACCTAATCCTATCAATGTCTCTATGTTCAACACCTAATCCTATCAATGACGACCAGTTCATCTGGCAAAAATAAATATCATAATTAGATTGATTGATGCATGCTACACAGGTGTTAACGAATTCGTGTAATTCCTTCAAACTGCGTGATCTACTGGTGATACGGATTAACACAAAATGGGAATTTTTGAAAGTGAATCAAAAAAAAAAAACAAAAAAAATTTTGGTTTTCTATTTCTGAGTCATTTTAGAGCCTTAAGTTATCTGACTGCAAAGAGCGTTATCGCATTAGTCGTGCCTGCCAGCCATGTCGCCGTACTTTCATCAATTTATGCGTGGCATCGAAATGTTCACAAAAAAAACGATTTTTTTGCAATAAAAAAAAAACATATTTTTTTACTGAATCCTTATTAGGTGGTTTAGATACGATCGGTAACAAAGCCGCATTAAAAAAAAAGATTTTTAATCAAGCTAAATCCCTTGCAGGGCCTATCTACACCAGTAGTAGATCATGTGGTTTTAAGGAATTACACGAATTCGTTAACACCCTGTATAATGGATGAACCCAGGAGGATTCAAGTGCTATAAACGGAGTTCCGTGTGGTGCCGGACGTAAAGAATAGCACTACCCCACCTCTTCCCATGGGTGTCGTAAAAGGCGACTAAGCGATTCACTACATGATGGGCAGCAGCGTTCTCTGAGTATTTTAACAACCACACTGTTATTGTCAACCCGCCTGCTAAGCGTGGCGATTATGGCAAAACCCCCTCAACATGGCTTGGGGGAGGCCTATGTGCAGCAGTGGACGTCTTTCGGCTGAATGATGATGATAATGATGAAACGGAGTTCATATGACAACAATAAAATATGTAATTATCTGTGTGAACAAAGCAGAAAGTTTGACGATACAATCCATGCGGTGAAGCTTTTCAACGACTAGGCGAATTTTATAAGTTCTACAAATTAGTGAAGCAGTTTGTGATACTTAGCTAAGGAGACCCGTTTGGGTGGCCATATACGGACCATCGTCAAGCACCATACACGAATGTGTCCGAATGTACCGCTTGAACAGTCGGTATTTCAATCATTAACCTAATTCTAAGTATATCCATGTTATCAACTGCTCGAAAAGTTGAGTAGTCGAAATCAACCGCTTGAGTTAGTTTTATATAAGTTGAATTCCAGATTAATTCTGGCTATTTATTAGCGCTAATTTAAACGCGTCACTTTCGAAAACGCGGTCTACTTGCCGAACAATCTCCAGATGCCAACGAATGCGGAGACAGATGTGCTGAGGAGGATCTGTTAGTTATTGCTCTGAGAGAAGATCGTTGAAATGCGCCCGAGCAGTCAGTGTGTGAGCACTGTGGGTTACGAGGCAAAGTGGAATAATTCCAACTAACGGCCGTTTGCAATAACCTACCTATCCATCGGCGGTTTTCCCTACTAGAGATAGAAATGTGACATTACTTCCATAGAGCTTATGTCAAATTTCTATCTCTAGTAGGGCAAACGGTCGATAGATAAGTTATTCAAAATGGCCGTTAGTAAGTATAGATCGGTAACGGTGGCAAAAAGGCAACACCAAAATTTGTCGTAATTACGTAAACTGTTCAGGTAAAGGCGATGGCCCAAAAATAACCCAGGCCCGGCGCAAAAGTTTTGTATCTCAGATTTTAGAGGATATTTTAAAATAATATTTAAAACTATTACAATCACTCTGTCGGGTGGCTAACATTATTATTTTTTGCTCAATAAGTTTTGTAGGCGTTCTTATTAAAAACCATTATCGTCCAAAATATTTATTATCCTTTCATTCGTTAATTGTTTACAAACCAGCATACTGATACTAAACCTATATTTAAACCTATAATAATAAAAAAAAAAAATCTTTGGTCTGTCAATTCTTTGCAAGCGGCCGAGCGACCTTATGAAAAAGTAATGTGCAAGCAATCATAGACCTTAGGTTGGTAAACATTTCAAGTCCGCGACTGTAGCTTACATACTTATATTACTTTATTTGTGTTTATTTATGTATGCCTACCCCTCTGGTTTTTAGATAATCTTAAATGCGATTTCGATTACATAATAATCGCAAATAATAAATAAGCCACCCGATACAGAGATAGTGATATTATAGAATATTATTTTTAAATATCCTCTAAAATCTGGGACACAAAACTTTTGCGCCGGGGCTGGGTTTTTTTTTGTATGGGATTTGGGCCATCTCCTTTTCTCATTTATATGAGATATTATGTGTAGCAATGTCAATTTAAGTTGGTAAACATAGGTGTACGTATACTCATGTTCGCGCGGTAGAAGTTATACTTCGGCTTTCTACCAGAAAGCTTATTTTTAAAGTAAAAATTTTATAGTAGTAGCATTTCCCATGATTCCCATCGGCAACATCTCATAAACATGGAGATAGCTAAGTGGGATATAAGTACAAGGTGTAACATAAATAACGCACAACCTCTTAAGGGGTCACTGTAATCATCATTATGAACAACTTTTACTATGGGAACAAACCTGAAAACGCGAAAAAAATATCAGCTTTCCCTACATTTTGTCGAGTTAAATGCGAACATAAATGTTTTGTTGACAACTGGTTTTTTTTTCGCGATTTTGGGTTTGGTCCCATAGTAAAAGTTGTTTAAGTTGTTCATAATGATGAGAACAGTGACCCCTTGGTTGTGCGTTATTTATGTTACACCTTGTATAGATAAATGGGGCTCCAACTGCGTGGATCATATGATTTGCAAGGTTATGCTGCGCTAGCCGCGGTCGGTCATTGGATTGATGACCATTCCTTACACATCGAGACCCTGCCGTGTCTCGGAGAGCACGTTAAACCGTCGGTCCCGGATGTCTATAATCATATAAATCAATTAAAAAAATATTTTAATTGATTTGTATGGGCAGGCATAAAATAATTGGCGAATTTCGAAAAGTTGTAGAACGAAAGTTGTTCATCGATACCGAGTAACCCGACAAAATTCTTAGTGTCTAAACACACTATGCCGAAGATACGCGACCGAAGTTCGGCATGATTACGCCTGCAATGCTTTTTAAATTACCCGCGACACACCAGGCTGAAATTACGTCGCGTTTTACCTGTATAAAAAACATAGACGCCGAAGTTCGGTCGCGTAATTTCGGCATGGTGTGGCGCCACACTTAGAGTTGATTTTTTAACACCTTATATTTACGTGATGTTTCAGAAACTGCTGGCAATTTGTATTCCAAGACAAGTGAATACATGGCTAGATAGGGATAGGGCGTTTGTGCACTACAAGGAATTTTACTGTCCGGCAGTCCGATTTTTTACAGACCGATGTGGCATGAAAAAAACGGATGATTGGCTTGTGCACTTGTCCGTCTTTACTCGGATCGGTGCGGCGCAGTTTAGGGTAGCTCTCTTTGAAACTACACGCCCCGCCCGCTCATGAATAATACTGATCGCGGACGCAGTGCACAAGCATAAACACGTTTTTCATTACTGTCATCTCGGACCGGAAAAACGGTCCGGAATGGAGAAAAGTAAAATGTCGGACGGTAAAATTACGTATACCTAGTGCACAAACTAGTATAAACATTTATGGCGTGCCATATCGGACTGTAAAAAATCGGACTGCCGGACAGTAAAATTCCTTGTAGTGCACAAACGCCCATAGGATTTAGTATACTGAACTTGAGTTAATTGTATTCAATGAATCATCGTCATCCACAAATGACATTTTGTATTATCATAACATAATAATATCACGCCTGTATTCCCCGAAGGGTTAACGAGGCAGTCCATTTAGTATATAAAAAATAAAGTTTTTTTTTTTATATTCAGCTTTCGCTATCGCTCTCCATTGCTAGACATATCAAGACAGGATTGGCTTGTTGTCGCCACGTTGGGCAAGCAGATCGGTATTGGCTGTATGCCATGTAGCCATTACCGATGTGTATTAAAACTAAATGTATTCAGCTACGACCATTGAGATTTAATATAATTTAAGTTAAAGAATGTCTTTGGATACTAGAACCACAGTGTACCTACTTACTACATACAGTGGGTCAACGCCCATACATTTGACAGGTCCTATGAAATGTCAAAATTGGTAACACTTGTCATAGGGTTGTCACATAAAACAAATTACACAAACTTTGTCAAACAAACGTCCAAATTAATTAACGTTTTATAGAAACAGTGACACGCAAAAAGAAAACCACGCATGCGTAATTTTGACGATTGACAAAATAATGCAAAGGTATGTAGCCGCAAGTTCGCCATCTTATGCTGGAATTTACTAACAATATTTAAAACTACAAATTTTGTCGAGGTTATAGTCGCAGTGGCTAACGCTTGCGGGGGTAGGTAAGAGTACCTAATAAATGATTCCCAAATCCAGGAAGGAGCCATAGAATATTACTTATTATTTATGGTTATTACTTCTATGGTTTTCGTGGGTGCTGATGCTGGAAATAAAGACTAAGTATTCCTCGACAATATACGGCGGTCAAAAAAAATTACCAGTTAAATTTAATTTGCCAGGTAAAACGTGGTCCCTATCTTGGTGTTTGAGAATGGATCTCGTTTTTGTAATCAGCGTCCCAGAAAATCATGGATTTGACACCCATCACGGCTAATTTGAAAATTTTCATGGCCGCCATCTTGAATATAGATTTTGACCTCATTTTCGTCATCAGCATCCCCGAAAACCATGGAAATGACACCCATGATGGTTAAATTGAAATTTTAAAAGCTGCCATCTTGGAAATGGATTTTGACCTCATTTTCGGCATCAGTACCCCCGAAAACCATGCAAATGACACCCATGACGACTAATTTGACATTTTTATTGCCGCTATCTTGGATTTCGATTTTGACCTCATTTTCGGCATCATAGTACCCCCGAAAACCATGGAAATGACACCCATGACGACTAATTTGACATTTTTATTGCCGCCATCTTGGATTTCGATTTTGACCTCATTTTCGGCATCAGTACCCCCGAAAACCGTGGAAATGACACCCGTGACCACTAATTTGACATCTTTATTGCCGCCATCTTGGATTTCGATTTTGACCTCAATTTCGGCATTAGTACCCCCGAAAACCATGGAAATGACACCCATGACCACTAATTTGACATTTTTATTGCCGCCATCTTGGATTTCGATTTTGACCTCATTTTCGGCATCCGCACCCAAAAAACCTTGGATTTGACACCCATGACGACTACTTTACTAATTTTCATGGCCGCCATCTTGGATTTGGATTTTGAAGTTATTTTCGGCATCAGTGACCCCGAAAACCATAAAATTAACACCCATGATGATTAGATGAAAATTTTCAATGCCGCCATCTTGGATTAGTAAACAGACTTAATAATAAAATTCTCATAATAGGTACATACAATATATATTGTATGTACCTATTATGAGAATTTTATGAATGAAAAAAAAAAACGGATGATTGGCTTGTGCACTTGTCCGTCTTTACTCGGATCGGTGCGGCGCAGTTTAGGGTAGCTCTCTTTGAAACTACACGCCCCGCCCGCTCATGAATAATACTGATCGCGGACGCAGTGCACAAGCATAAACACGTTTTTCATTACTGTCATCTCGGACCGGAAAAACGGTCCGGAATGGAGAAAAGTAAAATGTCGGACGGTAAAATTACGTATACCTAGTGCACAAACTAGTATAAACATTTATGGCGTGCCATATCGGACTGTAAAAAATCGGACTGCCGGACAGTAAAATTCCTTGTAGTGCACAAACGCCCATAGGATTTAGTATACTGAACTTGAGCATGTCCATACAGCGTGTCCCAGAAAGTAGTGTCAAGCGGAAGTCCAGAGGTAGAACATCCTTTGAGGTACCCAAATCACCCCCATGTATGTTCCGCGATTTTTTGTAGTTTTCGAGTTATGAATGTTTTTCATGTTTTTTAATCAAACTCTGACTAAGTATAACGACATTTTTGATCATAGTGACGTGAATAGTTGAGATACATGAGTAATTTTTTTTTATAAATTAGCTGATTAGTGACCCTTTCGAATGCATAAACATTTGTAACCATAAATGTAACGGATGCGTTACAAAAAAATATTTAATTCTCATAAAGTTAAAATCCTGCATGTTCCCTACATCTTTGTGGGTGATTTAAAAACAAATCTCCCTAAACTTTTTTCGTCAGATGTATTTTAAAATCTTATGCATTTTATCAGCTATTTATCCTGTAAATTTCATCGAGCTATCTCTACGACATCACAATAAAAATTTCATTCAAAGCATACAATATCGAAAATTCCAGTTGTAAAAGGGTGAATGAAAAATTGATTAAAACTAACTAATAACTTTTTTAGTAACCCTCGACGTAAAAAGAGGGGTGTATAAGTTTAACGTATGTGTCTGTATGTCTGTCTGTGGCATCGTAGCTCCTAAACGGATTTTGATCCAGTTTTTTCTTTTGTTTGAAAGGTGACTTTATTGAGAATGTTCTTAGCTATGATTCAAGAGAATTTGTTCAGCCGTTTGAAGATCATCAGCTCTTTTCTGGTTGTTGAAGGGATATGAGCAACTTCTACTGGTCTGATCGATTCGAAATTTACTATCCTGTGATTTCAATTTAGTATAGGTAGTAGTAGTAGTTAGGATAGTAAATTTCGAAACGATCAGACCAGTAGAAGTTGCTCATATCCCTTCGACAACCAGAAAAGAGCTGATGATCTTCAAATGGCTAAACAGATTTTCTTGAATCATAGCTAAGAACACTCTCGATAAAGTCACCTTTCAAACAAAAGAAAAACCTAATTCAAAATCCGTTTAGGAGCTACGATGCCACAGACAAACACACCGACACACACATTAAACTTATAATACCCCTCTTTTTACGTCGAGGGTTACTAAAAAAGAAGTTATTAGTTAGTTTTAATCAATTTTTCATTCACCCTTTCACAATTGGAATTTTCGATATTGTATGCTTTAAACACGGACTAGAAAAAAAAGAAGGACTCCGCGCCACGCATATCAAAAGTGAAGCACCGTACCGATCTATGTGTGCGTGATTTGAGGGATACCAGATAAATGAAAATTTCCCCATTTTTTAAAAATATTTTGAAAGTTTCATTTCTTTAAATGAAGCCATATAAGAAGTCCGCTTACATTATTTAATTGCAATTACAAACATATACTTAGTTAAAACTTAAAATTAAGTATTTATTTTGTATGAGTGACAAGAAAAACGTTTTCGACGGAATTCAATGTTCTTCATCTCTGCAGGCTCTTATTATTTTAATCCAATCATTATTCCATGGTTGATTTGCTGTAGGAAATCTATAAAAATAATCATATTCAATACTTGCAAAAAACTCACAAAGAACACAAAAAAATGGATTACCCAATCTCTCGGGAAAATTACCCATTTATTTTCCGACAGCACTACTATGTCTTTTGAGGTTTTGTGTTCCAATAGTAATGATTTTAAAATATCAAAAATACAATAAATCAACAGGTTAAATAAGTGTCTTACTTGTGAATGTTATTCCTTGACACTTTTTCTGGGATTTAGAATTATTTTTAAACCATTTCACAACACAAGAAGGCATTATTTTATTTTATTACTTGACGTAAACAGTACCTACAATGACGGCGCGGTGCCGCGTAATGGCGGCCGGTCGGCACCTTATGATGTAAATGTGTGCGTGAGGCATGTTTGTACAAACGGTCCGGCATACTTATAGTGCTTCACTTTCGATACACGTGGCGCGGAGTCCTTCTTTTTTTTCTAGTCCGTGGCTTTAAATGAAATTTTTATTATGATGTCGTAGAGATAGCTCGATGAAATTTACAGTGTAAATAGCTGATAAAATGGATAAGTTTTTGAAATACATCTGACGAAAAAAGTTTAGGGAGATTTATTTTTAAATCACCCACAAAGATGTAGGAAACATGCAGGATTTTAACTTTATGAGAATTCAATATTTTTTTGTAACGCATTCGTTACATCTATGGTTACAAATGTTTATGCATTCGAAAGGGTCACTAATCAGCTAATTTATAAAAAAAAATTACTCATGTATCTCAACTATTCACGTCACTGTGATCAAAAATGTTGTTATAGTCAGAGTTTGATTAAAAAACATGAAAAACATTCATAACTCGAAAACTACAAAAAATCGCGGAACATACATGGGGGTGATTTGGGTACCTCAAAGGATGTTCTACCTCTGGACTTCCGCTTGACACTACTTTCTGGGACACGCTGTATATACTATTAATAAATTAATATAATTTCTATGAACGATGTCAATCAAATTCGAAATCAAAAAGTGCAAGCCCTGGAATTTATGTCCCGAGTACGCAGTATGGTACTCGGGACATAACCTCCGCTCCTTCACCCCGCAACCCCCCGCACGATTGCTCTGCGACAATGTTCTACGTTGACCGACTGTAAGGAGTAAGATATAGGTAGACTGTGCTAGAACTGTGTGTAGCCGCACTTCGTCTTTTAGATCTTACATACAGATGGGATGCAAAATATGCAAATGCGAATTATTCCACTTTGCCCCACCAGTGGGGCGGCTGGTGGGGTAAAGTGGAATAATTCGCAAATGCGCGTTTCACGAACACCCGACTGCTTCGCAAAAGTAGCTCACTAGGGCAAAATGTTTGAGACTGCATCATAGCGATATTTACCGGCGTTTGTGTGCGATCTTACAGCGCGACTGAATCGAAGCAAACACACGCGAACATCACGACAAAAGATATGGTGAGTGACTAGCCAAAAATCAGATAGATATCTCCTGCGTCGCTGTTGAATTATTGCCGTGACTACACGTGTAGTAGACAGCTAGCTAGTATACCACGGTTGCATCGCTGAAAAATCACAGTTTGTATGCGTTTTTCTGTCTTAGAGGGATACGGGGGCGGTTTTCATCCCACGAATGGCACAAACCTCTTTTCCTATAGTGCTTTGGGGAGGTAGACGAGAGAACATCTGTCCCCTGTTCTTTGATTACGCAGTGAGGCGGCTGGGATGTAGTAAAAGTCCAGGTTACGAATTATTAGGTGTATATTTTGGAACACTCGTGTTATGTATAAAACGGACAATGGTATCCGAGACAATATTCCTAAACTCGCAATGCGACAAGCTCTTAAGTGATACACGGTAAGAATGCTAGTAAACATGAACAATGAGAACTAGTGAGCGAATAGTTACTGGATGTTTATGTTTACATAGAAGTTTCGAGACTTTTGAGTGGCCGGGGAATATAGAGACTACTGTGTTACAGTGTTGCCAACTATCGAACTATAATTATAAGGTACGTTCACAAACGCCACAGTGCATTTAAGAGACAAGCGGAGAGCCGTTCGGGGAGCGCTTTACAATGCGAGCTCTGTGTGCAGACGGAATCCGCGTAGACAGAGCTCTAATAGTACTAATGAGTTAATTGGACGGCAGGATTTTACGGTGCCAACGACTTATCTGCCATCGTCTTAGAGCATTGCTCTAAGGCCATCGTCTACGCGCTGTCTACAGTGTAGCCGACTACTATTACGCACTGCCCACAACTACGAAACTGGCTACAATGTAGCCGACTACGATTATGCACTACCTACGATGTAGCTGTCATTGATTACGCGATGACAACGATGAAGCTGACCACGATTACGCAATTTACGCACTGCCTACGATGCCGCGATGTAGCTGTCATTGTCTACGAGCTGCTACTATGGTCTACGGTTACGAACTGACTTCGCTACGAACTAGCTACTACGATGTAGGCGGCTACGATTATGCACTGATTACGATGTAGCTGAGTGAAGTCGACTACGCGCTGTCTACGATGTAGCCCACTAAGGCTGGTGTTCACCAACATTAATTCTCTGGTTAAACAAACGTTTACTTGAAAATGTACTTACTAGAATTGTAGGTAAACTGTTGTTTAACCAAAGGTTTCATGTTGTTGACCATCAGCATTAGGTTGCCTGTCTAACGGACAGGCAGCCTAATACGATTACGCATTGTCTACGTTGTGTCTGAAATCGACTACGCGCTGTCTACGATGTGGCTGACCGGTTACGGAGTGTCTTCAGTCACCGTACACACTCCGTAACCGTGGCGTGACGGTGACCGAAGTACTGCGTAGCTGACGTAGACAACGCGCTGGGTACGATGTAGCCAATGTCACCTACGCGGTGGGTACGATGTAGCCGACTACGGTTTCATATTTGCTGCTACGATGTAGCTGACGTCGACTACGCGCCATCTACGACGTAGCCGACTACGCTGTCTACGGTACCTGTAGCTGACAGCGACTACGCGCCAATAGCGATGTAGCAGACATTCGAACGGCTGATTTGTGTTAAAATTTACGACAAGGAATTTTAACACAAATCAGCCATATTACACAATAATTATCTCTGTCCATGATGATACTTTCAACACGAGTGTGCCAAGCGTGGCGATTATGGCAAACCCCCCCAACATGGATAGCACAAAGAAGAAACGGCCCTAGTCCCCGGCGGCTCTGCTAGTCCTGGGGCCCAATTCTCCTAAAATAAGTTGTTGCCAAACGCAATCGAACCACAACCGTCAGTCAGTTTTTGTTTTCGAAAACTTTCAAAATGATTGATTTTGTTTTTTGTGTCAAACAGTTTGATAGCTTTTGAAATTGAGAACTGTCTGAATGAACGGTTCGGCCTTGGTTCGGTTGTGATTTATCAAGATTTATTTTAGGAGAATTAGGCCCCAGGTCACGGTAACGGCGGGGCATGGGGTGCCAAGAAGCACAGGACCGGTTGCTGTTGCGATGCTTGGGGGAGCCCTATATCCAGCAGTGGGCGTCTTTCGGCTGAATCATGAATCATTAATCTGTACTTTTGCAGTGAGCGAAGTTCCCGTACAGGGTCAATCTGTGTCACCAGTAGATCATAAGGTATGAAGAGACTTACACGAATTCGGATAGATTCGGATAGTTATTATCCTTAAATTCAAAACTAAATCAACCTTTTACCAAATGTGTTTTAAATATTTTTACTAAACCTTCACGAGATGGCGTTAGTAAAAAGAAATTAAATTGCTATGGTTTCGTTACACGGCATAGGAGAAAGATAGAGAGTCAGCTTTGCGGAAATCGGTAGCCATCATGCAAGAAATGGAACCGCCAAATAAAAAATAAAGTAAAACATAAAAAAAAATGAGATCCCATCAAAAATATTCATGTGAAAAAAGCAAAGTGTCGCGAATGCTGCGTGATTATAAGTCCAAAAAATATCTCTATTAATGAAATGCTAGAATCGGCTCTACATTAGATCTTGGAACTTTTTACGGCAAAAGAGTCGTGAGACAGCTTTTTTTACATGAATGTTTTCGGTGGGATAGATATTTCATGCCTCGCTTCTATTACAGTGCATGCCTAACGTGACAGATGGCGCTATCAGTCGCTATGGATTTTATTTCGGCTTTTATGTTTTTCTTTTACATTTTATCATCTAAACACACAGATTGAACATTAAGTATCGAATGAATGTCCAGCACGTTACTTCTTGCCTTATAACGATTATTTTCATAAAAGCACATTAAAGACATTACATTCACGTGTAGTAAGATAATGAACTGTTTATCAGTTTTATGGAACATGGAACTATAGCATCTCGAAAACATTTTATTATCAAAGTTATCAATTTGATGTTAGCAGCTGCGGAGTAAAGATGTGTACATAGATCGTTGCATAGTTGATATGCGCACGCATATACGTGGTGGTGGAGCGGCGCGGCGGCGCGCTGGGCGGGGGTCGCGCCCTGCCGCCGCGATCAATAGCCGCGCTGACGTCAGAGCACGGCGGCGCGCCATTGGCCCGCCCGGCATTATTAAATAAACCTCCGAGTGGAGTGGCGCGCAAAGCGTCGAGCCGCGGGCACAGCACCGCAGCACGCGGCGGGCCCGCGCACCGCACGCGGCTCGCCGCCGCCCGCCATGGCCGACATGCCGGACATGTCGCACCTCACGGAAGAGGAGCGCCTCATCATTGAAGGTGTCATGATGCGACAGCGCCAGGAGGAACAGCGTGAACACGAGATCATGAGGTGTGCCCCACGTACCCCGCGCCCCGCGCCCCTCCCGTGTCGCCATGTCTCTTCATTCGACGTACTGCACCACTGTTATTCGTGAAAGTGCTGTGATCCTATCCTCAACCATTGTTCCATTCGGATGTTATTTATGATAACTTTTGCAAATTCGCTGCTGTACCTATCTGTTCATTAGCTTCTGTGTTGTATTTTCTGCTTTCAACTAAATAATATCTATCTTTCGCGAGGACGTGTTCATAAGTACGTTGTAGAATATTGACGTAGATATTTTTACTTGGTGATTAACTTTCTATATTTGAATATTCTTCTAATACCTATAACATTTTCCTTCGGGCTTCTATTTGCCAATGATAGGGACAGATTGTTATCGCGCGTGTGGAGTGTCGCATTAACTATGCAGTGGATTTAATGACGCATCATTATAAAATATAATACAATAATTCAATTACGCCCTTTATTCTCATTCAACTCACATCTGTTGATTTATTGCGAAACATTTTCTTTCCGGTAAAAATATCGAGTAATATATTATAGTGCACAATGGATCTATTCTATTTTAGGCTTACTCTCGGAGTTACATGCGTAAATTGATCACCAATTTCTTATGATTACGGTATTTTAACGTTTCTTTTTGTTTTTGAATTGGGATGCTGAAAAAACTGAGAGTCGGTGTACCTTGTACCTAGAGAGCGTATTATTGCAATTTATTTATCTGACCTACTTTTTGACCTACATAGAGATGGCTTTCATTTTGGATAAGATATATTAGGTTACAGTGAAGTAATAGCATTATAAGTAATTGAAAACTTATAATTATTTCAAATAGTGGAATATTTATTAAATTAAAGTAACACCTAAAAAATATTCTATCAGGAATTCAATACGAGATTTAAATACAATTTAGCAGTGGAGTTTCCCATTGATGTAAAATTATTGTTGCCACATGCCCGGAATCTTATTAAGTCATGAACGTAATAATTACTACAATTGAAGTATACTCGAAACTTGATTGGCAGTGAAAAGTGATAATATAAGTCCTTAAGAGCGTGTACGCCGTTCGGCATTTCATACAAATATTCAAGTCCCTATTTTTCGATATGACTGAAAAGATTTTAATGAAACTTCATACTCATCAGCAGGATACATAGGTAGGACTAAAAAGTTAGTAGAAAGCATTTTCGAAAAAAAGTGTTACAGTTAAATTAAACCGATTTTAAATTTTCCATACAAACGGAAATTTCCAATTATCTTTTTTTAAGTAAGACATTTCGAAAATGTTTTCTACTATCTTTATAGACTTAAGTATCCTGCTTATGTGTATGAAGTTTCATCAAAATCGGTTCAGTCATTACGAAAAACAAAGACTTGAAAATTTGTATGAAATGCCGTACGGCGTACACGCTCTTAACAATAGATCCTCTACACACTCGTATTGTGATTCCTCGCAATCTAAAACCATTAGAATCCTTTTGTATTCAATATTCAGTTGCTCAACATGCTCGGAAGAAGTAAATCCAGTTGGCAAAACAAATTAGGAAAAAAAATCTAACTATTTTGTATACCGACACAATAAGGTCATTCTGATTTTTGTATAGTTCTCTATTGTAGATAGTACAAAATTCTGTTGACACAGCGGCAGGTCTTAAAACCTCCCAACCCAAAGCAGATTACTAATAATAAGGTAATATTTTACTTTGCCACAGACGTAAGCAAGATGAAGTCACGGTGCTGGAGCAGACAATCCGGACGAGGAATGAAATGCAACGTGCGGCTGGTGTAGAGCTAGCGGCCACCTGCCATATCTGCCTCAAGACTAAGTTTGCTGACGGCGTCGGTCACTCCTGTCATTACTGCCGAGTGAGATGCTGCGCCAGATGCGGTGGCAAAGTTACTCTTCGTTCTAACAAGGTCAACGATGTTTTAATAAACCATCAAAAACATTTATCATCATCACTCTAGCCTTTTGCCAACTTTTTTACAGTCAGCATAGTCTCACCTGATGCTACTGAATATTATAAGCTTTTTTTGCACGGACCGCTTGCTATCTTACCTTCGCAAGGCAATTGCTAGGGGCACCGTTATCCTGAGGTTTGGCAAGTTTTGCGATTATTGGGCATAGCCCGTACAGATTAAATATGATGCCAACCGAGATTGGTAAATTAACCTGCTCTCCAAGGCACTGAGGGCCAGTTTTAATGACAAAAGAACGCCGACACTATTCAAGAAATGACCACGAAAAGCACAGAACGAGCGTTCTATGCGAGTTATTGAAAAATATTGACAAATTAATAATATTTTGATAATAGGTACTGTCTGTTGTTACAGGTTATATGGGTATGTATACTGTGCCGCAAGAAACAGGAACTCTTGTCTAAAACAGGACAATGGATCCACAAAGGTGCAGGACAGGATTCGATGTTATGGCGCATGGAAAACGACATGCGCGACCTGCCACCACAGCCTGACTCGTCATTCGATAAAAGACCTAAATTAGAGAGGGCACACAGTGCCGCGGAGAAAGAAAACCTTCCACTTCAGAGATCAGGCAGCGCTCTACGTCGCCAATATAGTCAGCAAGATCAGAGATGTTACGGGGAACTGGAAGGATTAGCTAGAACTCATCCGCATCTAGTACACCCGAGACAAAAGGCTGCATACGGGGTGGTTGAGGGTGCAACTCCCCCCTCCCAGTTATTGCCGCACACGCCATCGTTACACCCTCTCCTCCCACCGCGGTCTTCCTCTTCAGATGATGAAGTTCCAGAATGTGTTTCCGATGAAAACGACGAGTATCGTGATCGCGGTAAGTATGCACGCTGGCCTAACACCCATCACCCAATCCTATCACTTGTAACACTACAAGATCCTTTCCATCCGAGCTAATTTTGTTTGTCAACCCTACACACAACACTACACCACAAATACATTGAACATTATACTATAATATACCGTATACATAACGTTTGTCATATTCATCTTACGCAATGATAAAGTTAAGGTGTTCCGTGCGAGGTGTTCATTAATTTAAGTAACCTCAGGTAATTGTTATACTGTTAGTTATCTAAGTATTATATATCTCACTGAAACTGATAGTGTTGAGCACCTAAACTTATCTGTACCTATATTTCCATCACGTTGAATCATGTAGTCAAATAATCGTGTCTCATTGATACATTTTAGAGCCCAAATATTATTACAATTCAAGACAAAATACACCTTGTTTGCTCAATCAGTCTTATTTTCAGAGAACTTCAAGTGTTAAGTTTCAAACCTCGCACACAGGAGAATCAGTGTCGTGCCGGGTTTGGAGCATTATAATTATTGTACATGTACCTAATCGTTTGCCGCCTCGTACGTTTTGCTTGTTAGCACTGTGCCCTATGTACGCGCCCGGTAGCCACTCTGCGAGACATACTGCCTGGCGATCTGGCGTCGTGTGGCCCTCACCATGCCATCCCCCTGTTCGCAGGTACAAATAATGATAAGAGCAGTTCCGAGAGTTCCAGAAGCCAGCGTCAGACGATGTTAAACGAGAAAATGAATAAATTCTTATCGGTGAGAGGGCGAGTTTTGTCGGGAACTTATCTAATTATGCGTTGTAATTATATTGCTGAAGTTTAGATGTGATGATCAGTATTACTGTTACGTAAAACACTTCTTTCTCTGATGGACCAATTGTGATAGTTGTTAAATAACGTCCTATCTTTTTGAAGATACCAGTCTTCAAACCTATCTTACGAAGATCATTCACTCATTTTTTTACACGCATTTAGTGATCCAAATTAGACATCTACGTAGGAAATTGTTAGTTTCTATTTAAGTTTATAATGCTAAGTTAAATCAGTGAATGTTCTTTCCTTTTCAAAGATTTCTGTTGTTTGAACCAAAAATTGCAATATATCATTATGTTATAATAAACACAAAATTGTTGTTTTAGTAGGTGGCTTCTGCACGAAATTTATGGTTCAAGCAAAATACGCATGCTTGGGCGAAAAGAAGTGTTCTTGTTCATATTTTTACTATAAATCCGTTAGAATTGTTTGTGGTGGTGTACTTTATTTTATTGTTGCTGTTTTACTGTCTTACTCGGATAAGTTTGACACATTCTTTCCGCTTGTGCGTGATGATCACCGCTTTCGATTAATTTATTTTTGAACCGGAGGAACACGCGATTTTAGAGTTTATTAGTTCAGTAAACCTCCTTACACATATAGTTATTGAGGAATAATAAGATAGGAAGTTAAATTATGTCAAAACATAAATTATTATTATTTTCACTGACAATTTTATTACTACTTTGGTTTCGGGCGCGTACAGGCGCGTGGGTCCATAACAAGAACGGACGCGGGCGATGACAAGATGCCTTTGTATAGGTAAACGATGCTATTCATATGATATCATTCTTAGGACAACTAGAGGCATGTGCTCCAGTTCGGCACCCGCATCTGCGTAGCGCCAACGTGGCTGCCAACAATTATTACAATTTGATTAATCATTCGCCGGCCGATTACGAGGCGGAGGCGCGAGGTCCGTACGACGTGGCAAGGACGGGGCCGTCAAGTGGACGCAGTTTCGATTCTGTGACCGACTGCCGGTGGCGGGCTCGTGACGATGGCGAAGGTGCGTACCTGCGCCCGTACGCACCAGAAGAGGGCCCGCACCCAGATCGGGCTGTGTATAAGAGTGCCTATTTATGGGAAGACTCCTCAGACAATAGACGTTTTACCGAGAGGAGAAAAAAGACCGTTCGCTTTGACGGGCACGAAGGCGCAGCGACGTTCCCGCGCGGCGGGCGAGACGCGTCGGGCGCGCCGCACGACTGGGCCGCGCTGCGCTGGGAGGCTGAGCGCCAGACCAGCCAGGACTCCGCCACAAAAGACTCGGGAATCGATACCTCTAGCACCTTCACGTCCAGTGAAGATTCTAACAGAGGCGATTGCCCTAAGGTACATAGACCGCTTCACATTGTCTCGGTTAGTTGCTTCAAATTAGTACTCATTTATCTATTAGTTCAGTTTGCGGTTTGATTATGCATAACATCTAGGAAATGTATACAGATAATTCAGTTGTTTAGTGACCTATATTTTTTGTGAAGAAACGTCTTAATTGCGGTAGACGTACTTGACAATATCTAAAAATTAATTCCACGTTTTCCCATCTGTATAGCTAAAATTAGGCTATGTACCTCAATAGATAACTTGTTACATACTTGACACAATACCTAGTCCGTAAGTTGAAACTAAATTGAATAGATCACTTTTAATGATTGTTTTTTTTTTTAAGTAGGACGCTTATTTACAATATTGATTACAATGAATATTGGTTGGCTGTAGCATGATTGCATTGGCGAGCATGCATTACATCCTGTCTATTTTGAGTGTGCACTTCCTTGTAAATTACATGGTGTTAAAGCTTCAAAAAGTAGCTATAATTACTGTCTTAAAATATGTTCGTAATACATTTTCATAAAAACAGATAAAATAGATATTTTATAGCACATTTTAGTGTCACTACGTTAAGCTGATTATATGAGAATTAATGTAGTGATGTTCTGTACAGTTTCCGCTGAGCTGGCAGGTGTCCGCGGACGGAACGCGCATGATCGGTCACATGGTGCTTCGTAAAAGCGTCGTGGAAGGTAGCTCGCATTCTTCTGCGGCTATTCTAGGCCTGAAAGTGGTGGGAGGGAAACTTCTACCAGACGGCACGAGAGTCGCAGTTGTTGAAAAGGTCAAAAAAGGGTCTATTGCTGACCTGGAAGGACAACTTAGAATAGGTGAGTGTTGATCGATTATAGCAATACAATTTAATATGGCATACCATCATAAGTTCCCGTTGTTATTTATATGTAGTACGACGTAAACGTAATTTTTCACTTAGAAAAACAGCAGCATAAACTAAAATGATACGAAACAAACTTTTTCACACGAATAAACTAATTTAAAAAAAATACGCAGAATGTCTAATTCTGATAGACATCACCACAATCTTCGATAGTGGTTTTAATTAACTGGGACTGTGTGGGGAAATCGCTAACCAAAGAAGCCACACGAAAACTTTCTTTGGGGATATTATTTTGGCCTATTAATTTTTTTGGTCAAGGGCGACCTATCAATAAAAAAGAATAGTTGTATTTTTTTTTTATATTAGGTACACTAATCGGCGCAGTTTTCATGTAAGGTTCAATTCGTTGTAACGGTAAAAAAACTTAGCAGAAGAAGTTGATCAAGAGGATAAACTTTTTCTTATTAATTGTTCTATGCACAGTCTTCTAAATACCTACGCGCACTACCCTACCATTATTAAATAACTATAGGTCACCCGCGACTTCGCCCACCGTGAATGTCGTTTATCGCGTATTCCGCTAGTTTCGGGACATCAGTAGCCTATGTCCTTCTTCTAGTTCCCGTCTATCTCTGTACCAAGTTTCATCAAAATTAATTCTGTAGTTTAGTCGCGATGAGGTAACAGACAGATAGACAGGCAGAGTTACTTTCACATTTATAATATTACTAGCTTTTTCCCGCGGCTTCGTTTGCGTTTATTTAGAATTTGACAATCAACTCTTAACACACTACTAAAGCTTCTATAATAATATTATAATTCAATCACATTTCAAAAGATACGTGGCGCTATCTATTATCATAAGAACGTTATTGTTGTTTTCCTCGGGAACAGTACTTTTTTTCGGGATGAAAGGTACCCTATGTCCGTTTCTGTACAACGTATATGCAAAATTTCAGGATGATCGATTTAGTGGTTTAGGCGTGAAAAGGTAACAAACAAACATACTTTCGCATTTATAATATTAGTTAGAATTAGGATTAGTAAGGCTTCAAAAATGTTATTTATGACGATATTAGTTAACAATGGTATTAATAAATGAGGGGGTCGACGCTTCTTAAATGGTAAGATCCTTCACAACCTTGAGGCATGCAGCCTCAGGGAGTATTTCTCCCAAGCTAAAGTGGGGATGCAAAGGACAAAGGACTCTCCCTACTTTTCTAGGCTAAAAAGAACTCCGGATGTCACCACTGCGTCGACTGCCCGGAAGACACGGCGCTGCACACGTTGCAGGAGTGCCGTGCGTGGGCGACGCAGCGCCGTGAACTAGTCGCGGCGATCGGTGGTGACCTCTCGCTTCCGGCCGTGGTTCTGTCCATGGTCGGGAGCGAGAGTGCGTGGGAAGCCGTCACCTCCTTTTGCGAGGTGGTGATGGCGACCAAGGAGGGAGCGGAGAGGGAGAGAGAGGCGACGGCCACTCTCCCTTCCCGCGCCAGACGCACCGGGCGCCGCCGGAGGGCGCGCGACGATCTCCGGCCACCCTAGTGTGTGGCCTGCGGGCGACGGGTTAGGGGACCCGTCGCCCGACCAGTAACAGGCCCGAGAAGGCGGCGCGCATGTGTTCCGTGCGCGCCTCTCAGGAGGACGTGGGGCAAGGCCCCACGGAAGGAGAGGTCCGCCAGGGGATGGCGGACCGAGGCCTGCCGGGGTTGCGGTGCATGCAGCTGCGAATCCCGTGACCCCGGCCAAGGGTCAGGAGTAGGAACACCGTGGGTTTTTAGCCGGTAAGAGTCCGGCATAACCCTTCGCCTTCCCCAGGCGAAGGGTATCCATGAGGATTTTCCCACGATAAAAAAAAAAAAAAAAAAAAAGGCTAAAAAGAACTAGCGCAGGCAAGTAGTACTTGAGACTAATGGCCGCAGTAAGGTATGGCAAAGGCAGGTTTATGTGCACGTCGTGCTTGTGAACGGGTGCCGTCTGTCGGTCTGGTCAGCTCTTAACTGCTATGGCAATCCTAAAAGACATATTTTTCTATTTGTTACTCTTATATGAGTTTATTTCTTACATTAACCTGCATTATTGTCATTCTATTTCTCACACGTCTGTAATGGAATTGTCATGATCTACTATTTAAAAAAAGTATTCGTGGAATTTCTTGCCGGCTCTTCTCCATAGAACCTTCCTTTCGGAACCGTGCACCTACTACTTTTTTTAAAGTTTTTTTATTAATAATAAAAAATAAAATAAAAATGTTTATTTTGCACCTTCAAGTTTAACATAAAGAACCAGGTTTACAATAAAATAGGCCGAAAGGTAGTTACATTTACATGTTAGAGTTGCAACTAATACCTAAGCTAAGATAACTTAATATCTTGTATTATAGGTATCAGCGCCCACCCTCATTTGCATTTCGTATAATTTATACATTAGAGCCGAAAAGCTTAATATGGTTTTAGTTCAAAAATTAAAAAAATAAGTTAATCAGATTCTTTAAAAAAATAAAAATTATACTTATTAAATACGTTTAGTGCCATAAATTACACGGTTTAAGACTTCAAATTTAAATGACAAGTTTGCGTGATCTTTCCTAAAACTGGGTAGTTTTCTTTAAGAATAGGTATTAATGTTAAATTATCATGACGGCTCCTTACAAATAACATACATACAATCTTCTTTGTTCTTGGCTAATGTTTCTGTGATGAGTGATGACAGTTAAAACAGAGATTGAAAGTCCTCATCAAAACTTTTGCTGAGGGGAACCACAAACCGAAACGTGATCTGTGTAGGTATATATTTTTTTGGTTTTTGTTGATTTTTTCAAAAAGCGCTGACACTATTTCGATAAAATTTATATGGGACCACCTCTGAAGTATGATCTACCAAAAAAAAAAACATCAATTCATAATTGGCGGAATAATCGAGTAAAGAAAGTCACAAAAAAAATATACACTCGAATTGAGGACCTCCTCCTTTTTGAAGTCGTATAAGTCGTGATAAGTCATGAATGTCGTAGAAGTCGGTTTTATTGTAGAAATATTTAAAATGTATTTAAAAAGCTTTTTTTTTTTATTAAACTATAAACTAAAATAGGGCATCAAAATATTCCTCCGCATCGCTGTCGACTGGTAACGTGCCCAGAAGGCTGGCAGCATTGCCACGTTGTTTGGCAAATTAGTTGACTAAATGGTACTAATAATGATATGCAAGTGCACCAGTTTACAAAATGCATCTTAAGCCGTGGTCTGTTACAAACGCCGTAAGCCGCGTCAGAGTGACGCAGTACGCGGCCAACGAATGCTTATTATGGAAATTAACTAAACTGGTCTCTCCCAAACGCGTGACGACGTTTGAGAGAGACAACTATTGTGCATACGGCGTTTATAACACACCACCATAACTAGTTAATAAATAAAACCATATTCCCTGTAATTTCCAATTAACCAAACGTTAAATCAGAAAAATAAAATAGGCACTTTATGTAATAGTACCTAATAAGTTTTCGAGAACTGGTAGCTGCATAAATAATTAACTTTATCGCGTGTAATTCGAAAATATTTTTTACTACGGATAAGGTTATACAAAATCTGTAATTGAAACTTACATGAAAATGCATTTTATGGCGATGTAAGTAGCACAAATAACCCTTTCGGTACGGAACCCTAAAATGATATTTTTTTAATGCAAAATTCACGTTTGACCAAAAAATGTAATAGGTATACCATCACCAATACTATTTCCAAATAAAATTGACAAATGTTTAAAAAAAGGAAAGTTTTCCGGTAGCTCCTTTAGTATAGGATTTCCCCACCAATCTCAGTTAAATAAAACTACACTCCAATACTCAGGTGACGAAGTCCTGCAATGGAACGGAGTGCCCCTTCAAGGTCGGAGCGCCGAAGAAGTGGCCTCAGTGGTAGCTGACAGCAAACATGACTTACACGTGGAGTTGGTGGTGTCTCGACCGCTCACTGCCACGCGCAATCCTGTGCAACCGTGGAGAACTCACAAAGGTACCTTGCCTAAAGATATTGGAGTTAATCAGGCTCTTGTAGACTGCTAGATAAAGATCTCTTTTAAAATGGAAGTAAATACCTGCATTTTTACTCCTGTTTCTTCATAGCAGTGCTCCCAATATCAAGATAAAGTTACAGTAAGGAATTAGGTTAACTACTCATAAGCACGTTAATAATGGATACTAGAGAAAGGTTTAACAGCTCACCTATATGTACTGCTTTCATTTTAGAACTCATATAGAAACCTATGTCGATGAAATCCTTTAATGCGGAATCCTAGACCCCAGGAATATATTTATCGCGTCATAGCCATAAACTATTCCCAATAAGAATAAAGTTTGTTCTATCTATACAGAAGTCTACACGGAAGTGATGGGTGGTTGCGAGAAGCCGAGCGTGTTGGTGACGTCACCGGGCTCGCCTGACGTGCACTCGCGGCGCCGCCACCCACGATATAACCACCACAACGCGAATGTAGCTGGCCGAATACAGGTTGGTTGCCACTCCACTTAATCTGTCGCCATAGAGCATAAGATTGCGTTAGTTACACATCTCTCCACTTAGCTTCAACGTAATCCTAGTATTTGTTTACGAGGCATCCAGTTGCGTAGCTAGGTGGACAAGGGCCTCGGTGCATAGAGGAAAAATCGAGCTCCCACCCCCTCTTTCCACGTAGCTTAAACTTTTATTAGCCCTCACACTTGTGAGCAGGCTCGAAGTTTTCTAGCTTCAGGAGCCCGCTGCTCCTCTCTTTTCAAAGCTTAAGGGGGAGGGGGCCCTTTGAGCTTCGGGGCCCCGGTGCACTGCACCACCTGGCCTTATGCTAGCTACGCCACTGGAGGCATCCCTTCTTCTCTCCGCTTTGATGCATTGGTCCTTAGCTTACCACGAACATGTCCCCGCCAACGTCGAGCAGACACGGCCGTATGCCGTACACCATTTTCTCGAAGTACCTCGAGGCACTTTTAAGCACCCTATATCTTTGTAACAGATGAGAATGAAAGCCTGTTATGAACGTGAATAATGTTACAGAGAGCAGCATGAGAATGTACTGTGATACAAGATACCTACCTTGTTAATTTTTAAACAAATCCGTACCACGGTAAACAATTAGTGTAGATTGGCACGTGATTGCCAAGCACAAAAAACATCTTCATAAATGAAATGCCAGACTTGGCTCCATATTAGATCTCAGAATTTTATACGGCAAAAGAGTCGCGAGTCAATATTTTTGATACCATCTTATTTCTTTTTGTAGGTTTTGATTCTTTTTTTACAAGTAAAGTTCCAGTATGACATCCGAGCATGCCCGTTCCTATTGATCGTGCGTAATTCTAGGGGCAAGTCTATGCTATTTATCTGGCGCAATTCCAATCCCGCAGTGTGTTCGTTTTTACTAAGTTTTTGAAACAAATAACTTAATTAGGTCAACTTGCCCATAAATCGGAGACAAAACAATCCCATCAAAAACATTCATGTAAAAATCTAAGTCTCGCGACTCTTTTGCCGTAACTAAAATGTTGAGATCTAATGTAGAATCAAATCTGGCATTTCATTTATGAATATATTTTTTGGACTTGGCAATCACGCAGCATAAGAATATACTTCTTTTTCTTCTTATGCGTTTCGCTCTTGTCAGAGCGGTCGTGGTCGTCATGTAGCACTATGAGTTAAGGTATACTAGACAACTTGTTTACCGTGATACAGATTTGTTTCAAAATCTATCAAGGTATCTTGAATCACAGTACATCCTCATGCTACTTAATAAAATGCCAATAAAAGTTTGGTATTATTTATTTGAATGTAAATACCATTAATGATACCTAGTAACTCTGTTAAGTTTCGCCAGTTAATTCGAAGAAACGTTTGTTGAAACAAGATCATTTGACCAACCTTCCGTACCATATAATTGGTAACAGTCAATAAAACTTATTGATAATTTTGTTTACTTTAATTATACTTACAGCTAAAAATATATTTCGACGTCACCGCTACGCAACTATGTGTAACGGTTGTCTCGGCGAGCGGCCTGACTCCGAGGCCCGACGGCTCTCCCCGATGCCCGTATGCGAAAATATTCCTGCTACCCGACAAAAGCGAGAAGAGCAAACGACGTACGAAGACCTTGGCTAACACTCTAGAGCCACGATGGAATCAAAATTTTATCTACTGTGGCATTCGCATCACAGATGTAAAGAGGAGGACTTTGGAGGTAAATACGTTCTTGTACTTGCTTTATCAATTAGAAACATACGAATGAGCCTATGTTATCTAATGATGAAAGTTTCGTGTCAATCCTAATCCTTTTTAATAAGCAACTCAATATGCTTAACTTAATTATTCATTTAAAACTAAAGTAGAACTATATCCTTGAGTCTATTGAAAAATAGACCGCGCATGACGTGGAACGTCCTCAAAAATCAAGAAGCTAACACATTAGCCTAGAAAATATGATTGTTTTAGAAGAGATTTTAATCATGCTATCAATTGTATTTGAAGGTAACCGTGTGGGACTTAAATCGTTACGGCCCTAACGATTTTCTCGGAGAAGTCCTTCTTGATTTGGACAATATAGTGATGAATCACGAAACTACTTGGTATACATTGAGACCACACGAGGAGATGGGAAGCTTCAGTGTAAGTATTTCATGTTTATCACTATTAATGAGCTTAGAGGACATTAGTGGCACAATAATTTACATAGTCAAGGTGTAAATATTAAATGGTCCCAATTCTTTTGCGTTATTAATACATACAGATTAATAACTTGCAGGTTAAACAAAAAGATAAAAACATAGAAATAGTTATATAACTCTGAATATGCCGCTTAACAACATGCTGAAGTTCAACATGTCGACTAGTTACTAACTAATAACTCTTTTTTGTTTTACCTAATAAGGAATATTTGCATAATTTGCAATGTTTTTAGTTAAGATTAGTCAGTGCCCAACAGAATCGCTACAAATATATGTAAATTTACCAGAGATATCGCGAAGATGAGGCGGACGGTGAGCACCTGTCTCCTCCTTCGACATCCACCTCTCGTCTGTCGGACTCGGACACGCCGAGCGAATGTGATCTGCGACGTCATCACTCGCTTTCCAGTCTCGCATCCAGCTCCAGTCCGCCGCCACCGCACGATGTAAATACAACTTTGTAACTAATATTAAGGCCTCTACATACCAAAGCCGGCTTCACCCGGCGGGTTATTGCCAGCGGCCAACTAAGCGAGCGAACATGACGCAAAACAAGCCTGGCAGACCTCACTAATAGTTTTGCGTCATGTTCGCTCGCTTAGTTGATCGCAATAACCCGCAGGCAATAACCCACCGGGTGAAGGCTTTGGTGTGTAGAGGCCTTTACACAACAGAAAACATCTGTCTTCTTGTACTCCATAGGGATCCTTATGTTGATTGGCATCAATGCTTTTCAAGTAATCCACACTAACAAGGCGATATTATCTATTATCATTATACTTACTAGCCGCGCAATGAAATTCGATCTGAAAGTAAAATTTTTCGACAACTTTAATCAAGCGCATCCAGTGATAGCGTATAAAAAATGTACAATATGTATATGTACCTTATCTTAACATGGTAAAAACAGCGACTCCTTCAAAAAAAAAACGTAGATATATTCTTCATTGATCATAATATATTCTTGGTCAGGAACAACGCGAATCAGTATGATGATAACTTTTCATTTCAGCGAATGGAAATGGAGGGAGCCCGATCCAGCCGGCGCGACATGTCTCCGGCTGGCAGAGTAAGGGCTGTCGGAATTAACAGAGAACGCGTGAGTTGTTCGGATTATAAGTCACAAGAGTTATTAAACTTCTGAAAAATGCACAATCTAATTGACCAGCGTTGGAGCGATCGCTTTCTGTGCTAAGGGTTCGAACCCCGGTTCGAGATAAATATTTGTTTGACATGTTCCCTGTGAGTAATCCAAAATCTAAAGCGCCTACTGACGAGACCATGTCACACATAATCTGTTTGATCAGTTTGTTGAGGCCGCGAAAATAATAATTAGGTACTTAATTGTTATTCCATATTAGGGATAATATTTTACTTTCCCCATATTAATATCCATTTCAATTAAATAAAACTAATGGTTCTTATAAAGGGTGTCTCAGAATGTTTTTCGTTTTTAGATGTTAAATAAAAAACAACAATATCAATTAAAACTCCTTTTATTTATTGTTAAATTAAAGAGCAGTTCTTGAATTTATTTATGAAAAACAACCGTTTGCAAATGCGCACCATTCACTTGTTCACACTCATTTAACCTGGAGCTAAAATTTTCAATCACTCGCTGGAGCATCGCTCTTGGAATAGAGTTGATTTCTTCAGTGATTCTTTGCTTCAAAACATTCAGGTTGGGTGGCAATGGATTGTAAACTTTACTTTTTAGGTAGCCCCATAGGAAAAAATCAGCAGGCGTTAAATCAGGGCTCCTCGGTGGCCAGTTGATGTCTCCTCGGCGACTTATCACTCTTCCAGGGAATAAATCGTGAAGAGCAGCTAATGAGTCATTTGTAACATGAGAAGTGGCTCCATCTTGCTGGAAAAAGGTGTTGCGGTTGTAGCCATACTGGTTTTGCATTTCTGTAGCCAAAAAAGTCCGGATCATATGGCAATATCGATCAGAATTAACGGTCTGAGTTCGACCTCGGTCATCCTCGAAAAAATAAGGACCGATAATTCCTGGACTTGATATGGCAGCCCAAACAACAACTTTTGGCGAGTGCAAGGGCTTCTGATGCAGTTCTAGCGGATTCTCGGAAGCCCAGTATCTGCAATTTTGTTTATTCACGTGACCGTTGATGTGAAAATTCGATTCGTCGGAGAACCAGATGTTATTGAAACTTCTAAAACGGTTTTTCATTGTCCTGCAGAATTCGACTCGTTTATCAGGATCATCAGGCTTCATTTCTTGAACAATAACAATTTTATAGGGGTGAAAATGTAAGTCTTTCGAAATAATGCGATGCACCGTAGATTTGTTCAAATTAAGAGAAACTGCGCGCAATCTCAACGACTGTCGTGGGTCGTCCATAACAGACTGGCGAACGCGGTCGACGTTTATGCTCGTTCTTGATGTCCTTTTGCGCCCAGACGATTTGTCCGGCATTGTATTCCCAGTCTTTTCAAACTTGCACACCCAATGCTTAATTAAATTGGCACTTGGCACATGTTTTAAGCTTGTTAAATTAAAATGTGTCCTGTAGAGACGACGAACAATAGTGTAGGAATCGTTGTTTTTATAAAACGCTCGCACGCAAAACGCGCGCTGCGGTCCCGTGAAACGATTCATGGCTACTAAATTTAACAAGCCGGCCAAGCGTTTGAGACCACTCCCCTCCCCCTGCTACCTGCGGTTGGCGCGTATTGGTCAATTCAAAAATGAAAAACATTCTGAGACACCCTTTATTATGTATGTTTTATTACCATTTGGTAACCTATGGGTCAGACTCATTAAACGCGAACACAGCACGCCAAAACGGCTAGAGTGCGATGCGACTGAAGCCGGATTGAATCGAACCGCAATATTCACGTTGCAACGCTCTGTCAATTTCCTGAAACAACTTATCAATTGCTGGGATGGACAACATAAAAATGCAGCATGTTGTATAGGTGAGCCTGAACGCGACTCTCAACAAATTGATCATCGTGTGTGAAATTGTATTGTCAGTAGCCGCTTTTAGTATTTCTCTCAAGCAGATACAATACAGGTGGTCGCACTGTAATGCTGTTAGCACCCAGTGACGTATGCCTGCTCATTTATTCACTTAGAACTTCTGATATACATAATATCGACATTACAGCTACAACGGGAATAAGGTCTGAGTGCATTAAGCATTCCATAGTCATAATTTATTTGGATCATCACAAAAGGAAGCATTACTAAGCATGATGTATACACCAAGGCTGTAACGATTATGGATAATTTTCTTGATCCAGTTGGTGAAATATAAGTGATCGTGTTTGTGTAGAGCGGAGGCTACAGCGTGGCGCGGTCGCAGTCAGCAGCAGGCGTAGCGCGGCCTGCGCGAGCGCGTAGCAAGTCGCCGCGACGCTCGCTGTCGCCGCCCGCAGATCGCGATGGCTGGCGCTACACAGGTGCCGCATCGGCGCCCACCGACTCTACCCACCAATCACAATCACGGACGCCGACGATCGACTCCGTCGGCGTTCCTAACTCTTTTCCGATTGGTCCGTGGACGTCGAAATGACAGCGGGCCTCGACCCCGCACGGAACACTGTCATCGAGACACGCACGTTCTTTCGCCGCGTCCGCTCATCACACCTTTACTGCCACTTACTGTTTCACCTCCTAGCTCTGTTCCACTTTAATTTTGTTTCATGCATCTTCCGCTGACCTCGTCCTTATCTACCTGATATGAGCACGCTATCTATTATGGGTGTTTGTTAAAATTGAAATGCGCTATATTCTGATTCTTAGTTGTTCAATTTATAAAGTAATATGCAAAGGAATCTATGAGTACAGCGCAATTAATTTATGAATATTGTAATCCATTTCATGATAATAATAGCATGTCATTCTGAATCTAATAACCTAATGATTTATCTTTTAAAGGCAACCTTCGTAAGTTTGTAATTCTTTTATGTTTTAAAATACATTTTGTTGGTTATGAATGAATTTAATATGAATAAAAATCAAAGTTTTAATAGCATGTATTGTAAAAAAAATCTGCGTATATCTTTCAATGAAAAAACAATGAAATTTACGGTATATTGCAGTAAACGAGGATCGAGGTGACTCGTCAAGGTTACCTACGCACGCGTACGCTCCACGCTTCCAGTCTCGATCGGCCACCGCCACGCCCACTACGAGTCCCAAGAAACGCCAACTACCGCAAATACCTCATCACCAGGTAACAATTATGAAATGGTAGTATAACAGTTCCCACAGGTGCATTAGTAAAATCTTAAAACATAAACAGCCTATCGCAGTCTAATAATAGACCTTTAAGGGCCGTCCATTAATTACATCACACGAATTTCATTATATTTTGACCCCCACCCCGTCCTTGTCACAGCTGGTCACATTTGTGAAACTCCTCCCTCCCTAGTGTGACGTCACATACTTTGCAATTTTATATTGAAATTATTAAATTAAAACAGCAAATCCGAAATTAGTTTTATTTTCATTTAATTCGTAGATAAATTAGATTTTAAAATGTGACGTCACGAAATTTAGAAGCCCTTCCACCCCTTGTCACACAATGTCACACTTCGTCGACACCCCCCTAACGTGTGACGTAATTTATGGATGGCCTCTTATCAAAGTGAGTTGGTAATGGTCGGTTAGCGCCCATGTGCACCGCCTACACCTAATCATGTTTAGGCGAGTTGCTCCCTGATTCAGAACGATTCGATTACTCAGCTGTCGAACGATTCGAACCTAAGTATCTCTTTTTCTCTCAGAATCATAGTCGGAACCAGATAACCAACCAAATTGACCGACTAGTGCTAATCGAAAAAGTTCTAAATCGGGGGTCTGGATGTTGTGAGCGACCCCTTTACAATTCCTTATTAAACTGATGTTTTTTCCTTGAACTACAATTCACTCTTATTCAAATACAAACAATATCGTGATAGTTAACCGTGATTATGCAGGGTGGCCAGAGAGCTGTGCGTGCACAAGTGTCGGCGGACCTGGAGGAACGTAAGTGGATCGCCCCGCATCACATTGGCGCCACACTCACGTACCGCAGCACGCCACAAGGTCAATACACGCTGCCCTGCCCCAATAACCTGCAACGACCCTATAAACGTGGCCGTATACCTGAGAGTTATGTTATAGGTAAGGTTGCTTGTAAAGGCAAACCGTACGTGTACCTATATACTAAATTACAGATAGGTACATGCTCAGTAATGCCGGCACAGACAGCCTGAACACGTGTAATTGTCAGGCATACCGTTACGTGTATGGCCAGCTTTACTTACACTTCACACTTGTCACCCTGTCGAATATGTAATCTATTAGAGACCACCTAAAACCTACACTACCCTTTCAAATTCCACATCGGAGTTGATGTTCACTAGCGACCATTTTGAATAATCTGTCTACGGTTTGCCCTAATAGAAATAGAAATTAGACGTTAGTTCCTTTGCATACAGCATAATGACCCCATTACCGTCCTACTGCTGGGCCTCTTCTCAAAATGAGAAGGGTTTACGCGTTAGTCCACCACGTTAGCCTGATGCCGGCTGGCAGACTACACACACCCGAAAGAACATTTTAATTTTTGTTTTATAGCATCTCTGGAGTCCAGATTTCCTCACCATGTTTTCCTTAACCGTTAACGCAAGTGATAATCAAACTGATCTTTGCTTGAATTCAAAAAGTCAGAGATGCGACTCCACCCTGGAAGTCAAGCGTTCATCCGCATAGTTCCCTGTTTTAAAATAATGCACCGTTCCATAGAAGTAGTATCAAATTTCTATCTCTGGTAGGTCATACTGCCGATAGATAGGTTATTGAAAACGGCCGTTAATCACATATTCACATAGGCATGGCCGAAAGCCGTGTGATATAATATGTACCTATTAGATTTATAAAACGTTTACTTTAGAAACCATCAGTTTAATGACTGACGTATAAATATCTATGTACCTACTTCAAAATTTTAATCATGTAGTGTCTTTCACGAATGCACAATAGAGAAACAGCTAAACGTAATGTGTGTAGTTTGCTTATTTAAAACTTGTATAATATAAGTGAGTGCAATTATAATGTAGGGTGGGAAAGACATTACGCAGGGCTGTCAGACTCCGAGCTGGCAGCGCGCAGCGGGGGAGGCGCGGGCGCCGGCAGCTGGGCTCCGCGGCGCCGCCTGTCACCTGACGCCGCCGCGCAGGACTCCGACCTCGAGTCCGTCGCCTCCGTCACGTCCAGCGCCTTCAGCACGCAGTCCGAACGACCTCGACCCACCAGGATGCTCAGGTACGACTCGCGCACTTATACCAACAACGTATTTAACGGAACAGCAATATTAACAAGTTTACAGTTAGTCCTAATTAACCAAATCAAGTTGAAAAAAGTCAAAGTAAAAAAGTTATTATTAACATAACTTTACAGCCGGAAGCGAATCCTCCCTCCTCACAGTACATCTTCCTCTTGCGATAGTGCTACCCCTATCCCTCATCCGTACCGATTTCGCCGTACTGATCGTCCCCCCCATCGTCTATTGCCGTACATCTGTATCCCGGCGGGTGCGGAGCGCGCGGTGCGACGTCGCATTCGCTCACGCAGCGACACTCACCAGGTGTCAGTAGCGGCGAATCATCGCGCTCGCCCCACCCGCCGCCTTCGCCGCATACTCGCTCGCAGCCGCTCTGCCGGCTCCTGCACTCGAGAACGCTCCCAACGGCACGCTTACGAACGAAGTCACAGCTGCCCCGAATATCCTGTTTATTCCAATACATACAAAATAACAGAAAATAAAAAAGATTACATTTTTCACATGGCACTAACCCGTACACCAAAACCGTTTGTAACAGCTATTTCTATAAATAGAGAGCAAAGAACTTTACCCGCGAACGTTTATTATGGCCCAATGCCGCTGACTCAGCCAAAAATACAGGTTCGTTCGTGCAGAAAAAAAATACAAATTCAACATCAATCTAGTAACGGGTATTCAGAAAATACATTTAGCCTCGAAAAAGACGATAATCCACCACGTGTATCTAATCAAATTAGACGAAGAAAACTGCCTAACGTAGAAAGTTTAACTAATCAATGCCTAAGATCACTTCCTGATATTCCAAATGTTAACATTATTAATAATATTAGTAAAGTATCTAATCAAAATGTCACAATAAGTAATAATCCTGTAGATTTGATACAAAAAGACGAAGCGTATTCTCAATATCACGGTTATGATAGCGAAGGCAGTGAAGCTGAAACCACAATCCATGTGAGTATTGAGAAACAGAACAGTTTAGACCCGGAAATTACCAAAACAAATAAAAATCAATCGTTCGAAACAACGGATCTAAATGCTACGCAATCCATAAGCCTAACAGAGTTTAATCCCATTATTTCCCAAATAAGTCGAAAAAAGTTTTTATCGCTTGATTTAAAGACCAATTATGATCAAAAAAGTCCTAATCAAACACAGTCGCTAGATGCAAATAAAATTAAGGAAGTAGAAGAAGTAGCCAGGAGTCTCAATAATGACCTACCTGAAAAAGTAGATAAAAAAGGAAAACAGAAAAACGAACGCAGACGAAATTCTGATTCAGTAATATTAAAAAGTTCATCTCCAGAATTGTCGACACCTGATCAAATTAAGAATATGTTTAAGAGAATGAGTATAACATCAAAAACTACGCTATTAGAGACTCCCACTGAGTCTAACGTCGAAGATAAGTCTGTAAAAAAGTACGGCAATACCGTGAGTATAAACGAAATCCCCACCTTCCAAGAGTATCGTTCACCCAACTCCCTTTCCCCACAATCCAGTATTGATTTATCGTTCAAAAAACCTTTGCCATCCATTATTAAGAAAGCTCGCACCCGGTCGTATTCTATAGCAGCGACATATCATTTAGATCGAGAATTTAGTATTATGGCTAATTCTATGTCTGTTGCTCTTTCTCCCCCGAACCTCGGCTCGCCCCGTCGTGCGCTCACTCCCGTCGCCTCACACCTGCCACTTGATGACATTCATCAAAACATTCATGACGCGACGGTGAAACCCTCCACCTCGGACGAATGGACTGCCTGCGGTACGTCTCAAACTACGCAATCGACACCTGAACCAAACCATGAACGACGCGACACAAACCATTACAAAAAACAACCCATGAAAAAACATGAAAAACCTCCGCACCGTCGGAATTCAAAGCGCAGTAATGATTATGGTGGGCGTGAGAATGGACGCGGCAACGGCAACCACCATCACCAGCCACAGCCTTTGGAGAGACGGGAGTCGCGCCGGGGTCAATTTACTAGAAGTTTGAGCAACGCAGATGTGCCGCCTGATGAAAAAGCAGGTAATTCATAAAACATAATTAAGGGTGATTCTATTACTAAAACTAACATTAATTAAAACTAAAATGTATCTTTTAACAAAGACGGCAGCCTCAGCGATACCGCTCTCGGCGGCACTGGTGAACTGGAACCTACCAGCGACGATGTCCTTTTAAAAGCGGAACCTCGCGACTACTTCGGTCCTGGTATGGGAAAGAAGAGCAATTCCACTTCACAGCTGTCAGCGACAGGTGAATTCATTTTTATCACTGATAAACTTAATGAGTTTACTCTGTTTAATGCATTTTCTTTTTGAGTCACGCCATACCGTGCACAAAGGCTTAAAAAGTTTAGTAAACAATTAAGTGTTAATACCATAATCGCAGGACGGAAACGGAGGTTAGGTTTTGGTAAACGTGGAAAAAATTCGTTTACGGTGCAACGCAGCGAGGAAGTGGTGCCCGGTGAAATGCGAGGAGGCATGGGTGGAGTATCACGGGCTTCTTCGGCCTCCAGCGAGAACGACGAGGACAGGTTCGCGGTGCTCGGCACTGACGACATTGACACAATAGTGCGGCACCTCGCTCGGGGCGGTAGCTCACTCGCGTATTACTGTTCGATGTTACTAAGGGCACGGAGAAACGACAGAGAGGACATCTGCATAAACATATTTAACTGCAACTAATGGTTGATCAACACAGCATGTTACAAAGAATCATGAGACAAATAAATGTGCAATGTCGCTTATGTACAGTCAGCTAATGTAGAGCTTTTTCTAGTGAATGTACCTAATTTAACAATCTTCGGAGCTAATGAATGCGTGTTACTCGAAAACTACTCATTCAATTTTATAACTTGCAAAATACTTTATTTGATTGATGTTAGGTCAGGTTTCGGTGTATTCTAATGTAAGGCATAACACAGAAAACGCCAAACTGATTTTGGCTGTTCATAGTCGGTAAAGACGAGTTTAATGGGATAAAGAAAATGGCAAATCACATGGTACGTCTCTATGACAAAGTAGATAAAAACGTTCGAAAAGCCATACGATACGATGTCAATCTTATTGTAAACACCGCGAACGTTTTTCATTATGATCCCACCATAAATAGAACTTTAAATGAATACTTATGCATCATGTCCAAACCACCTAGATAGATCCAGAAGTTGAATATACATGATGATATATGTAAATATGTCGCACTTTGCTTAATAAACATCAACTTCCAGTAGCTGATATTTATATACACTCCGGTAACTCAAAAAATAGCAACTGTACTTACCTATGTGAAATAATTTGTTTCCATTACCAATGGTAATTAAATTTGTAGTTTCCTTCAATTTGAAATCGTTAAGTGTTCGTTCAATTGCTCAGATATAACACATAATGTTTCGCAAAGGTATGACGTCTCAACTATGTAGTGTAATGTGCTTTTCGACGGGTAATAAATGTATGTTGCGCCGGTGTTTGTGGCGGACTGTGCGCGTCCGCCGCCGACAGCGCGCGTGTCTCGTGTAGAGGGAGGTAGCGGCGCGCGACGCAAGCGCTCCGGGACCACCACGACCGCCTTCAAGCGCTCGCACGAGGTGTGCGCCACCAGCCTCGTCTCCATATCTAGCTCGGAGGGATCCTCGTAAGTGGCCCGCTCGTCCGCTCCGTTCTATGCCGCAGTTTGCAAGCTGCCTGCAGAGTTCCATTTTTGTATGTGCGCCTCGATGTTGCTCGCGTCTTCTACATACTTTGCCCCTCTCTGTGTGCCTTTCGTCTTGTCAAAGCATGATTCCAGTTGTATTGGTGTGTTTCACTCATTCTTTTCTGTTCAGCACGCACGAGTCTTCTCTTGCATAGGCATCGCACCCTCTCGTTAAATAACATGAGACAGCTACATTTATCCCCGGTTCCTACATGCCCTTCGTGTCCGAAGTTTGAAAACATTTTCAGTCACGTATCCAAGGGAAGACGATGTCGTCGGTCGAAAACGAAGTGTTCCTGCATTCATGATGCACGATTGTGATTGGACGATAAATGTTGCCTGAAAGCCTACGATGTTTGCACTTATTTTTTTGGACCGTTTCACAAATTTTCCATATTGTCTGATCGATGTACACACATACCTACATTAAGAATCATGCATGTCTCACCGGAATATCACTTGCCATTTTTCCATAATGTATAGGATTACTTCAAACTATTTGGCGAAATTTCACAGGGTTACAAGGTACGATTAAAGAATACATACAACTAAAAAAAATACCTAAATTTTAGTTAATTACATAAAAAGATACCTACTACGTGCGCGCTCTCCGCTACTGTATTAGTAAGGTCTCTTGTTATCTGACTAACTTAAGTTTAGGTATTTTTTTATTTGAATGTGTTCTATTAATGGAACCTAGTAAGCCTGTGAAATTTTGCAAGTTATTTTGAAGTAGCCCTGTATAAGTTCTGTATAAAGGTGACTGCAATTTGATTCATACCTATCTCCTTGTATAGATATGTTGGTATGGACAATGTAATACACTATTTACCCAATGTTACCTACCTCCACTTTAGTATTATAAAATATAGTTTCTTTACTTTCTGTATCTATGCAAAACAAAGAATAAAGATATCAGAAGAAACACAGGTTTGTTGTGGTGTTGGTTATGGGTAAATTAAAACATGAAACAACACAGATTACAAGTAATTGTAGATAGACTGATACAAATATAGAATAGAAAAATGGATTGTGTACCATCAACTTTATTATTATTCCTATTATTTTCTTAAAACATCTTAATAGATCTGTCTATTTAATCCACTATGATATCTACTACCTATCTACATAATAGATGCAGACCATTCTCTAGCGTTTCTTGCACCTTTACACAATTACATCTACTAGCTAGATGTCTTGATATTTTAATAGTTTCTAGTACCTGGAATCCACGTACTCTGCCTTAACTTTACCAATCGATGCATCCGAACGACTACCGCCCTCTTCTTCACTATTGTATCAATGTTGTAAATGTTGTATTTTATTTTAATTTTTTATCTCTATTCCTTTTGTAGTTGCTAAAAAGGTCTGGTCGATATTTTTTATTACATTATTTTACCTTTTATGTAATACCTACCTACGCCTTGTATTTTTTACATAATCTGAGTAATAATAAAATTTTAGTAGAATAAACTCATTACTTACATAGTCAAGTTGTGTAAGTTGCATATAAAGTAGGTATTACTTGTGTAATCATTTTTTTACTATGTAAATATTGGGAGAAGCCTAATCCAGTGGTGAACTGCTACAGGCTGATTTGATGATGATGAACGTCATTGGTTACTGCTAATGGAATACATTCAGATGACGACAAATTACGTGTAATGAAAATATAACGACATCACCTGTTTTTAGATGGTCTCCTGGTATGAGAGGCTCTGGCTCGGACGGCGGCGGGCTGTCAGACTTCATAGATGGCTTAGGACCGGGACAGCTTGTCGGAAGACAGTTGCTCGGCGCGCCTACGCAGGGAGACGTACAACTATCTATGTGCTACCAAAAAGGATTCCTTGAGGTTAATACTTGATCTGTTAAAGATAGACATAAAACAATAATTACAACATCCTTCTAAATGTAATTCAATACTCGTACAAGAATAATTGGATATTGATAATGCGTGAATATAATAGCGTTACTATTAGTGTGCCACTTACCATAATTATTTCTCGAAGTAATGGCCCAGCTACACCCTCAATCTTATTTGCGCAAATCCTAATTTACACAAGTAAGCATATTTCGCAGTTACATAGTTATAGCCGTTTTATGATCATATTCCTAGCGATATGATCATCACATACCGGAAGATGCTTATAAAAGCGTTTCATAAGCATCTTCCTAGGAATATAAGGTTAGATTTTGAGCCAAACACTGTAACTTGTCTTCCAACTGACTAATTTCAAGAGGGAGCGAAACGGGCTCTGTAATTTGGGGCACCCCGACACGGATAGGTTAGGTTCGAAGGGGATGATGGGGGCTAGAGTGAGCGAGCACAGCGAGCGAACAAAGCCTCCTTCATCCCTTTCGTGTTAGGTTACTTTAAACCCTGTAGACAGAAATAGGAGCCCCGCTGTGCGGGACTCCGTCGACTCTGCTTTGGGAACCCAAACAACCTTACATAAGTTTTTCATTTCTCTAAACATCCCCTTAAGTTTGATGAAATGCTTTCTATAAGCATCTTCCGATATATGTATGTGAAGATGCTTATTATGATTATATCGCTAGGAATATGATCATATAACGGCTGTAACCATGTTACTGCGACACATGATGGCAAAACGTTTGCGCAATCGTTATTTTATTACCGACAATACCATTTTGTTTCGTTTTTGAATATTTCTCGCGAAATCAATAAACGGGTTTTCCTGTGAAGACTTCTCTTTCTCTAGTACTGGGGCGATAAAGTATAACGGGCTGGTATCCGCAACTCCACGTCTAAGCGCGTATTTTGCGTGATGACTGAGATTTCTCTAGTACTGAGGCGATTTGGCACTTTTTCAGGTTGAGGTAATCCGAGCCCGAGGTCTAGTATCGCAACCAGGCAGACGAACTCTGCCTGCGCCTTACATAAAAGTGTATCTTGTGAGCGGCAAGCGTTGCATCGCTAAAGCTAAGACGAGCACGGCGCGTCGAACACTCGACCCACTTTATCAACAGACGCTAACCTTTAGAGAAAACTTCAAAGGTTGCGTATTACAGGTGAGCGTGATTAACAAAAGCATGTTTTTCATAGAATTTTCTTCATCATATCAGAGCCACAATATCAGTTATCGTCGAAGATTCAATCGGTCACCATTCAGCCGGGTCCGCTGCGCCGTGTTTTCGTGTTTGCCGAATAGGGGCGTGGCCTAACAGTTTTGTTAGAAAATTGGCGCTACGGCTTAACATTGTTTGCTAACCGAATAGGGGCGTGGCCTAACAGTTTTGTTAGCAAAAACACAATAACATGGCGCAGCGGACCCGGCTTTAGTGTGTGGCCTACACATTTCACAAGAATTGCCTATATTTTCTTTATTACTTTTGCGAGTACACGAAGAAGACGTGTGAAAGTCCAAGTGTAGCCGCAGTATAAAGATCATCTCGGACGTGCATTATTTTCTTGGCCAATAAAATTTTCTAACTCTCGCTTTAATTCTATTTGATAAGTTGGCAGCCAAAGCTGCAAGTTCAAGTTGGAGTACAAAATAAATCATTGTAAATCAAGTACCTAATAACTCTGTAAATCTTTTGCACACACAGGTGACTGTATGGGGAGATTATGGACGTATAGAGGGTAAAAAAGTGTTCATGGGTGTGGCGCAGATCATGCTCGATGACCTTAACCTCTCTAATATCGTCATAGGATGGTACAAACTCTTCGGAACTACTTCTTTGGTAAGTCTTTGTTGTGTTTATTCAATGATATAACTTTGTATCGATGTTACTTATACGATTATTAATAATAAAATATTTTTCTTTTCAGTAACCAAGGTTCTACACTGTCTACAAGTGTCAGGAGAACCTATATCACAATAAAAAAATTATAACTTGTCCAAATAATAAATTTAGTGATACTGCTTTAATATCATGATAAAACGCAAAATATCTTGAATATAGGAAATTTTCTATAAAACGAAAGGTATAAATAATAATAATAATTTGTATTTTTATTTTCTTTTGGAATGCCTACCGGAGTTTTGAATAGATAGCATTTTATAGCAATGAAACAAATGTATAGTGTACTCAATAATATGTAATTAAGTATTAAAAGCCAAATGCAATTCATGTATATTTTTTATCCTATGAGCCAATTTCACTCTTCTTGAACAAATTGTATAAGTATAATATAATTATCTAAGATTGCTAACAACGATTCATTATAGAAATTTATAAATTTCAACTAATGATTGGTGAAGTTGACTCTAAATTCCTAGGTCCATATCTTTTGGGCACTCAATAAATCCTGGGTTGATAAAAAAATAAAGACATTATTTTCAATTTTATATTCCACAGATATGTGTATAACATTTCCATATTTAGTAATCCATCTCATTTCTTCTATTACATCAATCAGTCTATTATTACCGCCTCACGCGAGCAACGGTAACAAGTCCATAAAATTATAGTTTACATTCAACATCATTAGTTAATACTAGAGGAAAGAGGCAAAGGTAAATGTGTATAAAGATTAATAAGTGAAGAATTCTGTGTTTATAAAATCGACATAATGAGATTTCACTCTCAAAGGTGACTTAAGCTAAACATAACATAGTTAGAAGGTACCAACCTTGATTTAAACAAATCTTGCATAATAAATCTGTAGTCCTGTACAAACTAATGTCTTGGTCTAAATTAAACGTCTAAACTGTCACAAATTCAACACTTAGTGCAACATTTGCTTAGGTTGTTTTGAAGGTGAAGCACCCGGTAGCCTACCCTCGCCTGTTCTCTTCACGCCCGTAGATTTTATATCTGTAAAAAAAAACATTATGAAGCATTATTTCTTTCACAAGTAAAACCTTCTCAGAGGTATAATTATTACATCTGCAGTGAAAGAAACATTAAAATCGCACCAGTAGTTTTCAAGAATGATGCAAACATAACGACATACATACACGCGGAAGAAAAAGAGAACCTGGGGGGTTACCATGATATGTTAGAGCAGGAATGTTTCAATATTATTCCGAGAGTGGGAAAGTGACAGCGCTAGACAGCTCTCTAGCGCCATCTCTTACCCACTCTCGTAATAATATTAAAACATTCCTGCTCTAAGAGATCATGGTAATCCCCCTGCTTGTTAAGGTTCAGTCCCACTAATGTAAACCCCTGCTGAGATCACTACATTCGCCATCCATCCGTCTGGATTTATGTCAGCGTCGATTATCTCAGCTATTTATACAATACGGCTGACATATCTTAGCGAGTCTGAAGTTAGTTGTTTAGCTGCGTAATGAATCTTTTAGGAACGAAATTGTCTACTGCGCAGCTAATCAGCTAACTTCAGACTCGCCAAGATACGTCGGCCGTATTGTAAACCTATCGATATCGCCACAGGCACACAGCTGAAGCTAGGCACCTTCCTTTTGTGTGTTTTTTTACGTTCCTGAGCCAGGCACATCCTGGCAGTGGACGATCTTCGCCATACCATCCGACAGTCGTGTTAAGGGTCATTTTTTTTTGTTGCAATTAATTTAATAAGTTTCGGCCGCTGATCACTTGAAGTTAAACATAAATAAATAAGTGAAAAACAAAATAAAACATCCTACTTTATTAGTCCTGGTCCACCAAAAACTAAAATTGTGCTAATAAAGGACAATGCCCAAAAATACTCCAGAAAACTGATATCAGCCGATCAAAACGAAACGTATGCCAAACGATTACTTATGGCCCTGTCGACAGGTAGTTGTATCTTGCAAAAAGTCGATCAGTTCTGAATTTTGAATGTGTTATGTTTAGGAGTTCTCATGAAAATTTCGACCTGGTGTGACCTCCGCGTGCTGCTGCGTCTATCTTGAATTAAAGACCATAAAAATCCTTATCTATTATTAGAAAATTTTGTAGAAAATTAAATTCCTTACATTTCTTGTCTTAAACATGTTTTTCTATAGCTAATAATTTAAGACGTTGCGCTTAAAAGTAGACAAAATTCCCAATTATTAGACATTAATTATTATTTTTAATTCCCGACTTAAAAAAGAGAGGTGTTATACTATTGAAGCCTATGTTTAACCCATGACGCAAAAGGAGGGGTGTTTTATAAAACATAGCTTAGATATTAAGGTAGGCTAAATACTAACAAAGCATTTTGTGCCGCGGTATCTGTTCTCGCACGTAAAATCGATTATAAATTCCAGAGTTTCTGAGTACTGGCATAAGAATAACTAATAATAATTAATCGTATAGACGCGAAACTCACACTCCAGTCACGTTCAAGATCACGATAATGGCCAACCGTCTCGCGTTGGCTTAACCAACAAGTCAGTATAGCCGCCTCGCGCCTGGCGCGTTAAATAAATAAATAACAGCCCTGGCATATCTTTGGGCGATAGCGGGGAGTTTCGGGCTGAGGGGGGAATTACGTGCATATGAACCGGCGTTTGGAGCACGCATAAAGGAGTTTCGTTTCTATACGGTATTATTTATTCTTGTAGTACTGGTCATGTTAATTTTATTTCAATTTGCTATACAACAGTAGGTTTAAAACAACTAAAATTGAGAACAAAAAGACGAGTATAGGTAATGTTTGAGTAAACTTTTGGTAGATTTAGTAGACTTTAGGTACGGACATTTTACAAATCGTCCATGTCTTATACCCCATAGATTAGATAGTTAACTTTTACGCAGTAGTAATAACGCATGATTACTGATTAACTGGTATATGTTTCGGTGTGATCAATGCTGGTTATTTCGTCTTGGCGCTTGAGCATTGTCCTTGAAACTAATTCAAGCTTGATCCGCGAATGTCATTATGAAGTATCAATATGTGTAATATTCATGAAATCATTTTGTGGAGTTAAAATTATCCAAAGAAACGTTGAAACTAATAAAACGGTCTTTATGTAGCTTACCACGGCCACACTGATGGGTCCGCACCGCGAGTCAGCTAAGAGTCCGCGGGCGGGCGCAGGGGCGGCGAGGTCAATGCCCCGCCCTCCCTGCCACTGTTACTTGTTTGTTTTTTTGTGACGGTACCTGTAGTGTACACACGGTTGTGCAAATGTTCGAAGGCACACTTTAAATCACGGAAACTTCCTCGGAATAGAATATCATACCTCATAATTTTTACGTGCACTTCCATAATTACTTAATATCCACATTTTGAACTATGCCAATAAGCTAATGTCTCCAAAATACGTTTATCCTTAGATCATGACTCCAAAAAACGTTTTTCTGTAAATTGTTTACTCGCTTCTTTTATGATTGCTCCACACTCTCTCAGTTAAATAAAACACACCGAATAATTGATTCATTGACCTCGCATAAAAACCGGGACTAATAAAGTAGGACCTTATATAAAAAACATAATCTTTTGGTAGAGTTAACTATAACTTAGACGCTTAAATAATACAATTATGATTTAAGACATGGGTGGCCAAGGTATCAGCAGCCGGGTCAATTTTGAAAATAAGGTTTTACGACGTGTCGCCGCTATGCTATACCAATTTAACAAGAAAAATATAAAATAAAAAAAGAATTTGTTAAAAAAAGTTGATTCGAATATGTATATACCTACCCAGGTCTTATTTATTTATCACCATTTAAGAGAAAATAGAAGAAATTGTAGTGAGACATTCCCATAGTAATGAGATAATTATAGACACAATGTTTTTAGTCGTATATGTGTTAGTCGTAATTTTTTTATTCATATGACCCCGGTTGGCTGGCCTTATGTTGAAACCCGGCTGGCCGCGTGTTGGCCACTCATGATTTAAGACATACCTTGCAACCACCTGACTTGAGTAGCCGGCCCGTAACCTTTCTCGTTTCGTGCGGCGATTCGGAATATGATGGCTGGCTTAGTGGAGGAGTCGACGTGCGCTGCGCTGAGTGACGACTGGGGCACTACGCATGTGTTAGCCTTGCCGCAGTACACGCGCACGAACGCTAGTTGCGACTTTGTGGGCTCCTAAGAACAACGTGTTAATTAAGAAATTACGTTAACGTTATAGATAAAATGAAATCTATATAAAGTGATGTTTGATATGATGCATAATTTAGAAATCTTACCATTTTTCAAAAGCATAATAAACTAACATTATATGAGCTATTTTTTAAATTAAGATATTGTGTTCTGTTAAGGTGCATTCAATCAATGGAACTGTGCTTGAAACTCAAGTAATATCAACCCTTAACCAATCTACTAGCAGTCTAATTAGTGCTATCTTCTTCATTCACAAACAAATAAAAAACCACATAAAATGTGGTTTTTATTGGATTCTTCGCTAAAGAAACAACAGAAAGTCGCTATTTGTCACTAAAATTACACACTAAAGGCAGTTTGTAACGCATAAAACATGGAACAGGCAAAACCTAACCTATTATCAAGTAAATGGGGTTATTTAATTTTGTGAACCTCGAGTCTGATAGACACGAACATTGTCCATAGAACATGACATAGAAAACTTCTCAACATAATTTTTAATCTATCTACAATTTCAAGGGTTGTAAATACAATAACATTAAAATCGTAATTACAAAGCACCTGCTATGATATGGTTTATGTCTATCTGGTATGGTCTTCGTGGTTCTCAAATAACTCCATTTTAGGGTATGTTTTTATTTTATTTACCTTTGATGGTGTAGTTGACCGCACGGCTAAATAAACGGAATACTCGAATATTCCTTCAGCAGCCACTTGTGGCGGTTCCCATGACAAATGTGCACCCTCTACTGACTTCGATATTTTGATGGCTGATGGTGCACCAGGAAAACCAGGTAAACAGGTCTTAAATGCGGATTCCTGTGAAAGAATTAATTGTATTGTGTAGTATTACGAATATAATCAATTAATAGCGAAAGTTTGGATGTTTCGATGGATGTTGACACACATACTTTTAAACACAGAAAACGGGTAGTAATTCTCGAAGACCGCGTGAAAGTAATTGTGGGTCTTATTTAAAATTATTATACTCACTTCACTGTACTCGCCGCGTCCACAAGAATTAATTGCAGCGATCCTGAATTTGTATGCGGTGCCGTGTTCGAGCGCCGTTGTGGGCAAGCCGGTGAGGTCAGGCAGATTGTCCAGAGACAAGTTCGACAAGTCCACGTTGGGATCAGAAATGTAGTTCTGAACCTAGATTTAAAACAAAATATATTAGTATGAAGCATGAATTATATATCAAAACATTATAAAGTTAATGAACACATTATTACCGTAAACGAATTCCCCTTCACGATACCAACTGTGTACCACGCGTCTTCGTCGTGTTGCTTTGGCTCCTCCAGCTCTGCCTGTCAAAACATTTTATTTTTTTATTTTGAATTCATACTAGATTTTTCAAGAATTCAAGATCAAAACAAATGTCAACCTGAGTGTTTACGCAGGACTCCAAGAGTACTTCAGGCCATGATCACTGGGAAGTTTGAAAGAAAAGATGATACTAATGCATACCTATACATTAATCAATCTTTAAAAATTAAATAACATTTAAAAAAAATGTAATCAAGAGTTAAAACTCAGGTTTGGTTCTTTCTTTCTTTCTTTTTAAAAAACGTTGCCCCACACCTAGATTTCTCTTGTATCGTGGGTGCGTTTACAGACACAAATCTCACAAATTAACGCCCAGACCCGAAACAACCATCTGTAGACCATACAAATTGTTGTTCCGTGTGGGAATCGAACCCACGACCCGTGGCGTAGAAGCCAATCGCTTAACCACTGCACCAAACGTGTCGTCAAATACAATCCTGTTCCTGAAATACAATGTATGTGGAATGTAGCGTTACATAAACTAAGTAAGAAACCGCACTAAATCGAATCGAATTGTCATTGAGCTCCATTTCGAGTGACAGCTAGCTTCTCTAAACGTCAACTGCTTCGGGTTATGCGGTACGCCTCTATTTTCAATACATAGCAAACTTATTCCGAATTTCTACATACAAGCCGGGGACTGAGGACACCAACTCGTTTATTTAGGCCAGTGCTAGCATATTGGTAGTTGGCTATACTCGCTTTTTATACGGAAGCTCCACTTACTGAAGTCCAACATACTGAGTAGAATGACTAGAAGGGGAATAAGAGCTGGCAGGTAGTTTACTTGTTCATGTTGGTGGTGCAGCGCGGCGCTGGCGAGAGTGGCGAGTGCATGCGCGGCGTCAGTGGGCGGCAGCGGCGGCGCACCGTTGTTACTGCCCGCCGCCACCGAGCTGCTCACCGCACCCTCCCCCTCGCCCGCACCCTCCCCGCTCTCCGCCGCCACCGACGACGACACGCCCGCGCTACTCTCCTCACCTGATACGTTCGACGAATTAAAACTTTAATATATGACAGCAACAAGGGGCTTCCTCTCATGCGTTCCACCCCCGCGCCCCTGCCATCCCTCTTTGGACCTATTATCATCTATCTAGTGTCAACGACTAAAAAAAACCTCACGTTTGTTTTGCCCCACATTTATCAACGCCAACTGCGTTTACTGACGATGTCATTAGATACTCATTCATGTCAACGTGGGCCATTGTCTGTAGAGGAATGCCGCATACACACTGAAGCTCTAAGCCTTCTATGAGTCCCCATTTCTGGAGATTGTCTTCGGTATGACCGATTTGAGTACGAAGTCTATTTAGAGTTTTCCAAGACGGCCACGGTAGCGCGTGCCCAAATGGTAGGCTCTCTGATCATGTTGAAAAAATCAGGAGGCTTAAGTATCTCTCGCCAAAGATCGCATCTTCCTGTAGAGGCGATGCAATCAGCTGAATTCACGCACCTAAGGAAACTTTTACAGCTTTTTGACCTCTGAGACACTGAGCCCTAGCTGTGGATTGGATAACGTGAGTCATCTTCTAGCTTCGCCCTCTCGATGCGACTTGCTAAAGTCCTACGAATTATTGAAAGCGCAATACCAGTCAGTGGATACAACATTCATACTGGGGTCGGTTTATGGCAACCAGTAGTAATCCGGCTCGTTTTATTTAGTGCTGTACTAAATGAAAATTTATCGATAAGCTTCACGCTCACTTCGGCTTCACGTAAAATTCCGTTTTGAAATTGATTGGCAATGCGTCGTGCCTCGGAGAGCACGTTATACCTTCTGTCCCGTATATCTTTCGAATACCTATGAGTCGTTACAGGTAGTCAGAAGCCCGAAAATCTGACAACCTGTCTAATCTTAGGATATCGGCATTGCCCAGTAACTGGGTTGCGGAGGTCTGATGGCAGTCGCCCCATGTAAAATACTGGTATTCAATCGCTTCTGCAGGCTTACTCCCGACAGGATCGAGTTTTGAATCGAATCGACTTAGTCTTACTCTTGAAATCGACAAAAGTGCACAATTGTGCACTGGCTCGAATAAAAATTAACGACTGTTTTTGATATTTGTTAGTTTTAAATCAAACCTCAGCACGGTCGTGCAGTTTTGTCGTTTTCAAGAGTAAGAATTGACACTAAGTCGACTCGATTCAAAACTCGATCCTGTCGGGAGTAAGCCTGCTGGTCAGACTGGAAGCTGACCCCAACATAGTTGGGAAGAGGCTAGGCATATCGAACGAACATGTGCAACGCGTACCTAGGATATTAATCCAAAAAAAAATTGTTACATACGTCTCCTTCCGCTTTTTTAGCACCAGAGAATCCAGTATCCCTTTTTTTTTTTCTCGTGAGAAAATCCTCATGGATACCCTCCGCCCGGGGAAGGCGAAGGGTTATGCCGGACTCTTACCGGCTAAAAACCTACGGTGTTCCTTCTCCTGACCTATGGCCGGGGTCACGGGATTCTAGGCTGCATGCACCGCAACCCAGGCAGGCCTCGGTCCGCCAGCCCCTGGCGGACCTCACTCCGCTCAGGCGCCTCCTCGCGCTGACGATATCTCAGCACGAGAGCCCTCGCCTCCAGATCCCAGGGCAATCTAGTATCCCTCCTCTATCCCTTCAACACCCTCAAACTTTCAGATTAAGGTAACTTGTTTCTAGACAGAGAGCTAAGGGAACTTGTTATTAAATAAAGATAGTCTAAAGTCCATGTGTGCTTCGCCTCTGGTAGCTCCCTTATTACAAATATTGAATCGATCACTTACGTCTGGCATATTCCCAAATGTTTGGAAGATAGCAAAGGTGGTACCAATTCATAAATGCAGTGATCGTAATTATGTGGGTAACTATAGGCCAATTTCAATTTTATCTACCCTCGGCAAAGTTTCTGAATCCTTGATTTGTCCCTATATAGTCTCATTTGAAACTTTACCTTAGTGATTCCCAACATGGCTTTGTGAGTTCCAGATCTACATGCACAAACCTAGTGACTTTCATGGAGACCCTAACAAGTGCCATTGACGCTGGGAAACAAGTTGATGTGATATATACTGATTTTAGCAAGGCCTTTGATCGCGTCCCTCATAATATTCTTCTGCATAAATTAACTGCTTACGGCATCACTGACTCCCTCCTTAATTGGTTTAAATCCTATCTCGATGGTCGTTCCTTCTTTGTTGCCCTCAATGGCTACCAGTCAAACTCCTACAAGGTTACATCTGGCGTCCCGCAGGGATCACATGTTGGCCCAGTTTTATTTAACTTATTTGGTAATGATCTCGCCAATGAGTTGAAGTTTTCTGAATGTTTCATGTATGCTGACGATTTAAAATTTTGCAGAGTAATTGAATCAGACCTTGATGTTGAGTTGCTACAGAGAGATAATGACATGTTAGTGAAGTGGTGTGATGATAATGATATGAGCTTAAATATCAGCAAGTGCTACCACGTGAAATTCACCAGAAAAACAAAATTAACACGATCTGCTTATCACATTAGTGGCAACTTAGTTCAGGAAGTGGAACAGATTAGAGACTTGGGAGTTTTGTTCGATAGGCAGTTAACATTTGTACCACACATTGAAAATGTAGTTAAAAAAGCTTCTAGAATGCTTGGATTCGTCATAAGAAATGTCACCTGTTTTCGTCGCAATAAGACGAAAATTCTTCTTTATAATTGTTTGGTTCGTAGCTCGTTAGAATATTGCAGCACTGTATGGAGACCTCACTATGCCACCCACACACTAAGATTGGAAAGGGTTCAAAAACGATTTCTGTGGCATTTAGCATACTCTTCCGGGATTGCCAAAAAGAAAAGATCATACAAGGACAGACTCTCGCATTTCAATATGACATCCCTACAGAAGAGGAGAGATTTACTGGATTCGTTATTTTTATTTAAAATTCTGAGATGTAAAATTGACTGTCCCCAATTGTTGAGCAGGATCAAAATCCGTGTACCCTCAAAAATCCCACGAGCTTCAATAACCCCCTTATACCCTCCTCTTCGCAGAACTGTCCTTGGAGCTAATTCTCCAATCCCCCGTCTATGCAAATTATTAAACAGCTGCAGTGATCTTGTTGATGTGCACTCTGACTCACTTGGTAGGTTCCGAAGTGTCATGTACAAAAACTTGTAAAATTATTTTGATGTAAATTTTATTTGTGTTGATTTTAATTTCGTTTTTTTTGTTAATTTTGATTTTGTCTTTAATTTTAATTGTTTTGATTTTAATTTTGATTTTAATTGTTTTGATTTTAATAATGATTTTAATTTACTTTGATTTTAATTTTGATTGATTTTAATTTTGATTGATTTGAATTTTGTTTAATTTTGATTTTGTTTAATTTTGATTTTGTTAAATTTTGATTTTGTTTGATTTTGTTTAATTTTGAATTTGGTGGAAACACAATTATTTTCAGTGAGTATAATGCACTCATTTAATTTTAAGTAGGTGCTCAACACCTTTGATAAATTTATAATGCATGTTGTGCTTACCTGTAAGAAATTGGTACACTAGTCTGTAAGTCTATTGAATGTATCTCATATCTTTGTATTAGTGTATTCAATTGTTGGTGAGCCAAATAAATAAAATAAAATAAAAGCTAGATGTAAATTAAGCAATAAACATTTTACCTGGTAACAAGGGAGGTGAGAGTAGTGCAGAGCCATTTGCGGTCATGGTAAGCAACGGCATCGATTCACTCACTGTCGGCATTGTGTCAGCAGCGCCTTCCATCTCAGACGTGTCCGCGTCGCTAAATCTAAACCACAAAATTCCAATCATGACATCTTAAACTTTATAGTAAACGCAACGAAAAAATATATTAAAATAGCTAAATTTTCACAAAAATATTGTAATAATACTAGATTTATTAAATCTTACGTTAAAATCGAAAACAACCTTTTTTATTAAGTTATCATAACCACTTGTACGGCCACAAAAAAAACACCTAATACTACAATTTACAACAGTTTTAAAAATGATGATGATTATACTAACTCATTGGGTTGCTGCTGTTGCGGCGTAAGAGAGAAAGAGTGTAGTACTGCAGGTCCATTGGCTGTAGAAGATATAAGAGGTGCCTCTGTTTGACCACTGCTAGAAATATCAGGCCCGCCTTCTGCTGTGCTTGAACTGAAGACAATAGCAAGTTAAATATGTACCATCATTCATTACAATAGGGAGTAAATATGAAGATGGATCACTTATTTATAAATTTATTTAGCAATCTTGAAACTTTTACAAATAAAATAACTTTAAAAATAAATAAACTTCACAAAAAGCTTCAAATGATTATCATACTAAATTATAAAATTATAATTTTCTAAAGTGAGTGCTACAATGTGTGTAACGAACCAAAAATGAATTGAATAGAAACTGTTTCAAAGTCTGTTATTATAAAAACATGGGCAAAGGTAAAAACAAATAAAATATTTTATAAAATACCAAAGTTAAGCTACTATGAAATGACTTCATATCTCAAAAAATTCATAGTATCCCACATAACTCTGTACAATGTCCGTTTTGCGCAATAAAGACGTTAGATGGGGAAAATGGGGGGCTTTTTTGTGTCAAAAACTATAAAAATGTGCTTAAAAATAAACAAAAAAAAAACATTTTTGGTATTAGGTACACTTTCAAATAAAGTGTGGCTTAAAATAAACTATAAAAAGAATCCTTTTTTCCTAGCCAACTAGTAATCTATCCTGTTATTAACCGGTATCGTCCCGCGCGACGATCCGGATCGTCAGTGCCATTGTTTATCTATTGTGTCTATAATTACAATACTACACAGGTTAAGCTTTATACACACCTAATTCCAGTGCTGAGAACGTCCTGCGCCGCACTGCTGATGTCATTAACATCGTCACTACTGGCAACACCTTCGCCACCACCCATGTCTTCGTCCATTGTACTAGATTCATCTGCAATTTTACAAAATGTCTTTTATGACCAACAACTGTGTTCATAATCATTATATTAATTCAGAATAATGAAAATTGTCGTACTTTTTTTTTGTATTTATGACAGGTTAAATAATTATCAAATTTCGACCACAAGCGATACTAGTTCTAATTTTATAATTAAAAATAAAACATAAAAATATTTACCATCCTGCACAATTGGTGCACCGTCTCCCTCACCAACTCCACTATCAGTGGGCATGGCTGAGCTTATAGACTGGTCAGGTGACTCTTCAGCAGCTCCTGCCAAACCTTCTGCCTCATCCAAACTCTGTTCTTTCAACATAGGATCCATTTGACTCTCAGTATCCTGGTAATGGAAAAGTATACAATTTTATTTTATATTTTTCTATGTATAACTGTAACTTGCTCTATCCCAGACATGACGTTGAGTTTCGCTCGGACATATTTTTAGAATATTTTATTGGGCTTTGCTAAAGACAAAGAAAAACCAGAAAACTTTAAAAAATCTAGAATACACAATTTCTTACAGGTGTTGATAAGCAGTTGTCTCCGATGTAAGCAGACTCATCGGCAACTGTTCCTGTTGTAGTGTCATCAATATCCATTTCTTCTTCTGCTTCTGCTTCAGGATTTGCTACAAACAAAGTAAACATTTTATTTTAAAATTTAAATACATTGTAATACATTAGAATTCTGTCCAACGTAAGGTGGTCAGACAAGAATGCGTAGTGTGAAGACTGCTCATTGTACAATATTTTATAAAATGTGTTTTTGTATCATCTCCTTTACAACTGGTATACAGTAAAGAGTAATCTATCTATCTGCATCACATATTTTACACAAACATGTTTTTCTTAATATTATTATGTAAATTGCTAAAGTGGCTGCAATTTTTAAAATTCAAGCAATTTGTTTCATACTTAATGTTAGTGTATCTTTTGAAATGGTATTGGATAGGAGATAACTCAAGAATCAACTATTATAATTAAGTATTATATTGATTAAATATTCCAATAGTCAAAGCTTACTTTCTACAATAAACTCAACTGTTTTTAAGTTTACCATCTTTGTTCACATTGTGGAATAGAATAAATGTATTGAGTATTTTACGTGAATGGGCAGTGAAATCCATTAACACGTTCACTGTGGGAAAACACATGGTACATTTGTGCAATGTTATGCTTAGTCAGCAGGCGCACATACCATGTGTTTGTATACTTTTTTTATGAAAATGCACATACATCAATGGCGCGTGCGCAAAGCCACACTACTAGCCAGTAGTAAAAAATGTATGGGCAGCAGTCAGTGTCAATATAATCGCATTGTAAATACCTAATTTACCCAAGAGTTGTAATGGTTGAATAACAATTTATTTGCTTAAGACTCATTGCTATTGACCAGTCCTTCAAATAAAGCGAGTCCAGAAAAATACTTGGATGAAGATCGTGCATAAGCAAATATTATGAAAAATACAAAAGTAATCAAGTTTAAACTGAACATGATAAAGGATAGCTTTGCATTAAAAGTCAGTATGTAATTTTGTGTTACCCTTAACTTAAATGGGCAACTGGCATCTACAGCATGCAACAACTTCGAATGAACTTGAGTTATCGAAGTATGGAAGCAGAGAGTCTATACTGCTATCTCTCCACAAATCTTTTACTTAGGGTTTATATTATTACACTTATGGGAAAGTGTAAATAATTATTGAAGTTATAACAAAACACGAGAAATGCTGGTTTAGTTGTATAAAAGTTATAAAGATGTATAGCATTTTATAATTTTTACCTGTATTTACAATTATCTAAAAGAAGTTGTTTGGAGTTTTCATTAACATAGATCATATTGGTTTTTTCAAAAAGGTAAGGGCAATCCAGACGCAGAAGATAATCTCTGATTGATTTGAAACTTTTTTTATAATTCATTTATGCTCTTGACATGTTTTTACTAATATTACAAATAAAAAAACAAAACACTGGAGTCACCCTACCTATTTACATGCTTCCCTCTATTTCACACACTCATTGTTTCAGATTGAATGGCACAGATAGAACACAGGTTTAAAGATATTTGCACCATATTTAGCATTTTATTTATATTTATTTATTACCTAATATAACTTTGCCAGACGGAACTAAATTAGTTTGATGAATTAAAAATACAAGTTAAGAGTATTTACCTCGTTCAGCATGGTGTTCTTCTTCACCTTCTGCTAAGTGTGCCGAAGCATCGGCATCCAGGCCATCACTGCTGCTAGTAGGGCCCCCATTTGTCGCTAAAATGGTATCTTTTATATTTTAAGATCGCATATAACTCGTGCATATAACTATTATAATTGAATACAAGCTCTACAGCATGGATATGAGTGTAAAGCATCGCAAAATTAAAATAACGTTGTAGCTTTCAACAAGAACATAGAACACTGTTGCGAAAGAAGGAATATTATAAAACTTACATGTATCATGCTACTTGATATATAATTACCTGATTCTCCGGCGGCACCGGCTTCTTCGTTACTTGTTACATTACTTTCAGAAGCATCGATGACATCTTCAGGTTGATTTTCTTCTAAAGGCGACACTTCCGCGCCATCAGGAACATCGGCGTGGAGCGCAGAATCTGACTCCATTTTACAAAGAATGAAACTTTAAAATAACGTAAAACTGAAAAACATTGAAACTTAACAAACAATTATAAAGTAATAGTATACATTTTCAGAATTTTCCGAAAATTATTATATTTTTTGACAACTATTATCATGGGTAGCCATAAACCATAATGTCAATTAGCGTCTTCTTTTTTTTTCTTTTTTCTTCCTTGCCTCTATGCTACGAAGCATCTATAAACGAAATATTTTGGCCATCAGCCTTTTGGCACAGAATCATGCTGACGAAATGGATCGTTCGTTGGATTTCTTAGGGCAGGGGGCTTACCATGACGTCTTAAGAAAACGTTCAAATGCCAGCCAGTCAATATCCGTTCAAAAGCAGGCCTGCTGCTGAATCGCTAAAAATCGTACCATGACAGTACAAAAGGTGAACGACTATTCAACCAAGTTGAACGGATAAGCTTGTTCATGGTACGAAAAGTCTATACAAAAAAAACAGGTGAACGGATTTCGTAAACGTCAACGTAGCAGGCCTGCCGCAGGCCTGCTCTAACGATGTCATAGTACAAAAAAGCAGGGCAGTTCAACTTCCAGGCAACTTCTGCCCTGCTTTAAGAGGTCATGGTAAGCCCCCAGAAACACATAAAAGCGAAGCGTCACATAGTCACAACGCAAATATCTGCGACCCACGGTCGAATGAAGTACTGCTTCAGTTCATAACTTGCGATGTCGCATCGGGTTGCAATACTTTAGTGTGTGTAGTGAGACGAAATACAGTGGGCCGCGTGATCATCAAAATGACCAGTAGGCTAATTCACATAATTTCATGACGCGCTGATGAATAGTATAAGTGAAGCTGCAGTTAAGTTCACGTTTTAGTGCTAAATGGTATTCTTGTAGTATTTGAACTGCGCGTAAGCTACATGTAAACTGCGCATGAACTGCGCGTCAACTTCACGTCAGCCGAACTTACCTACAGTGCACAGCGAAACATAAAATATTAGTATTTTCGCGAAGTATACTTGCATTACGATACTATCATGAAAATATGGTACGAATAGTATAATTATACTACGAAATCCAACCCTTTTTGAAACAAGAATACCCACAAAGTTGCGTTCGGAATCACGCACTAATGACGCGCAGCAATAGAATGCCGTTATTGCGTTCGCGTGACGCGAATTTGATCGATGATACGTGAATACGAAAAGCGTTGTTTTTTTGAAACTTAACTGCTACTACACTGCAACTTAACTTCTTTAGTTAGGTGAATTGGACCCGTGGAAGTTGAACTGCCCTGCTTTTTTGTACTATGACATCGTTAGAGCAGGCCTGTAGCAGGCCTGCTACGTTGACGTTTACGAAATCCGTCCACCTTTTTTTTTGTATAGACTTTTTGTACCATGAACAAGTTTATCCGTTCAACTTGGTTCAATAGTCGTTCACCTTTAGTACTGTTATGGTACGATTTTTAGCGATTCAGAAGCAGGCCTGCTTTTGAACGGAAGTTGACTGACTGGCATTTGAGCGTTTTCATAAAAGGTCACGGTAAGCCCCCAGAAAAACTACACCAGGGGGCTTACTATGATCTCTTAAAGCGGGATAGAAGTTGCCTGGAAGTTGAACTGTCCTGGGGGCTTACCATGACGTCTTAAGAAAACGTTCAAATGCCAGCCAGTCAATATCCGTTCAAAAGCAGGCCTGCTTCTGAATCGCTAAAAATCGTACCATGACAGTACAAAAGGTGAACGACTATTCAACCAAGTTGAACGGATAAGCTTGTTCATGGTACGAAAAGTCTATACAAAAAAACAGGTGAACGGATTTCGTAAACGTCAACATAGCAGGCCTGCCGCAGGGCTGCTCTAACGATGTCATGGTACAAAAAAGCAGGGCAGTTCAACTTCCAGGCAACTCCTGCCCTGCTTTAAGAGGTCATGGTAAACCCCCTGCTTTTTTGTACTATGTCATCGTTAGAGCAGGTCTGTGGCAGGCCTGCCTGCTACGTTGACGTTTACGAAATCCGTTCACCTTTTTTTTTGTATAGACTTTTCGTACCATGAACAAGCTTTACCGTTCAACTTGGTTCAATAGTCGTTCACTTTTAGTACTGTCATGGTACGATTTTAAGCGATTCAGAAGCAGACCTGCTTTTGAACAGAAGTTGACTGGCTGGCATTTGAACGTTTTCTTAAGAGGTCATAGTAAGCCCCCAGAATAATATATTATGATAATACGCAGAATTCACTGTTTCTGTTTTCGGTACACCGTCCCTTACACCATAGACATGCTAACGCATAACTGAACTATACCTTAGTTCCAGAATTCAGATAATTTATGTAAACAAAGAAATGTCATTGTCAAAGTGACAGGTTAGTGGTACAAAACATTTTATCATTAAATGTTTACTAAGTAATCATTTAAAATCAAGTTAATTTTAAGAACAATGCAAACAAAATACCGTAGCAAAACAATGTCTTGTGTATAATCAGTCCATAGACGCATTCATCACCATAAGTTTTTCTGTGGCACTCATAGATGTTCGAGGCCGCTTTTTAACAGGCGACAAAAAGTCGGGGGCGGCTGCCTTCGAGGGCCCCGGCAGAGGCTCCATTTGTCAAATAACAAATAAAACTTAACAAACGAACTCAACAAAAACAAGGAAATATAACAAACACCAACAAGATGAAAAACTTAACACGATGATAGCACAATAACAAAATTAACAAACACGCAGCGAAAACGGGAAAAGAAAACGAATGTATTGTTAAGTCGCTAAAACAAACAATAAACAACTTTGACATTTTGTTAAACGAAATTTGAAAATGTTTTGTACTCCTACAGTGTTACCAGTATCATAAAATACTTTATACCAGAAAATCTCCTTTTTTTAATAACTTTGTTGAAAACTGAAAATTTATAAAAGTAATTACGGTATGATATTCTTTAAATTATTATTTCTAAAATCAGTACATAAAAGAGAATCTAACCCTTTTTCCAGCATTTTCAGTGAATTACCATTAATAAAATATTTTTTTGATCTGTTATTCCCTTTGTTTACATAAATTATCTGAGTTAGGAATTTAGGGTATAGTTTTAATATTTGTCAGTGCTGTGCTGTGCTTTATTAGATTTGTGTGTGATAGTCAATTTATCGAGGGTTTATCAGGTGTTATGCGAATTCAAAATGGTTTTCAGGAACTTTAAAGAAAGTACCTATTAAATAATACCATACTTTTAAGTGCGTATTGTGTCATGCACGTAATATGTACTAGCACTATAAAAGTCCTCGATTTAAAATATGTCTGTGATAATTAGACGCTCAAAAACTTTGATTATAAATTAGGCGACGAGCACCCGAACGCGGACTATTCGCGACAGTGTGCACTACTGTTTACAACTCCCAAATATACGTTTTTTAAAGCAACAAAGCGTATAATTCAATATTCAAGAACGGGGCCTCCTAGCACAGGTAGAATATTATTCTTTACTTAAAAGGAGGTCCCTGTGTGAGATTTATTGCAAAGTGTACAAGATTCGGAAATAAACCATTTTTTTTTTTTTTTTACATATTTGATCTGACAGCCCTGTTGCACAGGCACAGGCAGAGGCAGCAGCTGTCTATCTGTCAAATGTCAAAGTCAGACCGTAAGTTACGGCTATATTCTAATATTTTGGAAGAAAATAATGTTTTACCTACATTTCTGAGTTGATGATAGAGCATTTTATTTTTCAGAGATATAAAAATAAAATTTTACGTACTATACAATGGACTGCAAAACAACCATGCCCATATAAAAATCGAAAATAATTAAGTACTTGAGGTTATGGTACCTATGAATGAACATAATATTACATACTCCTGTCTTGACAAACAAAAATAAATAAGTCATGACGTCTAAAAATAAAGAAGAAAAGCCTGGAGATGGAATCCGGTCGATGAGATCGACAACAGCATTTAGAGTTATCAATTTTGAGCTTTATGCAAAGCCTGTAAGTAAAATTTTACTATCATAATAACCTAGACCCACTTTTATGTAACGCCAATATACCTGCGGTGTTTGCTAATAGCAATTTTATTGTGAAATTAATTACTGTTTTAAAGATTGTTTGATGCTCTCAATGCTCATTGCTTCTTGGGATTCTCAAAGTAACAGCCCTCTAAACAAAAATCCCTTTTCCTTAAAAATTAACACCTGCAGGAAAATCAAATTGTATGAAAATGACATTTGCTCAAGCGTAAGCAAATATAATTTTTATACAATTTACTGTTCTCAGATAAATGTTTTAGTTCTTATCTTGATCAAGCAACACCTTTTTTGAGTAAAAGCAGGACTCAGTTCCGGTTTCTCGAAGAAGATCCAAAATCACAAAGAAATACCATTTACTTGATTAAAGACTGTTCCTGTGCTAGGGAGATTAATATGTATTTTTTTTGTATTTTAATAACTTTGTATTTAAAAATATAATTTGTACTACTCGTGCACGAGAAGTTGAAACCTGCTTCCCCCGCACTGCCCTGACGGCGCCCGTATTGTATTTTTGAGGACTACAAACATGCCACTGTGACATCACCGCACTCAGGTCTCAACTTATCTTGCACGGATAGTATGTACGTAGAACAAATGAATGAAAATATTTTAATATTCTTGTTCCCCTTTTAATTTATTGACTGCCATGTTGGTCTAGTGGTTGCAACCACAACTTCTGAGCTTGAGGTCCTGGGTTCGATCCTCAGGTTGCAGGTTGGGCAAATTGTTATTGGATTTTTCCATGTGGAATTTCCAAGTAGCAAACAGAGTCTGGACTTGTGCCCAGTTAGAGCCATTACGCACTGTCGACTGGTCACCGGAGACTTGGTCTTCCGGCGACCATAACATAAGCATAGTCGCCCAGACGACCAAGTACATAAACACCTATTTAAACTACAGAAACTCACACTCGCCGTCGACCAAGTCTCCAGTGACCAGTCGACGATGCGTAAAGGCTCTTAAAGGCAATAGGCTTGCCCCTTTTTACATAGGAGTTGAACATTACAACGAAGTGAAGTACGCCTTCACTTCGTTGTTATGTTTAACTCTGGCCAACCCTTTGGAGAATACAGATTTGATGTTATGTTAATAATAATTCTGTTGGGTATTTTGTTGCAGAATATTGTTATTATGAGTATAGGAGCTACATGTTTTGGTATTGCACTTGGATATATTGCATACATGAGACATAAATATGAAGATATGGGATATTATGCTGCTGTAGATAAAGATGGCAAAGAAATTTTTGAAAAGAAGAAGTCAAAATGGGATTAATATATAAAAATATTTAAGAATCGTAATTATAGTAGTTAATTTATCCTCATAAATGTTCAAAATAAAAATTAGTTAACTATTAGTTATGTGTTTTACTATTTTAATATACCTAATTACCTTTTCTGAACAATATTCAACAGGTCAAAATGAAACCTATTGTGGTGTGTTGTATTTCATAAAACTTTTAATAATCTTATTAAAGCAAACTAACGGCTTTCGACACCCCTTAAAGGTAGGTCCTTATTGTAGACCGAATTCCTGAGTAATATTTGTTTCATCCAATCTATAGGTATCAATTACAACATTAAAACGACTTCCAATTTTTTCCAGAAATGTGATTGTCTGAACGTCTCCGTAAGGAACTGTTCACGTTGTAGTGGCACGGGCACCGGCGGGCGCAACAAGTTTAACTTATCGAAGTACTGTAATTATACAATAGATAAACAATGGCACTGACGATCCGGATCGCCGGTCGGGCCGCTAGCGGTTAATGTAAAATAAGTCTTATTTCAATACAATAAAAGATATAATACGAGAGCACGTGCACCGGAAGGACGGAGTATACTACGGATACGGACGGACCGCACCGGACCGGGGCGCGGCGCTGCGTGCTTTTGTATTCTATTCCCTACTCACGTGGATAGAGTGTAAACTAATTCGTGTAATTCCTTAAAACCGCATCTACCTACTAGTGGGTATTATTTAGGATTTTGCTTGATTAAAAATTAAATGTATCTTTTTTGTCTTGCAATAGTGGTTACTGGGGGCTTACCATTACGTCGTAAGAAAACGTTCAAATGCGAGCCAGTCAATATCCGTTCAAAAGCAGGCCTGCTTCTGAATCGCTAAAAATCGTACCATGACAGTACAAAAGGTGAACGACTATTCAACCAAGTTGAACGGATAAGCTTGTACATGGTACGAAAAGTCTATACAAAAAAAACAGGTGAACGGATTTCGTAAACGTCAACGTAACAGGCCTACCGCAGGCCTGCTCTAACGATGTCATAGTACAAAAAAGCAAGGCAGTTCAACTTCCAGGCAACTTCTGCCCTGCTATAAGAGGACATGGTAAGCCCCCAGGTCGTATGTAAATCACCTGGGGGCTTACTTCATAGTCCTGCCTGTCCTGCTTTATGAGGTCATCCTCATAAAGCAGGACAGAAGTTGTCTGGAAGTTGAACAGCCCTGCTTTTTTGTACTATGACATGGTTAGAGCAGGGGGCTTACCATGACCTCTTAAAGCAGGGCAGAAGTTGCCTGGAAGTTGAACTGCCCTGCTTTTTTGTACTATGACATAGTTATAGCAGGCCTGCTACGCGTACGTTTACGAAATCCGTTCATCTTTTTTTTGTATAGACTTTGCGTAGCATGAACACCATGAACAAGCATATCCGTTCAACTTGGTTCAATAGTCGTTCATCTTTAGTAGGTTAGGTACGGCTGGCATTTGAGCCTTTTTTTATGAGGTCATGGTAAGCACTCAAGACTTACATTAATTTTTTTATTAAAAAAAAAACCGTTTATCCCGTGCAGTAAAAATTTATTAACTTTTCAGGAAATTGAACGTAAGTTTTGACTCAAGGGGCCTGGCAACACTGTCTCATTCTCAATCTGTGGTTTGGTGTTTGGTGGTTATACGATGGAAGAGATGGCCGATTGTTACAAAAAATTACAATCGAATCATTAGAATAATTTACCATTCGGTTCGGAATGAAAATTTTCTTTGATTGAATATTCGTTAGTATTCCAATGATTGTTCTTTCAGTATTCGAATGATGAATGAAAACATATAAATCTACTAGTCTTATTAGCAGGGCTTGAAAGCGGTTAAGGTTACGCTATCGGTATAAAATAGCGGTAGCGCTTTTTTTAGAGTTATGGTTATGCAATCCACGGTCCACCTCTAGATTGGGTCGACATCGTCGATATTTGTTTTCTTATAAACAAGGTTAGTCGGAAAGGGGTTACTAATCCGCAAGCCACTTAAAGTATCACTGATGACGGTTTTAAAGCAAGTGTTAAAATTTCAATATTCGATCAGTTTTGTTTCCACGTAAAATATTTTTGAGTTTAGTTTTTTCAAAAATTCTTTTTCCCTGCTTTAGGTTCAATTTACACAACCGTGGAATGGAATGGATGGAAGCAACAAAATTGTACATAGCATAATTAACTTTATGTCAATTGTATAAAGTACAAACTAAATACGAGCCAAAAAAGGGCGCGAGGATTCCCCGGAAAACGCGCGACCTTTTTTGGCTTTTTTGGCAGTGTGAATTGAGCGTTAGTTACGAATTCAGAAAATAGAGCTTCTAATTCATGACCCCTAATATGACCTAAAATGTAAACACAGCTGATCATAGATAGGATAGATAAATATTAGCATATTTGAACAGATGTTTCTCTTTAAAAAGCAAATAATAAACGACATATTATTTACTAAACAAAACCTAAAAATAGTAGTCGTACATTTGAGTCACCTCACGTTCATTCTATACTCTCCCAATGGCTAACATAAATAGTATATGCAGCGAGTTGGACTCGCCAACAGTAGGTAACTCATTTAACTGTGCCCCAGAAAAATGTATTGAATATGTCAACACCACCAATACCAGCATAAAAATACTACACTTAAACATCCGTAGCCTTAATAAAAACTTTGACCAGCTCCAGGCACTAATGCACTCAATAAAACTTGATTTAGACGTAGTAATTCTTACTGAATGTTGGATTAGTAAAGTCAGTAAAATGCCCGTTTTGGCTGGATATGATTCCTATTTTACTGAAATAAATAGTAACCAAAATGATGGAATTGTTATCTTTACAAAACAAGAGCTCCGAACCTCTGAGTGGGAACCTCAATTTGTGAGTGGAAATTGCTTGGTATGTCATATTGTTAACCAAAATATCGCTATTGTAGCGGTGTACAGATCTCCGTCATACAATTCCAAGGAAACTACCGAAAATTTTTTGGATAGTTTAAATAATGTCTACGTAAGCCTCTCCTCCTACAAAAATATAGTCCTCATAGGTGATATTAATATAGACCTCAATCCCAATAGTACAGATGACCGCTGTCTCAACTATCTTATTCTAAATGCGTCCCACGGTCTTCTCCCAACCCACAGGCTCAACACTCGGCTCGATAAATGTCTAGATCATGCACTTGTTAAAACTACCCTTCCTGTTACTACCCTTGTACTAGACTCACACATTACGGACCATAAACCGGTGCTACTCAATATTGCTAACACAAACCCAGATAATAAACCGCCTCACATAGCTACCCGCATAGACTACGATGCAGTTAAGGTGGATTTGGAAAAATCGGATTTTACCCCATTATACAAAATTCTTGACCCCAATGTATCCATGAACATGTTCATAACCATTATTTCTTCAGTAATTAACAAACACACTAAACAAATTAAAATTCCAAGGAAAAAAAGAATAATCAAACCGTGGATAACCACCGGCCTATTAAAGTGTATACAAAACCGTGACCAGATGCACAATAGATCAAGAAAAGATCCCAATAATCTTATCCTTAAAATTACCTATACGAGATACCGGAATTATTGTAACGACCTGCTTCGGAAATTAAAAATAGCCCATGAAAAAGGCGAACTTGAAAAATCTCGTAACAACCCCAAAGCCCTCTGGAAAACGATAAAACAAATTACCAATACCACCAAAAAGAAAACTTGCCCAGTGGAACTATTGGACATCTGCGATAACGCTACTTCATCCGTAAACGAAGTATGTAGGTTTTTCAGTAACATAGGCACTAACTTGGCAGAAAAAATCTTGTCCCAATTTCATCAACCTACAAACACACCTAAGAGCTCTTGTCAAAACACCTCGTCCAGCCCCGCCAACTCCCTTGTGATACTTGAGGTTGATGAATCAGACGTAGAGTCTCTTATCCTGCAACTGCGTAGTGATTGTGCAATTGGTTGGGATGGCATATCTCCCTTAGTACTTAAGAGTTGCCGTCTGTCCTTGACGCCACCCTTGACGTATATACTCAACTCCTGCATTCAAAAAGGTATTTTTCCTGCTGCGCTAAAAAAAGCAATCATCCATCCAATTCATAAGGGAGGGAACAGGAACTGTGTCAACAATTACAGACCCATATCGGTTCTATCAGCACTCTCTAAGATACTAGAAAGGATCCTAAATACCAGTTTAAATAAATTCCTTAACAAGCACCAGCTCATAGCTGATAATCAGTATGGTTTTCGCACAGGAATCTCTACTGAAGATGCAGTTCTTGAGCTGACACAATTGGTTGCTAGGAATCTTGACAGTAGAACCAAATGCCTAGGGATCTTCCTGGACCTTTCTAAAGCATTTGATACAGTCTCTGTTCCCAAACTTATCTCTAAATTGGAACGCCTAGGGGGTACGAGGAAATACCCTCGAAATTTTCAAAGACTACCTTAGCAACCGGACCCAACGAGTAAAAATTGGAGAGCATTTAAGTAAAGAAGTATCGACCACTTACGGTGTACCTCAGGGAAGCATTCTGGGCCCCACCCTCTTCCTAATATACGTCAATGAGTTGTGCAGAATGACCATCCCCAACTCCAAGATCATTGCGTATGCAGACGACACCGCAGTCGTAGTTCACGGACCAACTTGGGATAGCGTTAAGCGCTACGCAGAAGCGGCAATGTCAACTATAATGAAATGGCTCAACCTAAACTTGCTTACTCTAAACTGCGACAAAACATCGTACATTCCCTTCGCTATCCGGCGTAACAACCTGCCTGACAAATCCTTCTCCATAACAGCGCACACCTGCTCCAAACAATCCCCACGATGCTTATGTTCTGCGCTTGTAAGAACTGATAATCTGAAGTATCTCGGTGTCCAAATAGACGAAGGATTACGATGGGACAAACAGGTCGACGCCACTACCACTAGATGTCTGAAACTTTTGCATATTTTCAAATCCCTTAGAGACTCGGCTGCGCCTGAGACCCTGAAGATTGTGTACTATGCATTATGCCAATCCGTCATTGGATATTGTATTACAGTATGGGGTGGTGCCACTAAAACCAGTTTTCTGAGGATTGAAAGAGCGCAGAGAGCTGTACTGAAGGTGATGTCGCGCAAACCCTATCGATATCCCACTATGCAATTATACGCCGATTCTAAAGTACTTTCTGTGCGCCAGCTTTTTGTACTGCAGTCTACTGTTAGAAAACACGCTAGCGTTCCCCTAAGTGACCCTAAAAAAAGGAAGAAACTACCCATAAGCACCCCTCACAAAACTGCCTTCGCTCAACACCAATACTACACTCTAAGTACATACATATACAAACAAGTTCACAAAAATCTAAACATTGTCGATCTTAATAAATATGAAATAAAATTAACGGAATGGCTACTGGAACAGGACTATTTACGAACAGAATCCTTACTTAAGTACGTCTCCTAACCACCCATATATCAACAATCACACACAACACACCCACCCACACACATACACACACACACACACGCAAACAGTCACACACATCACGTATAAAATATTTGCTGTTACTTAAATTAGCTTCAGATTTATATTCATATTCGCTCAGGTAGATCGACACTGCATGTCTACTACTATACTTTTAGCATCACTTTTAGGTTGAATCACTGTCTCTCAAGATACAGGTTTCCTAGTTTGAGAGGCAGGGTTTTCTATATTGTGTTCAGATTCCAGTTCTTAGATTATGTTGCATTGTGTTACTACCAAAGCTCATTTAATACTGTGTTTATATAAAACATGTTAAATCTGTATTTTTTGTGAAAAATAAAGTTATTTATTTATTATTATTAAACTATTGACTTTTGGTGAAAGTGGTATCACAAAAGTTACTCACTACTTACTATTATGGGTACTTTAACACCCTTCCGGATTAGTACCCCCTTTCTGAATAACATTATCTACAAAAAAAAAACAATTATTTGGTAACCGACACAGTAAAACATTCGATTCATTATTAGAACAATATTTTCATTCGAATATTTCTGGCATCGAATATTTCGAATGACCATTCGATTGAAAAATTCACTCACTGGCACATTCGCCCATCTCTAATCGGTAGAGTTTTGTATTGTGGCTTTTTCGCTAATATTTTTTTATTTATTTACACCACAAGATATTAGTTTAATAGTTTCTCTCAGTTTAGTGTTGTGGTGTATTTACATATGTTTTACGTGTTATCATAAGAATTAGACAGTCAACAATGTTTTCTGCTCTCAAAAAACTAGCAAGAAGCGGCGATGATCGCTGTCCAGCTCCTTTGCCTATGTCTTCTTCTTTACAGAAGAAGTTTTCAAAAGGAGTTCATTTCAACAGTAATAAATTTTGTGTTTTATCCATTTATAATAATTAATATTAACCTTGTTACTTAATTATAAATTATTGATTGTAGTGAAAGTACTGATAAAAGGCGATAGAAACGTTGGTAAATCGTGCCTGTTGCAGCGTCTACAAGGTGGACCATTTATCGAAGACTATGTACCCACTGATCAAATACAAGTTGCTCCCATACACTGGACATATAAAAATACTGATTACATTGTCAAGGTGAGTGAAAGTAAACAACAGGTTTGGTTTTAATTGCATAGGTACTTTATGTGTGTCTGATTAACATGACGCGCTAGATACTCTTAATGACATGATAGAATTTAAGTTTTTAAATATAATTGTAGGTATAGCTTTTGCCTGCAGTTTTGGTTGCATGAAATTTGAATAAGGGTAGCATTTAACTGTGCACCAAAATATTCATGTTTTTTTCAACAATTTATTCTAGTTTCCTATCAAAAATGCGAACTGCACATCAAAATATGTACTCCCAAAAGAAATCAAAATCGGCTTATATTTTATGGGTCAAGCAGAACTATTAAGTGAAATGATGATCTAATATCTGAATGCTTCAAATTATTGTTTGATGCACCACAAAAGTTTATACCAAATTTTAGAATTAAACACCTATTTAACTCTTAAAAATATCAAATTTTCGAATTACAACACTAATTTATCATTTATAATTATCTTATAAAAAAAAAACTTAATAACTTGGGGAACAACAAAAGAATACAAAATTATCCTCAAACGATGCACTAAACAGTGATACAAAAGTAAAACTATTCAGTTCCATTGCAGCTTAAAAAAACTAAATCTTAAATCAAAATTAACCTTCGAATTATAAATTATTTGATTAGACTCAAGTATGTTTTTAATCAATGTTGTAGGAAATCTATAACAAACTAGATTTGATATCAAAATTAAACTTATAATATAAATTATTTGAAAACAATTTTTTTTAAGTAAATATTAATCATTGTTGAGCAATTAAAGAAACGCGTTAAAGAAAATCTGTTAAAAATTGCTATATTTTGATGTGCAGTTACTTACAATTAAAATCAAACATGTTTTACCTTTCTTATTTAAAATATATCTAAACAATTTTGGATCTTATATTATTCAAATTGTTTTATTTTCAAGGTAGAAGTATGGGAAGTAGTAGATAAAGGACGTACTAAGAAGAAACCACCTTTAGGCCTAAAACTAGAAAACCAATCTGCTGCAGCAGCATCAGGAGACGGCTATGAAACACCGGTTCTTGATGCCACATTCTTAGATGTATACAAAAATGCCAATGGTGTAATATTGATGCTTGATATAACAAAACCATGGTATGTATATTATTGGCAGGGCCTGATTTAGGGTTCGAGGCCCCCCTATGCTAATACATATAAGCTTCACACCCCCATTCATTTTCTTTTGCCCCAAAATAAGGCTTAAGTACAACTTTTCTGTAGGCACAAAACTTTGTTACCCTCAAGCAAATATAGCGCGTGCTAAAGCGCAAATATAGCGAGATATTGATCAAAAATGCTTTTAGGAAAAAAAGAAATCAATTTCAGATAAAGCTATCTTCAACTTCTTTTAAGTAGGTACTAGTTACAGGAGTCAATGATTTGTTTTAGGAAGCTATGGGATTAGATTCAGAACTTATTATTTCCATCCTGGTCTGCACTTCCAGGTAATTATAGACACAATAGATAGATAAACAATGGCACTGACGATCCGGATCGTCGGTCGGGCCGCTAGCGGTTAAGACAGACGAGCGACACATTGCTGACGACACGCGTAACTGCAACCGTCGCCGCTTGGCGACGGTTGCTGACGATGCGTCGGGAAAGTGGCGCTCGTCTATAATAAGATCCCATATTCATCAAAAATATCATAGTCTTCAATATAGGCCACCAAGGAGGTTTTTAGGGTTCTTACAGACGAGCGGCACTATGCCTTCGGGTTCTAAAAACGGACGGCACTTTGCCAACGGCAGATACCACTGCAGCCGTCGTCACCTGTCGATGGCTGCTGTCGACGCTTTGTCGGCTGCCGCCAACGCGTTGACGTCTACTGACAGGTGACGACGTTTCTGTTCTTACAGACGAGCGGCACTTTGTCAACGACAGATACCACTTCAGCCGTCGGCAGATGGTGACGGCTGCAGTAGTATCTGCCGTTGGCAAAGTGCCGCTCGTCTGTAAGAACCCTAAGAGGTAATAGTTGCAGACAGTAGCAGTATCTCAGTAAAGCCGATTTGTCGTGGCCGCCCTGCGTGCCGCATCTTCGTGCAGGTGGTTGCGCAATAGATTTTTTTAGGGAGAAAATGGCTTTTTATTAACCTTTAATTAACACCATCTTCATCATCAAGTACTCTCCGAGAGATCGTCAGCAACGTTAAAAGTTTGGTGGCCTTTCCCGAGGAGCTGGGTTGGATCGAATAATAATTTATTCTCACCTGCACGCAAAATACACGCTTTGATGTGGAGTTGCCTAAACCTGCCCTGCACTGCCAGAAGGTGATACTGGCCTTGTTAATCCTATTGTCGATGTGGCTGCTCCATTTCAGTTTGCTTTCTGGGATGACGCCAAGGTCTAGGTTGACTTTAGTAGACAGCTGAAGTTCAGTATTGAACAGCTTAGGTAGGCAGCACGATCCAAGTGTTCCTTTTCATGGGGTTTACCTATAAGTCGAATTCCCTGCACCAATGCTCTACAATGCGCAGAGCTCGTTGAGTAAGGCGGCAGATAGTGCCAGTTACCTTTTCTGAAACGAGGATAGCAAGATCATCTGCATATCCTATGTATAGTCATGGTTAGCATTAAGTTTGCAGATGAGATCATTCATGACTAGGTTTCATAGAAGAGGGGATAGAACGCCACCTTGGAGAAGTCCTCTGGCTATCATGATCGTCTACTCATTGCATTCAAGGCGAATCACGCGATTACTTAGCATGTTCTTCAACCAGTCTACTAGCAGCGGTTCCACTACGTGTTTGGAGAGGGCAGCGTTAATGCTGGAGATGTTTGTTTTGTCGAAAGTTCCTTCAATATGCCCAGAGAGATGCCTATTTGTTGAATCGCTACCTTTATCCGGTTGACTACCAGGTTAATTGCGGATTGTTTTGACTTGCCTGAGCTTTATGCATGCTGATTTGTATGTAAAGGTGTACACTACAGTGCGTTCAATTCACGAAGACGCGCCCCCCCACTCCTATTTGTGAGAGGTAGCCGCGTGGTGCGTATGCACATATCTCTCCTTTATTCATTAAAACACATATAAAATTAAATTTTTAAATACCTACATTCATACAAAAAAAAACATTTAAAAATATAAAAATATTGTAGCCCACCGGCATCGGGAACAGGGTCCAAGCTACCGGTGGTCAGGGCCTCAGAGAGAGGAACCTCCTAACAATACGCACCGTGTCCATAAGTACCGCTTTCTGTATCAGGCCTTTGATCAAGCCGCCGAGAGACTCTTTAGGTGTTAGTCGAGGCTCTTGGCTATTAAACCATTGGCCGTAACAACTATCGGCATAATGATTGCTGAATCAACATACCACATGGCGACAACCTCTTGTGCCAAGTCTTGAACATATCTCTCATTGGTATCTTATATTAGTGTGCATATTCACACATCTAACAATTGTGGCGATAGAAATAACATAATAGCAACTTGCAAAAAGAGTGAGGCGTTTCTTCGTGGATTGAACTATCTGTGACGCTACGTTCACACGGAGTCACGTTTTGCCGAATCTTATTTTCATCGGATTAGGAAAAACCGAATGTAGTGTTCACACGGCACATCTTGCGTTGCCGTATACGACGGCCCCGAATTGGGATCCCGTGTGAACACACGTCCCATGTTCCTCCCCACCCACTCCCCCGCTTGTGCGACCCGACATGTATTCGGTTTCAAGATCCGACAAATTACCGAATCTACACCTGCTTGTATTGTATGAACGCATGTATTGAATGCGCTATGCCACTGCACCAGATCCTATATTTTGCAGTACGGCCGGATCGGTTTGTAGTCGCCAAATCGGATGTGAACTACAGCAATATTCTGGTTTTTTGCTGTCTTAAAACTGAATGCATGTGTGAACTCATGTATTGAAATACTGTGGCCACTAAACCGAATCCTGCAAAAAACCGATTCGGTAGAGAAACACACAACGCCGTGTGAACGTACCGTAAGGGTCGACGTATTTACGCATATCATAACCTCTACCCGAGTCGCAGGACGGACGGCTGCGGGTCACAATTTGACGCCCGCGATAATGATAGTCAACGTCAACGAAACAGCAGCGTTGCGTAACAACTTTACTTCGGCACGTAGTTCACCTACGGTTCTCATCTGACGACTCCAACTTGGACTGCAACTCAGCCGAGCTTGTTTTTAGGGAAATTATATCCTTCTGCAACCTGGTGACATCAACGTGGTCGAATGTGTGGCTGAATGTCAACAGCCCGTTGGCTACAAGCTGAAAGGCAGCGGCTAATAGCCGCGCAATACGCAAACTAAATATTAATACTGTGGACACACGCCCGTATCCACATCGCACTGGACTTCCCCAAATAAGAAGATATTAAAGTTTTTGTTCAGGGTGGCCAAGTGAAATCTGCCAAACTGTACCTGTGTAAAATAGCATCACAATGCTACACTGATTACTACTAAATAAAATTAATCCCCCCTGATTACGGCCTGATTGATTTATGTATGTCTACGTTAAGACTAATCCAATAATAATGTAAACTTAGTTTCTATTTATTCAGCCTGCATAATATGCACCTTTCCAATTCTGAGACAATCTTATCCAGCTTCCTGGTAATCTTTACTGCCCTTACTAATAATGCATAACCTTGCAGGACATTTGACTATGTGGTGAAGGAGTTATCTCAAGTGCCTGCTGATCTGCCAGTTGTGGTGCTTGGAAACCATTGCGACATGCAGCACCATCGACAAGTACACCCCCACCATATTGAACAAGCTCTTCATCATGCAAAGCTTATCAGGTATGTAAGCATCGTCACAAGAAGGGGCTGGTGGGCCCGGCTCTTTCCAGAATCTTTCTGGCCTACACTAGAATTAAAGTAAATCATTATTTATTTAAAAATCAATTCAAAACAATATTAGTAATCGTGAATAACAGAATGAAGTCTCTATGATTTTTATATTTTACGTAAAATGTTAGAAACTTGGAAAAAAAAATCACTATCCTACTGATGGAATAACCAATACTCACTTGAACACTTCATTATTTTTAGAGTTCCGTATCAAAATGGTAAAAAAGGAACCCATATGGTGCGACTTTGTTGATATAATATGTAAATCAGTTTCACGTGCATTGGACTCGATTCACCTAGATAAAAATAAAATGTAGAATTGCGCGATAAACTGCGTATCAAAAATCTAAATAAAATTATTTGAATAGAACTGCTCCGGTGCGTTATGCGGAGTCATCAATGAGAAATGGTTTCGGACTACGTTTACTTCACAAATTCCTCAGCGTGCCATTCTTAAGACTTCAGAAAACAAGTTTATTAGAGCAATTACAGAGAAATCAGAGAGACGTGGAAGAGATTGAAAAAGAACTTGATGACTTCCAGGTTAGTATGTTTAGTAAAACGTCATAGATATATCGACGGTGAAGTATCAATATCTAATAACTACAAAACCGTCCTTTTACAGGAGGCGAAAAAAACCTTTCATTTCTATAGTTATTAGGTATTTTTAAGCAAATATTTCATGAATAAGAACAATTCAAGACCGATAAAATCATAAATAATAACAATTCAACATTGTAAATACAAGCTCTTTCATATTTTACCTACGAATATGGATTAAAGTGAAAATCGCTAAAATGTTAGTTATTAGATATTGATACTTCACCGTCGATATGTAAAATGTATGTATATTAATTAATTATGCGCCCATGGTCAACTTCTATAAAACGTTCCTTGATGTAGTTGACATACATAACTTATAGATTTTTATCTGCATATTAGTAATTCTAATGTGAAAATAAATATCAAATGATTTTGCATTCAGTTTAAGAAAACAGTTTCATTATATAAAAAACACTTTATTGTATTTTAGATCTTAGATGTATACATTCAACAAGAGAGTAATAAGTGTACGGGCAACTAATTACATTACTAATTCAACAGAGTAATGCTTGTGTCTGGTGGCCACATCATTGCCAACGCTTGTCTTGTGTTTTTATTATGTTATTTTACTATGCACACAATTAGGTGCAGCGAAGTTGGCTCGTGTACTGCATTTAAATTCATTATTTGTATGTATACCTAACTTTTTTTTTGATTGTACAAAGTTTATGTTCTCATACCGCAGCAGCTTTTTCATTCTACCGCTAATGATTGTATAGAGCTCACATTCATACAATAGTAGGTTTAAGTAAAACTTATGGTGCGTCCAGACCTGGCGAATGCGCCGCTCGCGAGCCGCTTGCGAATTGCGCGCGCGTTTCTCGCGTGCGGTTACAGCCTACGTTTGGTGCGCCGCGCCGCGCCGCTCTAGTGCAACTCTGGCAGGCTCGAGAGGGGCGCGCGTGCGCTCATAGTTTCTTTCGCATTTGAACTATGAGCCTTAGTTGTGAATTTGCTTCCCAAGATGTCGGACCATACGACTGCCGTTAGCATAATTGCTGTAGCATCGGCTATTTTATTACTGACAACGAGATTACTGAGACGTGGGCGGGGCGAGGGAGCTGCACCGCGGGCGGCATGCACGCACCTCCTGCGCCGGTCACAGCATGAAATGCACGCGCGCAGTTCGCAAGCAGCTCGCAAGCGGCGCATTCGAGACGCATTCGGCAGGTCTGGACACACCTTTACGTCTCGCCATGTAGTGTTATCACAAACACTTGCATGCACTTGCTAAAAGGCTACTCTTTCATATTAAATATGCGAGAAAGCTTACATTCGTATAACATCAAGATTTATATTTTCAGAATTCAGAAGAGTCCCACTATGACCTGTTTGTGGATCGTCTAGCTAATAAGCGGCGGCAAAGTGTAGGTCAGCTTGAACCTCGACCTGCTAACGATCGTTCTCCCAGCATTGTGCTTGGCGCAGGCAAACCAATTGTACCCCCTAATGTTAATCCACTTGTAAGTTCGTCTATAAATGAATTAATTTATATTTAGATTGCACACTATCCTACATGTGTGTAATACTTACTGTTACAGTTAGCGCAATCATTAGCCGGCAATGGAATAAAAGTGCAGACTCCAGTCACACAGAGTCATTATGTTAGTTCTGAATTAACAAGGCCTAAAAATCTAGTTAGTATGGAAATGACGCCACCTAGGCTTCCTCAACAAGAGAGGTGAGAAAAGAAGTCTAATTTTTTTATTTATTTATTTTCTATCTTCTATTGTTATATATACTTTTAAACTGTCTATTATAATATTTGTGTATTGTAGTGGGCAGAGTACACCGTCAGGTACCAATATGTCTGGATGCTTGGACGAGTTTTATGCAGGAACCTTGGACAGTAGCTTTTTGGAAGATCTACCAGCAATAGCCGCTTCTAATCAAGATGCTTCTTATGACACTGAAAGGTAAGAAATCCTGTATTTAAGTCAGAAAAGTACGTACCTATATTTCACGTTTCAACATGCTATTTTCTTGAAATAACTTGTGTATTTTTGCAACTCACACATAACACAACAATATTTCAGTGACGACGAGAATACTAGAAATCCTAAAGTGACAATTGATCAGGAAGATTTAGACTTTGACATTAGTTCGTCAGTGGATAATCGAGCAGAGGTAAAATTATCTCCGGAATTCACATCAAGATCAAATCAAGATGAAGACAGCCTTGACAGAATGATGGCTCGTGTTACAATGGACAAAGATGTTGATATTGATAGCATAGATATTGCAAATGATCCTATATTTGAAAATAGTCGTCATATTGAGGTACAATTACCGTTGGACAACGACTTCCCGCTTTGGGCTGGCGATACCAGTGTGAGAAGATCACCTGAAGGTTAGTCATTCATGTGTTGTACATATCGGGTGTAAAAAGACCCTTAACGATAACGAAAACCACGTATTCTACCCATCATTGGGATCATTTTTTTCGAACAAACCATACCTGGGAAATCATTGGTTTTGGAGATATTGAAGGTCAAAGTATACATTTTTTTTTTAGTTTTTTCCAAAATCGATTCCCATGTCATAATACTAAACTTTCTTCCAAACAAACATTATCAAAAATTTCAATTTTTCCTAACAAATTACGCATTTGAAGTTACAAAAACGCAATGAATATCAAACGCACACGACCGCCTTGGCTCGGCTGTTTGGCCGCTGCACGCATGCAAACGCGCGACATCGCCACAACCATAATTTGTGCGCTACAAAAAAAAGCGTTTTTTTTCATGCCAAAAAATAAAAGTCGTTTCCCAGCAATTATTTTTGGTCAATGTAATTTAGTTTGATGTACAGAGTGCGTAGATTTCGGCTATGTGATGGGTCTTTTTACACCCCGTATATTCAAATAATCACACTCAAATAAACAGTCTAACTATTATCACTTTATTATGATAGTTTTAACGCCTATATTTTGTTGTAGGTGGCGAAGATCCAGACACGTCTAAAGAGCCTAGTGACAAGGTAATTTAAGCTTAAAGCGTGTTCTGTTTAACAATTATATAAGTACATGGAATTTCTTCCAACTGCGATTGCTATAAAAAAACGAGCGATTAAGCGGATTTAATTAGTAAAAACAAATGAAAATCGTTAAAATTGGTGCAATAAGAACACGTAATTTAAAATATAGCGATTACGACTCCTTCTTAGAGCTTCTATTCTATCAGGGACACTTTCGATCAAGTTTCGGATGTAACTTTGAGAAATATTTCCTATCCCCGTTTAGCACCAACCTTGAGCTCCTCTGACTGGCTAGTGGTGCTGCTAGGATTTGATCAGTCTCTTCAGATAGTCCTAGGGATGTTCGATCGGATTTCAGTCTGGACTGTAGGCGAGCCAGTATAACTTAGGTATTCTAACTTTACAAAGATACTCGCTCACAACATTTGCCGCGTGTGGCCTCGCGTTGTCTTGCAAGAAAAAAAAAGGCTATACGTGTTCTTGAAGAATTTCTTCAATGTACTCGACATTGAAGAAATTCTTCAAGAACACGTTCAATGTTCACGTTCGTTCTTCAGGAAGGTTCGAACCTTCAATGATCACTAACACCGTGCGATCTATTCCCAACAAATGTCACCCCAGACATTATTGAGGCACCTTGAAAATGGAGAGTTTTCATAAGTGTCTGGAATAATTTTCTCTCCACTTCATTGACACACTCTAATACATCCGTCTGGAACTCTCAGACCGATTTTGGATTTATCGGTGAGCTTTATTCACCGATAAGTTATTAACATTATTAAAAACATAAAAAATTTAGTTGGAAGAAATTCTGTGTTCCTGGGTATATGTTTATTATGTTGTTTAACTTTAATTTCTTTGTAACAGGAGAAAAAACACAAAAAGAAGAAATCAAAAGACAAAGATAGAGGAGATTATAACGATAAATCAGATAAAAAAGAGAAGAAGCATAAGCATAAGAAATCAAAAAGTGATAAAAAGACGACAAATCCTCAACAGGACTTATTGGCACCTTCATCTGTAACGGACTTTAATTATGAAGAATATGACAGCATTTAACGACTACTTAAGTTTTTTAAACTTCTACATTCCAAACATCTGTTTCCATAGTTTTATTGTGTAAATGTGTGTACGAATTGGAAAATTATCATTATTTTAGAAATACTAAATTATTCAAAGAAATTATTACACAACAGAACTTTTATGTGATTTAGAGCGGTTACGCTCTGCATCCGATCCGAATCCGTGAAAATACGTTCCGAAGTAATCATAGAACTCTTTGTATGGTAGTTTACGCACTAGATCAGACTTCCGCCATCGGATTTCTCTCAGTCATCCGTGAGTCTCCAATTCGGAAGAAATATTGACGGACCGAAATAGCCGTAGTACTGTTTGTATGAAAGCTTTTGTATTACCTACCTCGGATTCAAATCGGATATATGCCAAAGATGGCCCCTGAATTGCTTGGATTTGGATCAGAGATTGCATTAGTGCGTAAGCAATATCCGTATTCGGTCCGAGATTTTTAGACTCTAGATCCGTATTTTCACGAATTCGTACCGGGTGCAGTGCGAAAAGCAATATTCGAATTCGGTCCGAGTTTTTATATCCGTATTTTCACGGATACGGATCGGACGCAGTGCGTAACCGCTCTTAGGGCCGATTTTTCAATCGTCACATAACTTTTATCTGGAGAATAAGTTTCACGTTTTGACAGCTATTGTATTGAAAATATGTCTAACCGTCATATTTCTTAGATAAAAGTTATCTGACGACTAAAAAATCGGCCCTTAGACGTACTAAAATGGACTTCTGGAATCTACTAGATAATTGTAACGAATTATTTCAGGAATCTCAAATTTTATCCATGTGCAGGAAGCACACTTATATAATTATGATAACATTAACATTTAAAACTAATTTATGTATGTATTTGCATGGACACGAGGCTGTTACAACACGTGCATACCGAGCAGGCAGCTTGGGCACAGTCAAAGACTCCAATAATATATTGGGTGTAGACAGGCAACTCGGCCGTTTTTCGTTTTTTGACAAGCAGCGCCTCCTGGTTCATAGATACCGAAGCTATCACGCACGCAATAATAATTTTACTTGCTTATTTGTGTCTTGCGCCACCTCTCGGCATTGTAATCAAATATTTTAATGTAGCAGCACAGAACTTCAACATTTTATTTCTGGTATCTTACGGCAGTGATGGCGCTGTACTCAATAAAAAAAACTTATGTTCTTAGTTGCCATAGCATGGGCACGACTCAACGGGATCCATACCACACTTGCAAATAAATTCGTGCTAACACAAATCGCATAAGCCTCGGAATTAAAAATCGTAACTATTTTTCAGACTTTACAAGCCTAGATGTTTGCGCAATTTCGTCCCACACAACACGTGAACTGCATATTTGTACTAGCCTAAACTGGTGCAAAAAAAAATTTTAGTGTCGGGAATATTTCTTGTTTGTTGTGTTCAAATAATATTCACCTTACATTGACGTAGAAACACATGGACCTCGGGTCAGCACTCAAAAATGTCCTAAACAAATGTAGACTAAAACGCAAAAATGAAGACTACCTAATTTAAGTCAATGGGTGCAGTGGAATCATTGTAGTGAAAAGCTAAATTAGGCATTGTGATGACGATATAGGATTTAAGTTAGTTTGTTGGTATTTCTAAGTTTATATGGCGGTGTGCTTTTGCGCGCACTCTTGATAGTGTATGTAAACTCAGAACACTTTTTTTTTTCGTGAATTTTGTATTAGACGCTTGGTCCATGGCATGTGTTTCTACGTCAGTGTCGCCTTATATTTGTTTTTTTAGAGAATTTTTGTATATGAAATAATGTTTGATTGAACGACTGCTTAATATTAACATAATAATTACTTATTGCTTACCTTATTTTTTTGACATTATATTATCTTGCATATGTGTGTTGGTCTTGTAACCAAAATTGCGGATTTTATTGATTATGAGCAATGCAATGTGCATAATGTATCTTTATCATAAGTTAAAATTTTAATTACCTCGTTACAGCATAAAATATTTTATCATGTTATGTGTATGCTTGTTGTCTAAAATAAACCGTTTTTAACAACGCATTTGATATTATACATTCATACATAGAGTAAGAGTACCTACCCTCAAGCCGTGTCTATTGCGACCATGTGTTTGTTAGAATTAGCCCTAACATGGTTACCTGACAAAACTGGGGCGTGGTCCAACTGTTCAGCCGAACAAAAATACGCAAACATGTTTTCCGAAACGAATGGAAAATATCCCGGCGTTCGCCTGCGAACACGGGGTGGGAATGCTATGTTTATTTCATCGTTGCTCTTTAAAATTGCAACCGTCTCTGTTGTGTTTTGTTTCTTTATCGCAGTAGACCGCAATATCCGCAGTATGTTTTGGTAGATTTTTATCGCAGCAGACCCGACTTTAGAATAAAATTGAAATAGGTACCTATTTTACGTTTTAGTACCGTGAACCGCACGATTTTGTGCAGCATAATTTTCAGGATAACGCTTCCCAAGAAGGCGATGTCTATATCTAGTGCAAAGGTGGCCTCAAACAGTGACCAGGAATGATGACTGACCGATTCTTGATTTACCGAGCGTTATTGGCTAAAATTAAGACTTTTTGTAATATTTATTATCAATAATAAAGCAAAGACCTCTTTGCATAGCAGATCCTTCCATATTTAGTAACTATCACAAGTAAAATAAGCTTAACCCGTATTTATATGCCCAGTTAGAGCTCTTACACACCACGTTTTTTTCAGGCGCCGTCGACTCGCGTTTCGCTATCGCGTGTTGTCGGCGATGCTAAACTTGAAATAGGCAGATTACTTGCGATTGCATCGTTGCAAACTCACGAGAATCGCGCTACAGACGCGCGTGAGCAACTCGAATCTCCTTGCAAAATAAAACGCGCGTAGTACGCGCGCGATGGAGCGTGTATCGCGCTGGAAACATGTGTACTCTGTGTGACCGACCGACATCGAGGAAAGGGGCGGGGGCGAGGCCTGCGGCGCACACTCCATCCGTACTTCATATAGAACGCTGTACGTATGTGTTTGCAGCTAAAGAGACGCGCTGTGACAGCGCGGCTGTATCGATGTAACTCAGCGCTACGAGCGCGTCGACAGCTCGCGAAAAAGTCGTCGTCTGCATACTACAATTTTATGAACGTGTGAATAGGTAAATTGGTTGCGATAACATCGCGTTTGCAGCGCGTTATAGTTGCGTGCGTCGAGCGTTGACAGCGCCTGAAAAAAACGTGGTGTGTAAGAGCCCTTAGGCAATGAAAAATGCTACCATTAGGTACCAAGCAAAACGATCGTTATTGGCCGTAAACACCGGGCATTAGAGAAGAAATGAATTATCAAGACATCTCGTTGGACGACGCGAAAATTGATATTAGGAAAAGAAGCTTAAAAAAATGGTAGGTAGGTACTAAACATGTGCGCCGATCGGCGCCGGCGTCGGCGTCTTTATATCTGCGTGAAATTGGTGTTAGGAAAATGGCTAAACGTTTCCATAACTGGGTAGTCCTCCCCCATACTTTTCCTTTCTCGATATATTGTGACTGACACTCTGCCGGCATCTGCATCGACTCCTACATATTGTGCTATATTGGTGTATAGATAGCAGGCGGTGCAATTAAAGTCAGGAATTGCTCTCCAGCAAGCCTGACATGCGCAGCGTGACATAATTTTGCCGTCGCATTATCTTGTGCGAAGCCAAAATAATCTACGACTTATCTCATCATGATATTTGCTTCTAAGGTCCAACTCCAAAGTTGCAATGCCATGCCATGCTTAGCTCTTGCAGCAATTGAATCTAGTCCAGTAGTTGAGGAAGACAACAGGGAAATGGCACCGCAGTGCTTCTCTTCGTTTAAGGCAAAGGGATTTTGTCTAAGGGGGCAGGACTGCTGCATTAAACTGCCTGTCGATTTCAAGCACTGTCGTAGCGGTTGAGTTTCATATTCCGTCTGCTTGCGGCAGACTGTTCGTCAATAAATCCTTTAGATCCAGCTTAATTTACTATAACTTGATTTTTCAATTCTTAATTTTGGTTTTCTTAAGTCCTTAAGCTTTTAGAAATAAATAACCTTTAGTTTGATTGTGTTGGGGGCTTATAGCCCCGCAGTGGGCAGCGAAAGACAAATTCGGTTTATTGATTGCTTGAATTCGATTGTTTACGCAAAATTTTATTTTCGCCTGTTAATAAGAGACCGGATGCGGCCCGCCGGTCAATAATCTGTCCATGCACATGTCTACTACGTATCTATAATTTCGATATCATGCCACACATATTTTGAGCTTACTAGTCTTGTTTATATTTTTGCTCTTCACATTAAAGAAAATTCTAAAAAAAATCTAAGGTTTGCTGTTAGAGATCTCAATTTTAAGTTAAGCTCGGCTAGTTCGGCTACATCAAGTTTTCGTTTTAAACTTTTTATTAATGTATTATTAGAGATTTTATGATTTAATGATGTCATGTGGGTAGCCGCACATATTTGCTTCACGACCTGTCAAAACTGTCTATAAAAGAGTATGCGGTGCGGTACTCGGGCCCTCACTTTTGCTGCGACCTTTGGGTCGGACGGACGTTCACAATTGTTTTTATTGTTGTTCTGTTTTATTTTTACATTGTAATTATGACTGTGTTTTGATATTCCTTCAGTGGAATGATAACTGATCGTAATAAAGTATTCAGTTCATATGTACCATCCTGTTTTTAATCAATAACGCCACTGAAAGCTAAAAGGCTATTAATCCTATTAGTAATTTCTGTTATTTTATTAGCGTATCCTCCAGGTTACGCTCATAACAGAAGTGGGATAGGCTCCATTGCCTATCTTATTTTCTGTGTTGATTTGTAGACAGTATACAAGTTGTTACTTGATAAATAGCAATCTTGAAAAATACGAGTAGTTAAGTAAAACATTGTGAACGTTCTTCCTTTTTACGAATCTGTGTTATCGTAATTGTTAATTTAAATGTGTTGGAAGATCATTCCAGGACTCGCAACACGGGACAGAGAATCTGCCGACCTGTTGCAACACGTCGAACCTCGCATGGACTCGTTGGTGCTGCCCAGTGAGACATGATGTGCTACAAGTGTGATTGCGTCATGCCACCATGTGTATCGCCGTCAGGTACCTACTGAAGTGCGAGCGAGGTAACGGACAAGCTTGTGATCGCAATCAATGCCATAACCCTGGTAAGATTGAACCATTTGTATCTAATTCTTCTGATCCCTCTTTTAATGATTTTAACGAGGTAGATCATGTGTGTATTGTGTGTAATTTCGATGGATGAGGACTAGATTCCTCAAATCCGTGATATGTTTGTTCAATATGTGTTTGGCGCGTAAAGGCAATTATTTGAGAGGCTTAATTTCTTGCAAAAGAAATTGAATTCAACTTGGAGCGCACGATCAGTAATGATCAGGCGAAGCCGAGCGCGAATAAAATGGGAAGCATTTGTCTGTTTAACACTTTGGCCGCGTCGCCCACGGGTGACCGCAAATCAGGAGTTTATAATACATCGATGAAATTTAGTAAAATCAATGTTTTTCAACTGGCTCCGCGAGACTATTGAGTGTCTCCTACCATTGTCTGTCAGTGTTGAACTGAACGTGTTAAGCTTACTGATGTTGATGAGCACTAACACATTAGTGCAGAGAAAACCAATGTTTTACCCTTAAACATTTTTTTTGGTTTCCTGAATAAATTCCAGCTATGTGTACTATGTACTTTTAAACCAGCTATGTGTACTTTGTACTTTTAAACCAGCTATGTGTACTTTGTACTTTTATACCAGTTATGTGTACTATGTACTTTCATATCTTGCTTACTTATAAAGTTACGTGGATATCAGGGTGACCTGGAGCGGACTCATATAAGGCCTTGTGTGGCATTGAATTGGTATCCTGTTTTCAGCGTATAAGACCTCGTGTGGCATCGCTCATTAACTTGTTAACGTGTGGAAATGTATAAAAGTGCATAGTGACATCTTGGCTCATCTAAGAATAAAATTATTGATCTTTTGACTATTCCTTATTATTCTTCTTCGTGTCGGCACGAGTATGCAAGAATAGCTCATGCCGTGGTGAAAAATATTAGCCAGTTAGTTAGGATGGTAGCGAGGCTGACTGCCCAGGGTGCGCCGGACGTACTGAGGTATCGTCATTCGTGGAGGCCGTTTTCATGCACCCCAAACAAAATTATTTTGACAAAATTATTGACAAACATGATGTATGTCGGACCTAACATATGTGTTTACTCCCCAGGCTATGAGGACTCTGTTATTGTTAACGACCTTGTTTGTCACCAAATGTTCACAGGTTGTAGACAAACTTTATCCTGGCATCCGAGGCTCAAACAGCGGGTGCTAACAAATGGGTGCTACGCTGAGCATTGCCTACGAGTGAACCACCCAAGCGGCGGCAGAGTTTATGGTGCTGTGGCTGAGGTGTGTTTACCGACGTGTAACTCACATCGATGGGTGTGTGCCAACGGGTAACGCACATCGACGGGAGTGTGCCGACGGGTAACGCACATCGACGGGAGTGTGCCGACGGGTAATGCACATCGACGGGTTTGTGCCGACGGGTTAATCAGGTAGCAGACATGTTAACTGGGTCATGTTGTGCCTGTAGCAGACATGTTAACTGGGTCATGTCGTGCCTTTAGCAAACATGTTAACTGGGTCATGTTGTGCCTGTAGCAGACATGTTAACTGGGTCATGTCGTGCCTTTAGCAAACATGTTAACTGGGTCATGTTGTGCCTGTAGCAGACATGTTAACTGGGTCATGTCGTGCCTTTAGCAAACATGTTAACTGGGTCATGTTGTGCCTGTAGCAGACATGTTAACTGGGTCATGTTGTGCCTGTAGCAAACATGTTAACTGGGTCATGTTGTGCCTGTAGCAAACATGTTAACTGGGTCATGTTGTGCCTGTAGCAGACATGTTAACTGGGTCATGTCGTGCCTTAGCAAACATGTTAACTGGGTCATGTCGTGCCTGTAGCAGACATGTTAACTGGGTCATGTCGTGCCTTTAGCGGATATGTTAACTGGGTCATGTTGTGCCTGTAGCAGACATGTTAACTGGGTCATGTCGTGCCTGTAGCAGACATGTTAACTGGGTCATGTCGTGCCTTAGCAAACATGTTAACTGGGTCATGTCGTGCCTGTAGCAGACATGTTAACTGGGTCATGTCGTGCCTTTAGCGGATATGTTAACTGGGTCATGTTGTGCCTTTAGCGGATATGTTAACTGGGTCATGTTGTGCCTGTAGCAGACATGTTAACTGGGTCATGTCGTGCCTGTAGCAGACATGTTAACTGGGTCATGTCGTGCCTTAGCAAACATGTTAACTGGGTCATGTCGTGCCTGTAGCAGACATGTTAACTGGGTCATGTCGTGCCTTTAGCGGATATGTTAACTGGGTCATGTTGTGCCTGTAGCAGACATGTTAACTGGGTCATGTCGTGCCTGTAGCAGACATGTTAACTGGGTCATGTCGTGCCTTTAGCGGATATGTTAACTGGGTCATGTCGTGCCTGTAGCAGACATGTTAACTGGGTCATGTCGTGCCTTTAGCGGATATGTTAACTGGGTCATGTCGTGCCTGTAGCGGATATGTTAACTGGGTCATGTTGTGCCTGTAGCAGACATGTTAACTGGGTCATGTCGTGCCTGTAGCAGACATGTTAACTGGGTCATGTCGTGCCTTTAGCGGATATGTTAACTGGGTCATGTCGTGCCTGTAGCAGACATGTTAACTGGGTCATGTCGTGCCTTTAGCGGATATGTTAACTGGGTCATGTCGTGCCTGTAGCAGACATGTTAACTGGGTCATGTCGTGCCTTTAGCAAACATGTTAACTGGGTCATGTTGTGCCTGTAGCAGACATGTTAACTGGGTCATGTCGTGCCTTAGCAAACATGTTAACTGGGTCATGTTGTGCCTGTAGCAGACATGTTAACTGGGTCATGTCGTGCCTTTAGCAAACATGTTAACTGGGTCATGTTGTGCCTGTAGCAGACATGTTAACTGGGTCATGTCGTGCCTTAGCAAACATGTTAACTGGGTCATGTCGTGCCTTTAGCAAACATGTTAACTGGGTCATGTCGTGCCTTTAGCGGACATGTTAACTGGGTCATGTCGTGCCTTTAGCAAACATGTTAACTGGGTCATGTCGTGCCTTTAGCAGACATGTTAACTGGGTCATGTTGTGCCTGTAGCAGACATGTTAACTGGGTCATGTCGTGCCTTTAGCAAACATGTTAACTGAGTCATGTTGTGCCTGTAGCAGACATGTTAACTGGGTCATGTCGTGCCTTTAGCAAACATGTTAACCGGGTCATGTTGTGCCTGTAGCAGACATGTTAACTGGGTCATGTCGTGCCTTTAGCAAACATGTTAACTGGGTCATGTTGTGCCTGTAGCAGACATGTTAACTGGGTCATGTCGTGCCTTTAGCGGGTATGGTAACTGGGTCATATCTGATTGGCTATATCCCGTAATGGGTGATGCCAAATGATTGGCTAGATCCCGTAGTGGGGGATGCCAAATGATTGGCTATATCCCGTAATGGGTGATGCCTGATGACATGTTAACTGGGTCATGTCGTGGTTTGTTGGTGTGATAACTTCTGATCTGTTCACAGGAACTGTGCTGACTTATATCACCTGGAGTCACCATTATTTGGTCTTTGAACTGGTAATGTTAGGAGAGTTACAAAATAAGAACTCTCAAATTTATTTATTTTTGCTTGTTTGTATTTGTGTACTTAAGACACATAGTGTATGTGTATTGGACATAAGTCCTGCAGACACATAGTGTATGTGTTAGTCCAACAGACACGGTAACGTGCGAAGTTGCCCTTGTACAAGTTAACATTGTACAAGTAAAATAATGAAAAGTTTAACAAGAAAAATAAGTGTTTCATTAAATTATGTAACATGTGTCGTAAGGAGAGCTAATGCTGTGCCACCTTCCTGTTGATGATGAGAAACGTTGACGTCATGTTTTTTTCTCGTGTTCCCTGTTGATGACGATGAGAAATCGCTAACGTAGTGCTTAAATTCTCATTGGCTGTTTACGTAAGCCTACGCGGTCTTACGAGTTCTCTTTAGCAATTTTCGTTGCTGAAGTTATAGCTGTGGTTTTACTAAAAATGTGTGCTATTATGTATTACAGGTGCGGATTTTGCTTCGATCAATAATCCTCTAGATTCCCGATGAGCGCTTCAGAAATGGCCACAAAAATTAGACCACGAAAAATTCTGTGGTCTTATTTCAAATTAGTACGGTCCAACCATAGCCAACATTAAGACGTCAAAATGCCGCAGTGCGTGGTTAAAAATTGTAAAAATAACCACCGTAATATCAAGATTTTTGATGGAATATCATTCTTTCAGTAAGTTTATGCCAACAAGTGTTTTCTTTTGAAGTTTATATAGAACTAGCTGTTGCCCGCAGCTTCGCTTGCGTGTAATTTTAAACCCTCTATATGCCCCTTTTTAAATGTAGGTTTTAAATCAAAAAAGTCCGTCTTTTATATTTATTATAAACAGTGTTTGTGCAAATTTTAAGTTTATGGGGTTACCCATGGAATAAGGGTTTTCATACAAACGTCAACATCCATTTCACCACATAAGGGGTGGAATTTCCAAAAACCTTTCCTTAGTAAATGCCAACGTTATTAGAGGTACACCTACTTTGAACATTTCAAGTTTCTAACCCCAGCGGGTTAGGCTTTGCGTTGATAGATCTTTCAGTCAGTTTCTTCCTTTGTTACTTCAAAAGTACCAGATTTTTCATAAAAACTTGCAACCCTTATTTCACCTCCTTAAAGGTTGAATTGGTAAAAACGCTCAAACATTTATGTACATTTATTTCTAACCAGAAACCCAATTATTTGGTATCATGCTTTTAACTACGAAAAAACTTTCATCACTTATTTTATCCCTTAGGGGCAGAATGTCCAAAAACCCTCAAACATGTATGTTTACTTCTAACCAGAAGCCTAAATAATTAATTCCATGCTTCTTACTTCAAAAGTAGCACATTTCTCAAACAAACTTTCAACACTTATTATTTCACCCTCATATATAGAATTTCCAAAAAACATCAAACACGTGTATGTTTATTTCCCAGCAGAAACTCTATTATTTTAATGCATGCTCTTTTTAACTTCAGTACATAAATCTTTCAGCCCGTATTTCACCCCTTAGTGGTAGAATTTCCAAAAACCCTCAAACACGTGTATAATTATTTCTCTTCAAAAGTCTAAATATTTAATTCCATGCTTCTTACTTCAAAACTACCAAATTTCTCATACGAACTTTAAACACTTATTTCACCCCTTTAGGGGTTGAATTTCCGAAAGCACTCAAACCTGTGTACATTTATTTCTAACCAGGAACCTTAACGTTTAATTTCATGCTTCTTACTTCAATAATGACGGACTTGCATACAAACGTTAATCACCCTTTTCACCCCCTCAGTGGTTAAATTTCGAGAAATCCCTTCTTAGTGGATGCTTACGTTACAAAAGGAACCGACTTTCCAAATATCATTTTCAGTTAGTACATTTCTCTTTCTAATAAAAGAAGACAAACAATTATCCAATACGACTATCGCGCCACCTATTGTACGTTGAAGGTACTATGTCAGAAACTTTCGCGTGAGTAACAACAACTATACAAAGTTTCAACTCAATCGGATGAACGATGTGAATTTTTATTTAAAACCATCTGATAAGACTCGCGCACCACCTCCTTTATTACGGTGATGGTACATACTATGCCAGAAACTCTCGCTCAAGTGTCAACAATAAAAAAACTTTCATCCTCTATTTCACCCTCTAGGGATAGATTTTTCAAAAACCCTGAAACACGTGTATGTTTTATGCTTCTCACTTCAAGAGTACCAGACTTCTTATACAAACTTACATCCGCTATTTTACCCCCTTAGGGGTTTAATTTACAAAAACGCTCACACACGGTCATTTATTATTAATCCGAAACCCTATTATTTAATTTCATGCTTTTAACTGCAAGAAAACTTTCACCTCCAATTTCACCCCCTAGGGGTATAATTTCCAAAAACGGTCAAACAGGTGTATATTTATTTCTAACCAGAAGCCGAAATACTTAATTCCATGCTTCTTACTTCAAAAGTAACAGATTTCTCATACAAAATTACAACACTTATTTCACCCCTTTAGGGGTTGAATTTCCAAAAATCCTGAAACATGTGTACGTTTATTTCTGACCAGTAACCTAAATATTGAATTTCATGCTTCTTACTTCAAAAGTACCAGATTTCTCATACAAACTTACAACACTTATTTCACCCCCTTAGGGGTCGAATTTCCAAAACCGCTCAAACACGTGTACCTTTACTCCTAACCAGAAATCTTAATACTTAATTTCATGCTTCTTACTTCAAAAATGACGGACTTGCATACAAACTTTAATCACCCTTTTCACCCCCTTAGGGATTGAATTTCGAAAAATCCGTTCTTAGTGGATGTTTTCGTCACGTAAGGAACCTACTGTCCAAATTTCATATTTCCAGCATTAGTGGTTTAGGCTCTGCGTTGATGAATGAAATGTCAGTCAGTACCAGTCTCTTTATATATAAGATTAAACAACAAAAAATTAAATATTAAGAATAAAATGATTGTTTGACCAATGTTGCGATAGCGCCAACTGTTGGGCAAAACATTGGTTGTTTATAATAATTATCCGATTACAAGACTACGTCTAGTTTAAAAATAGAGTAAGCATCAATTACCTACATCGTATTTTCAACTTTATTTTTTAGAGGATAAGTTTAATTTTAGAATAAAATATTTATGTACTTATTTAAAAATTACTTTTTATTTTCGAGCGACTTTGCTTGTACCTATTCTCCGATGACAATGGGTCCTACAGATAAATGTATCGCAAACGTAATTGAACTTTATTTTGAGAATATTAATGTTTATAACAAACCGAAGTTGTTTATATTTTAAAGCCTTTTTCTACATTTCGTTGTAAGAATACAAATGTTTATGTGTGTGTAACCGTGGCCACTTGAGCGATGTGTTTTTGTTTGGGATCCTTTATCTAGATTATTATTGATCGAAGGGATTTTGACAATTAAGAAACCAAGCCTAGTCTAGTCACTGCCAGTCATATAAAAAATTCGACCTACTCGACTTTTTCCCTCCGAAACACTTCATATTAGTATTTCATAAATTACTTACCTGCCGTACCTGCACTCTGCACCGCTTTTCGCGAACCAGAGCGCCGCAGCGTAGTACAAAATTTTCAAATTTAACCAAATTTTTCCTTAAAAAACATCCTTTTTGGCTATATTTTCAAATTTTTGTTCGGCACTTACCTCCGTTTTCTCCATATTTCGACAGCTCGCGCCGAGACGCGTGTTTTGACACCTCGCACGCGCGGATAGCTGCTGCAGAAATTCAAAAAATTGCCCCCCCACCCACCCTTTACTCGCTTGGGTAGGTAAACTTTTCGGAGTGGCGAAAAATTTTAATTCTAGTTTTAGCTTTTATATATACCTGTGGACACGTACATACTGTTTATTGACGACTGACGTGTCTGCGCGCGTACAGGGACTCTGACGAGAGCCTGAACCGCTTTTATCAACTTGACAGGACTGGCACTTTTTAGCCAGCTCGTAAGTGACCCATCGATCCCCCCTGTACAGGGATCGTTTTTAACTATATTTAATTCGACACGGTTTTATTGAGCCAACCAAATTTATTGTAATATTTGTAATCGTTTAATTTAATAATTATTTATTTACTTATTTTAATCCCACCATCATGTTCCTCGCAAGGACACCTGCAAAGAAGACCCCCACAGATCCCCATGTCTCTCCATCGAATGGAGATAGGGAAGCCTCCCCTCCCAGTGCTTCAATTCAGGCCTCGAGTGTGAGGCGAAGCATTGGGGAGTGGGAGAGCGGAAAGGAGATCTTGAAGGTGGCGGAAGCCCAGCTCCCTTCTACAGTGCCCGCCCCTTTGCCCAAGAAGGCTGCTCAGGTCGCGGCGACCCTCCCAAAGCCCACGCGGAGAGTGGCGCCTCCATTGGAAGCTAAGATTGCTGCGCGGAGAACATCCGCTGAAGTGGCGGGAGGATCGCCGGGAGCGAGCCAACAACACCAGCCTCTTAAACCCACCGACCGGGTGACCGAGGCCCGGAACTGCCTCCTGCGCGCGAAGTCGCATTTAAACGACTCGCGCAATCTGAGGTCAGACCTGAAGGCCGGGATCACCCAGTCGGTGGAACGGTTATACCAACTGGTAAAGGAAGAGGCGGCGGCTAAAACTCAAGTCAAGGGGGCTGAGTTAGTGGCGACAGAGGTCATCGAGGCCACAGCTCCGCCGGAGAGAATGGAGTCCTCCCAGGAGTTTACTTCGTTGCTCGCTTCACTAGCGGAGCATAGCGCGCTGGTGAAGGAGAGCAGCGAAAGGATGGAGAGGCTCCAGGTAGCGATGGAGAGACAGGGGGAACTGCTGGAAAAGACGGCCACCTATGCGAGTGTAGCAGCGGGTCCACCGAAAAGGCAGACCCCAGGAAGGACCGCACTGCACTCCATAGTGGTGACGTCGAAAAATGAAGGGGACACGGGTGAAGAGGTCCTGACAAAAATAAGAGAAGCGGTAAACGCTAAAGATGGTGGACTCGAAATAGAGAGCGTGAGGAAGGCCAAAGACAGCAAGATTATAATGGGCTGTCGGTCAGCAGAAGAAAGAAGTAGGGTTCGGGAAAAATTGGAGAAGGCAGGAGATCACCTCGTTGTCGAGGAGATGAAGAACAAAGATCCGATGCTAGTTTTCCGGGGCGTCCTCCGAATTCACTCTGACGAGGAAGTGCTGAGGGCGCTACGAAATCAAAACCGGGACGTTTTTCATGGCCTCGACAAAGGGGAGGATCGCCTTGCCGTAAAATATAGGCGAAACGCAAGGAACCCTCAGACCAGCAACGTGGTGGTCAGCACGTCCCCGAGAATCTGGAGCAGGATGCTGGACAAGGGGAAGGCGCGTATCGACCTCCAGACCGTCTTTGTCGACGACCAGTCGCCACTGGTGCAATGCACGAGGTGTTTGGGATATGGGCATGGCCGGCGGCTCTGTAAAGAGCCTGCCGACCTATGCAGTCATTGTGGGGGCCCACACCTCCGAGTAGAATGTGCCCAGTGGCTTAAGGCAGATACCCCTAAGTGCCGTAACTGCGTCAAGGCGAAGATGGAGAGGTCGGACCACAACGCATTTAGCCCCGAGTGTCCTATCCGGGTCAAGTGGGACAGGCTGGCACGCGCGTCCGTTGCCTACTGCTAAGGTGGTCCCAATGAGAAAAATGCCGCACAAAATACTCCAGGCGAATCTCCAAAGGAAGAAGCTGGCGACCCATGAGCTTATGATCGAGGCCGAGAAGCGCAAGGCAACTGCAGCGTTGATCCAGGAGCCCTACGTCGGCAACGCTAAAAGGATGAGCGGGACCAGAGGCGTGAGAATCTTTCAGAGCACCAGGCAAGGAGAAGGGACTGTCAAAGCGGCAATCGCCGTCTTTGACCCAAACATAACCGTAAGGCAGTACCCAGAACTCACCACGGATAACATCGTCGTGGTGGGGATCCAAACCGGTGCCTGGAAGCTCACGCTGGTCTCGTTCTACTTTGAGCCAGATCAGCCCTTGGGGCCATACCTGGACACGCTCAGGAAGATCGAAAGCGAGACCGGCCCGCATAAGCTCATAATGGGAGGAGATGCCAACGCCTGGAGTATCTGGTGGGGCAGCAGCGAGACGAATAGCAGAGGCGACGAGATGCTGGCAGCTCTCGACCAGCTTGGACTGCAAGTACTCAATACAGGGGAAACTCCAACCTTCGACGTAGTTAGGGGTGACAGACGTTACACTAGCTGCGTCGACGTCACAACCTGCACATCGGATATGCTGACGGTGATAGATGGCTGGCGAGTCGTCGACGATTTGACAGGGTCGGATCACAACGGCATAGAGTTCAACATAAACCTCGTAAAGTCTTCGGGCATCATGGTGAGCCGGACTACCAGAGTCTACAACACAAGAAAAGTTAATTGGGGCCAGTTTCGTAAGAAACTGGCCAAAATTAAAACGGAAAATTACATTACGTCCGAGCTGATCGATAGCATCGACAGCTCGGAACGTATAGACCTGGTAGTCCAAAAGCTCACACAAACTGTGCAACAGACGTGTGCGCACATGATGCCCAAAAAGAAGCAAGTAGAGAAGGTAACCGTGCCGTGGTGGTCCGATGAACTCGCTGGCCTGAAGAGACAGGTCGTCACCCATAAGCGGAGGATCCGATGTGCAGCGCCAGTCCGGAGGCAAAAGGTTGTTGAGGAGTACCTGAAAAAGAAAGAGGAGTATGAGTTGGCAGTGGTCAAAGCTCAGGTCGAGAGCTGGAAGGGTTTCTGCGAGAAGCAGGACAGGGAAGGTGTCTGGGAAGGGATCTACAGGGTGATCCGCAGGACGGAGAAGAGGCAGGAGGACTTGCCGATGGTGAGGGACGCAAGGACATTGGACCCAGAGGCCTCAGCGAGGTTTCTAGCGGAGACGTTCTACCCGGAAGACCGTACGGAGGGGGAAAACGAGGAGCATAAAAGGATGCGGCAACGAGCGGAAGAGGTGAATGGGGGGAACCAAGTTGAGCCTTTGGACCCCCCCTTCATTCTCAACGAGCTGAAGCGAGCGGCTTCCTCGTTCAACCCCAAAAAAGCCCCCGGTTCCGACGGTCTAACGGCGGACATATGGGGCCACACGATCCACCACGACCCAGACCTGGTTCTGCGCTTGTTTAACAAGTGCCTGGCGCATGGATACTTTCCGCGGTCCTGGAAGGAAGCAACGGTCGTGGTGCTCCGCAAGCCCGCAAAGGAGGACTACACCACTCCGAAATCATACAGGCCGATTGGTCTTTTGCCTGTACTCGGCAAGATGTTCGAGAAGATGTTGGTAGCCCGACTCAAGTTTTATCTGTTGCCCAGGATGAGTACTCGCCAGTACGGCTTCATGCCCCAGAGGAGCACCGAAGACTCCCTCTACGCCCTGATGGGGTACATCCGTGGCAGACTCTCTGAGAAGAGGCTTGTTACGGTTGTGTCCCTGGACATTGAGGGAGCCTTCGACAGCGCATGGTGGCCGGCTATTAGAGTGCGTCTGGCTGAGGAAAAGTGTCCTGTAAACTTGAGGCGGGTCATCGACAGTTACTTGTCCGAGAGAGTGGTGAGAGTCCGATATGCGGGAGCGGAGCACGAGACCAGGACCGGGAAAGGATGCGTCCAGGGGTCTATCGGTGGTCCCATACTGTGGAACCTCCTGCTGGATCCTCTGCTCAAAGGGCTGGAGAGCAGGGGGGTCCAATGTCAGGCGTTTGCGGACGACGTCGTCCTTGTGTTCGATGGGGGGACTGCACTTGAGGTCCAGGTGGATGCCAATGCCGCCCTCGAGTATGTCCGGGCGTGGGGTGTCGCGAATAAGCTAAAGTTCGCACCGCATAAGACGAAAGCAATGCTCATCACGCGGAAGCTTAAACACGACACCCCATGTCTGAGGATGGGCGGAGTCGACATTGGCATGTCGGAGGAGATCAAGTTGCTCGGTCTCACCATCGACCACAAGTTGACCTTCAACACCCACGTCGCAAACGTTTGCTCCCGCGCCGTCGGTATATACAAGCAGTTGTCGAGGGCTGCGAGGGTCAGTTGGGGTCTCCATCCAGAAGTGATCCGCTGCATTTACACAGCTGCAGTGGAGCCCATCGTCCTGTACGCGGCGAGTGCGTGGTCGCCGGCCGCGAGTAAAGTCGGGGTGCAGAAGAAGCTGAACGCCGTCCAGAGGAGCTTCGCTCAGAAGCTGTGCCGTGCCTATCGCACGGTCTCCCTGAACGCAGCACTGGTGCTGGCTGGGATACTCCCTCTCGACCTCCGAATCCGGGAGGCGGCCTCGTTGTATGAGGCCAAGAAGGGGGTAGTGTCCCATCCCGCGCTGGCGGGCAGGGAGATCGAGCAAATGGCATCGGCACTAGAGGCACCACATCCGGCGGAGCAGAGGGACATGGAACTGCGACGCCTGGTAGACGAGGAACAATATAGCAACCACTGCGATTACGCGGTGCGTATTTTCACAGACGGCAGCAAGATCGAGGGTAAAGTCGGAGCCGCGCTATCAGTATGGACTGGCGCGGCCGAGACGAAGACCCGAAAGCTTGTTCTGCCGTCTTACAGTACCGTCTACCAGGCTGAGCTCCTTGCCCTCTGCGAAGCCACAAAAGAAGTCCTCCGAAGGACCGAGACGGCGTTCGCTATCTACAGCGACTCCATGGCAGCCCTCCAAACGGTCGTGAACCCCGAAGCCCTCCACCCTCTCGCAGTAGAAACTAGAGACGCCATCCGCAGCAGCAATATCCAGAACAAGAGCGTCTCCTTGTTCTGGATAAAAGCTCATGCGGGGCTGGAGGGTAACGAGAGAGCCGACTCGCTCGCGAAGGAGGCTGCCTTGAAGTCCAAGCGTGCACCCGACTACGACAGATGCCCGGTTTCATTCGCCAAGCGAATGATCCGAATGGAGACGCTGGGCGAATGGAACCGGAGATACTGTACGGGAGAAACGGCGGCCACCACCAAACTGTTTTTCCCCTGTGCGATCGCGGCGTACAGGACGGTGCGTAAGATGGAGATGACGAAAGACCTGACCCAAGCCCTAACAGGGCACGGTGGGTTCTCCGAATACTTGACTCGCTTCAAGTGCAAGGAGAACCCAGCGTGCGCCTGCGACCCCGACACACAAGAGACTGTCCTCCACCTCCTGACGGAGTGCCCTGTATATGGCTCCCACAGACACAACCTAGAAATGGTAATCGGAGACCAAATCACGAAAGATAAATTAAGCGTGCACATTGTGAATAAGAAAACTAGATCAAAATTTATAGAATATATAATAAAAATAGTGAAACAAGTAAATATTAGAAATAAATAGAGGTGTCAAGTTATAGGATAAATAATTAATTTTAATAAATAGATGCATAAAATAGACTTTTAAATAGAGTAGCGAAAATTAAAAATTTGGATTTCATATTATACCGAATATACCGAACATAGTAAGACATGTAAGGCGCAATACAATAGAAACAGCCCATTGCAAAATCCCTGCGTAACCAGTACGGCAGGGGCTCACGCCGGGGCAGGAGTGTGGTTTTAGTCGGTAAGAGTCCGACACTACCCAAGCCATCTCACTAGTGAGGTGGCTTGGGTGTCCATGAGGATTTCCCACTCCTGCCAAAAAAAAAAAAAAAAAAAAAAAAAAAAAGTCACTGCCAGTCACGAGGATGAGCCGTGCTCTAGTAAAAGAGGTGATACCGAGCTACAGTCCATGGCACTGTGCGACGTCGAGTATCGTCCCGGGCTGTCATCGATTTATGATGAGCTTCTGCCTGCAGCAGAGAAATGAAGACAGAAAATAGAACGAGGATACGGTTTGGTATTTCGTATATCCTTAAGGCTCTGTCTAACTTTTAACTAGTTTGGTTCATTCACTCCCTTGTTTACATTGCACAGAGATGTGAATGTATTTGTAAACGATTTTTATGTGTAAGACAACCTGAAGGCTCTGTCTAACTTTTAACTAGTTTGGTTCATTCACTCCCTTGTTTATATTGCACAGAGGTGTGAATGTATTTGTAAATGAGTTTTATGTGTAAGACAACCTGAAGGCTTTGTCTAACCTTTTAACTAGTTTGGTTCATGCACTCCCATTGTTTACATTGCACCGAGGTGTAAATGTAATTGTGAATTTTATTGATGAACATCATCATTGAAGATGAGTGAGTGGTCAGGTGTGACCGAACGGAATTATTGCCGTTTGCTTTTTGTTCGAAGGTCAAGGAGGCTTCTGTGAACCTGATGCTGGGCTGAGCTGCTGAACCTGAAAACCTGAAGTAGATGGCTGACATAGATGGCTGACCTGGTTAATGGACTACAAAGATGTAGAAGACCAGGAATGAGGAGTGAAGATTCGACTTGAAGATCTGAAGACATTATCACGCGAGGACGCGCGAATTATCAGAATGGTCGTATTAGAGATTTTATGATTTAATGATGTCATGTGGGTAGCCGCACATATTTGCTTCACGACCTGTCAAAACTGTCTATAAAAGAGTATGCGGTGCGGTACTCGGGCCCTCACTTTTGCTGCGACCTTTGGGTCGGACGGACGTTCACAATTGTTTTTATTGTTGTTCTGTTTTATTTTTACATTGTAATTATGACTGTGTTTTGATATTCCTTCAGTGGAATGATAACTGATCGTAATAAAGTATTCAGTTCATATGTACCATCCTGTTTTTAATCAATAACGCCACTGAAAGCTAAAAGGCTATTAATCCTATTAGTAATTTCTGTTATTTTATTAGCGTATCCTCCAGGTTACGCTCATAGTATTGTATAAAGAATAGGGAGACCATATTTCATGCATCCTTACAAAATTTCTTCATCACCGCTGCTCAATATAACAATTAAACTGAATTTTATAGTTCCATTTCACACCTACGTCGAGAAAACCTTCCCAGACTTTTCTGGTATAAACAGTGTCACTATTGCAATGACCGGCGACTACAATACTGTTTGACGTGATAGTCACCGTCAAAGCTTTCTAGACTGTTTTCCAGGAAACCAACGTTATTTCAACGTCACAACCGCTGTATAATGTGTCCGGTTTTGTAGTAATGAAACGTTTGAATATGTAGAGGTCGAAATAGGTAACTCGGATATTAAAAGTGCTCTATCTTTGAATCAGTACGACTCACAAGTGGGGTGCTTTTGTCGATCAAAATGAGTGTAGGTATATACCGCCTTCACAGTTTTATTACTAGAAACCCGAACAATGTACAACGGATGCTACAGTGGCGGCACCACCCTGATAGGAAACCATAGTCAACGGAGGAAAACAGTTAATGGTGCTTGTATTGTGAGTTTTGATGAGCCAAAAAGTGACTTGCCAATCTTGGCTTTAAATAATTTAGACAGTGTGGGATAAGTTGATAAAATAGATGGGATAACTGTTTTTCAACAAAAGAAGTTTAATAAATAGAGTACATTCTATTCAAAATGTAAATGTACAACCACATCGATATTTTATTGGTTAGATTATAAAAATTGGACCACCTGTAAGAAGTCCGCGCAGTAGTGTAACAATATTACAAACAAAAATCTCTACATAACAGAACTTACAGATATTAGTCAACTTTATACATACTATAGTACACGATTATTTAACATAATATTTACCTAATATTATATTTATACATTCTATGTATAGAAGATAATAATTTTTCATTTTGTAATAAGTTAATAAAACTATAAAATATCTCTTCAGTTAAACGTTAGGCATTTATAAGGCTAATGTAGGTATTGGAAACAATATTTGGTGGTTTTAACGGTCTCTTTAAATACAACACGAAGTATGTACCTATGTAATATTATACATATCATTTATAAAAAAAGCACTTTGTACTTGGCTTGAATTTTAAATAAATATTTAGGTGTGGTGATATTTAGATTTCTCTTCCTATAAAAAATTAATTTCATTATCATTACTAATAAAACGTATAAAACTATAAAATGATGTTAGAAAATCAAGCACAATTAATACAATGTAAAATAAATACAACGCAGTGGATCTAGAATAAGAAATTCCAATGTAAAATCACTTCATGATTTTCTGATAAGGAATATGACTGTGTTGTTGTTTAACTGAGATTCTTATTCCGATTTGACACTGGTGCATTTCTAGATCGACACCGCTATACGATAACAACATATTTGGAAGAAAATATGTATGTTTTATACTGTTATATATAATACTTCTAAGCAAAATAAGATGAAACTCATAAATACCAAAAATAATAAATCCTGAACTTAACAATACAATGCGCTGGGTGATCTAAATTATCAGTATTTTTACTGAAAATTTAAAATGCAACACTGCTCCTTGTGATCATATAAAGCATCATTGATTCATTTTCCACCAAGGCAAATACCAGTGACGTTGTTAAAGGTGCTCAACACTACAGGGCGTCACTATTAAGCAAGGTATTCAATACATATTGTCAAATAAACGTGAAACATGTTATTGTAAGTCAACGTCATACAGTAAGTAGCCGTCAAGATGGCCAATTTTATTTTTTATTTTTTATTTATTGAGTTTTATAATTGCAATGCGTATGTCAGTCCCATCGTACCCTAAATACACATTGGTCATGTCTGGCCCATGAACCTAAATAGACTCTTCGCATCATCGCCATTAGGTTGAGCCAAGATTTTATGGAATGTACCTACTTAAAGTCTGTTCAACCTCAAGACACTAAACAAATCATTTCTCCCAGACTCATACCGAACACAGTCCATCAATAAGTGGTGTATGTCTTCAACAACTTCACACTCGCCAAATATTTAGAAACACCCTAAGTGGATCACTAATATTCACTCAACCAAAGTAGTCTAATTATTCAGACCATCCATCTTACGCAAATCGGAAACAGAACAACGTCAAATATTGTTACATATCATGAAGACGCCACAAAATCATTTTAATTTAAACCTTATGTCAGTGTTTATAAAATTCATTGTAATAACTGTTTGAATGAACTCATTTATTTAACGTTGTTCATGTTCCGACGCGTTTGCGTACGATGGAAGGTCTGAATAATTTTGGTTGCGTGAATATTAGGGATCATTTTGAATGTTTCTATTTGGTCATCTTGACTGCTACTTACTATATGACGCTGACTGTACAAATACAATAAAGTCTACAATGGTAAGGGCGTCGCGTTTCATTTTAACTCGTATAAAAGTTCCGCAACTCGTGATTGTTTTAGGAACTAGACACACTTACGCATTTTATTCATAGAAAATGGCCAATTTGTATAAAGATGCGCACGCATACATGCTTTCGCTAGTTTCACCCTTTCGCAACGATTGACCTTTTGCGTCAAACTGAGGTGATGTGCGTATAAGCTAATGTTCCCGGACGCATGCTTAACTATGCGGAAGCATGTCTACGTAGCTCGTCACAGGTGCCAATTCTTTTGTGCACAAACTAAACTTAATTTAGGCATCTTTTTCACTTTGATAAAATAAGATACAGAAGGACGTAAATGAACTGCCCAAGTAACAAAAGCTTCTATAACCAGGGTGTTATAACACCAAATAGTGATATAGTAGGCCTATAGTGGTAACCATTGTGCCTGCTTGTACTATAAAGGTTTTTAAAAGAGCGTTTTGGTTCTATAAGATTAAAGAGCATTTAAGTTCTATAATTTAGCTCTTAGAACGTTTACAGGACCATACAAAAGAATCTTTAAAGTGTTGCACTGTAATAGATATGAAAAAAGCGATTATGGTACTATTTAGTACTATAGACGACCTCTCTGACACTTTTATGTATCTATTTTGCACTAATAATGCGTAAAAATAACTTTTACAGTACTAGTATTGTAGAAGTATCGAAAACATTATTACAGTATCAATCTGCACTATAAAAGTACCTTGCACAACCATTACGTCACCTTTTAGCTCCTTAAAAGCTCCCTCAACATCGCTATGGCGCTAGTTCTGTAATAGTCATGAAAACTCTTATATAGTACTAAATAGCTCTATAAGTGAGTTTGTGTTACTACTACGATACTAAATCGTGACATAAAAGCACTAAAATTAATAATTAATGGACTAATTCGTTTTCGGTAAAATATGGCTGCTGTTTTCTGCCATGATAGCACATTAGCAGCACGGCTGGAGCCAATGTGTACTATAGCAGCCATAGTTGGGACAAGTCCTTATTTTATTAATTAAAATTTAATTAAAACACGAAAATTTTGAGGGCGCATTGTCAAATTTGAAATCAGCATAATTATTTTATCGATACAATTATTTTCGCAAGTGCAAGTTATGGCAGAATTACGATCCATGCATGTTTTGAAGTTGTCCTTTTTATTACATGTTACGTTATGCAACAATTACCGATATATTTTCACAACACGAACAAAATGTGTGATAAAAAAGATCACTGGAATCGTTTACGGTGCAAAATAGCACTATAAAGATGTTTTGGTTACTTTTATAGTGCAAATTTGTGACATAAACGATGCAGAAATACTATTTTAGTACTAAAAAGCGTTTCTCGACACTTTTACTTTTCAACTATAGAGCTGATTTATCACCGTGAGAGCCTGTATGTAATGTTTATAGAATAAATCAGTGATAAAACTAGGGCCTATTTGGGGTTCTGTAAACGTTTACAACACCATTATAGTACTAATCATAAACACTAAATAGCACGCTCCAAAACGTTCTCAGGACTTTTATAGTATCAAATTTTGTTACTTGGGTGTCAATTCAGTTGAACTAAAATTCCCAAAATTTAGTCGACACGTCAAAAAAAGAAAGTGTTGATCAAGTGAACAATTTACGTTATAAATCAGTGACATTCAGATTCGTTGCTCATCTGAAGTGTTGACATTTTGAACCGTTTATGTTTTAAGCAGTTTTAAGCTAATGTTATTCTGATTCATTGAAAAAATAAACTATTGATTATATGGTGTTGATATTTTGATTGTTGATGTTTTGGTTTTTGAAGTTGAGTATCCCACCCGTGAAATAGAGTACAATACTCTTTAATAGAGTACGGGTGGGAACCCTAGTGTCGACTAAAAACAAGGCGTACTGTTCTTTTCTCACGCTGTCTTCGCGTGATGTAAAAGATAGCAATATTCTAATTTTAGTTTAATTGGTGAACAAGAGAATTGGCACCAGAATCGGACAAATCACATTCACGTCAATGGACATGCATGTATAGAATGCTTCCGCAGCTCAAAGCACACTATCAAGATCTATGCACGCTTAAGTGTGTCTAAAACCATCCAGTTTTCTGCGAATTGATGTTGATAGATGTGAGTAGGCCCTAAGGCGAGAATGTTTTAAGAAATCAGAAATATAAAATTTTAATTACATTTAATTTAAAACATTTGTAGCTGCACGCAAAACTACAGTTAACCTACTTTTTCGATTAATGACAATTCCAATTAAATACATGATTCGGTGTAAATAAAGGTAAATAACAAGTGAATCAAACGAGGAAATGCCAAGTAATCACACAATTTCAGTTTGCGAATGAATTAATGATGCTGAGTATGTATATGTGGTTCCATAAGTACTTATAGAATAAATTAATTGCTTCTCTTTACATAGGTTACTCTCCATTGAGAAAGACTTCTACTCAAATATTTGTGAAGCGATGGAAACATAGTGCAGTTAGTTCAATAAATTTAATAACAGGTCTATAATTTAAACTGGCTGTTACATAATGGCCGATCGTTGGTAAGAAATTAAGTTGTGGAATACAACTGGCAACGTTTTAACAACACTGTGGAATTATAAAATATATGATAATGACATGCAACTAGTTAACTACGTTTTCAGGATCATGTGTTAGAACTAACGCCATCAGACAGCAATCCCGGTATTTTCGTCTTTATTTATTTGAATTATAAACCAAAGAATATAAACTTTATATCTATGTTTATGGCTACTCTAAAGCATGTCAACAATATAACTTCCCTCCATTCATTGTTAACAACAATATCTAAAATATCTAACAACGCAAATAAATTTTAATAAGGTTTAGGGTGTCGGCAATTTTAGTATGAAAATCTTTGATACAAATATATAATTTTACAGACAGTATAAAACGGAATGTTTTCATATTATTGCAATGATTTACTGGAAAGATCTTCGAAAACATAAAAAAATGTTCTGCATTTTAATAACAAAAGAAATTAAAATATGTATTGCTGAACTGAATTTACTTTATTCGATTATTGCGATTTTATTTAACACAAAGAAAATATATAATTGGGTAGAAATAAATTAATTTTGGCCTCAGTGAAAACAGGTTTTGGCATTCAAATAAAGACTCATTTTAAAAGCTAACTCATGAGTATAGTCCAACAATATCTAAGTCGATGGATGAACTTTGCTATCCTTAATAATTATAATTTTCTTATATTTTATATCATTTCATAAACTATCAGCTGCAAAATAACATTAATGCATTCCTAGCTTCATTACTCTTAATCCTAACTAAATAAATCTTATTTACAATGTCTATAATATAATTGTTCAATCATTATTAAATACAACATCACCCTATATCCCCCCAAGGAAGGATTTTATCATAATTTGTTTGTCCATAATTACATAGTTTCATTCAAGTCACAAAACGAAGGCAGGCGAGAGCGTCATTCTACGCGAGACGTTTCTGGAAAATTGTCATCCAAATAACTCTGTAAAGAGTGCGACTGATGTCCTAAATGAGCACTCAAATCGAAACTGTTCTGATCTATGAACGTGTTGTGCACGTGGTGAGGCTGCTCACGAAATTGACCAAAAGTCCACGGATCACTTAAATCGTCATTAGGTCTTTGAACACTGCTATCGAAGGAGGGTAAACCGGGCCAAGTTTGTGGCGATGGCGTATTGAGCATAGCGGGAATGTTGTCAACTCGAGGCGGCAACGGAGCCGCCTCCGTGCTGAATGATGACGCTCCCCACACTAGTGATTCTATGCTCGAAGCTGTGGCGCTACTTATCTGGTTAAATCTATCTATTCCCCAAGAGTTGGGAATCTCGGGTTGTGGTGCACTATTGTGCATCAAATCAGGCGCTTTATTTACAGTTCTTCCATATATATCTTGCTGTCTTCCACCCATTGTAGGTCTTGTAGTCGAGGCCCTATCTGGACTAGGCAAGTGACAATCTGGGCGCATCAATGGGCTATAGTTACCGACTCCAGGGCTCTTTTTGTTACTATAAGTCGCATCTACACTTGGTCTGGGTGAATAAGGGCTTTGGTGCAAGCGATCTTGTCGTGACATGGGGCTATATTGTCCCGGAGTTTTATTAGGATTGCTTCTAAGGTTATCACTTTTCATGCCTACTCCCGGATCGGGACTAGCATGAGTGGATGGATGAGGCGAAAATGGTGGGTGATGTTTGGGCATGGGACTATAATTGCCAGTGTTCCAACCGCTAGACTTCTGCAAGTCTGGTTTTACTATTTGACTTGTATCAGGGCTTGGTTGAGCCGAATAAGGACTGGGCTGTGAAGAGTAAGGGCTCGGTTGCGTCGAATATGGACTAGGCTGTGTGGAATAAGGGCTAGGTTGAGCGGGACTTGGTTGAGCCGAATAAGGACTCCTTTGAGAAGAGAACTGACTGTCCTGGCGAGGCATAGGACTATAATTTCCGTAATTCCAGCTATTAGGATTTTTCATATTATCTTGTTTGATACTATGGGTTTCAGGACTAGGTTTATTATCGTGTGAAGTGGTTGGACTACATTGCTCTATAACTTTACCATGTTTTAATTTAGTGTGACTTTCTAACCTACTTAAAGGACTGGCTTCAGACTTATGTGTTGGTGTAGTTTTAAATTGTCCTAGATTCCACGTGTTACTTTTTTGGCTTTGATGTAGTAACTCTGTCTGGACTTCTGGACTATTTTGTACTTGACTGTCCGGTTTCGGGACGGGACTGTAATGGGGACTTCCAAGGTTTTTGACGGGATCCGACCTAGGTGTGGAAGAGGAATCTGGTCTTGACTGTGTAGCGGGACTTAGCAGTTTTGGAGTGGTACTTCTTGTCGATCTTTTTCCTTCAGGTACTGTAGCTATAATTTCCATGCCTTCTTTGCCAGTTTTCCGTTCAAGTGTTTTATTATCTGGCGAAGATCTTACTGGAGTTGTTTTTGAAGCTGAATGCTTATCTGACACAGTTGAAAGGGATTCTGATAAGCTTTTTGGTTCTTGGAATACAGTCGACGAGGATGTATCTTTCGTCGATGTCGATTCTGTTTTGGTGTCCGCTTTATCAGAATCATCTGTGGAAGGCTCTTGTTTGGCAGATTCCGATTTGGAGTCTGCTGCGGACTTTTTAACGCCTTTTTTCGTCTTAGCACTTTCCTCGTCTTTTTTATTTTCTTTGGCTTTAATTTTTTCCGGATCTAAACTATCTTTCAAATCTTGTATCTCTGTCCCCGTGTACAAGCGTTTCATGCCTCTAGGTAGAGCGCGACAAGAACTAAGGTTTATAGACTCAATGTGTGGGCATTTCAGAAGAACTTTCTTTATAGGTTCCAAGGACACAGATGACCCACATAAGTTGAGTATTCTGAAATAACAGAAATCATTTTACTTAACACCCGGATTCCTTTATCTAAAGGGCCAATTCATACTAGCGCAGAGTCGAAGCACATCGAAGCGTTAATCTGAAACTTAACATAGCAAATTCACCCTCATCTCCACAACGCAGTAACGCACATAATTTTCTTCTGAGATAAAAAGAATTCGGGCGCATTCGACGGAATTCGCGCGTCTGAGTTCGACCAAGCAGAAGTAAAAATATGTGCATTACGTTGTGGAGATAAGGGTGAACTTGCTATGTTAAGTTTCAAATTAACGCTTCGATGCGCTTCGACTCTGCGCTAGTATGAATTGACCCTAAGTTATAAAGATTTTGTTTGAATATTTTCTTAGCAATGTAGGTAATTAAAACCACTACGTACCTTAACTTGCTGTCTGGGGAGTCAGCGAGCGCGGAGACTGCGTCGTCGAGGACCCTGGCGGCGGAGGCCCATGACAGGTCGAGCTCCAGTAGACTGTGCGACCACTTCTCACATATCAGTTCCAAGCACGCGCTACTTTGACGGGTCACATTGCAACCTACACACAAAATTGCACTTTTATAATATACACTTGGGAGCAAAGAAATCGAGCCATTCCTTTTTTCACGTGTCCTGGTTATTGTTTTAGTTTCATGAATTATATACTAAGTTGACAAAAAACTAGCCTCATCGTAAAGGTTATTAAATAACCTTTTAGGCGATATATGTTTCGAATTGATCTATTCCATAATAGACCAGGTACCAAATATAATAACAATTATACGTGAAAAATAGAAGTGGCTCGACTTATTTGCTCCCAAGTATATTTAATTAGTTGTATAGATTTCTATATTATATGCGTTTGAGACAAGCCAAGTAAAGGCTATTTATCTCGCACGGACTCTACTCATCTGTTTGTATGGGCTATCATAAAAACATCGGGCAATTGACTGTTAGAAAAGGTTGGCAACTGGCACTAGACTGCCACTCGATGTGTTCTCTGATGAAATTGAAGTTTAACGGCTAAGGCCTCATTTACAAAAGTAAAACGGACAATAAACGTAATTATGACGATTTATGAGATCGTTTATGAAGACGCGTTTTTCCGCACGAATTGTTAGTTGTAGTTGTATTTATGACAGTACGCGGTGGATCGCGTGTCTCCATAAATGAGCCCTAAGAACAGATGCTGCTGGTCCAAGCCCAGCACTCTCACGAACCCCGAGTCAATAAGGCGTTGCAAACTACGCAGGTCGAGCATACTTAGCCGCTAGGCTCACGGATTAGTAGCTCCAATCCATATTAACCCAACGGTATTCGCCTATAATACGCTATGTTATGATGAGAGTATAGCTTACCCCCTAAGAAGAGATGTTGTAGGTCCCAGGCGGGCACCCTCACGAGCCCCGAGTCGGTAAGGCGCTGCAAACCACGCAGGTCCAGCAAACGTAGCCGCGTGGCGCCGCGAACTAGTCGGGCTAACGCATCGTCACCCAGACGGTACTCGCCCACACCGACGCGTTCCGTCGCCGCCTCGCCCGCTATTGATAGTTCTTCCAGCTGTGGCCAGCCTTTGCACTCCATCTGTGAATGCGTACCACAGTATTAGCACAGTCTACATAGATCTTACTCCTTACAGTCGGTCAACGTAGAACATTGTCGCAGAGCAATTGTGCGGGGGGTGCGGGGTGAAGGGGCGGAGGTTATGTCCCGAGTAGCCATACTGCATACTTGGGACATAACCTCCGCCCCTACATAATTTTGACATTTCATAGGACCTGTCAAATGTATTGGCGTTGACCCACTATATGTAGTAAGTAGGTACACTGTGGTATTAGCCCGGAGATAGCAGTCTTTCGTTCATGCGTAACAACTGATTAGAGGTTACGGATGAGCCATTAACAGTTTTTACAGCAATAGATATTTAGAAAACATACGATTAATTAGAATATTTGCTGTGTGCTTAATGTTTAGAAATTCGAATAACGTTCCCTTTAATTTGTGAGAATTAGTTTCCACTTAGTGGGTAGGGTGCAGTGAGCTTTATAAGCAGTTCCCGTTGGATTGAAATCTGAAGAGGTTTACTATAAGTTAAGTCATTGTCACGATGTCTAGAATATCAAAAAGTTTATACAACGACGTGGAGAATTAGCGGAGGTCAGCTGATGTCACTATTACTATAAGATATCGCAACATTAACACACCTGCTGCGAGGTAGTCGCATTAGCCAGCACCAGCTGTGAGTTGGCAGCCCTGAACACGCGCATCTTAGGGCAGCCCTTCTGCAGCGCCTCCAGCGGGACCGCGGCCGGGTGTGACGCCACCAGCGTGCCCGATATGTCCAGAACCTCAAGGTTGCTGCAGTACGTCTGGAAACATATTGAAAATTTTAAAATTATGTTCGTTTTGCAAATATCTCGTCGGAGGAGCTCGTGGCTAAATAATTACAGCCGCATAGACCGATCTTCCGGGTTAAGCCACGCTTGCCGAGGTTGGTCTGTGGATGGGTGACCATTTACCATAGCGAGTTTCCTTCGTGCCTCGGAAAGCACGTAAAGCCGTTAGTCCCGGCTGTCATTTGTAGATCTTTGACAGTCGTTACTGTTGGTCAGAAGCCAGAAAGTCTGACAACCAGTCTTGCCAAGAGTATCGTATTACCCAGTTACTGGGTTGTGGAGGTCTGATAGGCACTCGCTCCATGTAAAATACTGATATTCGGCTGCATCCGGTTCGACTGGAAGCCGACCCCAACATAGTTGGGAAAAGGCTAGTCAGATGATGATGTTCGTTTTGCAAATATCTGATGAATTTACTTGCTATTACAATTTAAAATAACTCTTCTCTTGGCTTAAAAATGCCAAAATATGCATTCCGAGTCAGTATTCCCCTTTAGTTTTCTTTTTGTTCCATGTGGTGCTGGACGTAAAGATTAGCACTACCTCGACTCTTCCCATGCATGGGTGTCGTAAAAGGCGACTAAGCGATTCACTAGAGGATGGGCAGCAGCGTCCTCCGAGTACTTTAACAACTATACTGCGATCGCCAACCCGCCTGCCAAGCGTGGCGATTATGGCAAACCCCCTCCCTGTTGGGGAGGCCTATGTCCAGCAGTGGACGTCTTTCGGCTGAATCATCATCATTATCACCCTTTTATTGGTTCTTAGCATGGCTATCTGCTAGATAACCTCTTCCGTTGTTCGTTTCGTCCAACTGGTTGAGCTACCCAGCAGTGGCAAAGGATCCATACAACTCGATTCCTATCGACTTCCCTTTCGAAACGAGTAGTTACTGGAATTCACGCATCACACTTGAGCAAGGTAAGCATTTTTTGGTCCGACTTCCCTTTTAAGAAAAATCACCCTTCGCCACTGCTACCCAGATCAATAATAATTATTAGCGAACCTTAAGTAATAACATTATAAAGAGACTGTAAATTATACCGCTATTGACTGCAGTATCTGAGGCATGGCTATGAAATTGTTATTGGCGAGCATGAGATGCGTGAGTCGTTCGCCGAAGTTTTCAGTGATGCGCGCCATCGAAGCAGCAGACATGCACGTACTCGAACCACCCGTTTCAGACTGTAACAATTCGTTATACTTATTAGATAGCACTTAGAAGATATAAAGAGGTATTTCTATACATTTTTATTGGTTTCCAGCAAATAAACCATCGTAATTTTTTCCGCAGTTGTCGTAAAATTCGTTCTCCCTGCGAGCTTATAAAAAACTAGCTTTTGCCCGCAGCTTCGCTTGCGTGAAATTTTGAAGCCGTTAAGTGACGATTTTCCATACAAATTGTTATCCCCTATTTAACTTCCTTAGGGGTTGAATTTCGAAAAATCCTTCCTTATTCTTTGTCTACATTATAAAGGGAACCTCTGTGCAAAATTTCAGCTTTTTAGGTCCAAGGGTTTGGGCTGGGCGTTGATGAGTCAGTCAATCAATCAGGACTTTTCTTTTTATTTATATAGATAACTGCGGTCATCAAGCCACAAACATTCCCTTAAATCACGACCCAATTTACTACAAACATTATCTTCTAAATATAACTGGGAACTGCAGAGAGACGACAACCTTAGATGATGAATAAAACGTATTTAAGACATACCGTTAACGACAAATCGATCCTCTGTAGCTTCGGCAAGGCCTGCATAAGGTCGAAGAGTTGTTCCGAGGTGATGCGGCTCCATCCGGCAACGCTCAACTCCACCAGCTGCGGACAGTAGTCCGCGACGCACGCCAGCACCCAGGACACGTTACTTACTTTCCACTGAGCTGGAGAATGATTGAATATTTTTAATTATTTGAGGACGCCCATGTTTATCGGTGACAATTGCGGCTTAATGCTATTGTTATTGATTATTAATAATGTAATTGTGTATCTTTAAGGGGCACAGCCGACTGAGCTCGCATACTACTTTCGCTCTCTCCTTCTCATCTGCCACTTAGATTTCAAAAAACATCCTGCGCTACGTCATTTCGCTAGAAATCCTATTTAATGTTCTGAATAGGAAAGGGCATCAGTCCGTTTCTTATATTAATCTTTAGGTTGAAATGAAAACAAGACAACTATTTTTATACCAGAAATTAAAAAACTTTGCACGCGATTTTTGCGGAGACCGGAGCTATCTAACGTTACCCAAAGACAATTATATCAAGAAGATAGGCAAAATAAAGTGTCTATATTTGACAATGTGGAGGTGCGCTAAAGCATAAAACTAAATATTTTAAATCCCATACCGTAATATAAACAGGCCAAGTGCTCACTTACCAATATTTAAACTTTGACATTGCGGTAACCGATTTTCCAAGAGCCACACCAGCTTGTAATCTGTTTTACATTTTTCACTTGTATATTGCGCAAGGTCTACATTCTTCCACAATTCTGGTCTACAGCTTACACTGTGCCATAACCTACATACTCTACCAATTCTGAAAAAAAGTAAAAGAATTGTATGTAGTATTATTCTTAAATCAATATTATATTACATTCAAAATTCATGTTATCACTGCCAGTAAGTGTTCACCTGATCACAGAAGGCAATGTGCCCTGAGAGGCCACAACATATTCAAATATCTTTAAAAGAATCTCCTTAGGCATAGAATGTCCCCAAGGACTTTGTGGTCCCGTCTCTTTACTTTCAGTTCCACTAATTCTAGTTCTTTCAGTCTTTTCACTTTTTTCTGTAAACAAAAATAAACGTTAAAAATTTCTGATGTCATCGATACAATGTGTGTATTAGTAAAAGTTTGATGCAAGAGACTTCCATTTTGCAAGGATCAAAACCACTTCGCGACCGAATATACTCGTATGTGACTCGCTATCTTGTTATCTCAGAGTTTATCAAATACAAACATGCAACAGGCAGCTGGGGTAGAACGGACGCGTTCGGCGGAGTATTCGGTATTGCGGAGCTATTCGAGTGGAAGAGGTCTATGACTTGCAGCAGACTGAAAAGGCAGAGTTAAGAATGTACTTACTTTGCCTACTTTTAGAACTGGTAGCTTTTTTAGGCTTAGGAGTTTTGGGTCGCGGGTGCCGTGGCTTGGGCGCAGCGACGCTCATGGCGGCGGCGGTGTCCCCGCGTGACGGATCATACTCCTCGCCAGAGCTGACGCTCGCCGGAGAAGCAGACCGCTTCTTTTTAGATTTCCTTTGGCCAATATCGGAAACCGACGTTGGAGTTGGTGTTACCTGTAATTGTGATATTATTATTAGTATCAACCCAAGAATACATTATTGTATCCCGTATAACCTAAGAGTCATACTATATCGGAGTTTTCGTATTGTTTTTAGCTTCGCGACTTGTATTCTCTGATTCCGACAAATATTTAGATTAGACAGCTGTTAATTTTTAGTGCGTTTTTTATCATTATCTTCTCCACGACACAATAACTCCTTGGATGCATTTGGATGATTTCCACCTCTCTAGTCGCAAGCGCGGCTACCGAGCTTCAAGCCCTAGGTTTGATTAACTGATCGGGCAGTGTAGGGGTATTTTTGTCAGTTACAGGTTACAGCATACAGCGCGGTTTGGAATTGGAGATGGGCATGATAACGGTCATGGTAAAGGGATTGCCGCTTTTCACAGTGGACCCACACCCACCATACCGTGTGAGAACGTCGGTCTACCCCATCTGAGAATGGAGGCGTTGTGATAATATTTTAATAAAATTGATCTAGGAATTAAAGAGATATAAAAGACATATTATCAGCTGCTTATCAATTCGCGCGAGTTGTTGGATTCCATCAAGGTAAACCTACGTAGTTTGGCAATTAAATACCAAGAATTTGTTTTTGGAATTATTATATGTAACATCTAGACAAATCAAGGCCTCATCCCGTAGTCCCCACCGAATCTAACGCTAAATGCGTTAGATTCGGTGATTAATTCAATCTTTTCTCTCACTTCAGAAAGCACCCCTTAAAATCGTATTTAGTAAAGCCTATCAAAACCTCGTCGTCTGCTGTTGGGTGACTTCAATCGACTCAAAACAATGTCCTTTCATAGGACTCTTCTGCTTGGGCAATAGCCAGAAGCTCAGTCACAATGACACTTGACACAGAAACACTTGACTGAACCCAAAGAAGGCAACACAATATTTTTTTCGAAAAAAAAACTTAATTACCTGTAGAATACATGTCTCATACCTAGGTGTTGCCAAGGGATAATGCTAGCGGGTTGAAACTTTTTACGTGTGTACAAATACTCTCGAATTTTGTGACTCCGTCGTCAGCGACGCGCTAATGTCGCAAGTAAACATTTTAATAAATAACTCTTGTTTATTAATAGTCACGATCTGTATCTTTTTATTTATAGGGCACATAAAAATAATACCATTGTTAAAACTGTGCTCATTTATAACAACCGTAGCTTTCGTTTTTGAGATACATAATAATATTAGGTTGTCTATGTCCAGCAATATACCTCGAAGCGTAGTGCTAATCGTCTGCTTCTCACTCCCTTCAAGTCCCTTCTATTGTTTGTTATAGGCGTTATTTCACTGCGAAACTGAAATGATGATATCAATGGAAGGTTTGAGCTTCCATTGAGTAAGTCTTCACAGAAAAGAGCTGTTAACCTTCCATTGTCAAAGCATTTAGAAATCCGCTCACAACCTCGACCACTTTCGTGGCTCTTTGTAGTCGCTCACTCCGTTCCGCTTACTCTTTTCTAGTTGTAGTAGTCTTGCGAGTGGAACGAAGCTGCAACTGAACCCACTTCGCTCGTAGTGGAAAGCGGACATAACAGCCCCGTTGGTCGATAGTACCTTGAACCGCGTACAGGTAAGGTCAACGCCAGGGAACTTTGTCAACTTCGGGGAAAGTGGATGCGTTTCTTTTCTTATATTTTTGTATTATCTAACTGGATTATGATGACAACGCACGTAAATATGATAGGAAACTTCCGTACCTAAACAACGGTAAGTGGAACCTATTTTATTTCATAAACTGACCCCCAATTAGAAATGAATCTGGAAACATAGTACCCTCACGGGCATAACCAGTAAGGTTTCGAGCAGCTAACGCCGGCTAGGTTCTGATTCTGACCTTTATAGAATCTCCAGTGTCGCCATCGCAGTACTTGGCCTTTTGGAATTTTCTGAGAAAGCTTTAAAACGTCCGTGAAGCTAAAGTAGTTTTCGAAATTGGCAAACAAAACTGTGCGACTTCTGGGGCGGCTAAGTAGTCGCAGCGCGGCCGAGCTTGTATTCGATTCAGATCGGGTACTATCATCATAATAATTAACAATATGTTTTCAACTTCTAAGTAAGATAACTAGTTTCGAGCATAAGACACTCGTGGGTTACAAGGCTTACAACTCAAAATGAATGTTAAGTTGTGGTACTCTACAGCTTAGGGTATTTACCACTAAGCTATGGAATCTGCCAGTGTCTTGATATTAGTACACGTATATTTACTTGTGCGTGTAAAAATAAAGACAGGGTTGAAAAACTCTGTCTATCTACATTATAAAATATAATAGCTCTCTCGAAATTTCAAGTTTCTGCCTTCAGCAATTTAGGTTGTGTGAGATTCTGACATTAGGACATGTTTTGTGACATGTCTTTTATAAATGTATACCAGAGTGGGTCAAAAATCGTGAATCAAACGAAACAGGGCGATAGTTGGGGTTATTTGCAGTAAAAAATATCCGTGTGGCAGAACCGTAACTTGATCTCCTTAAAAGTTACGAAAATTTGAGTGTTTTTACGAAAATATGAGTGTTTTTACGAAAATAACAAAATTTCTAATTTATAAATAGGCAATTACAGTAAAATGGGTACCTATTTTAAAACAATAAATGGTGTTTAGTTGCTTGAAAGTGCTTTTATGACAGTGGGTATCATGATGTAGGAGTATTGGCACTTTTTTCAATATCTTTTAAGTCTCACAAAAATATGTAACTAGAAAATTACTGTAAAAAAAAATTACTTACTGCCAAAAAATGCTGCAAATAACCCCAACTATCGCCGTTTCGTTTGATCCACGATTTTTTACCCTCCCTGTATACAAGGTTAGTCGGAAAGGGGAAAGGATGTTATAATACCCATAATAATGAAAAACTTTCGTTCTACCACTTTCCTCAAAAGTCAATAGTTTAAGAGAAATAGCTGTTCAAAATTTTATAAAAAATACGCTAAAATCTATCTATCCTCAGTTCTTTATGATCAGCTGTGTTTGCATTTTAGTTAATATTTGGGGTCACGGATTAGAAGCTCCATTTCCTGAATTCGTAACAAAAGCGAGGGAATTAAAAAAAAAAGCACTCTGAATGGAAATAAAAAATATTGAAATTTTAACACTTGCTTTAAATCAGTAATCAGTGGTACTTTAAGTGACCTGCTGATTAGTACCCCCTTTCCGACTATCCTTATAGAAGATAGGTAGATTAAACAAAGTAACTGACAAGAGCTGTTATGGCCTGGATATTGCTAGATTTATGTGGATAAGAACTGTTGGGTTGTGATTACTTGTGATTCACATTCCTATTGATTCAATGAATAATCTTAATGGTTTTTCAAGATAATAAACAATAAGGAAAATTATGAATTATTACATAAGTATATGGAAGAGAACACTTCTAATTTACTTAGATAAATAAAAATACTGCTGTTGTATGCGCTTAACCCTTTCAAAGGCAACGGCAATATATTTGCCACCACGTTTTTTGGGACATGTTGAGAAAGCCTTCCTGTTATTATTTTTTTTAAAAAACCTGGCATTTTTTCAATTTTTTACTATTTTCTCTAATAAAAAACACAAATGATACTTAACCCTTAATTTGCAGGGTACGTCCCAGGGACTCCATGTGAAACTTATTTTGTTTGTAACTTAGGTTTTAGCGCGTATATAGTGTTGTGCGTTCTAGTAGCTTCCGTTAGGGGTACGGTCTACGTGGTGGCGGGAGGACGTGTCTGAGCGCTTCCCGCAAAGGTAAGTAATCGAGACTCCTGGAGTCCTTCGGTCTCCACCCTGCACCGTACGTTACAAAAAGTTCAGTTGGCCACTGGTAGTAATGTTCAGAATTTCTGATTCATCGGTCCCAAAACGGAAGTCCAAGACTCGACTCGAGTTTCTGAAAGGTATTGCCTACGACCTGAATGAATCAAATAAAAAATCGCGGATGTCCAACTCACGACTGCCCAGACCAACTCGTTTCAGAATATCCAAGATTCTTCAAGAAGATTTTCCGGCTGAGCTGGATAGCACATAGGAGAATTTACCCAGGGAAGATAAATATTCTTTCCTCTGTCCAAATAAACTCGAAAGGGAGACTGGTTTTGTTTGCAACTCATGTCGCAAACCATTATGCTTGGCTTGTTCGAAGAAAGTATGTAGATCATACTAGGGATTAGTAGTGCCTTGCACGTTTTTTTGTGTTTTCGACTTTTTAAGAGTTTATGCTTTATTTGTCAGGAAGACCATTACGTTTATCTAATATAAGTTGAAAATAAAGAATATTTTTGTTAAAAAGTGGAGATTTTGGAGCTCAAAGTTGATATGTCGATTTTTTTGTGATTTTTGACACTAGTCGTAATTATTAAGTATAAAAATGATACTGATTAATCGTTTCTAATTGTTTTGTTAAATTTAGGTTCTTAGATACCTAGGTTACCTCTAAGTAATAAAAACTTTTTGCACTTTTATAATGATTTGAATTTTTTTCACTCTGAAATGTGGGAGTCCCTAGGTCTCCACCCTGCACTATACGTGAGTTTTTTCCACCCTGCAAATTAAGGGTTAAAAAATGTTTTTCTTCATTAAATTTTTTATTGTCATAAGAAATTGTCAAATTGTTAGTTATTTACTTTTCCTAAAATGTACTGCCCGTTAAAGGGTTAAGGGGCAAGAATATATTCTTGTGCCCATAAGCGTAGGTAGTTAGCGTATAGGTACGTCATATTAATACATACGGACGGCCGACACACGCAGCGTACCTTTATCTTCAAATTAGGATAATCCAAATCTTTATGACCGCGGAAGGATCTTATTTGATTGTATTGCTGCTGTCAAGCGATTCGAGTCCAATCACGATGCTGGCCGACAGCAAAATAACAGAAGGAAAACCAACCTTATTTCCACTAGTTAAGGTTTATCTGTCTAGCAAAATATTTAAAAACGAAGCCTTTCCTGTGCATTTTCCAAACATTTTCGTATTTTACTTTCCCCACATTTTAAAGTATAATATTTATGTCTGCTAACTAATCAATGGTATTATTTGTATTTATTTGAACTATTGAGTTGGTCAGGAGTACCTATGCACTAAAAAATTCACCCCATTATCGTTATTTTCGTGGGTGGAGGCTGTGGAAAATTATTATTGTATGCTATTAAATGTATATTGAATTATAAATTATCACGTTTTCTCGAGAAGTCTATCCATAGCTAACCATAACTTCAGGCAGTTTTATGGATTGGTTTGTAAATATGTTCTTGAAAATCTAAACAAGTACATAATAAATGTTACTATACTCCACTAGAACTCAAAATTTGTCATAAGATTTTGTAAGCTATCTTCTGTTCATTTTATTTTATAAACTAATGATGATATTGTTGATTTACTATCAGTTGTTATCACCTTTTAATATGGCGCTACTTAGGGAGGTCCATGTCCGGCAGTGAATTGCAAATAATGCAATAGGCTAAATTACTAAATGGTTGAATATTACTTAATATTTTCACATGTGTAATAAATCAGTCATAAATGTAAACTGAATATCTAAACAAGCCCTATTTATTGCACTCTTGCACAGTTTTAAGTTCTTGTTTACTTTCAAGTTTCATATAACTGAGTTGCTATAGAGCAAGTTCCCTACTTTCTCCAATTAATTATTTCATTAATTCACTCTGGGCACAGCTGATGTTAAACTTAAAACTGTAGGTACTTTCATAATAATACATGTACACTTCTGTAACAATATAACATGTTCATCTCAGTTTCATATACAAAAATAATTATATTGTGAATGAAATGTAATAATGAAGGGTTTTATGCAATGTTTGCTATAATAACAAAAGTTCAAGTTTTTACTAGGTATCCAATGTTTGTAAAGTAAGAAAGTGATTATGAAAATAGCAACCAACCAAGTGAGAGTTGGACTCGTGCATTAAGGGTTCCGTACCAGGGGGTCTACTCCCTAAGCACGAAGTCCGTGGTTTCAGCCTTAGTTACGAGCGTTTCCTACTCCCTATCATCTACAGACATACGATTATTTCGGGGCCCGAACTAAGATCGAATGACAACACGATTTGACAGTTGTCCCTACTACCGATGTGTTTTTGCCCGTCCGAAAAATTGAACTCGACACTTGTTTTGTTCACTCCTACGTTTCGGGCTACTTTCGGACGGGCGACTAACTTCGTTGACGGACTTAGGGAGTAGGCTCCCAGCACCATACAATCGTACCAAGTTTCATGGTTGTTAAGATAGAGCAGGAATAAAAAACAGCATTGCATGTTTTTGAGGTTTCTTGTTTGGGGACCCCTTTGGGTTTAGGCTTTTTATTATGTTTAATATTTACCATGATAAAGGCCATGTAACACATATTCTGTGAAAATTTCAACTGGCTACCTATTAAGGTTAAAAAGATCTCTGTGACAGACAGATGGTGTAGGTTTAGTAATAAGGTACCATTGGCATCCCTTGGGTACAGATCACTAAAAATTAAAGTTGTAATGTTAACAAATCATCTTCAGATAATTTCTCATCCAGAAATTTTCTTGCAAGAAGTCTTCCTTTTACTCAAGTAACTTCTTAAGTATAATGTTTATGTTATTTGTATGATCGCTTCATAACACAGCTGTTTAGGTTGATTTGCAAGGTTTTTTAGGATCATGGAAGTTGCTACAGTTACTTTGAATTCAGCTAATAGATGTTTAGGTAATTGATTTAAGAATTTATCTTTGTTATTATGGTAAGAAATCCCCTAAATGGCCTTACACAGCTGCTTAAAGCATGCACAACTGTAGTGAATGCAAAGGAGGAAATTTTGTTTATCTGATAATATGAGTATGGTTACTTTGCACAGATTCAAAAGTGAAAGAAAAATAAATACTTAATGTATCAGCTGTTTATGTTTACTAAGGTTTAGTTATTGTACTGATAGAACCTGCACTAGTAAAAAGTCACTATCTAGTACTTTTTTAACAACTCTGATGCCAATAGGATTTTCAAGATTATTTGCAACCCTTCTACCTTTAAACAGGCCATGTACATGTCAGTATAATTATATCACTAAGTACAGATGATGCCTTTTACGATTAGGTTGTGTCAAAAAAACTTATAATCCTTCTTCATATTTTACTAATATTCACTGACATCCAAAACGAGTGAGTGCATACCTACTTGTTTTATGTGAAAACAAGTTACAATTCAGAATGGAAAGTGAAGTTTACTGATATGCACTTTGTTACTCTTACATTCATGCATTGTGATTGTGAGCAAATAACAGTTTATGTAGTTATTAATTGAACAGATCGCAACAATGATTGATATTCTAAGAGGTTTACTTTGTCTAAACAAAGTTTAATGTAATGTTGTTTTAGGATTTTATCTGGATAGTGTGGAATTACTATAGAATATTAAGAATTTTATCATAGTACAAAGATGTACAAAAATACCCAAATTATTTGTATTTCTATTAACAGTAATTCACTGTATTTCTAAAATAACGAAATATTTTATATTAAGTACTTATGAACACAACTAATGCTTTTTTATAGTTTTAGTAAAACAATGTAATATATTTAGTCAGTAAAGCTGCATTATTAAGTGAATTCAATCACCAGCCAACCCACAGAAGTTATGTTTAGGAAAAATAAAGTACTTACAGTTTCATGAACACTGGTCCTCCTAATCTTAATCTTCATGGAGTTAGTATCCATTATCTGGCTACGATATGTGGGTGTAAACTCAGACTTCTTTGATTTCTTTTTACTACGCGAACTGCGAATTTCCAGCATAGACCTTGGCTTGCCGCCACATGGTATAATTCCACATGTTACAATTCCACTTGGTTTAATTGCATGAGTTTTATGCTCTCTGTTCTTTTTACTCTTTTTTGTTGATAATTGACTAAGTTCATGACTGTAAGGTTTACCACTTTGACGCGGCATATTAGTTAACGGTAACTTTGAATTGCGCTTGAGCTGTTCATCCTCTGAACTTTCACAATCTTCAGCATCATCTTCTTCTTCCACTTCCTCTTCCTCCTCCTCGGCTTCTTCATTGTCGTCGTCGTCATCCTGGCACTCACTACTACTCACTAAATTCAAGTTTTTACCACCTTTCACTTGTGACACAACACTATGTTTAGAATGCGTTCTATATGATGAATCTTTTGAAGAGTCTTTTCTCCTTTTACTTTTTGGAGGAAGGAAGGAACCATTCACGGTTGAGGATTGAGAATCGCGGCTCTGTCGGGAGTGGTGCTTGTGCTTCCTGTGCCGCGGCCGCGTAGGACGAGGCAATGACCCATTAGCCACTTGCAGCTTTTGACTGGCGATTTCATCTATGCTCTGTTCGAAATCAGTCTCTAGCTTAACACCAGAGGCTGACTCGACATCTTCTTGGTCGGAGTCCGCACCAGGCTCACCAGACGCCAGCTTAGGTAGGCGAACCTCCGGGAAAAGGTCCTTGCGGACGGTGAGCCTTGCGGCCTCGTAACCGCCGTTCACGGGACTTGATCGATCAGACATACCGCCCGCCTCCCGCCGCCCTCGCGTACCACTTCTACAAACCACTCACCTGTCCGCGAGGTAAACAATCAGTTTGACACATCACATTTTCACTTTTGTGACCAAGCAATTCACCGATCGTTATGCGATGGCATGAAAAGGTAAATGATTGTCGATAATCGATGTGCGAAACATTATAATTACTTCAGTTTACACTTCTTGTGAGTCCCAAACATCTTTTTTTCTTCACATATTCGCATTTTAGGTCATCCATGTTCATGTAACGTTGTGATTGCGAAAAACAAAGTACAGATCATTTTCGCGGACACTTGTACTTGAATATTTGGTGATGACACATAAAATGTACGATTTTCGAAAGTATGGACATAATACACACTTATTTTTAATTATTTTCGTCCACTACGAGTTGATGAAAACTGTTGACCTTGTTTAGAAGCTTATTATGTTTCAAATTTTAATCAACAGATGCAGACATTGTCACAAAAAAAGTTGTACTTGTTTGAACGCAGTAACCTTGGATCGACGTTTACTTTACATTGCAAAGAGTTAATAAATGATGAACTATTTAAATACAATATTTCAGCCTTGTTTCTCATTTACTTTATTTTATACGAGATTTCTACAAAAAAACAAAGGGGTAAAAAAGATACAATGGAAAAACAACGTGATGGTTTTCTATAGAATTCATTTTATTACCTCCTTTCAAGCATAATAGCAAATGTCAAACGCGGTGTTTTCTATTTCCTTACTAAATATTGTTCATGAGAATTCAGAGATGGCAGCACTTGTTAAATTTACAGAAATTCAATACCTATTGCCTACGCAAAGATTTTGTTGTTTTTTGCTTTGCTTCTCTTTCTCTCAAATCTTGTACGATACCGCTTGTAGAAATTTGTTACTTTTTGTTGTATGTATCTAAAATGATAATATTTAGTTACATTGTTTAGTATTCATTGAAAAACTCTGAAATGTTAAAGTGTGAGCGATTTGTGACGACGTGTGTGTTCAATGTTTTGTGTGTGACGTTCATGAATAGTGATAATGATAACCTACACGGTCTTTCTGTAGCAGAGTACATAACGGGTGAGTCATATTTATATTTATTACATTTTGCTGTATATACATATCGATGATCTCATACATAAAATTGTAATACTGGCTTAAACTTCATTGCTATGCTTATTATGTTTCGTCAACAACGATATGCCACTCACTCACTACCTGTTTATTGTAAATTGATGTACCTAGTTAGAAAATGTATTTGTTGCCTGTTTAATTTTTAAGTTCAAATCGCTTAAGTTATATACCTATTTTAAAGTAGGCATTATTTCTGTAAACAGAAACTTGCATACTTAAAAAGCATACAAATACCTATTACCTAGTTAGACATTTACAATACCTACGTTTATTAGAAAATAAGTAGGTAAACCCTATAACTACCTACCAAATCAATTTTATAAAAACGTAATTAATTGTTTTGAGTCTTACATCTGAAATTGCTATAAATAATTTAAGATACCTATTGTATAAATCAAATCAAATTTTGTCATCCACATTTGTAGATTTTTGTTAAAACAAGTGACTATTTTTATATACCTATTTAAGTAATTGAAGAAGTCATCAAAATAATGTTTACTTTTTTACTAAATTGGTTTGGTACTAGGATATATACCTAGTAGGTACGGGTTACCCGCCTATAAAACAACGATTTTATAATTATGTAGGTACCTACAGCATCATACGCACTTAACTACCTACGTTACCATTGATTTGATAGAAATACGTTAGTTAAAAATCTCAGCCCACACCTCATACCTTCTACTTTTTGTTTACTTATTGTACCTATACAATTATCACTCTTTACAGTTACATAGTATACTTTATTATTTCAGGCACCTATCCTTTATTAACGTTTTTTTAACGAAGACCATGTTTTTGTTTGTACGAAGCATTCTCCCAATTTTTGTATTGGCACAACTGTATAAATTAATATAAGTAGGTATTAAACAAGCAGTAAAAATAATCAAAGAAAATGTTGTTAGTTCTTTTATTTCCATGGTAACTTTCCATGGTCCTACCTTTTACAATAATTATTTGTAACAAGTAAGTAGGTTAGTATAATAGGTATACTTGGGCACTGTGCCACACCAAACATCAATACTTATAGGTATCTAAATAGGCTAGTTTTTAGGGTTCCCTACCCAAAGGGCGCCAACGGGACCTATTATTAAACCTGCGCCGTCTGTCCGTCCGTGTCGGTCTTTTACAGTGCTGTATCTTTTTAACCGTAATAGGTAGCCAGTCGTAATTTTCATAGAATATGTGTTACTCTGGCCTGTAAAGTTGCCTATATTAAAAAAAAACTAACAAATCAAAGGGATTCCCCGTACACGGCAACTCGAAGAAAATGCATTTATTCAACATTTTTTGGTTCCTGCTCTATCTTAAAAATGGTAATTAATACATACAATCGTGAACCTTAGTATGATTATGGTGTTTACTCGATAAATAAACACGGTGGAACGGAACCCTTAGCCTGGTCGGTTTTACTTAGGTTTGATATCCCATACTCCATACATACCTAGAACCGATTCGTTACCATAGAAACCACCAACTACGTTGACAAAGCATTAGACCAAGTGGTAAAAATCCTCAGGGAGGAAGGTTCAAACTTTCGAGGGAGATTGGCACTTATGATGTTACGATCAGAAAATGCAACTGTGACTTCGTCAGAATATCGGGCACTGGGCACTCAACTTAAAAATATACAAACTGGTACGACGCGACCTCCGACGCTCCAATACACGCTCTATAGAGAAAGCGATTAAGCGGAATCGGGGGTCGACAGTATTCGTCCAGTCCTTAGGAAAAAGCAACCTGATGAAGGTGACCTCCTCCAGTGGAAATGTCGTTTCGAACCCGGAGGTTCTTTCGGAACTGGGATACTTACTTCTATGGCCGGTTATAAGTTCGTTTACATGTCAACTTAACCCTGAATATGAGGATCACCAGAGCCTCTCAGACTCGAAATTTCACAGAAAATCTGTCAGGGATCAGCCTAGAAGAAATCGACTCTTAAACTGCTTAAAAATATAAAAGCATGAGGACGAAATTACGACAGAACTCCTGAAAGCAGGCGGAACTCCTGTGTTAAACGAGCTTCAGGTGATCTTAAATCTGTCCTCTTTTTTAGGAGAACTCCAGAAGCGAGTCGCAGGTGAGTTGTCGTTATTTTCTTCAAAATGGGCGACAAGATCCTGTTGAAGAATTATCGGATCATTTCGCTTCTAAGCCATGTCTATAAACTGTTTGCAGGAGTCGTAACGAATCGTTTCGCGCGAACTCGACCAGTTTCAACCACCGTAACGGGTTTCGAGGTGGATATGGCATCACCATCACAGATGATGTCCACACAGTGCGGCAGATGATAAATTATAAAGAAGTCCGAAGACTGTGAAGTGTATTTTTAGATTATGAAGTCTCGATAGAGTTTGACTCCATCGAGATCACTGTTCCGGTGTCTTTGCAGCGATGCCAAGTTGGTTGGTGAAATATTCAACTGCTGAGATGTGACTGACCGCCCAAATCTAGAACCGTCACACTAAACATATCCACCTGATGAGTGAGGTGATGAGACAAGGATAAGTTATCTCTCTGAAATTGTTTACCGACGCATTGTATGATATGTTTAAAAAACTGGACTGATACAATCAGCGAATACATGTCACGCTTGCAATTAGCTGATGACATCGTCATGATGTCTGAATCGTTGCAGGACTTGCAATTGCAACAAATGTTTGACGGCTTAGCTGATTCTTATCATGTTGAGCATGTTTCTCCAGAATCGGTTGTTGTTGTTGTCAACGGTAATTCTAATAGTTTGCAATAAAGAATGTTAGTGTATTGTACTTTAGGCAAGTGCAGTTAAGTAAAAACAAATTAGAGAGGGAATCCAACGAAAGAATATAGATGGGCTGGCAAGTATTTTGGAAGCTCCGCCATGTCTTCTCGTCCCCTATACCACAGAGCCTAACTAAAGACGTAGGTCTTAGATCAGTGCGTTCTGCCTGTCGTGACTTGCGGAGCTGAGATGTGGAAAATGGACACTAACAGTACGGCTGGTCCAAAAGTATAAAGTCGTGCAGCGGGCTATGGAAAGGTGTATGCTCAGGGTGTCTCCGAAGGATCTAATCCGAAACACGGTGATCAGAAAGAACTAAAGTAGTCGACATAGCTCACGGGATAAGCATGCGGAGGTGGCAATGAGCCAGCCAAATTAGCCATAGAACCGTTGACCGTTGGAAAAGACATGTTCTTAAATGGATACTGCGAAATGATGCTCTTTGCCTGGAGTGACCATCTTCGTGAGGTGGCTGGTCGCAGCTGGATAAGAGAGGATCGAGTTTAGTGGCGTGCTATTGGAGAGGCCTATATCAAGCAGTAGACTTCTATTCGCTGATGATGATGTCAACTGGTCAAATGCTCATCGGCACTGATGAACGCTCTTTTTTTATAAGTGAACTTTTTTAGTTTTACTTGAACTAGTATAGTTGAGGTTTACTAAATTGCATACTGCAAAGAGCGTTTAAAACCTCTGTAGAAAATCGCCATCATACATCACCATGTTGTGCACGGGCTTTTAATAGTTGTCTACAAGTATACCACCCATTGATGACAAAAGAAAAATAAGAAAGGACCCTGTGAACAATCAAATAATTTGTCAAATTTTACGTGTTTGTCAAAATTGTTGATTGTCTACGGCTTTGTTTCATGTGTTTGAGACAAAATTTGATTGACAGCAAGATTGAAAGTGCGTTTGTCGCGTGAAATCGCGTGTTTGTCAAACAAGTGCGCCATTTCCCAGCTGCATGACGTACGGATCGCAAGCAAGCTTTGAGATAAGTAAGACAACAATCAGGGTTGGCATGTTTTAAACAGTATTTAAAACAGTGTTTTCACGTTGTTTAAAACACAATCTAAAAAAACATATTTAAAATGAAAGTGTTTTAATCTAGGTATGTATTAAACTGAGTTTAAAACAAATAAAATACATTACATATTGTATAGTTACCTATTGTGTTGCACTTCATTTTTCAATGTTTGAATGCAGTTCGAAGTACTCTCAAAAATTATGAACAGTCTCTTAAGAACATTTTCCTGTAGCCACAACGATTAAGGTAGCTGCCCTTATTACTACCCAATCTCAAATAAGTTGTTTTTGCGATTTCTGAGGTTTCTAGTATTCCAACCTCAGTTCGGCCGGAAGCACGAAGCAAATACAAATTGCTTCGTGGCCGGAAGAGTCTTTTGATCCTTATGAGAAATAGGATCGAGACGCATCATAAAAATGTTTTGTGAAAAGTGGCCTTTTTCTCATTGACTGTACATTTTTTTCAAAATCTGTGAATGCAGAGCTAAATAATTTAAAAAAAATATGGCCTGTCTCCTAAGAACGTTTTCCTGTACCTACAACGGTTAAGGTAGCTGCCCCTACTGCCCCATCTCAAATTATCACCCTGTATATTATATTCATCATTCCATACAAAAATATTAATATAAATAACTCTACAATATCTGTCTTGAATTGGCTGGACACTCTTCAGGTCTTGCCAATAACTGCCCGATTACGTAGAAACGGTCCCCAAGGAACACATACAGAAGCCCAATAGAAAAAAAAAAGCATTCTTGACCGTAAGACAAACAGACAAATCGGAGCAGTTAGACTCAAAGTAAGTAGATCACTACATAGAAAACAAAGTCGCTTCTCGCTGTCTGTCCCTATGTATGCTTAGATCTTTAAAACTACGCAACGGATTTTGATGCGGTTTTTTTAATAGATAAAGTGATTCAAGAGGAATATTTTAAGCTATAAAACGTACACGTGAGAAGCCGGGACGGGTCGCTAGTAAAAATAAATTGAGTTTTTAGAGTTTAGGTCCCAGCTTCCTTCAAAATACAAATAGAGTTATTATTTAATTGTTTGTAACTATTTATAAGTAATAATGATTCATAAACTATACATGTGCAAATCACTATAACGTCTCATGTAGGGGCAGTCCAGCCTGTCGGCTATCATCATCAGTACGCCACTGGAGCTGCCGCGAACCCTGTGCACTATACTCTGTTTACCCAAAGATGACTCCTGACATAGATAAGAGACTACTATTAAAAAAAACGTAAACGACATCATCGATATCCGTAAAATAGCTAAACAGGATGTAAACGAATTCGTGTAATTCCACTCCACCTTCCACACATTAAATTTAAGCCACGTGATCTACTACTGGTGTAGATTGACCCCGCACAGGATTTAGATCGAATAATTTTTTTTTTCTTGCATTTTACTTACGTTGTCGTATCGATCGAACTCCTAATAAGGTTCAACAAAAGAAAAAGAAAAAAAACCTGAATCAATTATATTTTTTTTTTGCGTTTTGCTTACGTGGTCGTATCGATCGAACTCCTAATAAGGTTCAAAAAAGAAAAAGAAAAAAAAACCTGTGTCATCTATAGATCACGCGGTTAGAAGGAATTACACGAATTCGTTTACAGCATGTATTATCCATGTTTTGTTTTTAGGGTTCCGTACCCAAAGGGTAAAACGGGACCCTATTACTAAGACTCCGCTGTCCGTCTGTCACCAGGCTGTATCTCATGAACCGTGATAGTTAGACAGTTAAAATTTTCACAGATGATGTATTTCTGTTGCCGCGATAACAGCAAATACTAAAAAAACAGAATAAAATAAATATTTAAGGGGGCTCCCATACAACAAGTTATTTTTTTGCCGTTTTTTTTGTAGATAATGGTACGGAACCCTTCGTGAGCGAGTCCAACTCGCACTTGGCCGGTTTTTTTTAATATTTGATATTCTTTGTATGGTAACGTTTTGCAGAGAAAGGTCAGGAATCACCTGAGACGGTGAAAAGGGTATAGTATCGCGCATCTTTTGTGCATCATTGCAAAGAAGCAGTCGAGTTGCGCCTCGGTAAACATACCCAAAGCACTGCAGTGTCGCGGCAACCCCATCAGCGCCCTGAAGACGTTGTTATATTAGACTTGGAGCTTCGTATGCTCTTTGGGTGTGATTCACCCACAGGCTGCACGTGTAAAATGAGGAATACAATACGCTCTGGAAAGTGTCACCTTGACTGACTTAGAGCAACATGCAAACCGGTGGGCTATCATTTAGGTGTAACTGACAAGCCCTCCGCTTCTTCTCAATGTCAGCATCATCTCTAAGACCTGTATAAGTAAGTAGCTAGGAATTGGAAATAATAAAAATAAATAAAGTAGGTATTATGTCATAAAGTACATAATTATAACTTTTGATATAAAAGTGTAGGTAATAAAATTAGGTACCTACATCGTTCAATACAGTATCATTACTGTAAGGACAATTCCATCAAATCATTCATGTAAGTTACATGATCTAACAAAACTAAAGACTCGTGACTCTTTTGCCGTAAAAGGTTCTGAGATCTAATGTAGAGCCAAGTCTGGTATTTTATTTAGAAAGTTTTTTTTCGGACTTAGAAATCACATTTCATCTCAGAACTTTTTACGGCAAGACTCGCGAGAATTGGCTTTATAACCTACATGAATGTTTTTGATGGGATCAAATTCTTCTTCACTTCGCTACCTATTTTGACTAGGTATCTTCATTAGTCACATCGTTCTCATGGATGTTATTTTTCCACAATCGGACACTCATACAGAAACAATGCGTGATAATGATAATATAGATTTCATATCATATGGATAAGAATTAAGGGTAAATTCCCTTTCCCGTTAAAAGCTCAACCGTCTAGGTTGACGTAACATGAAAACCATACAAAGGCTTTTCACGGAGCCTTGTTTTTTCACGGAGCCTTGTTTAGACGGATAATTATTCTGAAGAATGACCTGAAAAGAAGTGCATAATTATATAAGCTACATCGTAATTAAGGGCATGCCATCTCTGTCCATCGTGACCATGACCATCGACGCTGTGTTCGAAATTTTGGGAGAAATACAATATGCAAGTATGCATTTGTTACCCCTATGTTGCAATTGGGGATGAAACAAAATTGTATGCCTATGTTAAAAAAACATTCCTTTATTTATACAAGTTTTTTGTTTGTTTCAGGTCATCTATGTGTTCTGGATGTAGCCTTGTAACCGTCGGTGTAGGCGAAGTATAACTTTAATTTGAAACCCCACACGATAGTATCGTATTGAATAGCAACCTCAAGTGATCAGGTGTCAGGCAGGCAGGTTGTGAGGGTTCTGTATGTACATTGTGATGTCAGTGTGGTAGTGGCGGTGTGGTGGGTGGTGGTGAGGTGACGGGGCGAGGTGGCGAGGTGGCGCGACTCGCGAGTGATGCCCATCGCGGTGATGCAGAGGCATGGTAGACGCGGCTGCGGAGCGCCGGGCCGCCGCCGCCGCCGCGCGCTGCGATGCTACCTCCAGCCTCACCAAGTGAGTATATTCATAAAACTTCTCTTTATATCTACTTCTATACTTATTTAATTTGTTAGTAAAGAATTTTAGAATATTCTTTTCATCAATTTTTGTCCTATTAATCTCATTCATCAATACAAATTACCTATTTCATTATCATTTTACCACCTACCAGTTAGTAGTTACTTAGATAAAATAAAATATTTATTAAGTACATTACTTAGTAAATGTTTTTACATTTACACATAATATCATTATTTATGCATAAACTGAAAACTGGAACAGAATTTATGCAACAACACGGTGCTGTTTTGGATGTGAGCACCAGGACAAAGAAATTGTATCGTTCATCTAAAATTTATATATCACACGCATGATCGTCAAATCCTCGCTTTAGACGCTGGTGAATTTTCCATTTTCGAAAGATGACTTCAGTACCTACGTTCTATTTAAAAATTTGCTCTTGATGAGATGACAACAGAATATGCAATGATATGGAACTGGCTTTGAATCACTGGCAGACTGACTGATTAACCGATTTAGGACTACTGATTAGGGCTTAGGTAGGTACATGAGTGTAAGAAAGAAGAAATGGTACTTTAATTATGTCTGCTCTTATTTTAGACACAAATATGTATAACCTAATAAATTAAACGAGTTACGTCCGACCGACACAAACAAAATATACTTGGCAGTAAAATAAGAGTTTAATTGATTGATTGCTATTCAGTTCGTATGTCAAGCCATCATTATTGACCGTTGGCATCTCGCCGTTGACCCCAATGCTCTGCGATCATTTTATTGAGCTCACATTATTGGCAATGACTGTCAATAACTAGATCTCAACAGTATAGTTTATATTCACTTATAGTACGTTGCTAATTATGTTCACGTACAACCTGGCGCTTGCATTTGCACGTGATGCATCAAGTCTACTGCTTACATCATCAGTGTATAAGTAATTGTTGATGTTTTCTGCTTGTATTTTTACTACGATCAGTACCTACTATAATTATGCATTTTGGTGGCAATGCAGTGACGGTGACATTTTATTTGTATATTTATTTTTCGTGTTGGCACGGTTGACTCCTGCTTGCGTCGTAGCTCCTCTGCAACCAATTGTTTGATTGGGTGTAAGTCGAGCCGGGCACGCAATACGAGTGGTTGGTTAATGAGAGCACCGATACGTCTCGTCAAGTCGTCACGGCAGCGCGTTATCAGGGCCGTGGGCGACGATGTGTGCTATATTGACTACGCAGCCATTTGCGAATGTGTGCGTCCATAGTAGCGCTTCCAGGAAACGCGAGTAGGTTTCTCGGAACCGATTCACTGTCGCGCGCGTTTTCAGCAATGAATGGCTTTACAAGCTGCCATCACAGACACTTTCCACGTTTTAAAAATAATTGTTAACACTCCATTGCAGCGCTATCTTATCGTTATACATGGCCTCATTCTTAACGCGTTGATGTAGAAATCATTTCTATACTTAATTGTAAATGTTGTGTAACACACATGCAGTCTATAAATAATCATTCGGTACCTAATTCTAAATAATCCAGGAAACTGAAATTATTCTAGTTCGCATGAATGAAAATATTCATAAGAAAACGTAATTCTTATAGTGAGCATATTTATTTTTATTTAAACTACAACAGAGCCGTCAACTGTAGAGAAAGATGCAGATCGCAGAACCAATGCCAAAGTAATATAAATTGATAGTGAGGTTGGTACGTACTGTAGGTACCCACTACGTAGATTTTGGATTTTGACATTATACAAATTAAACTCTATTTTATAAAGTCAAGAGAAGGATACTTACAAGATTTGGGAAAAATAAGAAAAAAAAACGATCCATTATAATACAATATTTTATTATAATGGATCGATTATATTATAACAAATGACTCGAGTAAATGACGTGCTACAGGTTGTCGCGCTACCTTGACATAACGCTTATATGCGACACGCTTTTATTTAGATTAAATATTAATTAACACAAACTAGGTTGGGATTAAATTCCGTGATATCATTTTAATGTTTGCAGATCGATATTTCTGTAATTTAGAAAGGACTCGTTAAAATAAGTAAAATTATGCAGTGGGACGATGACTCGATGGGCTGTTGGTTATTGCTGGTTTTTACTCATGTATGCCCGTATGTATTAGGGTGATTATTCGAAAAATGTTAACAAAAAATAAGAACGTCATTATCATCATCCCAAAGTTCTAAATGCAGATGTTTCAAACTACAATTATAATAATGAAAAATCAAACTATACCACTGCCGTCAAGCAATAAGACAAGAATAAAAACAATCTGAAACTAATATTAAGTAAATAAATATGGCATGTATTTAACGCGGCGACAAACTAATCTGATTTAGGGTTTTAAAAATAATTAAAATGGGTAGCAAAAATAATAGGTTGGCAGCTACAGTGAAGTAGCATTTTAAGTATAAAGTAGCAGCTTTATTTTTAGTTGTAAGCTTTGTTTAAATTTAAATTGGCAGTGATCTTTTGGTTTTTCTTTTTAAACTAGGTGGAGCTTAAGTCGACGGAGCCCCGCTGTGCGGGGCTCCTATTTCTGTCTGCAGGGTTTAAAGTAACCTAACACGAAGGGGGTCATCCCCTTCGAACCTAACCTATCCATGTCGGGATTCCCCTTAACCACCCTGCTAACATTATTAGTCGCCAAGTCATTATTTATAGCTCCTCGCCTCATTTTATTAGTTGCAAACACTTAGTCGCCTTTTAAGTTATTAGTCACCTGGAAAATAATAAGCCAATAAATATTAACAACGAAGGAGAACAATGATTTGTCAATTTTTTTTAAGGAAATTCGAGTATTCACCCATTAAACCATATGTCAAACATTATACTGCTGATTAAAGTAATCTGCATCATAGGTTAGCATTGTAAGTGTTTATTTATCAATGACTCTTCACTGCCTGTTTTTTAATCGACTTCAATAAAAGAGGATTTTCTCTATTCAGCGCCTAAGTTTTTTTAGGGTTTACTATTAAAGTAGTAACCCTTTTAGTTTCGACATGTCTGTTTGTCTGTCCGTCTGTATGTTACAGCCATTTTACTCGCAGACTATTAGTGCTATAAAGCTGAAATTGAGTATCTTGGTAATATCTATGAAGGCAGTTCGAAATATTTTCAAAAATTATAGATAGTCTCCTAAGAACATTTTCCTATAAGTAGCTACAACGATTAAGGTAGCTGCCCTTATAACTAAACTATCACAAGTGAGTTCTTTTTGTGATTTCTAACGTTTCTAGTACTCCAACCTCAGTTGGTCTGGAAGAGTCTTTTGATCCTTATAGGAAATAGGATTGATTGGCATCATAAAAATGTTTTGTGAAAACTACCCTTTTTCTCGCTGACTGTAATTTTTTTTTAAATCTCTGATGCAGATAGAAATTATTCCTTAAAACTTAGGGATGGTCTTCTAAGAACGTTTTCCTGTAGCTACAGCGGTTAAGGTAGCTGCCCTTCATGCCCCATCTCAAATTACCATCCTGTATAATTATGTATACTGTACGTTCATCCGTAAATTAAACAATTACGGAATACGAGGACGATCTTCTAAGTTTATATTGTCTTATTTATCTAGAAGACAACAAAACGTAAGCATTAACGGTGTATCATCCTTTGCGTCTTTAGTTAAAATGAGTGTACCACAGGGTACGATTCTAGGCCCTCGCGAGTCAAAGAGTTTTAAAAGAAATAAATATACTTACACTAAAGTCTTTATACATTTTTGAAAATATTCTGTATGTCCAAATAAATGTGCAAATGTTGAATATCAATAGTAACTTTCACGACATTAATACAAGGAATAAGCATAAAATAATAGTGCCGAAGTTTCTTTCTGCTGCTCAGATTGTTTCTCTCGTACAACGAATTGTACCTACCTTACGTGAAACTGAGTCGATAAGTGTAATAAAAAAATTGCCAACTTTATTATTTTAATGGAAAGTTCACGCTTGACCAAAAAATGTAATATGTCAAAATTAACATTTTCTGAAGTTGGTTCCTTCAATTTCACTTGTGTTTCAATTCTTTCGTTACAGTGTGGCTTTAGCACCGACTTTAGAAAATGTTAATTTTATCATATTATGGCCATTATTTGACGCTTTTCACTATTTTGAAGTCAATGTTTTTAGATATTCATTTTATTTATTTGTTTGCTTTTAACTTTTAAGGTTCTGTGTGACAATGCCACGTAGGGCAATTTCGCTGAGTTTTGTACCTACATAAAATGTTTCCACGTCTTACTACCTCACGATCTCCTGTAAAGCGAATAGAAAACCGGGAGCCTCATTACATTATGACTATATGACCGATAAAACGTCACCAGCAAATAACGCCACCGCATAACCATCCGAATGTGCAATCGGAAAAATGGAGAATTATTTTGAAATTGCTGAGTTTGACATATTGTCAAATGGCTTCTGTAAGCAGCGCCTCCATGAACTGAAAAGATATACTTATCTAACTGAAACGCGGTCAATTTTTTTAAATGTCATACAGTATCAGGGCCCGCTAGATACTGCTGTTCATCAGCCAATTCAATATTTATAGCCAGCTGTGAACTGTAGAATGAGTTGATTACTTTAACTTAGTCTTTTTTTAAAAGAAGCCTGATACAAATGAGGTATTTCTTTTTAGCGAGAGGAGTAGCAGCTGTAGGTTATTTGCCGACGTCGTTTGGCATGAAGATATTCGTCCAACTCCTAACACACATTTGCCAACTTAGTAATCAGCCAATTGCGCACAAACCAACGTCTGCAGCAAGATCCTGGCCACAAAGCTATAATTTGGCTATCCCGTGAGTTTTCGTGGGTATTGTAAGATATGACTAAGGATTCATCAATTGCGATCACGAATATATTAATACCTGCCAAGCGTGGTGATGGTGACTAAGGCTATACACCCTTACATTCATGCCTCATTCTGGACAATCATCGTCCAGAACCCGCGAGGAAACACTAAGTGTGGATGATCATAGTATTCCTTCAACTTCTTGCATCTCATATCTTGATGCACTTCAGATAACATGAGCTAGCACATACCAGAAAAAAAAAACAGACCGAATCCTTAATTGTAAAAATTACTTTAGTAGTTTTCACAATTGAGGATTCTTTACTTTATACTGTTTACTGTTTTAGCTTTAAAATCCAGATATCAAATAGATAACAATTCAAATTACGTAGTTCGTTTTTAAGTGTAATTAGTATACTTTTGATAACAGCACCTGTGTCGTATTTAGCCGTACATCAAAGATTTTTCATTTCAGGCTATCATAATCCACTTCTAGATTTAGAGCTGTCTGAAATAGGAAGGCTTGCGTATAAAAATTAGACCTGTTTAATGTTTATCTATAGTAATACGGCACAAATCCAATTTACACATACTTGATGACAAGTGACTAAAGTTATGATCTTACTAAGTGTCATATTGATGTATTTTATCAGTAGGGTGTATTGACTAATAAGGCTCGTGATGTAGAAAGCCATATTTAAAATGACCTGCTGTGTTTAATGGTGTCAGGCACTATAAAGCCAATGCTTTGAAATGTCAATGTTTTCTGTATTGACTAGTCAAGTCACGACATATCAGTTTAAATACATTATTTTTAACCCCCAACGACAAAAGGGGGGTGTTATAAGATTGATCCCTGTCTGTGGCATCGTAAGTCGCAAACGATAAACCGATTTCAATATATTTGTTTGAAAGCAGGTTTAATCGAGATGATTATAATCATCCTAGCCTTATAGGCTATGTTTAATGGAAATTGATTTAGCCTTTCTAAAATGATCAGCTCTTTTCACAGTTGGTGTAGGGATTTCAGCCAAACAATGGTATTTATTTCACTTCTGCTCATTTGAGTGACTTGAAATTTCTAACATAAAATGCAAACCTAGTGACAATACAATATTAGGGTGGGTATAGGGTTTCTGTTTTCTCGACATATTTTTTTTGTCGTGTTTCGAGAATTCTCGAGCCCGATTTCTCGGGTCTTTCGAGAAATTTTTAAAAACCTTAAAAAAACAGCATCGGTCCGGTTTCTGGGGTACTCTTGAACGTAGTTTATCTGTTCGATAGCGCTATTGGTTCGATAAACTGACTCATTGCGTTTCAGGACACCCCAGTCAGAAGATAATCCTAGTTCAAACTTCAGATAACTTATTTTCCCGGTTTTTGACGTACTCCTAACCGTAGTTTATCTATTCTACCGCTATTGGTTCGATAAACTGACACATTGCGTTTCTGGACATCCCAGTCAGAAGACGATCTTAGTTCAAACTTCAGATAACTTGAATGACCAATATGCGGCGTTTATCGATTCTAGAACTTTATTTGTCGTTTTATACAATATTATAACAAGAGTATTTGAAGTTTTATTATTAGTATTTTGTTTTGGATAGTGAGTTTTGGATTCCCAGCGAAATGGACTCGAGTAGTTCATCGGGGTCTGATTTGGAAGTGCTGGAGACTATTTCAAATATATCAGTACGAGTACCAATAAAAAGGAAGGCATCGAAGAAATCCATCCGACATGTTCACGGATGAAGAGTTTAACATGAGATATCATTTTAACAAGAGCACTATGATATACCTTTGTGAAATAACGAATCCTACCCTAGAATTCATCATTTACACCACAAATAGGTACGTTAGTCTAGAAATATTTTTCTTTCAGATATAAATAAACTTTGCTGCCCAATATTATAAATTACAATGAAAATTTAAAATATTTTGGTTTAATAGTTTTATTGTGTTGTTGCTATGATGAAAAACAATAAAGAGAAAGTATTGTGATTTAAATTTCATATTTTATGTAGGTATTGTAAGTAATGGTTCGTTTTAAAATCATTGTAGATTGCAGATGAGATTTTCATTCAAACCTGGGGCCTACCTGCCAAAAGTTGTAAAGTTTAAGGCGAGAAAAATATATTTAACTGTGCTTTAAAAAGAGATCCCATCTAGTGGTCAATTTACGAACTTACTTATTGTTTGGATAGCTATCTAGTCGTCGACTTTGTACCCAGCAACCCTTATGATGAACGGAGTTTATCTTATGATAATTTTTATTTGACCTTTTATGTCACATTATAATAAGAGTACTTAGGAGTTGTAGGTCTGTTTCGCTTGGCTCGCTTACTCAGGCATCGTCTTTACGAGGCGTGAGTACGAACGATCAATTACGTAAGTTTTAAGCCAATTTTACAATAATAAAAGAAAATCCTTGATTTCTCGAGTTCTCGAGGTGATTTTTCTCGTCTCGAAGTTGGCATGATTTTTCGACATTTCTCGACTCGAGAATTCTCGAGCAGAAACCTTAGGTGGGTACCATTGAGCTAATCTTATTAAGCGTATGGATTGGAAAGTTTTTAACATTACTTACTTCAAAATAGCCAATAATCAGGCAGACCCATCGATTTTGCCTCATGCCTTGTTTTGACAAGAAGGACTTTGAAGGTGGCTCAGGGTGGTGAGCGGCACTCCGCAATGAGTAGTTGTGGCTCATCGTGTTTGAGCACACATGACTCGCTACAGAAAGCACAAGCATCGATAGCCACATTAAAATGTCGGGGTTATTTTAAAAAGAGTTAGGCATATATTACCACGAGCACTACCTCATTCGAAATAAAATTAGGTATACAGGGTGTTAACGAATTTATGTAATTCCTTAAAACCATATGATCCATTATTAGTTATTAGTGTATTAATTGAACACGGGATAATGGTTGCTTAAAAATAAAAATATCTTATTCTTTTTGTCTATCGATAGTGGTAAGCGATCGTATCTAAACTACCTGATAAGGTTTGAATAAAAGAAGATTTTTTGCCTTACTGTATACATTAAAACTGGCAGGCGCGACTAGCGCAATATCGCTCCGCGCAGTCGCCAAACTGACTCGCGTTAAAACACGTTTTTTTTAAACTTTTTGTAGAATCACTAAAAACAAATGTTGGGTCAATCTGTCCTGACCTGACCTGACCAGGAGGTTTGGCGGAATTAAACGAATACAGATACATTCTGTATTAAGCATTAATTATGGTTCTTATCTTATATGATGTTTGAAAGTTTGAAGAGATTTAAATGGATTTTAATGAACCTATTTACGAACTTTCATCTAACTTCAGGAATGAAATAACGGAGCGGATGTCACACCTCACAAAGTAAGTGCTCTGAAATCATGTGAAATCTTGTAATCCAACATTATAGTATATATTGTTGCACACACCTACACCTGCTCCTGCGTTCAACAGGCGATTATTTGAACTTGTTAGTGGATTGTCTTTGTTTGTTGGGTTGGCATGGCTCTGGTCGGTGCCGTTGCCGAATGCCGACCGCTTCGCTCGCTAATTCCGTCGGTGACGAGGCGAGGGGCCGCGGTCGGTAGCGGGGCGGGGACTATTTTCGTCTGGCGGCCACGTTTGGAAAAGGCGCGGTGACGTCACTATCCTCCATAGCGATGATGCCATCGGGCGCCCGCGACACGCACCGGTCGACTTGCCAAAATATAGCAGCATGCTCCCCGCGATCAACTTTATTTTGGTCATTGTCCGACGACGGATGTTGTGTTAGTGCCTCACGCAATGCATCAGCATTCAGCACTCAGTTTTGTTGATTGATGATTATTTATTCAAATAAGTAGAAAATAGAAATGTATGGGGGGGTAATGGGTGCTGTATTTTGTCAATGTCCATTTTGCATATTGCGAACATTCGAATAACTGAAAAAAAATACCGTACAGGCTACTGGATCTTCATAAGCGTCTAATTTAAGGATGTATTTACGCAACTACTATTCAATGAATTTGCTGTTTTACGGTACATTTCCAGATCAATCCATGAAACTTAGCCAAATGTTAGAGTTATGTCTAAAAACGGTGGAGAAAACAATATTAAATTAGGGAATTAATAATTGAATAATATACATTTTCCGTAGCGTATTCCCACGAAAGTAACGAAAATGGGGTGTGTTTCGGTACATATTCCTCAAGACTTCAAGGGTTTTAACAAATAAATACAGTACTATGTAGACATATTTTAATTTAAAAGGTGGGAAAAAAATAAAATGTTTGGAATATGCACAGGAAAAGTTTTTTTAAAATATTTTTATGTTGTTATTTTGCTATACAGATGAACCCTAAATGTGAAAATAAGGTTGGTTATCCATGTGTTATTTTACTGTCGGTCATCATCGTGAGTGGCTTAACAGCAGAAATAAGCCGTCAAATAGATCCTTCCACGTTTACAAAGATTTGGATTGACCTAATTAGAAGTTAAAGATCGCTGTATGTGGGTCGTCCGTATCGTAATTTGACTTTTTACGTACGCTTTCTGCAAATGCGTCGTTAATATGCTTATCTGGGAAACACACTTTTTAATCATTTAGTACAATTTGTCAGAGTGAGTGTACGAAATATAAATTCAATCTTGCACAAAACGAAATCTTGTAGACTTACCTAAGTATATTCTTCACCAGAAACTTGTCTTTCAGCTTTCCCAATGAGCCTTCCTCCATAGGTTCTCAATTTTAATATATTATTATTATTTTTTGTCTGATTATTTGTTTATTTATTAGAACTATTCTTCGATATTGTGGCACTCGAAACTCAGGGGTAGGTCAAATGGTCAAGGCTGGCCACCTGGACCAAATTTGTTTTTTTTTTATAAATTTTATGAGGCACTGGTCTCCGTTGTAGACCATGAATTGGTGGACACCCCATCTAGAACATTTTGGAGCCCTCTCATCTCAGGTGTGTAGGTTTCCTCACAATAATAACACCAGTGATAATCAAAGTCGGATCCGCATAATCACTCCGAATAGGCAGAGGTGTGGGCCGGTATCGAAGTCAGACCCTTCTGCATGAAAGGCACGCGTTTAACCGCTAGGCTATCACAGCCACTCTACAACGTTATTTTTAGTATATACAAAAACCGAGACACCCCAACAAGATTTTCATCAGAACTACCTGAATACGTGTTTTTTTTAATAAATCTCCAAGTTACACCGTAGTTTATGTCGCGTTAAGTTCCCTAGTAAAGTGTGAAATGCCTGAGATGTGCTATGCAGGGGTTGTTTATTACACGGAAACTGACCGAGCGGACCATCTCAAGCCTCAAGGTATTCTCAGCTGTTATGGGTAGAAACATATTGAAACAAATTGAAATTTAAGAAAAAATATGTGGTGTAAGTAAAGAAGATGTCAATCGATTCTCCTAGTGATTCTGAACAAACTAGTTTCAGGTTTAGTATATACTAAAACTAAGCTTGTATACATATACTAGAGGTACACGTTACACACGTTACACGGTACATAACCGTAAAGTGGAATTATCGTGTGTGCGCAAAAGAAAGCTCCAAATTAAGTTTGTCAAGAAATAATCCTACATAGAATTAGAAATTAATGATTTCCGTTTTTTCTTGTACTTGTGTATGAGACTTTCCTTCGTGGCAAATTTCGAGATTCTAAGTTAACTGGAAGTACCATAAAGGTTTTGGTGAATCAGTCATTTAGTCAGTATGAAAATAACAACACTTTTTGAAAGACCGTATTTCTTATTGGATTTAGTTAGAAACTTAAAAAAAAAAACAAGTTTTTAGCTTAAAAATTTCATCTATGTTGGTATGGTATTCATTTCTCAGGAAAGGACATTGTAAAAGGGGAGTGACTGACAAACAGACAGCTAGACAACAAAGTGGTCATATAAAGGTGCCGTTTTCTTATTCTGAGGTACGGAACCCAAAAATAACTCTCAATAATTTTTTTCAAGGTAACTAGTCGTACCTATGCCAATTTTTCGGTTGATCAGGAATGTGGAAGCAGGTAATTTATTTTTCATTTTCTGTCACCTCAAACTTGTCACAAAGTTCGGCTTATGTTTGTTACGTGAGTTACGTCTTCAATATGAGCCATCGTTTGTCTGAACGGATAACATTCCAACAAAAAACTCACTGTTAAAAGCTGTTATCATACAATTGGCCCGACTGCATCGTAACTGGAAAATTTGGCTTTTACCAATTAGGTCTACATTTGCCATACAAAATTATGAGTTTGGACTTCTGCATTCATCAAAGACAACACATGTCCAATAGCTTGCGCTTCAGTGACAGTAAATTGCCCTTAAATAGCTTCTTCATGGACCACTACCTCCTCCAGGTTTTTTTAGGTCTTGCAATTTCCTTATCGTGCCTTGCCTGGAAGAAGACTAATAGGGCCACGTAGACATATTGTTAAATCTCCCGGCCTACATTTTGCTCGAAGAGCTATTCGGTCATGAATTCATATATGAGCTTAGACTTCGACGATACGACAATTATAGGACTAAAACTACCTACTCACAAGCGTGGATCAGTTTTTAACAATAGTAAGCGCAAAAGCATTGTTCAATGTTTTTAGTAAATAAGTTATGTAGAAGAGGCCCTAAGGTACCCTGAGGTACTCCAGATCAAAAATGAAATAAAATAAAATAAAATTCACCTTAAATGCCGTTTATGCTCAACGAGGTTATTTGCTATAATTATACCATTCAGTTAATCTAAATCTAACCCCATAATTACTCGTGGAATATTTTTTAACCTCATTTAGAAATTAGACCATTTTAACTGAAATTTCGTTAAATCTTTAAATACATTTCTGAAAAATGCGTGAATCAAAATAAAGTTAAAAAATAATTAAAAGGCCTCCATTAAAAAAAGTAACGGCTACTAGAGTATTTCCGCCAAGCGAATAAGTAGGGCGCAAATATTTATTCGTTGACATCCAAGTTACAACTACTTGCTAACAAAGTCATTATTTCATTAGTAATGTTCTCCGCCTTTTAATGTAGCAATTGTTTGCTTCAAAGTTTTGCAAGAAAAATCTACATGAGCAAATATTTGAAGTACTTATTTTGCGTTGCCGTTTTTCATATTACCAAAATTAGAATTTAATTTTGTTAACATTCTTCTTTATTCGTTGCAGTTTCTTCATTATTTTGTAAAACAGCTATACAGTCCGTTTGTTTTTCATTGATACATTATCACCCGTATTTTAATTATAGGTAGCTAATGTTAGTAAATGTATACGAATATATTATGCAGATAGAGTTGTACGTATACGCAGTTGTTATCAGCTTTGTCCGTCGAGGCAACAATACTCGCTCTTTACCATGCTTGTTTAGCGTCGCTGGTATAATCAGTTGTAGTCGCGATGGGGCCGCGTTCGCCGCGGTACTCCGTGTTTGCGATGCTGTTGCGTTAGTGTGTGTCGTCACCAGTCTCGTGGTACCAGCCGTAGGGTCGGAGTGTCGCTATCGTTCGCCGGTCACCAGTGCTGCGCGATCAGCTCCGCCGCGTGGTACATACGCGGATACATTACGTTGAAGTATTTTTTATAAATTTCGCTAATTGAACAAACATGCCAGTTTATTTGCAGTGACGTTGTGTAAAACTGATTTATGAACATAATATAACACTGGTGTAAAACTGCCATAGCTCTGTTTAGTTTATACGGGTGAATAAAGCGAGATACATACTTTTGTTATGTATGTCAGTAATGGATCGCACACTGCATACTTACCGATACTTGTATTCTGAACGTTATCGAAATGTGTTGAGGGATATGTAAGGCTTTGAGATTTGGGTGGTGCAAGTGCTGCTGACTCGTCACTATGTGCGTAGGTATAAATATAATTAAGGCACTTAATTGTAAAAATGCTTAGTTTCAACTATTTAGTAACGCTTACGTTAAAATGACTGAAGTTTGGCAAAGCACCAAAGACTTGGGTATCATAATGTTTCATTTTTAAAATTAGTTTAACATTGTTTCTATGCATTAACTTGTTTTGAGGTACTAAATCATTATGTAGTGGTATTGTGTTTATTTATGTTAATTTGTTTATCTAGTATTGTCATGAATATAATATGAACAATGATAATAATTATAATGATTCACATAAGGACCACTTCCTTACTGCGGTTTATTCATATATTTACGTATGGGTAAAACTTTAATATCAAATATACCTAATCATATCCTTACAAAACAAACCTTAATGGCAAACTGTTGAAACTGATCAAAAGGGAAACCTATCGCTTACATAGATATACATAGATTGCAACAAAGTCAACAGGGCTATGATAGTTTCATATCTCTATAATATAGTCTATATACATATACTTTATATAAATAGTGTGTCTGATAAGGTGTATTGCAGCGTATACATTCATATACATAAACCCTACTTTTGGCATGTACATAATATAGAAATGATGAGGTCTTTAACTACTCAAACAATTTTAAATATTTGATCAGACCACATACACATTCTACCTACAGACATTCATCATCATTGTTGTAATTATTTGTTTGAAATTGCAAAAACTTTACAGCTTACAAAATCTATTAAATTATGTTATTTACAAAGATCTACTACTTGGTACAACTTTAAACAATTTGGAGGTCATTTAAACCGTTGTAGAATGTGATATTACAACCGAATGATCTAATTATGTTTTATCATAGAATTCGAACAGAGTTGAATGACCAACGCAATTCACAAAATAAATTGCAACCTACACTTGTATCTGAAAAAGTGAATATTTCGCAAGGCAGTTTTTTAAATTGTTTCAGAAAATAGGTAACCGTTGCCGTTGTATCTTGAATAACATTATTGTTTACCACAAAAATAACTGACACTACTGGATTATGTTCTTCCTCACTTTTATCTATGGACAAAAGAAGCAAAAATATTTTTTATATCTTTGGTGAGAATGTGATCACCAAATTGAAAACTAACCAGCAACTTCCACACACTCCTTTATTTACTTTAAAAGAATTAAAACACATAACTACAAAAAAAAACTGTATAGCATGTATTTGCAATTGTAATACGCACTTTAGGAAAACAATGAAATACACGGAAAAACTTTAATTTAAAGAAAATAAAATTTTCCTCCATTCGATTTTGATTTACAACGACCGTTTCCATGTTGCTCGCATTGATGACGAATGTCGGCACCGGCAACGATGACTTCATTGGTCATGTGTCCATTTTTTGTTAATATTGCTCATGTACGGGTTTGTAGTATTAAAATGTATCTTACATTTTCTTTAGAAACATAAAAACAACCGCAGTCAATATGCCTCACAAGCTTGTAGATTTTTGTTACCATTATTCATAATTGTTACCACAGCCTACAGGTATAATTTCCCTTATATTCTACGCAAACCTTTATATTTAAAAATGAATTTAGAACATCATAAGGTAGTATTGATTTATTTTACTTCAAATTTTCTACAGGTAATGGTTCTTTTAGTGAGTGAATTATATTAACTCACTAAAAGCACATAACACAGGTCTAAATATTCTGTCACCTTGAAATTATTTCAGATCTGATAGTGCTGTGTGAATTTGTGTAGCTAACTTGACGAATTCTGAATACGTAGAAGACGATATTTAAAATACTTCATTTTTTAGATAAGATAAATATTAATTCATATATGATTGGCCTAATACATTATTAGCTATAAATTACGATGCCAAATTGTTGTCCCCTATATTTAATCACAAATTTCCTGCTTAGTTCTTGCCCAACATCAAATAAATAAATCAAACCATATAATTATACTGTATGACTAATAGAAATACCTCATATGGCTACAAACAGAATCCGGAATACTTAGCATTCTATTTGGAGATATATCGTATGAGATAGGCGCTCCGTGTGCCATGTGGAGGTCGTATACCTAATTCTGAACGCTTAGCTTATGAACACTTGGATCAGTTAGCTGTCCTTTACTATTTACAGTAAAAATAAGTTTCTAGATCTATAAGCGGCAACTTTGGAACTATATCAGATTAGTTTTATAACTTCTGCCTTTTTATGAACTTTACTAATTGCCGCAATCACATTCTCTTTACATCTTTTTATTTGCTGCAGGTGAGCTAATACGGGGGCTTAGATATAATCCGACACATTAGCTCTGTATTTATTATATTATCTTACATTGTAGATCTGGTGTAGTCGTAGAAGACATTTCGGCTAGGTCCTTTCAAAGAGATAATCAATAGCTAACTTGGGTTTAATATAATGTAATAAAAATTGAGTGAGATATATAGTACCCTTTCATCTGCTTGTTAGTTGCTATTATTGTACAAAGATTGCGAGGATATTCTGAACTCGTTCTCTAGATGAGAACACAATCGATGTGCCACAAAAGTTTGACCTTGGACCTCTATTGTTAGCGATCAATGGACAATACTTAGCCTCTTCGCAACAACTCGCCACAATCGTTCTCAAATTACCGGCCACATCCGCGTGCACACCGCGAGATGCCGTTAAACCTGTTTAAGCTATTATACCAATTGTTAACACCTAACGGTTTGGAAATAACTATATTTTTCTTTAACTATGCCTCACAAATGCGTTGTGTTTGATTGAATTGAAAATGATTGTCGTCTCTATGATTAAATACAGCTTCTCAAAGAGTTTTAAGTATAAAGTGAGCATCTTTTAGCCTGTATCAAATAGCAGTGCGCATCTCGCCGGTCGATTAACATCGCGTCATGAATTCAACGGCTTGTACGCACTACAAAACACACCACCCACGTACGGCGGCGGGCCAGCGGCTCCGCGCCGCATCCGTCCCGCCGTGATTGATAAACCAATTTGACATTATTGCCGTGGGAAATGTGGGGATGCATAGTGCTTTACATTACAACAGAGCTGTACAATACAATTTGACATAAAGCATTATTGTAGAATCGCGATCAAAGGATGCACTACAGTTAATAGGAACATAGTAGTAATCGTATCACCTCTAATAGTATACTATTAGCTCACTGGAATATTGAATAGAGCACAGATGCATACAATGCAGTATTGTTTTCGTAAATTCTTCGGAGTATACTTCTGCAACATAATTATCGTTAGTGATGAAATGTTTGTTAATAGCATTGTTAACTAGTTCCGCGTACTAAACGCAGTGACAGTGTGAACACGAGATGACCTTTTAAGAACAATTTAGACAATCCGATGTGGCCACTTTCTGGTAAAATCTGACGGCAAGGTAGTGGGCCCATTAAATCGAGCAAGCACGGCCGTACACGCTTTGTTAGAGCCATTATGCACTGTCGACTGAACCAGTCGCCCGGGCGACTACGCTTATGTTTTGGTCGCCAAGAGACCAAGTCTCCGGCGACTAGTCGACAGTGCGGAATGGCTCTTACCGATGAGAGCGAAAGCCTGAAACATACGTTAGAGAGAGCACTTAACTAAATTCTCAAATAAAAAGTTACACATGGCAGCTTATAAAACATCTGCTATCAAAGTTTCATTATTTCGTCACATACTTATTCTTTCACCGACCATCAAAATTCTAAGATGCTTCTAGCAGACCTACTAACTTCAAATTATTAGTCTATCCATTCAGTTCATGTTTACAAAAGAAAGGAAGGAAAAAATAGAAAGTCCTGAAATATTTTCTCATTTGCATCATTATTATAAAATTACTTATTTGCAGTTGGTAAACAAGTATCCATACCAAATTCTATGTGTGACTGCTTTTATAAATAAAATCTCAGGTTTTTTTCGTCAAAAGCGTCGCGAGTCTTGCTCTTTTTTACATAATTGTCTTTGATGGGAAGAAATATAGTTCGAGCCGACACAGCAAAATAAACAGTATACATATAGCCGATAGCCTCATGACGTCACACGTCGATGGGCGCCTTCTTCTCTCTCAATCTTTCGCATATTCTCAACTGCTGCACATATACTTACTACTCCTAGTTCTCTACTTAAGTTAAGCCTGCTCGTATATAGCGTCATTGGTTTTTTCGTCTATAATGTGCTACTTTTCAGCATCAGCATGCTACTAGTATTTATGTTTCGTGGAACATCCACATTCATTGTTCCATTATACATAATATATGTATGTATTAATTTCTGAATTATCTTCTCAAGTCATTTAAATTACGAGGTTACATCTAATTTTTCATCTTAATCTTCTAACCCAACTACGTCGTCGATACCTATTGATCGGTTAATAGACGATGAATTAATGCTTATTGTTATGAAATTAGCTAATAAGTGGTTGTCGTGACCGATATTAGCCTTGATCTCTGCTGGAGAGCAATATTAATTGATTTTACGGTTAATCTCTTAAATTGCTTGCGAGTTTGTTCTTGTATACAGAGAATGCCCAAAGACCATAGAACAAAACCTCAGACCAGTCGCTAACTAAATAATATCGTTTTTTTTTATCAATTATGGTCTACTTATACAAGCCTACTGTGACAAAGCGATGGCAGTAGTATTTTTCTCCAAAAGTGTGACAAAAATTCTTCCGTTATATCGAAAATGTTTTAAAGTAAAGTATGCCTCTTAAGTCATAGAAAAACAAATTGTTAGCTGTTATTTTAATACCCAATTACTATGGGGAGAAATACAAGTCCAAAACGGATCTAATTCTGATATGAAATGGACTAGTATTTTTACAACCCAAACATTTGCAATTGCCTTAATGATAATTTATCTGGTTTAGCGACCGAATTTGGCAATAATAAATATGCAGCAATTTCAAAACATACACAAGCTATAGGTTATGGGTTATTTTCTTATTTTTGAACATCCTCCTTTGGTCAGACTTCACAATTTTGTTTACACCATTCATGATACATTATGATTACAACAACTAGCTATACCTATGTGTTTTTGTTCCGTAGAGCAATTATTGTACTAGTTTCAACTGTAACTGAATTATCATTTACCAATTCTAACCTGCTGATATCAGCAGGTTAGAATTGGTGATCAGATGAGCTATTTTTTGTACGCTTCTTATTCAACCGGCGAGCAGTGAATTATATTTCTTGAACCTGTAATATTGAATTAATTTTGAAAAATATTCTAAGTCTGTTTTTTTTTTGTAGAATTTAATTTTTGTTTTGTTTGTTTAACTCTAGAATATACAATTTTCTACCATTCTCAAAGATATTCGGTTTTAGACAGACAATTCGGGACACAAGCGGCATTTTAAACCAAGTGATAAAGGGCTTATAAAATGTATAGGTATGCGTTTGTTTGTGGGTTGGTTTAGTCTCATTTCTCAATTATAACAAGGTTGGAAAGTACTTATACGTGTTATTATCAACTGAGTATACAATTAGTACAATATCAATGTGTAAATGAAAGTATTATGCGTATTGCGTATGCGGCGATCGATTTTTAATAAGTGTAAAGGAACTATAGAGGGGAGGTGCGGGCGCGCAGGCGGTACCCGGTGGGAGGCAGTCGACGGTGATGTAAGAACGGCTGGCTCCGGCGGTGATGTCAGCGCGCCCACGTCTCGCACCGCGCCCCCCCCTCCTCCGTCAGACCTGCGATGCCACCGCAAAGCCTTCCGCAAAACCGTGTTCCTTCCATAACTTTAAAAAAAAAAACTGACAGCAGATAATTCTCTAAAAGCGATAAAAAAAATACGCACCATGAAGCCGAAGACTTGTAAATCCAAAATTAATAATCAATTGCCTGTGTTGAAAATAAATGATTCAGTAGACTATTTCATAAATTAACTTTACCTGTGAAATAGAAACACCAAAAAAGATTCCTCAGGTAGTCTTCTATTAAATATCAATTAAAGATACCTATGTGTTGACACAAAAACTATGTAAGAAGTTTTCGCAGTGACGTTCCTAAGGTAAGACGTTTTTGTATGAAATCGATGCCGCAATGCAGTCAAGCATGCATCTCGCCAAGTAGACCGCAACGCTACTAATTTTGCTCGCAAATTAATTTGCTTTACCATTGGCTAGTTGTGGGTGGTTAGGTACATAAATAATATCATATTTAGTCATCGAATTATACTTAATTGCAATACCTTTTAGCTTTTATAGATTAAGGTCAAGCAAGTTATACAAGATAATGAACTAAGATGACGTAGACCTCAGGTGACTTGCAAAATTGAATAGCCGCCTCATATTATTTTAAATTTAAATGAGAGCTCAGTATCTGAATGTGCGTGTGAGAATGTTAACTTGATCAGTTTTATTTATACATCTTGCGTGATCTATTGCTATTACGTATCACACAGTATAACGTTCCTTATATTATCATTTTTGGGATAGATTAGAAACAAGAATAATGATTAAATATGTTTTTGTGAGCTAAATTATATCGTGATCTAAATAATCAACCCAATTTAGAAATAAAAAGATTTTTTCGGAATCGCGATATAATATAGGTAGAACAAAAGGATATGTCAGAAAGAACTTGCACCACCTATTTATTATGTATTTATTAGAACTTAATTATTTAGTATGATGTATGCGATACATAGTTTATTTGTACCCATGTAATAAAATATATTTATTAAACTAACTTTGACCTGTCTTATTGACAGAAACTTTGTGCAGAAGATTGAATGCAATGAAACGGACGGTATCAAATAGAAATTCATTTTTAACATCGAACTGCAATGGCGTTGATTCCTGAAAAAATTGAAACAAAGTTATAAAGAAAAGTGTTTACAAAACAGACTAAGATGGATCCAAAAAGGTGATATTTAATTAGAGTGATGAAGTGGTTCAACAACACCATGGATTCAAACATACATTTAGTGCAGTGAAAGTGGTTGAGGAGATGAAGATGGAGGGTGGTGTATTGAGCGTTTCAAGCAACAACAATAGATTTCGATCACATCTAAAGAATGCAGCTAGTGCGTTATGTGCCAGGACATTACCAAAGCAGAGGCGTGGCGAGCCAGCTGCGATCAGCAGTGCTCGCCACCACACATACCCGCGAGCAACGCCGCCTAAGCGGGCGGCTATCTCTTGTCGGATGGAGCCGCTCGTCTGCACCCCACCTCTGCATGCTACGTTCGACCCGCCCCAATCGATTAAGTGTGAGGTCATCGAGGACCAGACTACGAATAGACCCAACGGTTTAATCAAATGGAAGGGAACATTAGCCAGGTAAGACAGTAATATGTTTATCTACTAGATCGATAAGTACTTAAGAGGTAATAAGTAAAGCAAGCAACTTGCAAGTGATAATACAACATCGATATCCATCCTTTAATCAGCGAATTTATTCAATCAAGCACATAAGTAACTTATTGTTGAATAATGATTGTGCAGTTATAGAATGCCTAAAAAATTTTTGGCAATCCGAACCCGTAAATTTATTTATGTTCGGTGGAGCAACAGACGCGCATCTTGTAGTTAGGTCAACAACATCAGCATGACATCATTGATGGTGACTTGTTTGCCCAGGTCGCGGGGTGGAGGTGATGTCGTTAATTACGATGCTACACCAATTGTTGATTTAGACGCGGATTATATTTATTTTTATGATCACACAGATGTTTTTGTGGTATGATGGATGTACTCATCTGCTCGGTATGACATTTAAATTCATGCATTTCCACGTCTTTGAGCGGTGAGAATTATTTAGACATGATTTGCAATAAACACGTGTAAAAGTCATTCCTCACATTCCGTCTTCTTAGTCGATTCATTCTTCCAAGTATTTATCTGTGATTTCTTTGAAAAATCTTCTAAAACACTAAATATTCAGTAAATTGTTTATTCAAAGCTAATATAAAAATCTGATTAGCATTCCTAGTGTCATATTTTTTGTTGCGGTAGTACGTATTCTTAGTGGAAATATAAACATTATAGAAATTAGACATGATATCATCGCCATTTGTTAGAGTATAATTTATGTATTAACTCCGTATACGTTGTGCACGCTGCGTTCAAGTTTGTAAAGTGACCAATAACCTGTCACGTTCTCTTCTGACGTTTCTGCAGGTGATCTTTGAAACACATAGGTGCATTTATACAATGAGTGATGTGTGGATGCGAACTCAGGTCAACAACTTTGAATGACGTCAGATCCAAAAGCTTTCTTAGTCACGGCTTTTATGCTTCCAGCATTTATGTCGCCTATTGTAGACACTATGTGACGTCACGTAGTGAGTACAGTTAATAAATACACAAAGATTTTAATATGTTAATTTATGCTAACATTTACTTTATGATTGAAATTGAAAATTGTAATTGCAAAATTACATACGCAGTCATTGTTGTTTTGTTGTAGAAATGAACTGCCTTCCGACACGCCATCATAATATATTTGATGCAGTTCAACAGTTCAACCCATACCTCTCTAGCTGAATATAGCCTTATTTATTTATACAACATATAACAGGAATAACGTAAACACTCAAACACCCCAATTAGAATATTCAGTTATAATCATAATACATACACTGAAATTTTACAGTCATGTGCTTAAATTATTGTTTATTTAAGAAAATAGTGTTACTCTTCATTGTTAACTGCATTTAAAATTCAGTATTATGCCCTTGACATAAGGCTGAATTTTCTTAGAAAGTTCTAAAGAAAGTTAAGGAAAAAGCATGTTTTAAAAAAACACATAATTAAATACAATTAAAAATAGCTGAAATCGATTCAGTAGTCGATTCTTAACAAACTACTTTCAGGGTTTGCGTTTATTATGTAACACGATGTATAGCACGATGTATAGTAACGTATAGCACAGCGCTCTTAAACGGTCCCTAGGCGGTAATGCGGCATGACATGCCTAAAGCAGTCCCTAGACGGTAACGCGGCATGACATGCCTTGCGTGCTGTCATGCATGCATGATCGTTTAATTGTATCGATTGATGCGAATACATACAAACTATCAATAAGCTATGCATGTTAGCACGTAAGGCATGTCATGCCGAATTACCGTCTAGGGACCGCTTTACGTACTGTCATGCATAGCTTATTGGTAGTTTGCATGTATTTGCATCAATTGATACAATTAAACGATCATGCATGCATGACAGCACGCAAGGCATGTTATGCCGCGTTACCATCTAGGGACCGCTTTAGGCATGTCATGCCGCATTACCGTCTAGGGACCGTTTAAGAGCGCTGTGCTATACGTTTGCTGATAGTTGAATTTTTTTTTTTTTTTTTCTTTTCTCTTCAATTAATCCAGTTGCTCTTAAGGTCTGGAAAATATCAATTTCTTTGTACGAAATCTAGCACACTTACACCACGTCATATTGCCTACAATATACATTTTTCCGATATAGATGTCTAAATTATTCAAAACCACACATTAACAGTATGTCTGTAGAAAACTTATTTTCTTAATTTTATAATAAGATAAAAATAATATATAAAAAACCGACTTCAAAAAACATTAAACCATGAAAATGCTAAGCTGATGAATAATTGTTTAAGGCACCGACTTAAGAAAATGTTAATTTTATTATTATGGTCATTATTTTAATGCTTTCATTCTTTGAAGTCGGTTTTTTTAAATATAATTTTATTTTTCCTTTTTGAGTGAACTAATTACAATACACAATTACCTATAGGTACGCAAAATGATTTGATCCTAACATACAATATTAATAAAAATTACATTAACCCAATCACGATTCACGATACGTGTGCTATTCTTCATTGAGGAGTTCGATTCTCTATATCCGAAACATTTCACCAGATCACGACAAAAATTATATGGGGCTATACTCTATCAAACAATAGGAGGATAGGACGTAAATCGGTCCAATGATCTCGGAAATATTGGTGTGCATACATAAAAAAATAAAAAGATACGCATCGTATTTTGATAACCTCCTCCATTATATTTACTTCAGCAATTATGCGTAATTGCGTATTTAAATCAATGACTAAACGTGACTATTACCAAAATGGGATCTTTTATAAAAAAAAAAATTGCGGCGCGGATGTAGAACAAAGTATTATTTAGAGTCACTCATTATAATAATATAATCATCATAATATCTAATTTGGCATACATGATCTCACACTTCATAGCTGAACAAAACAACAAGGAGTCGTAAACACCGTTATCCGTCCGGAAATGGGGCATGACCATTTATTATTTTGTAGGTACAAATACTTTAACGTGGTAAATAAATTCAGTCGTTTTCACGGCCTTTGTTTTTTTTTACACCATCTCTTAATCGCTATTTGATGTCGACTGCCAAATCGAACATATATAATCGAACACGAATGGAGTAAATGCACTCATGTATGTATAAGCGTTCCAGTGCGAGTGAGAACGTAATAGCACGTCCCATTCGCACACCATGATGTCATGGTATATTTTTGTAAGCACTCAACTCGGTCGCACGCGCTTTTCGTTTGTAGTTTTACTATTGGTATCGGTATTGTTTAATGTCATTTTACTGTTCTGTTTCGAGTTGTAGAAAAAAAAATAAGATTGACAATATTTGTACGCCGCTAGTAATTCATGCGTTTCATTGCCATTGTTAGTAGTTTTCTGCTCTTGTATTTCCATAAGTTCTCGGACCATAAAATAAACACGCGAATTTAAATCAGGGACTGGATTACCGAAAAATTACGGTACTTATATTTAAAGATATGACGTTATACCTATGTAAAAGGGGGATTACCGAAAATTCCGGTATTCTAAAATTTCAGTAAGTATCGCAAAATCTTGATACCGAGATTAAATGATACCAAATTATAATGTGATTAATCGAAATTTCAGTCCCTTTAAATAAGTACTTATGTCTAATACATCATTCTACAAAAGGTATCCATTCCATCCATTTGATCATAATTATCATCATACTACATTAGTCGGTCCACTAGTTACCCTTTCCTCACTGTAAAAGCAGTTAAGTACTACCTATTAATTAGAACCTTATTTATTTCACTGTTTACAGTATATCAACATATTGTTTCACTAAATAGCGACAAATAACTTTATTACTTACTACGTATTTAATATAACATCAGCCCCCGAGGTCTCCGTTTTTTTTTTTTTATTGAGATTTAATCATGACCATAGACTCGACGGTATTCGTGACAGTTAAATACTGCTGAAATCTTGCATGGGTAAGTCGAAGCTTGTATAATAAGCCAAAACCGAAAAGCTCCGGTTTACATGTCAGGTTACTAAACATAAAACATGGGTCGGTTTCATCGGTCGGCAGGACACAATAAGTGATTACAAGTGACATCAGAACACATTCATTACTATAGCCCGGCCATTTAACTGTTGTATGAAAGGTAAACAACAACAAAATAAACTTACTGTCTAACAGTACCTACTCCTAAATCGTATTTTATCAGATCATAATTATGTAGCTTCTGTTTTTTGTATTCAAGTGTAAGTAAACAAATCTCTTCCAAAAACAGTTAATGCCCGTCGTCAAGTCACAAAGCAGGGAAACGGGTTGGTGATCGCAAAACCTGCCCTGTCACACCTGTTCCATGCTATTCAAGATTCAGTTTTTTATTTCGAATAGGTACAGTACATGCACTTAAGAAACAACTCGACAATTTAGTTGCATGGTTCCAAAAACTACGTCCTATGGGGAAGGGACGGCAAGAAACTCCATGGATACTCTTTTAAAATAGTTTCAATGTATTACAGAACACATATTAAAAGTTTCAATATATTTCTTTCCTATGTATTTTTTTTTTATTTGGTCTTAATAACTTGTTGCCGAGTAGTTTTCCTAAGACAGTCATAAAAAGAAAGTGCCTCTAAATTTGTAATCAACTAATCATTCTGTCTCGCTGATGCGAGAATATATTTCTTAGTTCTTTAGTTAGATTTCAAAAGATATCATTTATTTTTAAGCAAAATAATAAAGCCAATCAAAAAATACTAATTCATAACACGATGGCTGCTTATTGGAATTATTCCTTTAAAAAAGTGAAAGTTAGTTCACAGGTTATTTTCGAGATATTGCAATTATTTATTTGTCTGGCCCAGTTTAATAGAATAGGACTTAGCGGTTAGTCAATAAAAGTTAATTAATTTTTTCACGCTATGTTTTGTTACTTCTTAACACATTCGAGTCCAACACACTTTTCATAGAGCTCATATACCATCCCGCCATACATATTGCTAGCGGACTTTCCAGGAGGGTCCTCGGCATTACGTTTGCGCTAAGAGTGAACCCTCTAGGAGGGTTCCTGGCATGAGGTTAAAAACCTTGAAAAATACGCTACTACTTGGCTTTTTTTTGTATTATAACTTTCGTGAGACACATTCATATTTATGATTAATTACGGTTTACTCACGTGCATTTTTCGGGATTGCCCGACTAGTTTCGGACCCAAACGGAGCCCTTAATCATGAGCTGATCACGCGGCGAGGTCGCGAGTCGAACTGACGCTGCACCGCGCCGCGTAGCGTTGCGCTCGCGACGAGAGGGGCGCGCTCTGTTTCGGTATTGCTCGTGCGTCTTCGTCACTTGTCGTGTCCGTGTTGTTTGAGGAAAGAGTGCCGGTGCATGCCGCGCTAACTGTGTCACACTCCAGACTTATCTCACTTTTATATGAAGTAGACTTCAGAGCTGGTTTCCAGGCAGGAGGCAGTGTCCAACCACCATCTCTATTAAAATTCGGGTGACGGCTGATTTCGATGGCTTCACGTACTTTTCGCGGCACGAAATATTTTTCCTTCGCTAGTACGGAAGCCTTGTCGAAACGTATGAAATGAGCCGTGCCCGTATTACAGACGTGTTCTGCAACTGCCGACCTCTTGCTGTCCATACTCTTCATACTACTTATGTGTTCGCTAAGCCTGGTTGCGATATTGCGGCGAGTTTCTCCTATATAACTCAGGCCACAGTCGCACGGTATCTTGTATACGCCGGGAACGCCTAGCGGATCCTTGTCCTTTGGTGAACGTAATAGCTGCCGTAGTTGTCCAGGAGGGCGATAGATCGTCCTGATGCTATATCTTCGGCGTAACAGGTGACCTATCTTGTCGGTAACTCCTCGCACAAAAGGCAAAAACGCAGGAGTCCGTTCCGCTCCAGCGGGTCGTCTACGGGTCGTGTCCACCGTATCCAGATTTCGAGTGCATCGTCGCCATTGGTAACCGTTGCGCTCCAATACGTTTTGTAAATGACGTAATTCGGCATCCACGTACTGAGGATCACACAAACTGAGCGCACGGTTAATCAGCGTTCTGGGTACAGAAGATAGGTGTGAAGGGTGATGATGGGAGTCTGCGCGTAGATAACGGTCTGTGTGAGTCGGTTTCCTGTATACAGTATGCGATAACTGACCGCCGGGCTCACGTATAACTAAAACGTCTAAAAACGGCAAAACTCCTCTATTTTCTTCTTCTATTGTGACCCTTATCTTTCTGTGAATTCCGTTTAGATGACTCGTAAAATCCACCAGCGCACCTCGGTCGATAATGGCGAAAATATCGTCAACATATCGCCACCAGTATCTTGGCTTCAATTGTGCGGATTCTAAGGCCTGGTGTTCACTACTGGTGTGTACTAGTCGGGCAATCCCGAAAAATGCACGTGAGTAAACCGTAATTAATCATAACTACTTGGCTTGTTTCATGACGGTGAATTTTCCAAGAAAAACCTGCATTTAAAATGAGCACCCGGCATTGAACGTGTTAGAGCATGCTACTTATCTCAGAAAGAATAATAATAAATAACCGTATAAATAATAGGTAGAAGAATGAATCCTTTACGGATCGGATAAGGTTTTTGTTACACGCACTGTAAAACGCTATGTTCGGGAAGTTTTTTTTTTTTTTTTTTAAAACGTTGCCCCACACTAAGATTTCTCTTGTATCGTGGGTGCGTTTACATACACAAATCTCACAAACAAACGCCCAGACCCGGAACAACCATCTGTAGGCCATACAAATTTTTGTTCCGTGTGGGGATCGAACCCACGACCCGTAGCGCAGAAGCCAATCGCTTAGCCACTGCACCAAACGTGTCGTCAGTTTGTCTAAACATACCCTGAAAAGTATCCACAAGCGCATGCGCGTGTTGTAGCAATATTATCAATATTTATCACGATATTTGGATCGCGATCCTGGATTGTGTTATTTATTGAATGTCTAGGTCAATCTTGTTGAATAGCTTATGATTGTTTAAAATATATTAGTGTTGTATCTTTGAATAAACTATAGTTACGAACTAAGTTATTGAACTGGAGAGACTAAGGCGACTACAATATACTAGGAAAATGTTTAAACCGATGATGATGATGATTGAAGAGTATTAAGTAATAAGTATCCCAGTTAATATCGCAATGGCATGCGTTTCAACAGACAAGTATTCTAGCCGAAAAGTTTAAATATTTTCATAAATACAACTTCAATCTAAGTCTTAGCTTTGTGAATAAAATATGGAAAATGTCTTGGTGCTAGCGCATTATTAGTTACCTCCACGTTAATAATTCTCATCATACATGTCCGACGATTTCGAAGACTTTCTTACCTCTTGGTCTTCTTAGAACGTTAAATTGAATGATTGAAGGTTAGTCATGCACCTAACCGTTTCGTTTGACTGGACTGACAATGAAATGTCATTATGACTAATGTAATGGTCAACTTTACATTCAATAACTGCCTACTGCTTATTACTCATGTGAAGTCTAGAAAACTCTCATAATGTTACATTCCAATCGGATTGATAAATGTGCTATAAAATCCTTGATAAATAGTAATAAAAGGGTTTCACTGCCTTTCACTGTTATCGTAGATTATTTTTTTAATTGAATATTGTGTCATTTCAAATAATGAATATTTGTTATTAATTAAACGTTAGTTTCCATTTCCTAAATTACATTTTCGGTTTATGAAAAGGAAAATAGCTTTTTCGTTATCGACCGGTTATCGTTAGGGTCAATATCGAGAAGTAGACGGCGATTCGCTAATGTAAATGCGAACTGATGTCTACTTCATAAATACTGTTTGTGTAACAAGACGTCAGTACACGCACTTAGGCAGTGCCCGAGGGCGCATCTTTTCCTATACGGTTTTAGTGAAAATATCAAAATAATGAAGTTGTTAATTAACAGTCAAAATTTCATTTTGTTTTATGTTGTTACTTTAAAAGTGATATTAGCTTGGCCCATCTCATGTAAATATGGATTTTCATTTGAGTATTTGTAAGTTGAATACATAATAAGTATTTATAAGAATAAGGGTAAGTTTAAACAAATATCAGTACTTGACTGTACATATAATATTAATAAATAGTTTTGTCAAATAAAATTTTATTGGGACGCTCGTCTAGAAGTTGATAGGCCCGTAGTATTTGCATAGGTATTCATGTCTGACTATTGTGCACCTTTATATCCCAAGAAGACCCATGGAATAATCCATGGTATTTATTGTCTTGTTATCACCGGTTAGTTTCACGTGGGAACAAATGGTATCGGTGGGCGCTATCGTCGTTTATAGGTAACTTAACGCCCTTAGTTGATGTTTTATCGGCCGACCGTCAGAACCCTATGTTTACGGCTGCGATTACACTCGGGATCGAATAAGTGTGGTGCTGATGCAACAGAACAGAAAGCTGTCTCGACTTCCCACATCTTTACTAATGCGTAGGTTTAGGTTTTGTATAACATTTACTAGCGGTTACTTTGATACCGCGCCGTGGGTGTGTAGTTCCATTAATCTCGCGTGGAGACCACACTTGCTATTTAAGCTGATTTTATTTTTTTGTCTTATTTAACGCGCATTGTAGATTTAACTAAAACTAGTGCTTGTTTAGTGATCAATGTACGTATCCAATAGGTATGTATTTTCAATAGCAGTATTTATATTTATAATGATATTGATCATTAGGTCCGCTGACATTTATTTTGATTCAGTAAATGTAGTTTACGTAATAATAACAGCTTTGGACTTGAAGGCCGTTACCAGTTACATATTACCACAAACTAAACGTATTCCCGTCTAAGTAATTGTTTCTACTTTTAACAAAGTAGTACTAGTCCCCTATTATTACATATTACACTTGTGTTTATGTTGTCGATGACTTCTACAGGGATTGCGGTTATTCTACTAATATTAATCACGTAATTGCATGAGAACGTAGTAAGTGTGTTAGTATATTAGTATATGACGTCACATGAATAACTTACCCGTCCGATTAGGTACCTATCTAACAATATTTATACTGTTGCCTTATCTTTGCTCTTCAGTTAACACCAATATTTGAAATACGCAACAGACTGCTCTTACGAACGGTTTCTTATTATAAGTGTTTCTATATTTTAAACACATAACATAATACAAATAAGCGCAATCCATTATTGGTTTATTTTATTTAAAGTATTGTATAATGATATATTGATTAAAAGCGAAAAAGTCGTAGATCAATGTTTTAATTTTTATAGAGGTATAAAGTTCAAAAGCGTAATCAGTTATGGTGGTACTAACTGTATCGAGACGTAGTAGGTAGGTTATTAATGGCATTGTTAGATAAAATCGGAGTATTAGATAAAGTCGATTATAATAGTATGTGTAATAATATATGAATGAACGTGTGTTGTTGTTACAGGGAGGTAGCGAGTGCATGGGAGTGCCGTGTGGGCCAGCCCGACCAGCCGGCCTCCGCAGACCGCGTGCAGAGCCTCTTCAACGACATCGAATTATACCCTACTAAGACTCAGGGTAAGGACTTTCTTTATTATTATATCTTATAATAAACAATAGCATTCCATCCCACGACTGAACATAACTCTGTCCATACAACATTGGGCAAGTGGATTCGTGTCAGTAGAGCCAGCCGTCTCCTATTGGCGAAGATGCTGACTTGTTTAAAAAATATATTATTCATGTTATCGTGGATGTTTATCCTGTCATTTGTCTGTTGAGTAAATGGCCTAATTACATCAATTAAAAGCCGTTACTTTAGAGTAATTAAAAGTAATCTAACACTGTAATAATTAAGCTGGTAACATTGAAATAACTGTAGCAGTTATTTTTGCTACGGCTAGGTACTACGGAATAATTAAGTTTAACTTCCTGTTTTCCCTCAGGGATAAAGTGGACGACCGCGTAGCATTTTAATAGTTACGGTACAAAACAAATAGTTGTGGTACAAAATTCCCTTCGACGCCAGTGTGGCGCAAATAGCATACTTCTACATATATTTCAGGTTAAGAATTAATATATAAATAACTATTTATTCACTAGTTTTCCGGTATACAGGTTTTGTTCATTGATATAATATGGGTTACTATTTATATTAATGACTGTGTAGTTTAAAATGGGAAATCCTTGACTTGTTGGATTCATCAAGGATTAAGATTTAAGTTAGTAATTATTTTTAAATTGTCCCAAAATGCGTTCTACTAGTATATTATTTTTATTAACTCTATGTTTACGACATTCAGTAGGTACCTAGGGTTGTTAACGTTTGTATGAAAATCCTTATTCCATGGGGTTATTTACCTGAAATTTGGCACAAACACTCTTCAAACTACATCTAAAATGGGGCATAACGAGGATTTAAAATTTCACGCAAACTGCGTGCTAAAGCTAGTAACGTATAATTAATTATACAGCATGTTCATACATAATAGTAAGCTATTAGGTACCATACTGACGGACGCTGACTTTGCGTTTTATAAAGTAGAGATCATACATACATTATTCACGCTTGGAATCCTCGAATATTAAAGTGTTCTCCTAAGTCTATACACTCACGTTTCGTCTCTGGTATTAAAGCCTCATGTAAAAGGTGCCGTGGGCGTATTTCTAATAAGGTTCATTGGTCATCATAGGAGTGACGCGTGTGAGCTCATCGCTCACACTCAATAGCGAGATAATTTGTTCCCTATAACCTGGCCCACTCTACATATCGTCGCTTTTGTGGTGAAGAGAGTCAAGCCACATTTTTGACAAAAATGAGATGAAAACGAGGATTAAGTACATTGTTTTACCTTTGATAATGTACAGGAATGCTGTTAACATCTTCTGACAGAATTAAAGAAAATAGTAATAACATTGTTATGCCAGTTAGCTAGCTCTATTCACCATCGTAAAAATCACGTTCTTTTCAAACTACGATTGTATTTATCTCATGTTTGACTAGTGTGGCTTGACTCTTTTCACCACCAAATCGACGATATAACGATCATTTTTGCCAAATCAATTAAATACGTTCAGTAGTATTGGCGTGACGCTCAAACAGACCAACAGACAGAAATTCTAAGAACTTCAGTTTCGTTCCTAATAAACGTAGCATTTATAATTTTTTCAAATATTCAATTTTCAGTTTCTGCTTCGTTACGATTTTATTATATTACGTACGTAATTATAGTTATTATTTGAATACTTAGCAGTAAATAGCCAGGAATTAGGAAGTACCCTGTCGTCCGATAGTGGCGCAATGACGTCACCGACATTTATTATTGTTTTGACATTTATTTCCAATGAATAAGTAGCTAACAAGATACAGTTTATCACTGTGAGACGATAAATTGTATCTTTAAGAATATAATAACTGTGTGATACTTACTGTTATCACCAACTCACAAACGAAGTTAAAGCTCCACTAAAACAAAGAGTGTCATATTGGAACATGTATTTAGTATACCAGCCTTCGGTTAGGTTAATTCATAAAATACAAGGCATTACAGTACGCGTAAAATAAGTTTGTCTCTAAAACTAGACTTTGACCGTTCTGTTCCTCACTTCAGAGGGGCAAAGTTATTTGGTACACGTAAAATAACTTTGCCGCTTTGAAACAACATTTCAGCTTTCTGTTCCTCACTTCAGAGAGGGCAAAGTTATTTTACGCGTACCGTACAATATGCGAACAGATCAAAGTAGAGTTCCCGCTGCTCATTACATTTAACCTTTAGGCACAGAATATATAATAACAGTACAGGTATCAAATTTTTTTTTTTTGTTATTTATTGGCAAACATTCCGACGACCCACCTGATCGTATGTGGTTATCGCTGCCTATACATGCACAACACCAAGGGGGCGTGTTGCTAATCTTAAGGTGGATCCAGACTTTGCGAGGCATGCGCCACGAACGGCGCACAACGAATGCCTCGGAGTGAGGCGTGCGTGTCGAAAAAATATATCAACGTATGCTCGGGTCGAGCCATCGCGTGCGAAGCAAATGCTTCGTTTGTCTTCATGTTTGTGGCGATGCATGTGCTGCGCACAGGCTGAACATGTGCGAGGCGAGCCAGCGTGTGTCGGTAGGGATACGCATGCGTTGTGCGCCGTTCGTGGCGCATGCCTCGCAATATCTGGATCCACCTTAAGAGTCAAAGTTGCAAAGTCTCAAGTACCTGTAACTTCACTAGCACATATTACACTTCAAACCGGAACACTGAAATGCTGCTTGGCGCCACAAACGTAAGGTGGTAGAACTTCCCCTGATGAAATCTTTCACAAAGAGCTCTACTTCGACTAGGTACTCTACTAGTTTGAAAATAACCATTTTGTGAGGTATATTCTGCGACATGTTTTATTGAAACTCATATTGTAATATTACTTCATACATACACGCTATCTAAGCAATAATAATCAAAAATATACTTTGCTAAGCGATGTTATCCACATATTCATTCTGTTATCTCGAGGGCATACAAGTTGTCCTTGTATGTGCCCTTTATTTTGGCTAAATAAGGTTTCCGATCAAGAGTTTCATAATGTCGTGTAATGAAACTAGCAGAGGGTAGTATTGTGATCTGTGTAGACGGAAACACACAGACATAAATAAATATTTCCCACAAATGTAAGTAAAGTACTGTATACAGAATTATTAATGGGGATTGATCTTTGACGTAATATAAAGTTACAATCTGTTTTGTTTACATAAACATCTTTATTTTATTTATCTAATTAATTCTAAGTGATTAATACGAAACTAATAACATTAATTAAAACCTTATTGATCTTTCAACAGAAGTTGTGTCACTAACCATGATCTTAGGTTCCCGTTTTACATACATAGTTATGAAATAGCATAGGGAAAATATATGTAGTACATACCTACTATAATAAATCGTAACGTAAGAATAAATCGTTAATTTAATTTTGGAACTATTATTGGAACAATATAATTATGGCATTAGGTGGAGTGCGATTAGTGTTCTTACACGTAGAAACTAATGATTGATTGATACGCTTTGATGACGGCTCACCTACTGGATGAGCGATAATGCGGTGACGTCATCGTCATCAGGCTGATTCAACAGTAAATGTCAATACGCCAGTAAAAATTACACATTTTAGTTCCGCATGTTGCAAATTGCTGCTAGTTAATTGCCCAGTTGATGTATTGCAACAGTTAGTGCTGCACAGATAATAATCGGGTACTTATTCATTGCATTTTATTATTTATCTGCAATCAAAGAATGAAACGTGTTATAAACGCTTTAATAAATAAAAATATTTATACTGATACGCCATTGATTCAATGTATTTTATTGTTATCTTGTGTTATTATACCTGTTGACTCAAACGCAATAGAGATACTACCTATGCCGAAAAAACATGACTCATTTTTAACTAAGTGTTTATTGGAAAATGTATTTAATTTATCAGAATTATCTAATTACAATTAAGGAGTCATATCTCAAATATTAGTCACAGCCACTCTACGCATTTGTTTGAGTTATTCCCAACGAATCACGTGATTCGTTTTTAGTTGCATCGGATCACGCAAAAGCTTCCCATCTGAACACATGATTGGATGCAACTACAAAATAATAAAACTACACTCCCAACGAATCACGTACGAATATTTACAATAACAATTATAATCATAGGACCGTAGCTTAAATAAGCAAAACGAATTAAAAACTTCAATTTAATTAATCATGAGTGTTGAGAAAAATCAAACACTTATGAGCAAAGTACTGAATTATAACGGATCACGTGATTCGTTGGGAATATAATTGGATTATTTTGTAGTTGCATCCGATATCGTGATTGAGAAGCTTTTGCGTGATCCGATGCAACTGGCAACGAATCACGTGATTCGTTCGGAATAACTTTTTTTTCAAGTAAGTAGGTACCACAGTTCTGTCTGATTAACCTTTACGATGAAGGACTATAGACGAGACCTACGAATAAGGGCCCTATCTCACTAGGACACCATGGTGGCGGCCACCGGTCGCGCCACCAACAAAATGTATGCAGTTGTATAAAGGATACCTCACCTAGTATCAGCTTTGGTTGCCGGCAACCGAATCACCCGCTGGTTCATACATTTTGTTGGTGGCGCGACCGGTGGCCGCCACCATGGTGTCCTAGTGAGGGCCCTTATTCGTAGGACTCGTCTAGGGACATAATGGGATGTGTCAGTTTTTATAGTCCAAAAACATAATTAAAAACGCTTAGGTACTTTTAAACAGACTATTGTTTCAGTAGGGATCAGGGTCATACATAGGTACTTCTACAAGGTTAGTCCGAAAGGGGGTACTAATCCGAAAGGATATTAAAGTACCCATAAATATGAATAACTTTTGTTCTGCAACTTTTCCCAAAAGTCAATAGTTTAAGAGAAATAGGAGAAAAAAGTTCTCAAAAAAAAATCGCTTATTTCTATCTATCCTCAGTTTAAATCAGCTATTTTTACAGTTTAGGTCATATTTGCGATCATGAATTAGAAGCTCCATTTTCTAAATTTTTAACTAATGCAGGGATGAAGAATTTTTGAAATAACTAAAATAAAAATCATTTTACATGGAAATAAAAATTACCGAATTTTGAAATTTTAACACTTGCTTTAAGACAGTCGTCAGTGATACTTTAAGTGGCCTACGGATTAGTACGCCCTTTTCGACCATGTATAAGAATACATTTTTTAACATAATAATAATAATGTTTTGACTAATGTATCACGCTCGTAAATTGAAGACATTTTGTAGTACCAAATAGAAAAAGACTGAACCCTTATCACTACATAGTACAAAACAAAGTCCCTTCCCGCTATCTGTCTGTCCCTATGTTTGCTTAGATCTTTAAAACTACGGAATGAATTTTGATGCGGTTTTTTTAATAGATTAAGTGATTCAAGAGGAAGGTTTAATGTATAAATTGCACCCGTGCGAAGCCGGGGTGGGTCGCTAGTACATAATATATGATCACTCTTGTATTCGTGTCTGTCTGTAACACAAATCATCATTGTTAATTTAGCAGTAAGTAAACTTAAAGATTTCCTAAGGTGTATGTATCGATTGGACACCTGTAATAACTGAAATTGCAATTTTCCAACTAGTCAAAGAGTCAACAGTTGCATTTTCACTTCTTTCTCCCTCATTCTCCAACATTATCTTTATAATACAGAGTATTGAGTAGTGTTTATTAGGCCCAGATCAATAACAAAATTTATTGATCTGAGTTAGTAGGTTTACGTCACTTACACGTTTTGATACAGCTTTGATGTCAATCGTTTTAATTTCGAGTCAGGAATCTAACACTTACGTCTATTGTCCAATATATCAGTGCGACAAACAGACATCTTAAGGCGGCGATGGTATCGTAGCAGTGCAAATGTATTCCACGATTACTATCTGTCATATAAAACAATTTACGGGCTTGCCACGTTAAGCTTCGCCCCTTTTGTATATTTATCGTCCATAAATCTAACAACTGCAATCAACTCACAGGTCACACAGTTAATGACCACTAACAAACATAAAAGTTTATTTACTATGTGTTTGTAAAAGACTATGTTTCACACATTGACTACTCTATTGAACCGCTGAAACATTTGAAGTTACATTCTTAAATGTATTTTAACTCCATATAGATATAATACATTCTATTTGACTGCAAGTTGAAACAATGTTACGCTATTGTTCAATCTACATAAACCGTTTTAAAAATGATTGCTATTGCGTGGCAACTAACCCTGAAAACCTTTTCGTACTAAATAGTGTACTCGAGCTGATTTAAGAGCGTCTTAATATTCTGATGGTCAATGCACAGACTAAAGGCTGATTGATGTACAGACGAAGGTAGTTACTCAAAGCAAGTCTCACGTTAAAGACAAAGTCAGAACGAGTCTCGCTTCGAGAAACTATCCTAGTGTAAATAAGCCTTAAGAAATCGCGACTAAAACCACAATAGTGAATTCCTTTCATAGTAAGGTAGCCCAGGCAATTAACGCCCACCTAACTTAAAACCATTTTTTTCCCTGTAAATACTATTTAAATGGAAAAAAATATTTGATTAAAAGATTAAACATGATTTTCATAATTTAAGGATGCTAGTTGTGTGGTGTAACTATTTATGATTTCCATGTAAATAACAACTTTTTAAAAACCTTGTCTTGGGCGTTATTAAAAATAATATGTTTATTACCGCCCGTTTGCTTAATAATGTCCTGGACGCAAAAATACATTCATAAGGGTTATAAATCTAACAAAACATAATAGTCACATATAAATTTCTATAATAGAAATAAAAGGAATGTAACAAATCAACATTTAACATAAAAAAACTATCTAACTTGTTAACACGCGTAATGTAACATGACACTCTTGGATAATCATTTTTAACAAAAATTTAAGTTCTGACATTAAAATTTATAAAAAATAAAAGTATTACGACTGTTTTATTTCAAAAAAGAAGATTATAATCTAAACCTACATTGGGCGTTTTTAAACGATAGTGGGCAATGGCGCCCTTAACCTACCATTGATGACAATGGCTATACTTGAGCAAGAATTACCTTTTAATAATAAGAGGTCATTTTCTGAGTAAGTTCGTTCCATCTTCGACCTCGTCGTCACTTACCATCAGGTGAGACTGTGGTCAAACGCAAGTCCATAGGCCAGTAGCGCCCATGAATAGTAATAACGCCCAATGATCATTTGAATGGGCGTTATTGTCCGAGTATTAGATATTGTTATTTCGAAAGTTTTTACACTAAATTACGTTTATTGCCTTAAAAATATTAACGAAATATGAAGGGTAGTCACCTATATTATAACAGAAATATAAAAGTGTATGAAAAATACAACAGAACTACTAAAAACTAACAATTTTGTCAGAGCAATTTTTATATTAGCGGCGTCCGTGGTTGCGGTCCTTGAAGCAGGACGCATCACTGGCAAGATTGTGGCACGAGAGTTTTGCGTTCACGCTGGGTGTGTCCTTATTGGTGTATTATATGGCTGCGTGAGCTGTCAAGTAGCTTACGCGAATAAAAGTACGTTTTCTGTTTGTTGGGCGTTATTTAACAGAGGGCGTTAATTGCCTTACCTACCTTACTATTATATTTAATTGTTTGGAATCATGGCCATTGCACCAATGATACCAGCAAAATGATAATTTTGTACAAAATAATAATACATAATAATCTTTATCCTTTGTAGTAATCACATAATGATGTAACCTAATAATTTATTTACTTAATCGATATCGGTAAATACCCTAGCTCTTGATAAGGAGTCTTCAGGTGGAATCATGCTTATTAGCATCGATTGACATTTCGTCCATGTACAAAGTTTAGTATTTGCAAGATGTCCCCACCAACATTCGTAGCGAGATTTAAAAGCGATTTTCATATAAAATATTCAACATTAGTACCTATATTGTTGTTCACATGATATCTTCGAACAGATACGAATTTTGGTGCGTAAATTATTTTCCAACAGCGGCCTTACACATGCATCCGCATGCTTACTTTCGCATGCTTTCGCTTATACATTATAGAATATCCCCTAGCCTATTGTCATTCCGTCCAAACTGGGTCATTGCAACGCTTGTGATTTCTTCCTTGATTTTGTTCAAAATTCTAGAACATGCGTAACGCTTAGATTGTAGAAGTCACGCAACAATATTAACGTGGATTAAGATTTCTTTAAGGAGAGTTGGGCCCCTGGACGTGGCACTTAAAATAAATCCGCATTATAATACATAACCCAAAAATGAAATTTGTACTGAGTAGGCGAAGAGAATCGTGGCTATTTACAATTCAAAGGTTTATTGGCAATCATAACAATTAATAACGTAATCGTTTATTTTACGCTTGGAATAGGATACTACGTGTATAATTACGGTAGATATCCGCTATTGTTATTGTGGCAGGTGTGCGCGTGCGCGTCCAGTGATCTCACCGTTATTGCTCACTGATGACCAATTGCCGCCGAATGAGTTCATGACTCCACGTTTGATTCGCCGCCTCTTTATTGCGTGCTTCACACGGACGTCCGACTCTGTTTTTTCATACTTTGTAAGATTCGTGTGTGTTTACACTCATTAATGTTTATTGCGTGTTGATATTTAATGAATGCTCTCATGGCCTTCAAATTGATTGACATTAATCCTAATAATTTTGTTGTAGGAGATCTCGCTTTATTATTATACGCAAAAGTTTGGACTTGTAGATGTAGTACCTAGTACCTACATCTATACATATGTATAACTAGCGACCCGCCGCGGCTTCGCACGTGTACGTTTTATAGCTTAAAACCTTCCTCTTGAATCTATCTATTAAAAAAACGCATCAAAATCCGTTGCGTAGTTTTAAAGATCTAAGCATACATAGAGACAGACAGACAGCGGGAAGCGACTTTGTTTTATACTATGTAGTGATAAATATTAAACATATAGGTAATTATGTTTGTTACCATATCAGTTATCACGCTGTAATAGCTAAACCAATTTTAGTGAAATTTAGTACAGAGATATGCTTTGGATGAGACATAGAATGTTAAGTATCCAGAAAAATTAATAACTCTTCGACGCACAAAGCCTGCGTCTCAGCTAATGGGAGATAATTCTAAAATAATGTGAACTCAGTGCGTTCACATTATTTTAGAATTATTCTCCTCTCTTCTGACACAATTTACCAACGAGTCTGCCGTGTTAAGTCAACATGGGTGTTGTCATGTTTTTTGGCAAGTGCCCCATTTGACCCACCCAGACTACGCCCCATGAATTATGTTCTATAATGAATTTCTAGTTTACCGCAGATGGTTTTTACTAGTTCACCAGGCAGCTAATCCTCACGTGTTTTAAATAAACTGCTTATTTACTGTGTTAGAATAAAACGTATATATTATAAATAGAATAAATTGTTCCCTCATTCCCAAGCAAGTTATCTCACTCATAATGTAAAGCAAAAGGTTGGATACATCATACAAATGTCTGTGTTTATGAACGTATTTGTTTGTTAATTAATTCGTAGATCTCTTAGTTCGATCTTTCGTTCCGGAAAACTAAGACTTTTCAATTGTCGGATCGCAAACACAGCTTGCATTATCGTAAATACATACATACTTACGCTTTTTTCCCGTGGGAGTAGGCAGAAAATATATGTATAACGCATTGCATTATCTTAATCACGTAAGTACATGTATTTTGCCTATTTTCTTTAAATGTACCTGCTAACTTGTATAACATAAAATGATCTCATTAAATTAATTTATGTATGAGTCGCGAGGTGAGTGTATAACTTGATAATTGTCTTTGTTATCCTTATATTGAACATGTTGTAAATAGAGACCGGTTTCGTGCTAGTACATAATGAGAGCCATATAATTAAAAATCCTGATCATCACGATAGTGTTGAAATAAAAAGGTTTAATCTATTTATTTATTTATATACTCTTTATTGTACATAATACACCAGTTAACAAAAACGAAAACAAACATTTATTTACACAATATATGTACAATGGGCGGTCTTATCGCACAAGGCGATCTCTTCCAGACAACCTTAGTATGGACTGGAAGAACGGAAAGAGATAACGGGCAGTTTAGGTGTACAAGTACTTAGCGTACATAATATTACTTAAATATAATAACATAAAATAAATATCAATAATTACACAAATATTTATAAAAATAACTAATAATAACTAATAATCTATGTGTTTTCTACAAAGCTGCAGATCTTAGAGATGTGCATCTCAAATCGTTCAAATCTCTAATTAAATAAACATGCTGTGTAAAACAAGTTTTGCTTCCAAACTTTTGATAAATGTCATTTATTATGTCGTTATTCTTATTAATCGTAACATGAGTAAGCATTACCCCTTCTTCCTTCCAAACTTCTTTGCTCAGAATAAGGGTTCCAGCTTCTTCATCCGTGACAAGAATAGAGATTTTTTTGTTTATTGCGAAGCGTTATAATCTCCTAGCCCGTGCCGTGGTTCAGGAAAGAGGATATGCTTCGTGAAGACACCAAATATATGACTGGTTAGTCGCTAAACATCCGAAAACCATGAACTTTGCCCACAACTTTTACTATGGGACAAACTCTAAAGTCGTGAAAAAAAGGTCTGCTGTTTGATACAATTTAATCAATGTTGATCAATAACAAAATGTATGGAACCGCAGATTTGTATTTATTTGTTAGTATAATTATTAATCATATGAATATTTGGACTTCAATCCTCGTCGTCCCGACAAGGATGACGTGAACTGTGCAAAGTACTTTATTTATTATTCAAAATGAGTTTCGCGTAGGTTGTTGAGTAAATTAGACACATTTAATTTGTATTTAAATGTTTGTCGAAGCGTAGGTTCTTACGGTCCTCATTTAGGACAAAATAATTACTGATTCAAAGTAACACGGAGTAACACCTGAGTGTTTATAATGACTTTGAAATAATATAAGTACCAAAGGTTGAAAGATCCTAATTTGTCTTCTAATTAAGTAGAAGCATGATGTGAATCATTAAGTTTCTTAGAAAAGTTTATTTTATAACAAGAATTTGGTATGACTGCTGCTTTATCATTCTGGGACATTAAATTTACATAATGAGCTACGTATAGCATCCGTGTACGCGTCGAACACGTATGGACCTACAAGTATTTATACCTACTTTAGAACCTATTAACATAGCTTCAATGGACAATAATTTAAGATGGAGAGTAAATCACTTCCTTCCGTCACTTGTCTATGACGATTTTTATGACGTTGTCCATGGATTCCCCCTCCTTTAAGCAGTTACAATTGTTTATTATTTTACTGAATTGTCATTGTTTTAGTATTCGAAATGCTGGTATGTGCGCGGCAGTGTGCTCGCCGCAAGTCGCTCACTCTCACATTCGGAGAATTCTGCGTGTTCGCAGCTGAACTGCGTCGGTGTTCGAGGCAAGCCAGGCAGTAAGTATTCCACTTGTTTCTACTTATACATGTCCGTGTTATATCAAAGTAACTTTGCGTTTTATTTTCATGTCGATAATCTTAATCAAAAAAATAAAACCACTCATTTGCTGTTGGTGACACAAAAAGGTACAATTATAAAGCTTCCACTAATGCTTATAATATTTCTACATTAAACTGACATTGGAGAACTAACAACTCAAATAAACTTTAAAATTATTTTGCATATCGGCGGCATTCTTGTAAAATTCTACAGAAAAACATTTTAGTCACACATCCCTTGTGACGCGTCAAAGCACATGGTTGTTACGGAATTAGTCAAGTCGTTAGTCAGTTTCTGCTAATTAACCGTTTCGACCCATATTTCCTTCCGCCCCAGGTTATTCCAGATCTTTCGCCTATATCTTTGTCTTTGTGTATCTTTTCCGTGTTAATAACTAAGTTCAGTAATCTTTATTTTTACAAATTATTAAGATCACATTCCAGACGATTATTGATTATACTTTAAGACTAAATTGATGATATGAAAGATGAATATAATATTGTTTTTTGTTAAATTGTAAGTTAAAGAGAAAATATACATAAATATACATTTTTATAAAGGGCGAAATTATGCTAGCAATTCAGAAGATTGTAAAGGGATTTTTATAAGATAAAGTAGAGAATAAATAAAATGTTATAGATACGATCATTAAACATTTACAAAAATAATAAGTAGCTCATACTCGTACAATAATTAATTCCAAAGCTTAGCAATGTTTATTTATTTATGCTGACTATACCTGCTGTGAAATCATAGTCAGTTATAAATGCAATAGAACAGGAAAGAGTCAAGTACCTAACTAATAAAATTGTCATGGGAATTCAAATAATGTAAAATATCCCGATAATGTTAATGCTGAGCTAAATGTACCTACCCACAACGATGTAATTAAAGACCCAAGTAATGTCCTTATTGTCCGCAGCGACCACAACATGAATCAGGTTAATTTTACCGATGACGTAAAAATGATCAGTCTCCTTTTCCTCGGTCTTGAGCCGAGGACTGCGGACTACGTCTGACGCGTGCATTGACCCTTGAATGCCAAACAATAAGATATTTGTCATGCGTTGAATCGCTATGATTAATATAACGACACCTTATAATTTCACCTTTCTGAAATTATTTCAGTGAATACATTCGTTGCATTATCATGGCCACCTACGCAAGTTCATCGATTGTGTTTTGTTTCTAATTTCAGTTTTCATTCGCAGGAGTTCGAACAAACCAGAGTCGCCACAATGGAACGTAGACAAGGAGCTCAGAGATAAGGACACCATTTGTAAACATGTGAACGGTAAGATTTTTTGGTTTGTTATTCAAAATTTACCTAATGCACGTCACGTTCACAAAATTACTGAATTGGCAATTATGACTGAGTCTACGTAAAGACTGACGCGAATCGTTTACTTTTAAAATTTGTTATGCTTGGGGCTCCCGTCCTCGCTTTTGGATGCGAACTTTAGTGTTGCGGAAGGTCGATCGTCCCGTGATGAAACAAATGGTGACTAAACTTTCCGCACGGTACCAATCCAGAAATACACACTGGTAGTCCCTATGGCTACGCAACAATATCTCATACACTATAAATTCTGTGTCGCCGTTCACTTCCCACGCTAGTCTCTCTGTTATCAGGGTCTTTGATAAGTACTGAATTACTGACATTCGATTGGTCGATACTTGATGAAATCAATAAATCTTGAATTTCAGTTTTAAAGTACAACCTTTATCTAATAATGACACAAAATTAACGATTTCTTCAATTGATTGTCGTAATTCCAGCATGATAATAAACGTCACTAATTACGGAATTAATGATTTCCGTTCCATCAATCTATGCATTGGACTCAGTTATTTATTGTACATGATTTACTTGTTTATCTTTCTAAATGGAATATGTTAGAGACAGTGATATGAGTCCATCAAAGGCAGCAAATATCTAAATCATTTATAGTTACATATCAATCAAAAGCTTATCAACAGTTACGTACTCGTTCTGCTAAGTACACAGTAAGATGACAGCGATGATGTTCATATTCATAATAACAAATAGGAACTAACTCACATTCGTGGGACATGTGGTCATCACTTATTGCGTATATCTATGTTTTTAATTGTTCTGCTATTAATGCGATTGCCCTATGCTACAGGCTACATAACAGTCATCGTACGTTCGTGCCTATTTTGTTTGCACCCGCAGATGTAATGCTCGGATTTACGTCAATCTCCCGGCGCATCTGACTAACGTATAATATTAGAGACAGTTATAAATTATGTAGTGTGTTTTAAATAATCTATAGAATATTTTGAGTTTGAGTTTCATTACATAGGAGAATGCCCAAAAATAACCTAGGCCCGTATTCTTATAAACTCTCTCAACATGGCAGCAGGATCCCAAATGGAGCTCACATAAACGTCATCTGAACTTCACTTAATGCCTACGTTTGACAACAATTTTATTTCATCAAATTATCATTTCAAATAACATTAAAACGAAACTCTCATTTACAAGCTGTTTAATAATTCGGGTTCTAGAGTCTGTGTAAACGAAATCTATCTCCAAAAACTTCATCAGTTATAGTCTTATGGTAGGTGTTGAAATGCTGCATACTTTCCATCGCCAAATTTAGTGGCTAAAATAGAGATGACCGTTATTTTAGGATAGTTGCAAAGTTCGTAAAAACTAAATTTTGATATAGTTATAACTAAATTTTTGAATTTCATTCCCACTTAATGATTGGGTATTCAGGATACAGGATACATTGACCCAATTGTAGTCTATGTAGACGATGTACTTTCATAACTTCTTCGAAATTACGACAAGCAATTTTCTACGTCTTATGGTGCAAAAAACTACAGCTATTTCTCTATTTTTTCTTGAAATACAATAATGTAAACTTTTCTCTCGTATCGGCACGAGATACTTATTGAGAATAGCTCATGCCGTGGATGAAAGATTAGCCAGTCAGCAAGTTTGGTAGCAGGGTTGAATGCTCAGGGTTTGTCGAAGTCCGTAGTAATGTGTGTTATTCTGATCTAGATATAATAATAGGTCTCAAATATAACAATAATAGTAATACAATATTTATACAACTACCATAACTGATGTTTTGAGTAGGTTTTGTTTGCGCCGGATCCGAATTTTATTCTATGGAGCTTAGGCATTCTCCTTTGGCGCTTAGATGCGAATCTCATAATACTTATCGGAAAGAAGTTCCGCTTTCGCACAGTAATTCGTAAAAGGCAGAGATTACTAAGTAAATGTGATGCCTGACCTTCCAGGCTCTTCCGCACATACTATAAACAGATTACGGAAGCGAGAGCGCGATGCGCCGTTCAGTGTACTACGCGCCCACGATTTCGGCCGCTAAATGTTGCGAAAACATAATACAGATGACACCGCACTACTACAACTACATACCTATATAACGTAAACAAACGATTCTGCGTCGACTTCCTTATCTCCCGGAAGAATTATTTTGTCAAATGACGACTTCTTGAGAACAAACAATGGTAATTTTTCTATAATTTCTATTTACATAGCTGTCTCTTTGAAATGACACATCCGGTTTCCTTGCGTTTTTTAAATGTTTTGTACTAACGTGCACCACTTTGTGTTTGCATTATCTTGATTTAAACTTTAAATACAACGCTAATTATTTTTATAGTGTTGCCTTTGATAAGGCATTTATATTATACACAGTGGTATAATTTTAATTTTCACCAAAAATGCGTTGCAATTTTTTTTCTTGTTTTTCCTAATTTCCTTAAAATTACTATTTGAGGCATTAGTCACAAAATAAGAAGTAATGACTAAATGTAAGATACCGTCATCTAATAGTTTGATTCTGTGAATGATGACATACGCACATCATTATCGTTTGTGGATAAGATGAAAAATACAGGTTTGCGGATGAGTTATGGTTACTATCAACACCATAAGTCTTTGTGCCATGTCTTTGTAGTGCTATAGAAATAACGGAATATTTTAAAATGCGGAATTGGCTAGTACTTGGGCGTAGATGTGAGACGCGATCGGACGCCAGTTGGCCGCCGACCGTTCGCGGGTGGACAGCGTGCACGCAGCTAGTGCTGCACGATACATCCGCAACCATGCCGCCGACTACAATGATAGTGCCCTGTGCGTTTCTAACATACTTCTTTACTATTTTTATAAATGAAAAAGTGTCCGTTTAACGGCACCGTGTATTTTCTAATTTGCCATAATGTATTTATAATCAATTGTCATATTAAAAACATACTGATAGTTACATGATTTTATAACTCCTACAATGTTTTGTATCTCATATTTTAACGAGTGACGCAAATAAAAGAGGATGGCTGTATACAGTGGATTTTGGTACATGTGTGTTCAGAAGTTCACGTTGAAGTTGTGACAATTCAGGGACATTCTATTCAAATCTGTGTGCGGGCGGAGGCAACCGATGTTAGTGCGTTTGTTTATCTGGCGTTGTGTTTACGTTTTCGTTTTGGCATTGAACGAAGATCCCGAATTGGATTGATGTGGTTGGCCACGTTTTATAAACTGCAGTGTAGACATGAATGAATACTCACCTGTGCGTGTCGTTCTTTTTAAGTTTGTGTATCTTATGTTTTTGTGCTAAACTAAATTATATTTTTATTTACCTAATATTCATCATCTTAGTTGATAGGAAATGTTATAAACAAAGTTTAGGAGTAGGAACCACTGTAAAGGTTATTGTCAGTTAATTGCTTAGGTATATGTGATCAAAAATACGTAGTACTTATCTGTTGATAAATTTTGTCCCAGCGCAGCCTTTTATGGTAATCATTAATCTACAAGTATGCAAGTAGGTGTGTTAAGTAGTACGGTGGTCGGCCTACATGTGCAACCCACGCACTCCACGCAGTCGATACTCATCAATCATTGACGATGAGTACCGCTGGTTGAACGAACCCAGCACCGGCACTCGCCTTGCCTTGATGCTTTCTAATCCAAACCGTATGTACCCATGCTATCAAAAATCATCATTATTAATAGCACTCAGTATTCTATTATCATATCAATAGATCACATTAGCATATTAATTGATTATCACCGTTTTTGGTATGCATCTTAGTTCTATGTAACGCGGATAATAAGTCTCGGCGCCAAGGTTTCTTGAATTGTTATTGATATAGAATTTGGTCGGTAGATCGAACGTCATGTATTAAACATAAGATACCGGTTCGTATAGGCCACTCATCAAACTCCAACAAATAGTAACAAACCGCTGTGGTTTGAGCTCATTGGTTGCGTGTCCAACCGCAGTACAATTGTTAACAATTAACAGTAGTTCTTTTGCGTGCCTCGAGCCCATCTTAGAAATAGGGTCAACTCATCCTATTATGAGCTGTGTCTCAAAGTACATATCAAATATTGTTCACATAGTGATTGATCGTTTCGTCCTTTATACAAATATCTATGGAATTATTCATGTTATTGACGTAGACACTACGTTAGACATGGTGTTTGCAATGAAAAGCGTGGGTTGTGACCACGTGATAAGCTATGTGTACATCTAGAATAGATTCAAAGTCGAAGCTCATTTTAAAGCATACATAATCGTCAAAAATATTCTTTGCAATTTTGATCAAATAGCAATATTTTGTTTGGTACGTACGAAAATTATGACTGTAGGTGTAGGAGGCTAATCAAATCAAATGGCGGTTCTAAGTTACCACAAAGCCAGTCTTGTCTCTGTCCCAATTTGTTTACGATTTATAACCTTTGAACTAAGTGTATATTGTGATAATTTTTGACGTATGGTGTTGCGCAGGCAGCGAGGCGTCCCCTCCGCCCTGCGAGGTGTTCCTGGGCGGGTCCTGCAACCCAACTACTTGGAGATCGGACATAGCCATTCCGATGCTGAAGAAGATGGGGATTACGTATTTCAACCCGGTGAGTGCATGACTACCTTCTATGATAGGATATTGGCACATTGTATCATTATCATCATTTAAATGTCCACTCCTGAATACTGCCATATTATAATATACAGTCAACATCAAACAATGAAGTTTGTACAAAGTTTCAAACGTGTTTTATGAATACATATAAACTTGTTTTTTATTAATATTATTTTGTAAACAGAATAGACAACACTAAATACTAGTTATTAAAATTTTCATTACATGTACTGATAATTGAATGGAATACAAAGTTTCAAAAAGTCAACCTTTTGCTTTGACTGTTGACTGTACCTATATGACCGTATGATGTTTAGGGACATTGATAACTAGCTTTAGCTTGCATTCGCTATAATTATATACGTATGTATTTAATTTCATTATAACTGCGTAAAGCCTTTACCATGTCAGTATGTACATAGAGATGACGTATGTCATTGATAGTATAATGTGATAAGTGTCTTCGAATGTTCAGTTTCATGTGCTTGTAGTTCAAAGTCACCTACAATTAGCTATTACAACGATGTGTATGTTAAAGCAGTAAACAATTGTACATTGTTCACCATTAACGACGTGATATGAAGTTAATTAATTGTTTAACAATACTGCAAAAAAACCTGTATGATATAATCCAAGCGTGGTTACAGGTCAACTGTTTATTGTCGGCTCGTGTCGGATTCAGTTTAGAAGAAAAATTAATAGACCATATTGAGCTAGTCACGTGTTGTGGTGTGACACGCGCAGCTTCAATAAATTGATTAATTAGTTAATAGACGCTTATCCTAGCGTAATATTTATGGTGGAGCTATAAAAGTGTAAACCTACTGTTTTATACCGACAGGTTCTTCGCAAGGATTGTAAATACTACCGAAATCACTCGATTACACTTAAAATTTAATATACGTAACATTTATTAACCGAGAAGACACGTTTATCTTAATTTATTTGATGCCATTTTTAGTTCTTTTCACTCAAGTTTATCTGCTAGAATATTAATTACTGAGGATGACGTTATCAATTTATTTGCAAATTGAATTCGTAAACTAGTTTGTTTTTCTTTCGTGAAATATTTAAACAAACTATAATTAGGTACAATTATTATAACAATAATGTGTGGGTGACCATTAATATTCATAACGTTGGCTGCTAATACAATAACATCGGTGCTCAACTTTAAAAGGCCAGAGATAATGAGTCGATAGACAGAATTAACTTCGCTTTCGTGCAGACATTAAAATTAACAATATACCTATCCAGAATAAGAACATTTACCAGATCGTCTGTAATAACAGATAATGCGTATGATAACGCCTGTTTGAGAGCTTCTTTGAATGGAACGTGCTCGCGATAAATATGATTTTGGTAATTAGATATAACACGTTCTATTGATATATCTATTACACACGATATCTTAATCACTCTTCAAACATACATTTGAAATACACATGAAATCATATTCTTACGTCATACCTACTTACTTTAAGTTGTCTAGCGCTTGATGCGCAAGTTTTCAACGACATTGGTTTACCCATGTTTCTGCTACGTACACACTTAAATGTCATATTTTAAGTAGGTACTAGGTACCGAACAAATGCAAATAAACTCCAAATGCTCATACTATTAACTATAAAGGAAGTATTAAATTGAATCGTGCACCCGGTAGTTGTAGGCTGAGGGGTAACCGAAGACACATTGGCTTCGGGCACCCCTCAGTCTACGGGTTTCGTGCTATGGTCTATCTATCGTATAAACTAAGAATTTTAAACAACTGCATTGCTACAACAAACCAAGAGGCGTTTCTACAGTCTTAGTGCATTGCATTAAGACCCAAATCTGAGAAATTAGGATCGTTATCGAATTAGCCGTTTGCGTGACAACTTAAGGTACAAGTCCGAGACGGGCTGCAAACTGCAGACTGCAACCGCAGACCGCAAGTCGCCATCGGAATAACGCCTTTAAGGTGTGCATTTAAAGGTGCTATTCCGACAGCGATTGCAAAACTGCAACCGCAGACCGCTGCCGCAGATCGCACCGTAAGCGATACAACTTTAGCAGTTTGCGATCTACAGCTCGTCTCGGAGTTGTACCTATAAGGATTGGGTCCGATCTAAATTTAAGCCATCAGCACAATCTTTAGCGTTTCTTTTGGACCGTATTAGACATTTCCTTAGAATTCGGATCACACTTGGTGCACAACCGCTCAGAATGTTAAAAACTCATCGCGACTTGTTTATTCTGCAGCAAGTGGAAGACTGGTCGACGGAGTTGATGGAGGTGGAGCACCGCGCGAAGGCAGCGGCGCGCGCTCTCTTGTTCGTATTGGACAGCGAGACCCGTGCCGTGGCTGCCAGCGTGGAGGCCGCGCATCTAGCTGCCGCACCACGAGACCTCTTACTGGTGCTGCGACCCTACACACGACACCAGACCATCGGACACGAGACCATCTCTGACCAGTAAGTATTAACTATTTAACTTACAGCCTATCAACGCAGGATCCGTCTCTATAGGTACAGTCATCTCAGCCTTTTTTCGTCCACTGATGGGCATAAGCTTACCCGATAAACTTTCATATCGAATAGTTTTGATCCGTTTGCATCTAGCGGCTCCCTGTGACCTTCATCAGATCGTCTGTCCATCTAGTGAGGAGACACTCCATACAGTGGTTCATGCCTTTTCTTCAACTGCATTCAAGAGATCAGAATTCAGCCAAAAAGAAATTTTTCACTCGTTTCGTCCCGTACGTAAGCGGATTGGTAGGTAATCGCGTGTTGTTGCTGCTGCTTGGAGCGGCAAGATAATTTCAGCTAGCAAGTTAAATGGATGTGTCTTCATCAGAGCCATCTCGTCGGTTTCTAGCACGAAGTACGGTACAGTATGCTGATAAAGATGATTCATATCTTGAAAGTGATGAGCGCTGTGATGAGCGGTAGACTGACATCATCTCTTCTTGAACATCATTTTCCTGGTGTGACGTTGTTCTCAATGGTTCTGATTAATACTATAACAAGACTAGTAGCGATCATAGTGATTAATGCTATTCTTGTGAAATTGGGCGGACACTCAGTTCTATGTCAAACATTCGACAGAGATTTGTAGATAAATCCCATTTACATACCTACTCAATTCTCACCCAGTCGTTTAAGTAGATACCTAAACTTCCGTGCTGCCGTACGAGCAATAAACGTAGTATGAGTTTTTTAACCGACTTCAAAAAGGAGGAGGTTCTCAATTCGGTTGTATTTTTTTTTTTATTTTTTTTTTTATTTTTATTTTTTATGTTTGTTACCTCATATCTCCGTCATTTATGAACCGATTTGAAAAATTCTTTTTTTGTTCGAAAGGGTATACTTTCCGATTGGTCCCATTTAAATTTTGTTATGATCAGACCATGAACTTCATAGATATGGAACGGAACTCCTCATCGGATCAAAGCAAAATTCTCAAATTACTAATATTGCTTTGTTTATATTTGTTGTTGGGAACTGACTACTTGAAAAGTGGAGGGGGTGCGTGTCTCCCCCTCCCCCCCTTTGGAATGTTTTCATTATATCGTGTAAGGTATCATTTGAAAGGACTTTTTATGCCCGACTACGTCAAAGCCAAAAAGAAGGGTTATGAAGGAGGGGGTTAAAATTATGACACTAAAACGTATTTAATAAAAAATAAACTTTAAAAAAAAGTAAAAACCGACTTCAAAGAAATACTAAAAGGAGTAAAATAATTACCATAATATAAAATTAACAGTTTCAGAAGTCGGTGCAACTCTACACTGAAGCAAATAGAAGCCACCGACTTCTGAAACTGTTAATTTTATATTATGGTAATTATTTTACTCCTTTTAGTATTTCTTTGAAGTCGGTTTTTACTTTTTTTTAAAGTTTTTTTTTTTTTTTAATAATGTACTGTATGTATATGATAAGCCTAACTAATAAGGTTTAATTTTCTATACTCTAAAATTTCACTTACTGCATTTATTGCTCGTACGGCAGCATGGTACCATAATATAACACGTGTCATTTGTCAACTAATTTTTGTAAACGTCAATGCATTTTGTAATAGTCGTTATAGGTAGAAAACGACAATCTCGTTAAGTATTGACGTCAGTGTTACGAACACCCATTGAGCTTAGATCACGCGCGTCAATTGTCGCCTCCATTGTGTTCATTTGTACGTAGAGTATTTACTTTAACTAATTTGTGTTTCTGCAGCGAATACGTGGAGCTATCGCGTGCGCGAGCGACATTACAAGAGGCGGTGGAGAGGCGAGGTCTACCCGCTTTCACGGACATACCGGCCGCGCTGCGATGCGCGCGCGCTGTTTTGCGAGGCGCCCGCACGCACCCGCGACATTCCCTTGGACACACCATCCTGCGGTTAAAACGTGCTTACGATGCAGCGGGAGGAAGAAATTCACGATTACCGCGCACCAAAGCCGTCGACGCTCTGAAGGACGTGACGAGAGCATCGCGTGAACTTGCTGACCGCTGTTTACCGCCCGCGGCAGATACCATCGACTTCGAGACGTTCTGCGCCGCTGTCGCCGAGCTCGCCGCCGACGCAGGTCAGTACGACTTCTACTTTATCGTCCATAACACTCGCTAAAATGCTGTCGTTTTCTGGCAATGCTCCGTCCATAAACATAATTTAATGTTCCATGAGCTGTTTACGTTGTCGCTTTCAATATTATTGCTGCATTTTACATGGACAATTTATTATGAAGACATTAATAGAAGACTTGGCAGTGTTTTTACGTTTTACGGTTACGAAGTGGCATCGTTTCGTTGGTTAAGAGTATCTGGGTGGCGGGTGTGTGCGTTGTGGTAAGGGGTGGTGTTTGTTGAAGGGCGGTGTAGTCCGCGCGCGGTGACGACGGATAGCGACAGCGTGGCGGCGCGCGTGCGTCGCGCGTTCCGCTCTCTGCGCGATTATCTCTCCCCGCCCACTCCCGGTGCGTGTACGCACTACTCATTTTGCATTATCATCATAATATTATCACCAAGACCAATCCAATTCACTACCATAAGTGACGGTTTTGAACCGCTTGCATTCAACGACTTTCATGTATGGATTCAGCCCTCAATGCGCTTTATTTATATTTTTCTTAATTTCGGTCTTTTGGGTGCTACTTGCTCATTCTGTTTTTTTTTCCGCGTTTTTCTTTCCAAAGCTTGCTTTTGCTTCATAAAATAAATTATGTTTCAGTCACTTATCATTTTATGGAAAATGTTTATTGGTCGTCTCAACCTTTCATTGCATGCATGCAATATATCTTCTTTGTTTATTACGGTTTTGTGTCTCTTTTCATTATTTCGTTTTCTTCCCATTTCAAAATATGTACTCCATGTCGATTTTTATATTTTACTAGATACACTGTCATTTGTAAATTTTCAAACGCTCATAATAAAGATTAATAATCATCTGTAGGTAGATATTTGTTTTTTTTTTAATAATTGGTTGTACCTACCTAGCTATAATTTTCTGTACATAGCGAAAGCAAACATAATGTTAATACATTGTATCATATAAATATATTTACTTGCAGAGGCTCACGGTCGAAATGGTCAGGAGACGGAGGCAACGGGCGGAGACCTGCGCAATGAGGCGCGCGTACTTGAACCCGCCTCCAGAGATACCAACGGACTGCGGCTCGTTAACCCTCGGCTTAAGGCTTACGGCCGAAAGCTTGGTTTATTCATTCCTAAGGTGTGTAAATATCTGAAATACGAATGTACTATTTTCCTAACCTTTTCCCATGTTAAAATCGGCTTAGTGGAAGGAGATGCGGCTAAATATTAATGTTTTACACGCAGCGCAGATCTCCGCTACTCATTATCTGTATTCTAACGTTCAACTTTGATGTATACGAGTCGTTTGGAAAATGTTGTGTTTATACATATCATTATCTGATTAGTCCGTAAATTGCCATTTCTGAACATGGGCCGCGCAACGACCTCAACAATGAACGGTGAAAGGGGAAATTCCTATTATCACCACCCTTGGCAGATAGGATAGTGATCGCGGTATGTTGTTATTAGCAGAAAGGAGGACGCTGCTTCCCATCCACTTGAGATCAACTCTTAGTTGACTTTTAATAGCGGATGGGGAGGGGTGGGGAAGGGAATGTCCTAATCTTTGCTGGAAAACACCGCACAAACAAACAAATTTTGTTTCCGTAGCACTCCGAAACGAGATTTGGACACCAAGGATACCAAACACTCATTTCACCACGACAAAGTTACCTAACTCCGTAATCGAAGTAATAGAATAATGAATCCCGTTTACATATGTTTCACCACGTATGTTTGTTTCCAGAACGGAGGTCATCGTACGACAGAAGCCCCGAGCGCGTCGGGCGCAGCGAGCGCTGCGGGCGCGGCGTCGTGCGACAGCAGCGACTCCGTGTTCACGCCGGGCACCGAGCGACGTCTGGAGCGTCTGCCCGCCATGCTCGGCGCGCCCACGCACGATGTCTACCTCGGTGGCACCTTCCCGGTAAATATCTAACGCCTGATACACCGCAGACAAGCTAACGACGTTCCTCTGTTGCAAATTGCTTGAGAAACTTAACACATGCATATGAGACAGATTGATACTTAAATGCGCTTGGCCACGTTCTACATGCATGCACTCTTTTGCAATATACATTATCGCACGAATTCATAAGTCTTGTAGTATATTTTGAGTACACATCGTTTCTGTTCAAATCGGCTACTGACGATTGTATAAAAACGAAAAATATCTTAACATGCAGATCGTATCGGTGCACGACTATCCGGCATTTGCATAAAATAACACTACCCGCAGTGCGGTCGCACTTACGCTTACATAAAAAATCTATATGATTGTAACGTAACCTTCGCTTCCCCAGTGCCACAGCACGCGACCAGAAGAAGTCCTCCGACGAGAAGGCTTCACGTACGTAGTCCCCCGCGCCAACGACTACACGCGCATGTTCTCTACGCCGGCTCGTCGCGCTGCGCCCGCGCACCCCGAGTCGCCGCGACGCGACAAGAAGCCAAGACCCGCGAGCGTCACGCTCGACCTGCCCGATGACGTCACGCTCAGAGACCGCACGCCTGATGCCGATAGAGTCGATAGAAATGATCGCCTTAGTGCATCAGACTTCTATACTGTCACGGAAGATGTTACGCCGCAGCCTTTCAAAGGTCAGTTGAGTTTAAATTCAACATACCTAGTCTTCTATCTTCATTATTACCTTTAACAGCATGTTTGTCTATTGCTGGATATACCTGTTTTAACAGACAGTCACCCGTTCACTGTGGAGAAATGAAGTGAGTGGTCGACATAAAAACCAGTCTAGTTTCTAGGTATCATGCTGACACCTACCTCAGGGTGGTGATAGGCAACATGTATGACAACCGACGGACAGCTATGGTTCGATAAACTATCCCTTTCATCCCGTCATCAGATTTCTTGAACAACCGTATAACCGAAGTTGAATAACCATGTAGTTTGATCTGGCTGTTCTCAGAGAGTCATCGATCAATAGTAGTTGTTGACGCTGGATTTAATTTTCTTCCGTCCTAATTCTCGTAACCATTGGACATAGAATAAAAATATCAATAACCTAGTTTGAAGCTTCAACTAACCAGTTATTTAATTACAGGAACGTACGACGAGGACTTACTATTAGGGTCGCGCGTCCTAGTGTTCGCGATGAGTGCGGACGCGCCGTGCTTCGCGGCCATGGTGCTGGCGGCGCACTACATGGGGCTGCGACCCAACAACACAGTGCTGCTCGTGCAGCCTATGGACCCGCAGAAAGCACACAATGTGAGTTTATCATTCGAATATTTATTTATTGTGAGGTACATGAGATGTGTTGGGACCTGAGGACTTTAAATGAAACAGTGGACTGTATACACTGTGCCTACTATAAGACAAATTAGGTATAAAATAACAAGAAATTAAAGAGAATACTTGTAAGTGCGTGCGCGCGCGTCGCCACTGGAGATCGGTAGCGAAACAGTCTCCCTAGGCCCCATGCCGCTGCATTTCTGTCGACGCCTGAACGGATATTACAATATTTACAATACCGTCATGAGCGATCTGCTATCAGAATTACCATACAAAGCATAAAGTCCAAAGTTTTTATTTCGAATAGACCAGATTACAGGCACTTTTAAAACGTCAAAACTAGGTGCACGGTTCCAAAAGGTAGGTTCTATGGAGAAGAGCCGGCAAGAAACTCCATGAATACTCTTTTTAAAATAGTAGATCATGACTATTCATGACAATTCCATTACAGTAGCGTGCGACATAGAATGAGAATATGTAAAAAATAAATTCACTTAAGAGTAGCAAATAGAAAAAAAAAATACATATATATTACACAGTTAGTGAAACATCAAATCTTTCGATAATTACACAGTCTAGCCGGTTATTCGAGGTTTCCTTAGATAAGGTATGCAAAGAGCAGTGGCACAGTCTTCACTATCACTTTGTGCCTTTGTTATCTGCTGTATATACGTACACATAGGCAATCTATGTGTATGACTAGAGGTCGCCAGCGGCTTCGCCCGCGTGGATATCATTTATCGCGTATTCCGCGTTTTTCTCTACTATAATATGCATGTATTCTACATATAAACCTTCCCATTGAATCACTCTATCTATTAAAAAAAACCGCATCAAAATCCGTTGCGTAGTTTTAAAGATCTAAGCATACATGGGGACAGATAGCGGGAAGCGACTTTGTTTTATACTATGTAGTGATGTAGCACGTCTTTGGTCTCGGCTATAAAAAGTAGTTAAACGGGATAGAGTGTCTAGATGTATAAAGTGGATATGATAAGAGTATGATAAGAGTGTGAGAGAGTGGATATTATGATGTAGTCATGCGATTACATGATTTTAACCTAAATCGACCACCTTCCTAATAAACCTACTAATGTGATAAATATTTGTTTACAGTATAGCGAAGCAGCCGTCAAGGATTACAACCGGGGCCGCCATTACCTCTCAGATTTAGCGAAGCGCTCCGGTGTTCCCGTCGTCGACAACGTCGACTTGGCGATGGCCTGTGTAATCAATCGGCTTAGAGATACGCTATAGCACCAATAAATGCTTGTCCCCGGGGCTCATTATACCATAAAACTATTGATGTATGGATGCAAATTATAAACTGTGTAATACACACTCGAATATCGATTTTCATCGATATTTGGGAATTATTTTTAATACAGAAGGCAGTGATAGCCGTCTGTTAATTACTAAAGTCCGCCGCTTCGAAATTATTAGAGTAATACACACTACGAAAATTGAAGCGAATCTCATCTAAAGCATTGTCACATTTGTTGTGATCGCGATTTTGATTTCGTATACGTAATTTCATTGCAATGCTTAGAGAAGCGGCTAAATCACAACACGTAATAAAGACATCACAAATGTAATTCATCATAAAACAATCATAGGGTAATTATTTTTACTTGCGTGGCGAAGAGTCTCATAAGAGTGTACTTATTAATTTCAAGACGTTTAGTTTAGTACAAAGAATGTCTCTCTTTTACTTCATCACTCTCTATTGCATTATATCTAATGTAATATATAGATATTAAAATAAATATAATTCATGAATGTATGAGCGAGAATGGATGGTGACGGTAATAAGGTTATCTTGATGAGGATATAACAAATCTCTGTGATGAATTTGTCTAGGAAATTTTTATAGTAAACTTTCAATGCATAAGCATATAATTAGATGATAACTATACCTACATATTAGTATTGTTGCAAACGCAGGTACAGGTAGTAGTCACATGTTAGCGAGTTTGGTGGAATATTATCATGTCAGTTGCACGCAAGAAGTTTTATAGTTAGATGACTCAAGTTCGAAGTCGCAAGACTTAAAGTAGAAAAAATTGCTCTGACATAGGTTCGCTCCCTTTAGTATGACTTATCCCTTTCTTAGTGCCTTATTTAGAAAGTGAATAGTAGACATACGAGCGTAGAGTAACAGTCGTCAAGTACATTTTTTGACTTCAGTGATTGGGTTTACCTATAAACTTCTTGAATGCACGCAACACTAAGTTGATCATGATTCACTGGGGCTGACAGTGGTATTGGTTTTATAGCCGCGTAGTCCTGAGAAGTTCGTACAGTGGGTCTATTAGCCAATTATAAATCTTGTTAGTACTAAATTATATTGTATTGGCAAATGCTTTTGTAGACGTCAGCACTTTAGGAAAACGGATTAAGGAAAGTACAAATATCTTGCTCACGTAGCAATTTTAAGAGGTTTTAGAAGTTATTATTTGAATTATGGCAATGCAAAGTTAAATTTAATAATAATTAACATCTTATACTCATTTTTTTATTATTATAAATTGTACCTTTCTAAAAATATCTAATATGCATCAGTGTTAATGCTTGCAAATTGATAATGATGAAAATAAGTTATTAAAGCCACAATTCCATACCTAAATTTAGGTATAATCTATAATATCGAGTAGTTTAGTGGTAAAAATATTTGACCCACTGTCACTAAAACATAATTCGTAATTATAAATTTCAGCAAATATTATTTGCTAGTCACACGCCCATTAACATTTTAAGTACTTTGTTAATATTGATCGATAGTACAAATATCTAATTTATAGAAAAATATGTCATATATTAATTGTAATTTTATGCCATGTACGCTTATTTTAAACTAAACATCACATATGTAAATATAGAAATTTGTAATTATTTGAGTGTTTCATTTTGTTTGCCAACTGGCATCCGCTTCTTTGAATGCCACATTACTTTCACCAAATCAGTGGCGGAACAGTCACTCGAGAGCTTTCACAATTACATAAACATCATTTCCACTTTCTAGTGAATGTCAACAACCTCACATATTTAAATTTTACAGTTCATTGGTTCACTTTTCCGAGTTGTGAACTAAAAAACTTATAGCTGACTGAGTATTTAGTGTCGATTTAGAAATATTGGGCACAACATGGGTGGACAATGGTAAGTGTCCGTCCCTTTTCAGTGCCTCGGCAACTAAAACCGTAATGTATTACGATATTCGTAGTACGACACAAATGTCGGTAATGTTTATCGAAGCTCCATAACTAACTCGAAAGGCCATCAATGAGGAAATACGCTATGGCACGCTAGAAGTCAACTAGGTAAAATTAAAAATTACGAAGTTAGAACCACCTTATTTACTGAGAATGTAATTTTTGGCTGGCCACGTATCTCGCAGAACCGATACTAGGTGGAAAGAAAGCCTTTCGAAAAGCAACAACATACTAGAAAACGTTGAGTATTGCTGTTGGATTAGGTTGACAAATGGTCTTGTATGAAATCGCTAATGCTAAAGACTCCTCGTGACCAGACAACGACAGGGTATGCCTGTGTCCACCAGGGGACATCTTTCGGCTGTTTTTTTTATGGCTACAAGACGAGACGACATTTAAGTGTTTTTCTGTCCGCGTTCGTTGTGATGAAATAAAAACACAACCAGCAGGCGGTCTATCCGCAGCAGCCACGTATGCTCGCTAATCACATCATTGAACGCATGCGCAGCGAGTTGTAAGATCGCTGCAAGCCACGTAAGCGCCCACGTGCGCTTTTCCTCTCTACGAGAGCAATAGTTGAGGACGTTGGAGTGTTGAATATTGTTTGAATGTTAATGTGACTTGCCAGCCCTACTCTGCCGGTTCAAGCGACGAATTCAGAACGCCGATTGTCTGCGCTGTGGCGGCGTAGCGTGGGTTGCCACCCGTTTTCTATTGAGCCTGTCTCAAATTAAAACAACAAATACTAAACGTGCTTACGCGACCAACTTGCTGTGCGTGCTCGTGGTTGAGCAAGATTTTTTTCTGTGCTGCGCTGCGACCGATTTCCTAATTTCCTTAGTCATAGAGCGTGACAGTGACTATCGCGGGCATGGAGGACCCCTTGGGTTATTCTGTGCCTTGGGGCTTGGTACCCGGGAGTGATTACCTCCACCACCCCACGTTATGGTATGTCTACACCAGTGCGCTTTCATATTCATCTTGCGCTTTCAACTTTCAATTCCTCTTGCGTCAAGCGTATGCAATATTGATGAAGACGCAAGATGAACATGAAAGCGCACTGGTGTAGACATATGATTACGCCGCCACTGTCTGCATACGCTATTTTATTTCTTACAAATAATTTAACATCATATCTAAAGATCAATCAAACTCAAATTCCTTAATTCATTATCATTTATTTATGACACCTATCTTCATTTAAATACTTAACTTGATATTGCTCTAAGATTAATTTATTGTTAAAAAACTGTCATCTTTTGTTTATCTTTCCTATGTGTTTGCTCCTTGGTTATTTGTTTTTCTTTCTGTATAAGATTGCAGAGCTCTTTATTTTTCTCCATGATTTGCATATTAATACTTCGGTGGCCATTAGAGGCAGATGGATATTTGATTAATGAGCTATTCAGTTTTGCTATGTCCCTTTCAATTCTCTTTTTGTCTTCCGTAATTTTGAATTGTTCTATGTTCAAGTCTTTGCTTGAAGACTGTTTTACATCCAGTGCTGTTTCAGATTCATTATCCTGGTCGGTCTTATCACCCAGCGTTTTATTAAGAAAATTGAAGACATTTCGTCTTTCTCTATCTTTTTCTCGTTCGTACGCTCTTTTGTTACGTTCTTCTTCTTTCTTCTGTAATCTTCTCAACTTTTGCTCAACCTTTGAACAACAAACAAATCATTTAAAAGTGTGTATGACTTGTCCAAGAAATCGAACCTATGATCACTATGCTCTGTTCAACGAAAGATGAGTCCTGACATGGCAGTCTTTTCTTAAATTGTAGCGGTAAAGAGACTGCTATCGAAAAAACGTAAACGACATCATCAAAAACCGTAAAATACTATTTATTAAGTATAAAAGTTTTTTTTTGTATATTTTTATTCTTTGTATGGTAATGTTTTGTATAGAAACGTCAGGACTCACTTTACGATGAAAAGGGTAGAAAAACTTTCAACAATTTACCTTCAATGGATCTTGGGCCGCATTTCTCTCAGAGATAGCCATGCATTGGTCGAGACTCTTCCCCACAGGTAGTACACGAGCCTCAACCGGCTGCACGCGACCGTCGCTTGCGGCGCCTAGCCCAGTTCCCGGAACATATCCCATTGCTAGCATCAACTTCGAGCCAATACCCTGTAAATGTATTTAGATGTATTAGTACTCAACTAACTCAATGTAAGTTCAAGTAGTTATAAATACATAAGCTTTAATACATACTCACTCTAGTATGTCGCTCCCATTCCCCAATAGGGGCTCTGTTTTCGTTTAGAAGACTTCTCTCAATAAGTAGTGCCTTGTTGTCAGTGGCTGTATCTTCACAGATAGTTTTGTTTTGCGGGTATTCCGTGTCACTCAGACTATCATCTGAGTCACTATCTTCTTCATTTTCAGCTACATGAAAAGTAAAGTTCATACTTTATTAGGTGAAAATGTGGCATTCTATACTTGGGAGCAAATAAATCGAGCCACTTCTATTTTTCACGTATAATTGTTCTTATTTTTGGTACACACGGCTACAGATCAAGCTATACATTTCTAGTATAAGCTGATCTCGCATTGTATAGGATTTCCTTAAAATGAGAGAGGTCAGTGTAAACTGGAAATGTATAGCTTGATGTGTAGCCGTGTGTACCTATTATGGAACAGGTCAATTCGAAACATATATCGCCTAAAAGGTTATTTGATAACCTTTACAATGAGGCTAGTTTTTTTTTCAACTCAGTATATAAATCCATGAAAGCAAAACTAATAACCAGGACACGTGAAAAAAGGAGTGGCTCGATTTATTTGCTCCCAAGTGTATTATTGGTTCCTTAGGCTGATTAGTTAGCTAATTGTTTCGAGCTAGGGTGGGATAGGGCTAGCTAGCCACACCGTAAATATGATTGCCCCTCTGATACCACCATTAATAATTTGTGTTATACCTATCATAAGAAATTTCCCCTCACAAGTCACTAAAATATATGTGATGGTAAGTCACATGGAAAAACAGATGAATGAGGTAATACTGGTAACAGAAACTTACTATTCAGTGGATAAATGTCTTCAATTTTCACTCTGTATTCATCAGATCCTTGTTTTCTTTTCTCGCCAGTTTGCACTCCATGTTCTAACTTAACTGAACAAGTTTGTTTCTCTAAGTCCATACTCCTTATTACTGCTCTATGCCATAAGTGATACTTTTCTGTTGATTTTTTTGTTAAACTTATATCCTGGAATCCAAATGTCATGTAAATTATTTAGACTGACTTAGAAGCTCAGAGCAATAACTAAGTTCTGAGCTGAGAAGTCGCTAGTAAACTTGCAAGAAGGAAGGTAAAAAGGAGTGATAATAAACGCAAAATAAAGCTGTAACAAGTTTATACATCGAAAAATTTATGGTTAGACTGGCGATATACATGGCGTAACTTTACTCAGCGTTTATTTGTAAGGAAGGTCGAAGAGAAAACCGAACAAAGTAGCATATGTCACATTTATTACCTCGTCATCAGGTGGTTTCAGTTTCATCAATATTCTACTGCCAACTTTAATTGAACTAAAATCAGGTTCTATTGCTTCTTTTAAATTTGATAATTGTACTAATGCACCATGGGAATATCTGTAATGCCATTGAAATCATATGAGATTGAATTACAGCATATTGTTGTCTAGTTAAAAATAATACACACTTAGGTGCAATCATCACTACATAGTATAAAATAAAGTCGCTTCCCGCAGTCTGTCCCTATGTATACTTAGATCTTTAAAACTACGCAACGGATTTTGATGCGATTTCTTTTAATAGATAAAGTGATTCAAGAGGAAGGTGTTAAGCTATAAAACGTACACGTGCGAAGCCGGGGCGGGTCGCTAGTTCTTTATAAACCAGTATGTGGAAGTAAAATTAAATGTTTTATTTCGCGTGTTCTTGGTAATTATTTTATGACTTTAAAGGAAGTAAGTACCTAGTAATAATAAGCATGTATGACAAACTTACCTACACTGTTCATCACTAAATTTACATTCACCATTGAGGTAGTAAGGACAAGGCAACATCTCGGCATGGGTTGGATGAGTAAATAAAACACGGACCTGCAATTGTGTGAAAAAAAACAAGGATATATTATGGTTACGTTAATTTTTATTACTTCATTAGAACAAAAGTTTTAAGATACTATTTTAATGTAATACTAATTCAGTTAAAGTCTTATTAGAAAAAAATACACTGAAAACAGGAGAGCTTATTTTGCTGCTTTTTATTAGTTAGACTAGATGTAGAAAGCATGGGACTGTGTTTTGTTTGTTGGGAGAATTTTTGTCAAGTAGTGGAATGTCGATATGATCAATAGATTACAAAGTTAACAAAGGTGTTTAGTTAGCAAAGGTTTTAAAGGTAACATATTATATGAGAGATATACACTAACCTGAAGGTCTTTGAACTGGTCCTCATCTTGTCTGGGCACTATAGCGCTCACCATAGCATTGTAAAGACTTGGCTGCCCACCCCATTTGTGTGTGTGGTACACTGCACACTTCATGCCCAACAGCGAAGACAGCTCATCCTTAGAGTTTCAGATGATGGAGTTAGAAGGAATTTATAAGTAAAAGTAGAAAATGATCTTGAAAGGTTTTATCTGTTTTCTATTTCATCGGTAGAGAGGAAATTTGGAATGTTTTAGAATGTGACATGAACAAAAAGAGTTAATTTATTATTTTATGTAAAAAACCCGGTCAACTGCCTGTCTGCCCACGCACGGTGTAGGGTTTAATAGTCAGTAAGGTTATAAGATGTTTGGTGTAACATGACGTATAAGGCTCAATTTATACCGCCGCGGAATGGAATGGAAGCGACGAAATTGTACATAGCAAAATGAACTTTTGTGTCAATTGTATAAAGTACAAACTAAATACGAGCCAAAAAAGGCCGCGAGGATTCACCGGAAGATGCGCGACCTTTGCCTTAGGCAAGGATATTGTATGGTAAAGAATTCAGGATAAAAGATAAAATAAATTTTAAAATACAAAGTTATAGTTGCAGTTAATTTAAGTAATTTTGTATTAAGGTTCTATGAACATTTTTCAGACCCAAGAACTTACATATCATAAGTTGTCCGACTATTACTTAGAAACTAGTAGAGCCTACTTAAGCTTCAAGTACTAGTTTTCTTTATTTCGTTATATCCTTCTATTGTGAATACGTTTTAGATTAGATGACACGTTTGGTGCAGTGGCTAAGGGATTGGCTTCTGCGCTACGGGTCGTGGGTTTGATTCCCACACGGAACAAAAATTTGTATGGCCTACAGATGATTGTTTCGGGTCTGGGCGTTAGTGTATGGGAGATTTGTGTCTGTAAATGCACCCATGATACAAGAGAAATCTTAGAATGGGGCAAAGTATACTAAAAAAATAAAAAAAATGTCCTATGCAATCAAAAAGGAATTTTGGAATGAATAATAAGAAATTGGTAAGCTTTCTTGTCATATACAGTCAAGTGGGCATAGCATGGCCACTGTAAATAAGGGTTTTGTCGACAGAAGAATAGACAATATGAGATATTGTAATTTTGAATAATTGCAGGTCTTTCAGTTTGATTCAAACATATTGTTTTACAGTATGATCTCTTCTGGGAGAGTTTTTGAATACGTTTATAGGGACTAACACCAATTCTAAAGAAGTAAGGAAAGAAGAACCCATTATGAGAACCAAGAAGGAACATTTGAAGCACTGATTAGTGGACTACTAGTACATTTCCACTAGAAGTAAAATATTTTGCTCGATAAAAACTGGTCACCAAAGTGTTGGAATTAACGCAAGATACTATTGGTGAAGAACTTGCAGAGATGTGAGTTTATGAATCATATTTTGGGTCTGAAAAGATCCATTATGTTGAACACTATCAACCTCAATCACTATCAAATAGTGTTTGAATAGTGTGTGACTACCTAGCCACACACTACCTATTTGATGAACACAGAAGTATTGTATTTTTTAACTTTACATGTTTATTGGGGTTGGGTTCAGAATGTCTGGATTGTATAACGTCTATGTGGGCAAAATGTCTGGATTGAAACAAAGTCTGTATAGATAAAACGTCTTGGTTGCAAATGGTCTCATTTATTAAAATGTCATGGTGGTAAAAGGTCTTGGTTGCAAATGGTCTTTGTTGCAAATAGTCTAGGCAGAGAAAAAGTCTGGGTTGGAGATAGTCTAGTTAAAAATATTCATAGTGACGATTAGTTCCAATAGTTCTAGACTGATTCTCGAGTCAGCGAAGATTATTTTCTATTTAATCTTATTTTAATAAGTTAGGGCAAGTGCCTTTTTTTTGTTAAATTTTGTTTTTGATGGTTTAAGTTCTGTGATTAATTTTTACCTAAAACAGGACAAGCTCCAATAAAATAACTTGGAGGTCTATGTGTGACTCTCTTTTTGTCAGGAATGGCTAGAGGTATCAAGCTGAAATAAATATCAATTACAGATCGGTAGTGCCTATTTTCCTAGTACCTATTAGGAGATAAATAATGCAGCCTTCTTGTAAAAAAAAACCGTTTATTAATTTCAATTTAACATGCCTAGTCATTTTACAAGCAAGAAAGACATTTTGCCTGCCTAGAAATTTTACAATTTAAGATCAGTCATTTTGCAACCTGGACTTTCTACAAACAAGACGTTTTACAACCAGAACATTTTGCCTACCTAGACATTTTACAATAAATTTTTAGTCATCACAAGACATCATAACTATGTAGACTTTTTTCAACCCAGTCATTTTGCCTACATAGACGTTTAACAATCCAGACGTTCTGAACCCAACCCGTTTATTGCACCCTTTATGTTTGTGCTTTCCAAGAGTTTCACAGTAAATTTAATGCAATTACAATATGGCCAACATATCTTGGCGTGTCTGAAGTTAGTTTTTTGGCTGCGCAATGAATCTTTTAGAAACGAAATTGTCAACTGTGCAGCTAATTAGCTAATTTCAGACTCGCCAAGATACGTCGGCCGTATTGTAGTATATAATTTTTTAAGCAAGTGGTGGTTGTTTCTCTTTTGAAAATTCTAGTAATAATAGTTGTTAATAAGAACATTAATAATAATAAAATGTTTATTCAGCCATTTTCCAATATACAGAGATGGATACGTATTACAAAAAGTAAGGCTATAAAAAGTAGCAGAGATTGAAGTGCCTCTGACTCTCAAACTAGGTGAGTTCCTGTGTTTTGAGTCATCAGTGGTTCCTCGGTCTGACTACGAATACAACACATTGAGTTGCTTAGAACTAGTCAATGGCAAAATTACATAGAATGTGTATAGTGTAAGTATCAGGATAGTGTTTGCACCTGTCTGAGCGTGAATAAACATGTAGTGTGTAAGAGTATTAGGAGGGTGCGCGTGGATGCAGTGTAGGTTCGGAGCGTGTGTGATTGCAGTGTGATTGTGCGAGGATAGATGGGTGGTTGTGTGATAGAATGTGAGTGAGGTATGAGACTAAAAGTGTGGACGCAGGTAGATGAGAATTTATTAAGGGAAATAGGAGAGGAGTCTATTTAAGAAGTGTTTCCGTAGCATCGTAGTCTAAGGGTTGTAGCCATTTAAAGAGTTTTTTCTTTGTTTCAAACTTATTTAAAGGGTAAATGTTTAATATTTTATTTGCTTTATTATATAAATGATTACACAGAAAGTAAAAGTGTTGTTTGGCTAGGGTTGTTCTACAACGCCGAATTTGGCACACCCTATCATGTCTTCGTTTCCGAGTACGAATTGTAGGGTCATAATTCAGTTGAGAATGGGTTTTAAGGATAACATGTAGAACGTATAACTGTCTAACAGTGAGAACGGATACATCCTTGTACAATTGCGTGGTGGGATATCGGAAAGGCTTATTGACTATGACCTTAAGGACAGCTCGTTGTGATCTTTCTACTTTCAGAAGATACGTCTTAGATGCACCAGACCAGGCCGAGTTACAGTAAGTAATCAGTGACTCACACAGTGAGTAATAGACCATCATCAGAGTGTCGATGTCCGCCACTTGCCTTAGATTCTTGAAGACATAGATTAATTTCCTAAGGCGAGAAGAGAGAACATCTATATGAAGGTCCCATCTGAGATGTTGATCAATTAGTATTCCCAAGTATTTGACCTGTGAGGCTCTCAGTAAATGTGGACACGAACAAATTGTATTTGGTACTGTGCATGTGTGTGCCTTGATATGAAATGAATTATTATCAGCAGGAGGTAAACTAGTTGATCTAATACCAAAGGGAATAAATACTGTTTTTGTTAAATTTAGCGTGAGCAAGTTAGCAGATAGCCAGTGTACAACCTGGGTGAAAGCTGCTTCTGCATTTATTCGAGCGTTATCCCAATTATGCCCGTGTACAAGAAGAGCAGTACATTACCTCTATGTCACTATCTTCATTAGGCGGATCTTTAGAGTTTTCAGATTTGTCCTCTTTACCCGATTCATAAGCACCACTTTTAGCCATCTCTTGCTGCAAACAATTAAAAAAATATATAAACTGATTCTTTTAGAAAAATACTTGTCAGTAATGATAATTGACTCGATATTTACCATGAACAAGGCGTACTCATCATCCAATTCGTCTTTAGATTCAGAAGATTGAGTTTCAACCGGTTGGGTGTCTTTAGGAACTAATGCTTCTAAGTTCTCTCTAGTTAGTCGAATTAGCTGCTGCAAATCTGACTGCAAAGCCAATAAAGAGTCTTTTTCCGTTCCTTCATCAAGATTTTCGAGTGTTAAATTGACCATTATCAGCTGGAAATAAATATAATTTTGTAATAAACTTTGTTCACATTAAACCTTGTAAAATTTATCTGAAGTTCTTAGCACCTGTTCTTTATAATCGTTTAAAGATGCTTGTAAATCATCCATGTCCGCTGCCTGAGTTTAGTTGTTGAATGAATCAATTAAAAATCAAGATTTATAGTAAAATAATCAAGTAATTCTAATTTCATGAACGTTTTTCAACATTGATTGATTCTACTGTTGACCAGTTGACTGAAGTTGACATTGACAGTTAGGGATGTTACAAATACGATTATTACTATAATCTTTATTGATCGATTATTCTATAACTAGTTACATTCTCCTTGATTTATACAGAACACTGCAAAGATTCATGTTTATCACGCGTAACTTCACGTAAGCACTTGTTAGGGATTTATTTGCACAAAACTTGTGAAACGCCAAAAAGACCACGAAGTTTGCCTGACTCCAAACTTTGGAGAAAGGCAAACTATAATTTACGACGTGATAGTGGGTCCATGCAACAAATCAGCGCCCCATGTACTGACCGGAACTTACAAGCCTTAAATCTTTATGATGATTCGCTATTCGTGACTTATTATCTGTCTCAACACTTCTACTGAGGCCACATCATCACATGCAACCACATGCAACGGCGTTGAATAATACTGTGTTTAATGTGGCCCAAAAACATAAACACTGTGTTGGCCCTCAATAACAGATCCAACGACCTATGGGACGAGTGGCCAGCCATTAATTGTTAGGATTTTTCGCCACGCATAAGTAGAAAAGTACATGCACGGTAACTAAAAAAACAGCTGCTTGGTATTAACCTTAGAGATTAACAGCCAAAACAAGAAAAAGACTGAATGTTTTTAGTCGTGCAAATAGTTTATATAAGTGTTTTTAAAAAAATGAAATTTTAGTTTAACCTAATTTGACGATTAATTTGTGCATGAACTTGGGATCTAAAATAAAAATAATTATTATTTGATTATTTGTCATAATTTTATTGTTGAGTCATGTTTGTATACGGGTTGGAAATAACGAACCCCAGGGTATATACCTCAAGAATGTGAAGATAGCAAATATTCAAAGGAGACTTTAATTTTAAAATTAATAAAATCTGTTTTAATGTTTTTCATGTAAATAGTCACTAACCTGATCCGGAAGTCGAAAAAATAAAAAGGCGAAAAAATATCAGCCTGTATTCCTGTGTAATGAATCTGTTCATTTGATTCTTCAAAACCAGTGACCAGGAAAGCGACTATTTAAAATTTATTTAATCAGATTTTCTTCCTTTCTAAAGAAAATAATTGTAATTTAAGTAGAATGTGCTATTTTGAATATTTGGGGTAGGTACTCTTGGTTGCGTTCATTTGGTTCAGCCTGAATACAGCATGTATCCGAATCAGTGTTATTTCTTAAAACCTCGTGACTTACTAGTGGCATAGATTGACCCTTTACGGGATTCCTTTAGATTTAACAATAAAACTAATTTTTAAAAGAAAATAATTATGATGTGCTGACATGAGGCATTTTAGCGCTTAACTGACTCACTATCCTGCCGGGTTTCAATTCATGAATGCGGCATTGTTAATGTTCTATCTCATTTTAATATTCTCTTTGTAAAAAAACTCTTTTTTTATTTTATCTAAATCTTATCTAATGGTTTACATACGATCACTAACCGTTATCGCATGACAAAAAAGTTAAATGCAGGCTAGTAATCCAGTAGTAGATGTGGTTTTAAGGAATTCCATGAATCAGTTTACACCCTATATACAGTGTGTTTTATTAAATTGGGATAATATATAGAGAATCCTTAAGCATAAGGAGCATGCGGTGCATGAAAAGAGCCTCCACGAGTGACGAGACTAAAGTACGTCCGGCGCACCCTGGGCAGTCACTCCCGCTACCAACCTTGCTGATTGGCTAATCTTTTCACCACAGCATGATTTATTTTTGTATAGCTCATGCTAACACGAGAGAAGAAGAAGCATAAGGAGCTACAGGAAAACTTTCTTAGGGGAAAATAGTTCTTTTTTATGAAAACATTAGGTTTAGGATTTCTTCATACTGTCCCACTGTTAATTAAAACACAATTGAATGTACCTACTATATTATAATGCCTATTTACATTTAGATAAAAGTAAAATATTCTAAATTAATTAACATTATTTATATTATTTTCATTACATAAATTATAACACTTGTTACAAAAAATTTAAGGGCATGGAGTAAATTAATTTATGGATAATTAGTTAGAGGGATATGTCTAATTAATAATCGTGCGGATCATAAGATTTGCAAGGTTAAGTTGCACTTGCCGCGTCGGTCCGTAGCTGGGTGACCGGTCTTTATACATCGAGGTTCCTCCGTGCCTTGGAGAGCACATTAAACAGCTGCATCTGGTTATACTGGAAGCTGTCCCCAAAATAGTTAGGAAAAGCCTAGGCAGAGACATAATGGATAATTAAAAGTGGATGAAAACATTAAAATAACTCAACCCCACAGGTAAGAGTAGGTAATTAACATCGGTAGTTAATTTCAGTTACAATTCACTTAATGTCTGAATAGTAATCTTTTTTATTACTGCTGCTATAATTTTTTTTACAGTTTCACCTGAGTAATCTTCATTGTTTTCAAAATTTATTGATATGGTTTGGAATGTGTCATTCATAATATTTTTTACTTTATCTACTATATCATCATTACTGACATTTGTATTAGCGGATTTATTTTCATATTCCTTTGCCATGCTTGCTAATTCATAATTTTTCGCTTCTAAGTTAGTTTCTAAATTACTTATTTTTTTTAGTAACTCATTTTCAGTATTAACTTGACTAAGTCTTTCTTCAGCATATTTACTTTTTAAAAGTTTCATTTCATCTTGAAGATTTAATACTTCATTGGTTTTTTCCTGGTTTATTTTTTCAAATTCAAATATTTTTTTCTTTAATATTTCAACTTGATTGTCATTATTGGTCAGCATTGATGTTATAACTACGTTTTCAATTCGGCTTTTATCATCGGCTCTGGATTTCAATAATTCTTCATAAACTTTAATTTTATTTTCATACTCTGTTAGTAACTTCATTAATGTATCTGTATGTACATTTGTGTTTCCTTTATGCTCAAAATTATTGATTCTATCTAAAACTGTATCTACCTTGTCAGTTATTCTGTTCATATTTATTCTTAACTCACTGTTACTTATTCTTTGTTCTGAAATAAACATACCCAACTCATTACTGGGGCTAGTAATGAGATTTGTGCTTGTTAAGGGTAATAATTGCCCAACATGAGATGAATAGACTGGAATATTTCCTACAGGTTCTGTTTTTGGCACAACTATTCTTTGATTAGATTCAGCCAATTGCTGTGATTCAGGCATGACGGTTTCCACATTATTTCTCTTAATAATACTTTTTACTGGTTTGTGTCTAACAGATTTCGGTTGGGTCTCAATTTCCATTGTATCTGATGAATCGCTAGTTCTTTCTACAGGTAGAGCTCTAGTTGGCAAAACAGAATGACCCATATTAGCCATTCGATTTAAAATTGAAGCTTTAGTTTTTCTATTTATTGAAGAATCTGTGTCACTTCCTTTATCATTTTTTACACTTTGACCTAACATCAAATCAGCCTTAATTTCTACATTAGTAGGTTCTGGTGGGCCTTGATCATCATATGTTGAATATTTAACATTCACTTCAAAACTTGTTAAATGATCTCCAACCTTTTTCACTTCCTCTTGTGTACCATAGATACTCCAATATTTTTTAAGATTATCATAATAAGAGATGTAATTATTATTCTTGATGGTTACCTCTAATTTTGATGATATGGTTGTACAGGATAGGGTAGTTTTATTAGAATCATAGAGTACAATATTATGAGCACCAGTTTTCTGAATTTTAACAATGGCAAAGCCTAATTTTCCTCTTGATGTGTAGACATTGTTTAACCTGAAAAATAACAAAGATAAATCATTATATGTATACATTTAGGTACAATGCACCTAGAAAAATAGGCTGGGATTTTTACTCAATGATTACCATGATGGCGACTTGTATTTGCCTTTTCGAAAAGGACTGGTCTTATTTATTTCCCATTTAAAATGTCCAATGTTTTTTCGTCAAACTTGAGGCATTGTTTAATAATTATCATGTTAACAAAAAATCCAGTATTTGTTGATGAATGGTTAATTTAATAAAATTATGTCTTAAGATGTTCATAATTATATTAATTAAAATAAAAAAATGTGAACTGACTAATCGCATTCAACAGTATTATAAATATTAAAAAATATAGTATCAATGTCTTACCACTCATGTCCAAAAAGAGCACACGCAAATATGCATTCTGTAGTTTTTGTATGTTCTTGTTTTGGTGGGATGTTTTGAGGTTTTGGAGGTACATATTTTAATGAGTCATTTGCTTTCCCATCATTACTTTTAGATCCAGTTCCAAAAATGTTTGCTAATGATGTGCTGAAATAACATTTAATGTTGAAACTTAATCCTATTATTTATGACAATGAAATGTCACACAGATGTGATGTAAGAAAAAGTAATATTATTGAAAACTTACCCAGCTATTGGAGTAAAGAAATCATCGTCAACATCAGTTTCTATCATCTCGGCGGTCAGAGGGTCGTCTTAGGGGCGGATCGGCGCTTTAGTAAATACAGGTTAATGTCTAAGAAGCACCGGCCACAAGGAATTTTAATATTATAACTCCAATGCGATAAGAGGTCAATGATTCTACATTTTTATGCAGAGGAAACTATTATTTATTTACACAACCAGTTTTCTGTCAAACGGACTAGGGATGAGACGTATTTACGCTACCACGTTTTAAAACCAGGGCTTCACTTCGAAGAAGGGCGCCCTGGTGCGGACGGGAAATACTTGCAAGTATGAAAGTATTTGCTAGTCAGGCGCGGCAGAGGTGAAACACACCAGAGTTGAAAACACTTGCATAGGAAATCGATCCATGTCCCCCTAATAATAAGGAGCAAAATCGTATTTCCGAAAAAAATACTTTGATCTTCCAAGTATTTTTTTCGCAAATAGGATTATGCTCCTTATGACTATGAAAATACGGATTGATTTCGTATGCGAGTATTTTCAACTCAGCGGCGGCGGGGCGCACGCTTGCGCTGCCACGAGCCCCGCGCCCCAGGCTTCCACAGTTGAAAATACTTGCATAGGAAATCGATTCATGTCACCCTATAACTAAGGAGCAAAATCGTATTTGCGAAAAAAATACTTGGAAGTTTAAAGTATTTATAGCCCCTCCGGCGCCGAGTAGGGAATACTTGCATAGGAAATCGATCCATGTTTACATATAAATAAGGAGCACAGTCGTATTTGCGAAAAAAATACTTTCAAGAATAAAGTATTTTTAGCCCCGCCGCCGCCGAGCTGGAAATACTTGCATAGGAAATCGATCCATGTTGTCATATAAATAAGGAGCACAATCGTATTTGCTAAAAAAATACTTTCAAGTATAAAGTATTTTTAGCCCCGCCACCGCCGAGCTGGAAATACTTGCATAGGAAATCGATCCATGTTGTAATATAAACAAGGAGCACAATCGTATTTGCGAAAAAAATACTTTCAAGTATAAAGTATTTTTAGCCCCGCCGCCGCCGAGCTGGAAATACTTGCATAGGAAATCGATCCATGTTTTCGTATAAATAAGGAGCACAATCGTATTTGCGAAAAAAATACTTTCAAGTATAAAGTATTTTCTTTCTCACAAATACGATTTTGCTCGTTATTTATAGGATGACATGGATCGATTTCCTATGCAAGTATTTTCAACTCTGGAAGCCAAGGGCGCAAGGCTCGCGCTCGCGGTTGCGAGTTCGGGGCTCGATGGCTGTGCCCGAAGTATTACGAAGGTGCCCGAGTGCAACAAAGCTGGCTTAATTATCAAAATAAGGAACATAATTGCGTAAACATTTTCGGCTCCATTTTTTTAGACTAGTTCGCGCCTTTCTTCCTTACTGCTATACGAATAAGACACATTATAGCGAGTATGAAAGTATTTTAAGTACCTCTAGTAATTGTTATGTTTACATTCAAATAATTTTTTTGTTTTTGTTTTTTTGTCAGTATGTTGTTGTTGTGATGCGAACTTGTTACGTCACCAACTGACCGTCACCGTTATTTCGCGAATTTATTGAATTTAGTGTAAATTTTTGTACTAATAACAATAAGTGTGTAATTAACATTTAAAACTGAACATTTTTGTGTGGATTCTGTGTTAATTAGTTAGGAGTTGTAAATATAAGAAGTCATTTCGAGGGATAATAGGATAAACGATTTTTGAACTATTAATAATAGATTGTAAATAAGACTGATTTCTGTATATTATAATAGTTAGGTATTAGTTGTAAATAATAATAGAATATTTTGAATGAAAACAAAATTATTATTATGTGTTGAAAGAAAAACACACAGCGTCGATATGAAGATGATTTTGTGAACGTACTTATTAATCCCTGCTCTATGGTATTATACCTGTTTGTCACCGGCGAGGGGCCAATATTTTTTCATATTTTCATGAGGTATGTATGGCAACCCTTTTGAACTGTCATAGTCTCTTCACCAGGAAGATATTCCTGCGACGCTGTGTGTTTTTCTTTCAACACATAATAATAATTTTGTTTTCATTCAAAATATTCTATTATGTGTTTACTTAAAAACACACAGCGTCGATATGAAGATTTGTTTGATATCTGCTGGTGACAAACACAAAACGCTATGTGATAGAATAATAAATGTTTAAAGAAGCACAAGAGAATTACTTATATTAAAGTAATCTCACTGTTGATGTTCAATCAGTCTTAGAGAGAATAAATCTCTACAATTTCTTAACAGAAATGTCTTGTAATAATTATATATCATAAATCAAAAACAATTTAACTTCTTCATAATAAAATCAACACATGCCATTACATCAATTAATCCTTAATAATATGAGAAAGCTGAAGATTCTCAAAGAGCAATAAGGTTCCTTTGTAGTCAATCCTATTTCTTTACAATAGGATTTCCTGAAAATATGTTAACTTCCAGTTTCTCCTACACATAAGACATATAGACAGCATATCATGCATAGGACGGGTCTCTAGCCAGCCGGTTGAGGCTACTGTAGACCTGAATGATCCTAAGGTAGCTGCTACTCCTATATCACTCAAAACAGGTCTTTACCAATCCCTCGCAACAGTTTAAGAGGTAGAGACTAATTCGCCAATTATTGTAATATATAAGTCATACTGTAATCTTCTTGGCTTTTCATTTCTCCTGATAGGAAAATTAGATGCTTGATACATTTAACTGGGTAAACCTGTTGTATTGGGTGTTAGCAATAGCCATCCTGATTGCTATGCCAAACCAAGCTAGTCCTAGAAGCTAATACTAACTAGCCTTAGGATTATATTATTTGCTGAAAGAAATATATAGAATTCTCATGTTTTTCAAGTAAGGTGAGACCATACACTTGTCTTTTAAATACTAAAACAAGAAAAGCTACATTGAAGACAACTTGAGGATGCCACACTGGTGGCTTCAGGTCCAGTAGTTGTGCTGTGGCTATAGCCTTATTATTATATAGTACTACTTCCTTCAGAAGTGTATGATCTTCTGCTTGTTCTTGTTTCATCTGACAAAATGTAAAAAATTTACGATTTATGTGATGCCAACTGAATTATACATGTGTAGCTAACATTGTGCTGTAGGCAAGATCTGTACATGTAAATAGGCAAGAAATCTAGCTATCTGTTGTATCTGTGACTCTTTGAGTATTGACTTCATCATCAACACATCAAATCACCAACTTCTAATGGCTGGATAGTAGGTGTCAATTATCCATGCCTCCATCTGGTATTTAACAGCTGTTTTTCTATCTCTGACCAACAGTGGTTTTATTCTCCCCACCTCCAACTAACCTAGCCTGAGGGGTCAGTTGGTGTACATAAGCTATGAGCTGGAGATAAGCCTGATGCTGGGTCTATTGGACTCTCCGAAAGTCTTTCTATGGTCACTAGCGGCTCTAGGGCTAGGCTTTCGTGACTTCATATCCGCTACGCTAACCAATAGGTTTATTCCCACAGTGGTGTTATGGTGGTAATTCTATTGGTCTTTGGCATTGTTTAGTTGTTTAGTTGCTATAACTCGAGGAGTGAAATTGGGGGGAGGAAATATCCCCCCTAGGCGAAATTTCCAATTATGAATGACGGAATTCGCGAATTCAAAATTCATGTTAAGTGATGTCTGCAATCTGGCAAGACGTGTCTGTTGAACACGGTTGTTTCTGCAGACGAGAAGAGATCTGCGTCTGAAGTGCCCCAACGATGTAATAATCGGTTTGTTGCAGTGGGCAACAGACTCCACTTAAATAGCCGTTGTCTTGAGAGGCAATCGGCTGTGCAGTTGTACCCCTCCGAGAGGTAAGGAGCTGATAGAAATCTGATTTCCTTGTCAACTTCACCAACTTGCGATTCATATTGAGAAAACTCAGGGATCGTATTCCACCTTCGATCCACACTGTCCGAATATCAGACTGGACTAAAAGGTTATAACAATCGAACAAAAATTAAACATTACAGACCATGCGATCGATTCCGAATCGACACATACACTGCCAACAGCTCTTTCCCATTAAAGATGCTATTTACCCTGTTCTCCCATTCAGATGCCTGACATCTGAGTATCGATCAACTGGGCATCCCAAACCCGCGTCCGCTGCGACGTTTGTCAAGAAGACAAAAAGATATGGTCGTTGGTGTAAAACCGTCGTGGTCTTGGCGGCCTAAAATTGTCTAACACCTTTGGTGGCAACATTCGACTCATTCTATGGTTGCGGAATAAGCATCTCACTTGAAGCATTCCAGGAAAATTTTAAGGTACTGACAGTGTAGTCAGCCCCTTGAGGACCAAAAACGGCGAAATTCAATTGAATTAGTAAATTTTTATTTACTTTAGCATAAATTCTCTTCAGAGTATCGCCTAATAAGCCCTATCTTTCCATATTTTTTCTTCGGGCAATGCTATTTGGTTTATTCTGGTATTCCATTTGATCTACTAGTTTCAGTATCAATTTTGGGTACTTTAGTTGCCTTCCCAGTCATTCCAAGAGTCTGAAGACTTCCACAGTCTGACAGATCAACTTACACTGGTTCATTCCAAGAGTCTGAAGACTTCCACAATCTGACAGATCAACTTGCACTGGTTCATTCCAAGAGTCTGAAGACTTCCACAGTCTGACAGATCAACTTGCACTGATCCATTCCAAGAGTCTGAAGACTTCCGCAGTCTGACAGATCAATTTGGACTAGTCCTGGTGGACCAAGGAAAAATCTTTCAGATAGACTAAAGATTAATGGCAAATTGGCATGAATTTTCTTATGAGCAATACGTACCAATTCATCGCCCAAAAGGGAGAGATGAAATTTGTAGTAACTCACCCTGGTAAAATAATACTATGTGTTAACAAGGGGATTTTGCTCTTGGCATGTAAATAATATGCATTGGAAATATCCTATTCCACTATGCAAACTTATGCCTGCCAAACCTCTGATATTACGGCATGAAAAATTAGTCAGAAATTCTTGGTCTGAATGAACATACATGTTCAGTATATGGAGGTCGAAAACAGGGCGGAGGCCACCGCTGCTCTATGGTACTAAAACATTTTCAACAGGAAGCGTAGGCTTGCCAGTTTTTTATTTTCTGATGCCTGTCTGTGTGGGTGTGCACCTGTTGCTCCTTCAAGTATTTTATTATCTGTGTCATTTCCGGTGTGACTTGGTACTGTATCACCTTATTATACTTGTGGAAGGATCTATTATTATCAGAGGGCTCATTCAAGAATTGAATGTAAGAACCAGGGAAAAATAATAATTATAAAGCAGTCCGTTACTAGAACTATACATGCTGTTTTTCTTCCCCTTAATATCTAAATACTGACAGTAATTTCTTATTGGAAGGAAAGGACTATTATTCTTATTATTAAGTCTGGTTTCCTTTAGGAATCTCCTATAGAGTCTTGTTTTATCAGTCTATAGGTTATCCTATCTGAATTGCATTGATGTGGGTGCATTGAAGTGGGCTTGTTCTCCGGTAAAGACTTTATATTGCTTACTTTCTTTCAGTAAGTAGTCATATTGAGTTAGGTACTTGTACCCCCAAGGATTGTATAACTGATGTTAATGTACAAAATGAGCCAAATCACAATACAATCAAAGATATGTTCTACAGTTATCAGAACTCTTCTCATACCTTAGAAGTTACCTATGCATTAGGTACATCCACAAACTACCTAATTGTAAAAGCTGATCAAAGCCAAACAAACTTATTATTTATTTATTTTTAAAATAAATTTCTTTACATTAATTTGCCAAGTGAGTTGTTGGCTCAATTTACCATTTTTAAATAGTCCTTTCCCCAATTGAGAAGACAAAACTCTTTGTTTAACTTCAGATCTTTGAAATCTGTCTATTAAGTCCACACTTTTGAACGTTTTAATTCCATCCAATCATAAGTATTTAAAATGTTAAAATTAAGATTTCAACACTAGACCGCTGGTCCACTGACCGTTAACTAGAAAACTCAGAACTCTGCTACACTGACTTTCAGTGTAAAAAGTGTCTGAACAATGCTTGGAGTTAGACTTTTGATTATCTTTGCAGTATCGGTCACCATCTCGTGGTTTTCTTAGTCCAGTTGCCCCGAGCTAGGATTGACTAAAAACTCCGCCGTGGAGCATGACGGTACCGCCTTATAAGGAACGGTCAGAGTGGATGTCCACTCAGATATTAAGTGAGATTTAGTTTGCATAATTTTATGGGACAGAATATTGCAAATAATTTGAAATCTGACTTACTTGGTGGTTTGACTTACTATACGTGAGTCAAATATGTCCTATGGTGGTTTTTTCTTGTCCTCTAGCTGGGCGGGAACGGCTTACTTACCACCTGAGGTCCTGACTGTAAAGTTTGCCTCTCCATTGTCCTGATCTAATGTATCGGGAATCGGGACTTTACTTCTCTCCGTGAGAATACGATTCGAAGTCACGAATCGTCGCATTTTCACTTATTTTACTAACATATCCGTAACTTTGCACTTCCGCACTCCAAAATTACGTAGATACGTACGGGAAAACTTAAGAAAATTCACTTTTGCCGAAGCGAAAAAAAGTTTTCGACCGGTGAGCGGGAATTTCACAAAACGCTATGACAGTTCAAAAGGGTTGCCATACATACCTCATGAAAATATGAAAAAATATTGGCCCCTCGCCGGTGACAAACAGGTATAATACCATAGAGCAGGGATTAATAAGTACGTTCACAAAATCATCTTCATATCGACGCTGTGTGTTTTTAAGTAAACACATAATAAAGAAATCTATAAACATGGCTCCTAAGAAAAGTGTGATTAAAAAGTAGGAAGGAAAAATTTAATTTCATCTAAAAAAACCTGTACAATATTGCAGCACGGTACGACTAGATCTAATACTGCCAAATACTTTCAAGTATTTTGAACCCTGGTTTTCGACCCTGGTATTTTTACATACTCGTACTTGGAAGCCCTGGTATTGAATTTTGCAAGTATATCCCATCCCTAAAACGGACAGACAGATAGTGAAGTGCCTATTTTTGAAAAGTACTCTGTGGTGAAGTCATTGGTAAAGTGTCGATGAAGTACCTACAAAAAAATATCAAAATACAGTGTGCCCAGTATACAGGGTGTTAACGAATTCGTGTAATTCCTTAAAACCACATGATCCACTACTGGTGTAGACTGGCCCCGCACGGGATTTAGCTTGATTAAAAATAAAAAAATAAAATTCTTTTTTTTTTCATGCGGCTTTGTTACCGATCATATCTAAACCACCTAATAAGGATTCAGTAAAAAAAAAAAGATTTTTTTTTTGCAAAAAAATAATTTTATTTTTGTGAACATTTCGATGCCACGCATAAATTAATAAAAGTATGGTGACACGGCTGGCAGGAACGACTAACGCGATATCGCTCTTTGCAGTCAGATAACTCAAGGCTCTAAGAAGATTCAGAAATTGAAAATCAAAAAATTTTTTAAAATTTTTTTTTTGGTTTATTTTCGAAAATTCCCATTTAGGGTTAATCTGTGTCACCAATAGATCACGCGGTTTGAAGGAATTACACGATTTCGTTAACACCCTGTATATTGGCAGCGCTGCCTACCGCACATTACGAGTCAATTTTTCAATCGTCAGATAGCTTACTGAGGAATAATTTTGACGTTTTGACAGCTTGTAGTAGTAAACTATCGATAGTATTACACTATCGATAGTTTAATAAACGCCGATAGTATCGTTTCCCAATAAAAGCTGTATTCGGAATATTTGACTGATTGTATTGTATTCGGAATAATTCAGATACTCTCTAGGTACGTTTTCTTTATTTAATATTTTTATGAGTTACATTCTACATAAATGTATTTGATTATGGGAAGGCAATACTATCACAGTTTATTAATCTATCGATATTGTGAGCTGTAGATACTATCAATACAATCGATAGTATTACTTCTAAACTTAAGCTGGCTTTCGATAGTATCGATACTGAGTGATTCTTATATCAGGCAAAAAAATTACGAATTTAAAAAAACATTCATATTACGTAAATTTGTTTATCTATCGTGTTCTATGTTCAAATACATAAAACATTGTGTATGAGGCACTTTATTCTATTAATTACTTATACAGTTATAAGCCACTAAAATTTGGCGCTTGAGACGGGAATGAAATTAAACGAGGGGAATGAAATAAAATGTTTATTTTAATCGAAAAACTAACTAACAATATTCATAGAGTGACAAATTGCACCTTTATACCTACTGTAGACATTTGGTAACAAGATCACAATTATTTAAACAATTAAGGTGGGTATCCTTATTATAAATAGTCTTTTGCAACATAAAACTAGTCAAAGTTATTTCTCGAACCAACAATTTTTGCCTTTATTTTTGATAAATCAACATTTATAAGAAAATAATGTATTATGTTATATTTGTAAGGTATAAGGTATAACGACCTGGTGTCTGCAACTCCACGTCTAAGCGCGTATTTTGCGTGATGGGTGGTAAGTGTAGTCACTCGATCCACCCTAACTCCTCGAAAAAGGCCAGCACACCCTTGATGTTGCTGGTGATCTCTCGGAGAGTACCTGGGTTTCCGAAGTGCTTGGCCCTGTATGTGGCGACCTCAGGGTAGTTAAGTAGCACGTGGGCTGCCGTCTCGTCCTCCTCCATGCATGCTCTGCACAGTGGGCTGTCTATAACTCCAAACACAAAGAGGTGTTTGTTACAAGAACCATGACCAGTGATGGCTGCTGTGACTGTAACTGTACGCAGTTGTTGCTTTGACAGCCGGAGAGCTCGTCTAGTGAGACGACCGTCAATGGCGCGAAGCGCCTCCTTGGCCTGCCTGCACTCGCAATGGTTTATCCACGATTCGTTGTGTTGGTCTCTGGTGAGTTTCCTTACCAGGGTGCGTAGGTATTCGAAGGGGAGTGGTACTATGGGTTCGGGAGCCAATGCATCCATGCTCGATTCCCTTCTGGCGAGCTCATCTGCTGCATCGTTGCCTCAGGAACCGCTGTGTCCTTTGATCCATTGAATGGTTATATTATTGAGGTTACCCACCTGGTTCAGAGTTTGGTGACACTCGTGTACCAGCCCAGAATTAACTGTGTAGCTGCTTAGTGCTTGCAGGACGGCCATGCTGTCCGAGAGTATTCGGATTGAGTGGTTTTCAACCTTCCTGGCCATTATTGCTGACGCAGCTAGGGAGATACCCAAGCATTCAGCCTGGAAGACCGTGTTGTGGGCCCCCAATGGTGTGGCTATGTGTACGTTAAGGTCTTCTGAGAAGTCCTCGGCACCTGTGCTTGTATACCTGTTTTGGATCCGTCCCTGAAGATCCGCAGCTCCGCAGGGCATAAACCCTCGCATCGGTGGTCTTCGTACAGTTGCATTTTGTATTTTTTATCAAAAATAAATTGTTTAGGTATCCGGTCGTTTATAGATCTTACAAGAGGGAACTCTAGCGAATTCCTCTAGCAACGAGGTGTGTTGTGTGTTACCTTTGCTCCAGAGGTTCAGTTTTTAGGCGTATTGCTGCCACCGCTGCTTCTTGCTGTATAAAGAGGTGCAGCGGTGGCAGTCCCAGCATGGCCTTCAGTGCCGCAGTCGATGTAGTCCTCATGCAGCCTGTAACTGCTATGCAGGCAAGTCTTTGTATGCGCTGTAGTTTGTTTGATGCTGTGCTCAGCTTGGTTCTAGGCCAGTTTTTAATGAACCATTATCGTCTAAAAATAAATAAAAATACGTATAGGCAACTATTTTTTAAATGCATAATTTGCAATTTATTGTAAAAGAAACGGTAAAAGGAAAACCTTTGTCTTCAGGTGGATTACTTTTGGTTTTATATCAATTTTTGTGATTAGTTAATGTGGATGGTGAATTTGGACGACTCATATTTCCTAAAACGTTTATTTACTTTACTTAGCACATCATTATCAAATATAAATATGTACCTACCTATATTATAATTTAAGGCATTTTTTTAATAAACTTCAGGCTACTAAATTATTTAGTTGAGTTATTTATCATTCCCCTTGATAAATTTTCATTCTCCTCGTAAGTTGAAGTAGAGGGAATGAAACGTAGGGGAATGTGAAATTCACGTAGAATCACGAAACAAGCAATAAAATCGTTTGTATATGGGAGGAAAAAGTAACGTGTTGATAGTTTCTTACTCTTATTTAAATAAAAAAGCAATCATATTATAATCATAAGGTATACTTACCGAGATTTGAAGTATTTGAAGAATGAAAAAAACTTGGACAAACGTCGTTTATGGAACAATCACCAGTAATATTTTCTTTAGATAGAGCGCTTGCTCCCGATCTCTGGTGGCAAGCGAAGACTGTTCGAGCAGGCGGAAAATTCGATGCGGGTAACCTTTACGGTGCGAAGCCCCCTTGTGAATTAAAGTCGTGTTACGACATTTGTCGGGGTAATGAGTAAAATGGAATTACAATTTTTCTCTTTGGATTTTTAGCCTTTTGAAGATTTTATAGAATATTAAAATTATTAATACATTATTAAAGCTTTATTAACAACATTAAAACAAGCTAGTTTTGATGTGAGTTTTAGAACAAAAGCATTTAATCATGGAAACAAAAGTATAACTACCTAGAGAAAACTTAGGAGAATGAAAAAAAACACTCATTTTTCCTCAAATAAAACCAAATAGTGAAACATACACACAAATGTCGTAGGTGCCCTTTTAAAACAAAAAATTAGGAATTATATAGGATTTTTGTTTATTTAATTTGTATTCATTTTATCATACTTAAATGGATAAATCAGTTTTTAATGTGATATAAGAATCACTCTACTAGAGTGCGCGCAAGATAACTCTGCGCGCGACTGAGGGCGTGCTAAACGTTTCCATGATCGCAAAAGTTCAAATTACCGCTTTTTAAGCTTAACTTTTTTATCGCTTAACATAATTTTCCCGTTAAATATTCCTACAATCAGGTAGTTCTACTATCAAAATTGATGATACGGCACACAACACTTTGCTGGACCATGATTAGTTCCGATTTCAGCCGCGCGCAGACTTATCTTGCGCGCACTCTATCGATATTCTCGATACTATCGGAGTTAATACTTTTGATACTATTTTTGTATATCAATAGTATTGCTCTGTTTCATACTATCGATGGTATCAATACTATCGAGACTATTGATATGATGTCGACAATCGATAGACAATCGATAGTTTAGCGATAGTCGACCATCGATAGGCGACTCTAATTATCATACGTCACTAGTGTGGGCCCATAGGGTATGTATGTGCGTACTTGTACATACGTTTTTTCTTCAATTTTATCAGTCTTTTATCACCATTCCTTCCATTTCTTCATAAAACATAACCAATTCTGTAGTTTAGAATCAATTCCAGTGTTCATTTAGCTGTGATAACTCTACGTAGTGAATTGTGAGAAATTAGCAACAATGCCAGACACATTTACTTGTATAACCTGCCAGGTGATGTTCAAAACGCCTGAATTACAACGTGAACATTATAAACAGGACTGGCACAGGTACAACCTGAAAAGAAAAGTTGCATCAATACCACCTGTAACTCTTGAGGAATTTGAACTTCGAGCTAAAGAGCACAGAGAACAGAGCCAGAACACAAATCGTGATGAATCGGAGTACTGCAAGTATTGCTCCAAGTTATTCAACACAAAGAACGCTTTTAACAATCATTTGAACAGTAAGAAGCATAAGATATCTGAGGAGAGATACATAGAAAACAAGGAAGAAGAACACAGTGGTCATTCAGATACAGATAGCTTTGTAAAAGTTGAGCCTAGTGCTAATGCTTCCAAGGAACCCAGCAAGTTTGTTGTAGTAAGTGCTGACGACTCTGGAGATGAGGACATTGAAACCGATTCTGATATTGAGGAGGTATGTAACATCACACAGTATCAGTCATCCACTGTAACCAAACAAATACAAGAAGTATTTCAATGCATTGTGCAACAGTATCACAGTTATTATTTGAAATTGTTTACACATTTTGTAAATAATCCCCTGAAAAATAATGTGTTTTGTGCTTTAACTATTTATCTTATCATCCCATAATCATCACAGCCGAGCATGAAATGAGACTGCTACAATCCATAGTAATGAAATACTTGTGTTATATGTATTCATTTATAACTTATTAATACTTACTTTAATTGTATCTGGTAATCCCTTATTATTAAATAGGATGAGTTTTTGAGATTTCTTCAGGGCCGAAACCAGAAGTATGAGGAATAAATAAAAATAGTCAATGGAGCCATGAACTTGATTTTGGAGAAAACATTGACTGAAGTCTTACATTTTCGTGAAACCCGTTGCTTTAGCTCGGGATCAAACTTAATGTTTTTTGGAAAAGAAACACCTATATTATTAAACTAATCCATTATGTTCTTAATAAGGATCACATATCCTGGGTAGAAAAGCTATGAGATAAATTAAAGCAAAAAGCCAATCTTAAAAACTTTAAAATAAATTGTATCTCTATTTTTAGCTTGACTCTGACGAGTGGGATGAATGTCGTATCAAGGGCAGTGATTCCCTAATCAAACCTCGAGACTGTCTGTTCTGCGTCCACCACAGTAAGAATATGGTCAAGAATCTCAAGCACATGTCTGAGGCCCATTCATTCTTCATACCGGATGTTGAATTCTGCGTTAATATAAAAGACCTTCTTTTGTATTTGGGAGAAAAGGTAAGATTTCTTTTATGTATTTAACACATTTACTCTGGGAAAAAACACATGGTACGTTTGCGCAATGTTATGTGGAGGCTGCAGGTGCGCACACCGTGTGTTTGTATTCTTTTTGTATGAAAACAATCGTGCATTAAGGTGCGTGCGCAAAAAAGCAGCGTTGGCTGAAAAATAATATCTGCAGTTGTCAAAGTGTTAACAGCATACAACTAGAAACTACTCTAACATGTAACTTAATCATTCTTAAATTATTACTACCGATACAATGCAAATTGTGTTAACAATGATACATTAACTGACTGAAAACCGGAATCATAGACACAGTAGATAAACAATAGAAGCTGCCACTGACCCACAATGCTGGGACATAAGTGGTTAATCAACAAATTAACTAAACAACAAATCTGATGTAATACACACTGACTATATCATAATAAATAACATGTATTTTTTTGTTTGTCATTTATCATGATAATATTGTTTTTAATTGCTTTCCACAGATTTCACAAGGTTACATGTGTCTTTGGTGTAATGATACAGGCCGTACATTTTATTCTATGGAAGCAGCTCGAGGTCATATGATTGACAAGGGACATTGCAAAATGTTGCATGAAGGACTCGCCCTGGCAGAGTATGCAGATTATTATGATTACAGGTAAATTATATTTTAGTTACTTTTGCAATTTAAGTTAGATTGCTGCCATGTAAAAAGTAGAACACCCCTCATTAATATTTGTATTTGTTTTCAGTACTTCATACCCTGACCAGAAGGAGGATGATGGTGATGAAGGTATGGAGGTTGATGAAGAAGTAGAGGGTCCTGTGGCACTGCAGGGTGATGACTTCCAACTAGTGCTACCTTCTGGCGTCGTCGTCGGACATCGATCGCTTATGAAGTGAGTTTAACACTAGTATTACTAAGGGTGCAGACAAATAGACTTTTGTTTTTAAATGCAAGCCAGCTATAGAAAGGCCCTTCATCGTGGCTGTACGGTAACAGCCGTACGGGCCGTGCTGTTGTGTAGTAGGTATTCATTCAACTGTTTAACATGCTTCTACACTTGGCTTATTGTTAAGTTGATGTTTGTATTATTTACCACGAATTCTTACTATCAGCAATACACTTAAAAGAGGTATTGCGCATTGTTTTGCAAATTAACATAAACGCGCGCTTTTATTCATGTAGCTGCAAATAATCGCATGCATGGCTTAAAAGGATGTGGCCTTCGCATCGGAAAGTTGATTGTAAGGAAACAAATTAATTACAGTTGAAATAAAACCATGTAATGTATGTAATTAGTTTTTTTCCGATTATGCTGGCTGTGATAACATACCATATTTTCGGATATAATATTAAGTTCAAGTAAAATAAAGTAGGTAGGTATAGTCTTTATATCTAACGAAGGCGGAAGTTGTAACTTTTATATCTTTGACATAAGGCTCAAATTGCAATAATTCACCCGCCTTCGTCAGATCGACTACCTCCTCATTTGACTTTTCGTTTGTTTATTGGTATAACTATACATTATTATGTATAATCATAACCAATTGTAGTAAAATGCTTCAATGTATGTCTAGAATCATTAATCATGGACTTTTCAATTTCAGATACTACAAGCAAAACTTAACACAAAACAGTCAGGCTTTAGTGAAGAAATCGGACCGAAAACTGCATAGGTTACTTGGTGTCTACCGGGCCCTCGGTTGGGCACCTAAAGAACAGGCATTGGCAGCCAAGTAAGTTTATTATATAAAAAAAAAACTGGTTTTTGACGCATTTGCAGAAAGCTTTTAGGTAAAAATTCCATAGACATACGGATGGCCCACACACACACAGCTGATCTTTATTTTTCAAGTTAGGTCAATCTACATCGTTGAGGCCGTGAAGGGATCTATTTCAACTCTTATTTCTTTTGTTAAGCGACGATGATAGCCGACAGTAAAATTACAGATGGAAAACCAACCTTGTTTTCACACTGTTAAGGTTCATCTGTCTAGCAAAATAAATGGAAACATAAAAATACATAAGTATTTTCATTACTTTTGCAAACAAAAATTTACATATTATTATTTAAAAATGTTTCCCCACCTTTTTTAAACAACGGAGTAGTCTATCCATAGATTACCATAACATCTAGCTAAGTTTCACTGATTGATCGGAAAATGAACCAAAAAACCGCTTATTTATAGCAGATTTGTAAATAATACAAATGAATTGTTCAAATTACAAATGCAAAGTTACTTCGCAAGTACGATGTACCATAATTGCTCTTTTGCAACCAATATGTTTAAATATGTTGTTGAACAATTCAATATGTTTTTTGACATACTTTCTAATAAAAACAAGTTGGCATTTTCTACAGATAACCTCAGTGTAACTACCTAATCCATACTGTGGTTCATCGCCTTTGATATTCACAAGTCTTTAGATATCACAAGAAATGTTGGATTCATTCTGAATAAAATGTCCCGAGGTGCAACAAGGCAATTCGGGATTTTATCCCGCAACGGTTACTCAGTGAATACGCTCACGATGAACAACTTTATGAATTAATAGACTTACATAATATTAAATGTTTTAACATACAATATTTTTATTTACAGGAAAGCACGTGACATCCATTTCATGAAACGCGTACAAGCTAAGTGGCAGATGAAGCTATCTCTGAGAGCTAACAAGTTCCAGAAACATTACAGACCTCAAGTCAACTTCTAATCCAATGTAGAACGTGTTTTTATCTATGAATCATTTCTTTTTTTTATTACAACTACTTGCGCAATATCGTTTAGCTCAGAGCTAAAGCGAGAGCCCAGTGAAATATGTATAGCTGTCACGAACATTAATTTGGCTAGCTCGGGGCTAACGATGTTGCGCAAGTCGGCTTTAGACGATTTAATTGTGTTTAGGACACCAATAATTGATCCATATAATATAATAGTTCAATCATACAACATTTAAATGCCTTTCACTGAACGTGGTCTTCTAGACTGCTGCAGTAAAAACTGTCGTGTTTTACATTCCCTATACAAATTGCCATAATAAACACATCAGGTAAACAAAGTTATAGTAGGATGCTGTTGTCTATCTTTTAGATAACTTAATTCCCTACTATCTGTTAACACAACCAAGGGAAGAGGGAGGCTGGTCTATATTTTCGAGGGGGTCTCGAAGTACTCTCATGGACCTATGTTCAGTAGTTAAGTGAGCCCAATCTTGATTGATTTCATGACTAGTTGCAGCATAAAACACGTTTCTCGATATAACTATTAGGTATATACATGTAATCAGTTGATACACCTTTTTGTAGAGTAGTGAATCTTTCGACTGGTAGTAGTAAATACTATTTAATGACAGTCCGCATGCAAGTGCAACTAAACGCCAATGCTCGTGGCATAAAACGTGGGAACTGCATAGATGATATTGCACTTACGAGCCTTGTGGGAAGTCGTAGTGATAAGACGATTACGCTACTTAGTCCTAATGAACAGTGATAAGAAAATAGCAATATCCACGCGGGGCTTCAGTACTCATTATCGATAGTGAGTACGGCACGTGCACAACTAGGCTTGCCAACCGTCCCGTGAGAGCCGGGACGTCCCGTTTCTAGAGCTTTAGAGGTTGCGTCCCGCGAAAGACGTGTGCGGGACGCCAATTGTCCCGTTTTATAACCTTTGGCTAAACCTTTGGGCAGAGGGTCGGAAATTAGTGAACGCACATTTTGTTTAACTAGAAGAGTGGAGATCGCGACCGCGAGTCTCGCGTCGAACGAACACCGCTCGCGCGGCTCGCTCAACGTCGTCCCGTTCCCTTCCCTCCCAAAACTTTTCTGTATTAAGTTTTATTATATTTCCTATTTTTTTCAACTTTAGCTATGTTGTAACTTGTTGTAAGTCTTGTACTTGTATACCAAAGTAAAACATACAATAATACTTTTTAAAATAATTTCTAATTGTATTTTTCGCCTCCCTATAAATACTTTGACAGTTGGATCCCACTTTTTTTGCCACGGCCCGCATTTGATTGCCAAAGTCCCGGTAAATTCATACATTAAGGTTTGCAAGCCTATGCACAACCCAAGCACTTAATTGTTTTATGATCGCGACTGCAACGAGCGTTGGCTACCGCTGCGTAATTGCGGCGGCCTCCATTGTTTATCTATTGTGTCTTATTTTTCCGGTAATTGATCAGTTGATATACTCACCGCTTGAGGTATGAGTGCGAGACAGTAGGCGTGCTGTGTCAGTTTGCTTTTTCTTATCGACCGCGCGCTCTCTCCTGGCGCTTCCATACCTCAGGCGGTGTAGTACTTGCGCGCGGACTATAATAAAGTCTTTAATATATTTTCGGGTATATAAATATTCGATTATAATCGGGACATTAACTATAGCGTAGGTACCTAAATCTCTCTGTAATGTTAAATGGGCTCTTGCGCTAATGTGAACTATCGCCACGTTCCCAGTCTTGTTAATAATGAATAATTTATATTTAAATTATGTTAATTATTTTTCTGGTGCTGTAATTAAGGAGATACGCAGTCTGCTATTACTAGTGTGTGATGGATGTCGTGTGAGTGTGTTGAAATAATTATTTGCAATTATTGTGTTGCAGTTTGGGTTATAATGTAATATACTTGTAGGTACCTAGTTTAAAACTGTTATCACGCCATTTTGCCTTTATAATGTTTTCAAAATTCACCGATATAAGTTGCAATCTTTGTAAGCAATAATTACAAAAAAAACATAAAAAAAAAAACAATACATGTTTCAAAGTGTTCATCTCTTACGAATGTAAACAAAAACACGGCTTTATACATTTCCGTTGCTGTGAATTTCTGTTATTTTAAGATATATCAGGAGCTGGTCTTCTCTTTGATGTTATACGATAGGAACAGCGAATTTTTATTGCGTAGGTAGTGTTTTATATCATCAAGTTCTTTTAAATTACGCGCAAAATAATGAATTGATATTACGTATAGATAGATAAGTCGTTATACACAATTTTCCTACAAATTGGTGGATTAATAGTTTATCTATTTTGTAAATGACAATATTCTTGTTCCAATACGATATCATAAGTTCGTCAATAAAGTTTCATATTTGATGATGTGTTTGTCTGTAACATATTTTACTATGAGCCAGCATGTAAATAAAGTGTTGCTTAACAAACGGTAGTCAAATTTTAAAATTATCATTTAGAGAACATTCGAGCGACTCGAGTCCTCTCGCGACGATGGCCGACAGTAAAATGACAGATGGAAAATCAACCTTATTTTAAAACTGTTAAGGTTCATCTGTCTAGCAAAACATAAAAACTTCCTGTACATATTACAAACATTTTATATATCTGCTAAAGTGCTAACTAATAGTATTGGATTTATTTATTAAAACCTTGAATTCTTCAGGAAATGTACCGAAACTCAACCGATTTTCAGTATTTTCGTGGTAACTTAATATTATTCAATTATTAATTGTCAAGTTTGCAAATAAATCCCCACCTTTTTTAGACAAAGGAGTAGTCTATCCGTAGCTTGCTGTAAAATCTAGTTCAGTTTCACGGATTGTTCGGAAAATGTACTGAAAACATCTTGCTTATAGATTTTGCGTAGTTCTTTTGTTAGTGGCGGATAGGAATAAAAAATATCTTAGATATATTTCATAGATCGACTATGTTATAGATTCTGGGCCCCTGAAAATTTGACTATCCACTGAAAAGCAACACTATATTATGAACTGAGTAACATCAACGTGCTCATATGTTGACTTAACCTGTAAGTACATAAAGATTAAATAAAAAAACCCATAGAAATAAAAAGAACCAATCAATGTGTCGTTTCATTTTACTACCGTTGTTAGAAGCACAGAGTGCGTTGACAGGGTTGTCGGTTGAGTCGTTTCCGTCGCTTCGGTCGCTTCCGTTGCTTCGGTCGCTTCCGTCGCTTCGGTCGCTTCAGTCGCTTCGGTTGCTTCGGTCATCTCCGTCGTCGTCCGCGTCACCACAGTACTTGGTGAAATCACCACTTTGTATTGTCTTTGTTTAATATTTTTATCAAGTTGCTCATCCAGGGCTCTCTGTATGACATTTTCATCTTGCGTCCTCTCTACGGCGTCCAAAGTCCATGGTATCTTCACTGGGTTTCTGTCTATCGTCAAACTTAGCTTGTACAGAGGTAATGTAGATATCTTTCCCTTAAAATAGTGATTTATGACGTTTGATAACTGGTCGTTGATAATATATTTTGATTTAATGTCTGGTATTTTACTGATGTATTTACTTATTATGGTTTTTATTTCTTCATCTATATCTTGTGAGATCAATGGTACCAGACAGTTAGCCACCGTAAACATACTTATTATCTGTAAACATTTTTTTCATAAATTACTGTTAGTGGCGGTCCTGTACCTACCTTATAAAAACATGAGCAAGATTTACGAATCTATCAAATAATATGGCGATAATTTGCCGTCTGCATTCCTATGTTAGTCTGTAAGCTGCTATTTGTGACGCAGCTTGTAATAAAATACCTGTTCCTAGCAGTTGACTGCGAGAGGCTGAGTTGATTGATTGAAACCGTAGTAACATAATTTCTCAAAACCAACTCAAAATAGACTGAGTTGCTTTACACTGCGCTGTTGCACATTTCGGCTACGTTACGAATAAAAATATTTTCATCTGATATGGATGCGGATGTACTTCTACGCCAATGCCTTATTTTTATCTCTTTATTAATAGTAGGTACTTAGTTGTCGTGTTACCGAGAAAAATAGCCGTGAAATACGGGTGCACAAAAAAAATCTAAAGTCCTTCAAGTCCTGTCGCTCAAGGGTTCTGTTTACTCGACTGCGTTTACCTTACTAGGTACGGAACCCTAAAAATCAACTGGTTTTACTGTTCCGAAGTAGTTTTAGTAATCTGGCATACTTACCTATTAAGCTTAGGTACGCAAAGATACTCACCAGAATCACAATCATCGTGGGAAGGATATGTAGAAAATTAAATATGTATAACGAATGCTTAGGTAACAATAGAAAGGACTCATAAAATCCGGTTTATTATTTGAATACCAACGTCCGTTACGCTGATTAAAACTGGCTCGTTCCGTGGCTAGATCGATAGCAATAAAAGTAGACTTATTCAATACTTTATTGTGAGTCACTGGTATAAAATTGACGCGCGTTCGATATTCCAGAAGAACATTACATTCACCACTTGGTTCAGCACTTGCTTGTTCAAATAAAACGGTTCACATACTTAGGCGTTAAATATGCCTTAAACATTAAACTTATGCGTATGTAGATACCCATAAAACAGCCTATTATGCAAGTGTACTAGGTATGTAGGTACCGCGTAGTTATAATATAACTAAGTACACTTATAAAAATATACACATCGAATTAAATATATTTACGTAGGTATACATAACGGACCGTATAGGTACATAGTGTTATATGTAGGACCTTAGGTTTACGTTACGCCTTAGGGTCTTGTATGGGCAGATCTAATATACCACGAGGCGCAGTGCCTCGCCTTGAGAATCCAAGCCCTGCCTTTAGGACACACATCCCCGCCTCAATAGTCTGCTTCCTGTCGCTCTCGCTGCCAAGAGCAGGGTTGATCTCGACGAGGTCAATAGCTCGCAGGCGACCAGTTGCGTGTATTATCTCCATTAGATTGATGGCCTCGCGAAGATATAGTCCTCCGCGTACTGGAAAATAGTTTCATAAACTGAATCCTTAACAAAGGCGTAGTTCGATGCATTTAGGTGGTAACTATAGTAATCATGCGTAGTATACACTATGATATTATTATTATAAAACAGCAGGATCGTTAGATCACTGACGCCTGACGTCTTTTGCATTTACAGCACCTTCTCAAGCTTCAAGACAATAATAAAATTAACTACAGAAATTAGGGAGTAAGTTTTTATCTCATTTGGTTAGATTAAAGCCTCTAAGGTGCAGGCCACATATAAATGGCGTTGGGCGCGGACATGGCACGGGCGACTTCGTATTCCGTTCAAATTTCATCCAAAATGCATGGAAATAAAGCGCAATGCGGGTGCCGAAATGGCGCGTCATAACCACGTCCGACAAACGACATACCGTGTGTCCTAAATTGTGCTTTATTTCCATGCATTTTGTATGAAATTTGAATGGAATACGAAGCCGCCCGTGCCATGTCCGCGCCCGACGCCATTTATTTGTGGCCTGCGCCTAAGGCGCTCACTTGTTGTGTGGGGTAGGTTACCCTGGGGTACCTATTGTACTGGCTCACTTTTGAATAGCAGAAATTGTATGGGTAGCAAAATCTTCTCGTTTAAGCACCAGACGTAGTTATTTACGCACACAGTCAACTGACTAATGACGATAGAGATCAAGCTAGAGTTTCAAACTCAGGAAATCAACCAGGACCCACAGCAACACTTGCTACTACTTCTTCTTCGGTCGTGTCGGCACGAGCTATTTGAGCTCATGCCGTGGTGAAAAGATTATATAGCCAGTCAGCAAAGTTGGTAGCGGGGCTGTCGGCTCACAGGGCGTCGGGCGTAGTTATTGTCACTTGTGGAGTTGCCACCACTAGATATAGGTAATTATATACGGAAGCAGTTACTGAATGGTAGGTATTAGCTGCTAACCCAAAGGCCTGTAATACGCCTGCGAGACCTGCTGATAAAGGAACCAGTCTTCAGGGTTTTGGCAGTAGTGGTCAATGGGCACGTCTTTGTTAAGTAATAAATGGGAACACGTACATCAGGGCTGGATGACATAACAGCTGATGTTGCCAGGAAAAAATACTAAGATTGAAAATACAAACCTGGAGTGCCAGTGCTGGGCGCTTCGAGGGCATCTAGCGCATCGATGTCAAAACTCACGTGGATCGGCCTGCTGTTGGTAGGGTCCAGCTTTTTTAACACGTGTTCAATTGATTTCTTAATACCGTGCCTAGAAGGATAAGTTAAACAAGGTTTAATGTGAAGAACACAATTTGTTAAGGTAAATTAATCGTTTAGACAACTACCGCAGTCTCTCAAGACTCTTTGACGTGAACTTTGACAGTGCGTGTTGCCAGTGCGTGTTGCCAGTGATCACTTACGGCACTGAAACGGGGTCGCTCACAATGGGTCTCATAAGAAGGCTCAATGTCACCCAAAGGGCAATGGAGAGGACTAAGCTCGGAGTTTCCCTGTGTAATCATATCAGAAACGATGAGACCTGCAGGAGAACCAAGGTAACCGACATAGCTCGAACAATTGCCAAACTCACTTAAGTTTGGCAATTGTTCGACGAGCTGTGTCGGCTGTGGGCGGGGCACATTGCTCGCAGAATGAATGGCCAATGGGGCCGAAACGTTCTGGAGTGGCGACCGCGCCCCGGAAGGCGCAGCGTGGTTAGGCCTCCCACAGTGTGGACCGATGATCTGGTGAAGGTCGCGGGAATTCGCTGGATGCGAGAAGCACATGACCGGTCGATGTGGCTATGCTTGGCGGAGGCCTAAGTCCAGCAGTGGCCGTCTTTCGGCATTCAGCCGAATGACGATGACAAAGATGAATCTTTAAAATTTATTGTTTGTTGTATATTCATACTCACTCCTGAACGTCCTCCATAGCAAATGTGGGTACGTCGTACTTCTCTATAGCAAGTCTCTCATAATGGTCTACGGACCGTAGGCCTATGTATCCTAAGCTCTTTACAGAGAATCTGCAAGGGAAGACCGATAATTATAAAGAAAGTAACAATAGCCAAAAATAAATTGGACTAACGTGATTAAACATTATAATCCTGATGGATTCGTATTTTGATTTTCGTTTTAGCAAATTCTACCTCGCCTGCGTTCGGTTCACTCTGCAGTTATGTGTCGAGGTCCTAATCGCCAACATGCGGTGGGATAATATTATATTAAACTTTGTAACTGAAAATCTTAGACCGAAAATAAATAAAATAAGGTTTATTTCCGAATCTTGTACACTTTGCAGTAAATCTCACACACACTTAAATCCTTTTAAGTAAAGAATATACCTGTGCTAGGAGGCTCCGTTCTTGAATATTAAATTATAAAGTGTACCAAAAGAAGAAGATAGAATTTAAACAAGAAACAAAACAAATATAAAATTAACAAGAAAAGAAAAAACTTAAGAGATATTATCTAAATTAGTGTGTGTTTGAGTGTGTGTGTGCATGTGTGTAAGTGTATGTGGGTGTGGGTGCGAGTGTGAATCTTATCTACTTACAATAACGATGCTTGCAGCAATAATTCAATGTCATCATAGGTCTTCAGTTTTAGCCATTGAACTATTGCCTGTTTGCAGTTTTTAGTAGTAATGGGATAGATGTTAATGAATATATATAATAATAATGAAAATACTCTAGGTAACAGTGTCACCGCATCTCTACTGCTGTATTTGACTTGCCTCGTCCAGCTTAGGTAGTGCGAGGTTCTAAACCTCACTACTAAACACAATTTCTCGCTGCAGCATGCCCATGCTTTGTTGTTTTAAATCATGTTTTATTGTTTGTTTTGCACACGTTTTATTGCCGCACCTGTAGCGAGAAACTGTGTTCAGTATAACATCTCT